>OY728165.1:2018729627-2019929627 GCA_963277665.1 Viscum album
CAAAAACTAGTTTAAAGGTTGTCATATAATATGACCATGTGGTATTATAATAAAATTGTATAAAAATTTTTGGTTGAATATATATTGACATTATATAACCTTACCTTAAAATCCTTGTCCAACCTATTCCACTTTCACATGAAATTGAATTTATCTTATTTAAATATTTTATGTAGTTCCGTTTGGGACCCTCAACACACTTATAAATGGACACATATTCTCCTCTTTTTTTTGATTTATGAGCCTTATAGATTTACCAATACCTACCCGAATACCTTACTAGTTTTCCTCACTTTATCCTTGATCCCACAGTCTAATCTTAAGACTAATCATTCAGGGATCATGGCGTATACCGATATATGACTCCCAAATTAGAGGTATAAATCTTAACTGAGATCATTCAATTTTATTTCTTATTCTACCTTCTATTAAAGTGGTGTATCCATCCTAAAATTACTAAAATTTTATTTTTAATATATTGAATTTTTAACATGATTATGGAAAAACTATTTTCTATCCATTTTCTATATAATGTGAATTGAAAGTATATCTCATGCGTATGTGTGCACTACCACATCCAATTAGTTATTTGATTCCATTGACATTATCACAAAACAATAGTGGATATAATGGTCAATTTAATACATATATGTTCAAATTATAATATAATTATTAATATGGAATGATAAATATTATTTATTTATCTCTTTTTATTTTTGTAAGAAAATAAAAACATTGTTGATGTATACGTACAGACTAACGCCTACATGAACCTTGAAATTCATATATATATCTCCAAAATTTATGGATAGTTCTCAATATTTATATAATTGATATATATGATATTTATATCATTTTTAATATTATGTGTATGATGTAACCATGGTAATGGTGAACGGATCAGAATAGTTTAATGAATACATACATGAAAAATTAAATTGTTAACACCAGGAAACATTGTTTTATTAAGTATTTATTAATAAATGGGGTTTTGAATGTTGTATGTAGATATTATATGATATTATAAATATTTACATGGGTTTTATATAATTATCATAAATTTTATTTATTATAAATATTTTTAGAGATCAGACTAATCAATTCGGACATGAGAAAAGGGTTTTAGATTTAAATCTCACTCTTTTTCAATTTGTTTTTCATAAATTGTTGAAGGTAAAATTATATATTATATCTATATAATCTCATGAATATTCTTATAAAATGTTTATTTATAAATATTAAATGTTTTTAATTCATTTTACTCTCCCTTGTCTAAATGATTTTTAATGTGAACATTATTTCTCTCTTCGATCGAAAATATTTTATATTCCATTTCCATGAATAATAAATAAATTAAATAATGTTTTTACTATTATATAATGTTTTTATAAATTAATTTTTCCCATGTGAGACTTTTGGATAAAAATATATAAGTGGAATCTGATTATAAAGTTCCAAATATGGTACTTCTATCTTTTTAACAAATGTGTGAATAGAATCCTTATTTAACACATACTGCGCAAATGGGTTTTCCCAAAATAAACACAACACAATGCATTGAAGATTACATTACAAGATACCAGCAATTATTCAATTAAAACATTTTCCCTATTATTTTACAAATTTAAATGTTATAAATAAGTGATTTAAAAATGTAAATTTTGTTCCCCATATGAAATATTATATTGATATTTTAAGGGAATTTTTTATATATGATAACATCATTTCATATTACATATGTTATAGTAGGGATATTTTCCTATGATACAATCCTCGTTTTTTCATTTTTTCTTATAATAAATAATTATTGGTGATAACCATTTTATTTTCCCAATTTTGATCTATGTTGAACTGATAAATTTTTGCATGATATTATGGAATATATATGAATCAATTTTGATTATGTGATGGGTAGTTTTATTATATATATATATATATATAATTAATTGTGTAAATACTTATTTTTTATGATCTCAAAGGGTACATGAGATGTTATCCCATTCCCAAGAGAGGTAGCATGAGTAGTTATCCAAAGCCTAAAAAATGTACTCTACAGGTTATCTGAGTCCCATTGCAGTAAAAGTGTTGTTACCCCAAGCCTATCAAGTGAGGATTGTCATGGTGGGTAGATTTTATATAATATTTTTATTATTATGGTTGTTCCACACATTATTCCCCCTGTTATGACGTGAAATTATGAAAATTTTATTCTATTATGGCTGATTTTCTTTAATTATATTACGATTAATTTCCTTTGAACTTCCAAGAATTGTACCATGATTCATTATTATGATCAAAAAACAATTTTCTATGATTTTAAAATTTCATGTCCATGTTATCATACCCTTATTCTAATCTCATTATTAAAAATGATCATTTATTGATATATTCATTATTTACCCTCAATGAGATTATAGTATCACATTTATTATATTTTTATTTCCTAGGGATATGAAGACTGGTGTTAGATAATGTTTTACTAGGAAAGGTTCTATTTGTGAACAACATAAGTGGGGGTAAGCTATAAATATTTTATATACTAGTTTTATATGTATCCATGCTTCCAAATACACTAATCCATTTTGGTTATAGTATAGATAAAAATGATATTTAATGTATATTTATCTAATAAGTTGTAATATTTATGTATCAAATGATTGGGTCATCTCAGTTAGTATCAATGAATAGTTTTGTTATTATTAGAAACTATGATGAGTTTAGGTTAGTGAGAACCATTAGGATAAGCCTATGAAAAAGGTAACATCCTAAATCATGTTAAAGAATATAGTGTGAATACATATGAAAATACATTCCTAATTGTATAATAGAAAGTGGATGTGGTAGTTAAATAATCTCACCTAGTGCTGAAAACTCTGAAAGGGGTGGACTGGGTACTAACACAATTGTCAATAGTGTGTGATGAGTAAGGATAATATTGAACACCTATATATATTCTTTTGATAATTATTCAAATGTTAATTGAAATATCATTAATGAACAATTATGAAGGATTTAAATAAATGATATCCAATGATTTAATTATATTATCATATGGAGTTATAGATTAAAAAGAATGTGTCTTTATTTAGATATCTTCTTAAAGAGTTTCATAATTATATGGTTTCTCACTATGATTGTTGATTCCCAAACTATGTTTTGTGTTTGTATTATATAAATTTAACTAGACTGAACTATGTTAATTATAAATGTGATTGGAAATGATAATATTATACTTTTGATAATCTGAGATTTATGGGATTAGGAATAAAAAATATCATTGTAATAGTTATGAAACATTATCCTCAAAAGAATCATGTTGAGATTCGAAGTAAGAAAATGAGGTAAAATATTATTTTTGATAACTTCCTGAGGAAACATCAACCTTATTTTAGTGGGTCCAATTATCCCTTAATTATTTAGAAATTATTTTAAATGACTAAAAATATATTTTTTATTCTACAGTGAGAAGAGAATTAAAAAGTAATTTTGATTGATTATAGTTTGTGAGGAGAATTAGATCAATGGTGGAATCTTGTCGATAAAAAAATACAAAAAATAACTAATTTAATCTATAGTGTGGGATATGATTTGAAGGTTATTTTTCCATAAGTACATTATTTTTATTCTTTATAAGAAAATAGAGAAGGATTTCCTTGAGAGATAACAAAAATATGATGAATCCATTTGTTTCTATAAAGAAAATTTTACAATACATGTCTAGTAAGGTTATAGTATTTTAAATTAATAATATAATAATATTGAACAATTATTAAATGAATTAAAATATTTTATCCAAAAAATATTAACCACAAGATACATCAGTATCTATGAAAAAATATTTCAATGTGCTATCAATCATTAAATAGATATTAGATTCACCAATCAATTTCACAGTTTCGATAAGGATATAAAGATGTAATTCAATGAAAATTCTACAAACAAAAAAAATTGAGTAAAGAATATGTGATTTCCTTTATACCAAAATAATGGAATGAATCATGGTGGAGATTTTAATAATGGGGATTATAATTTAATTATGTGTGGGGATTAATGTTATTGGGAAATCAAATAAAATGTCATGGAAGGAACATAAATAATTATGTTAATGGAGATAAAGGTACACATAATATACCACACACACTCTAGTATTTAAAATACATGGAATATGATAATTTCTCAAACCAGTTCTTGAATCTGATGGTAAATGATGATGATTGATTTAATAATCCTCTAAAGACGAAAGTTAAAGGGGAACATCATTAAATCACAAGTTACAATGTTGGTTATGATAATGAAGTGTTGAAAATAGTGATTACCATCCTATTTATTACTATTAATGTTTTATTTGATTGTTGGTCTACCCACTATTTTATATCTAGTTAATTTTATAAATTTCTCAAATTACAATCCCAATGAATAGAAATTATATTTACGATATAAAATTTTAATCTTATGATGATCAAATCACAAGTATATGATTCAAAACTGATATAATTTTGTCGGAACGTTCTTCCCATGATGTCATTAATATTATTATATATTAATTTAATGTTATATTGGGAATGGATTTCCACACTCTATATAGAACCCATATCAATTTCTCAAGAAGGAAAGTCATATTTCATATTCCAAATGAACCTGTAATCATATATCATTATGAGGATAAATATGAACATAAAATGGAAGTTAAATCTATTGTATGGGTCTTGATTCCCATTCAAATGTGGTATTTGACTTAGGTGGTTGGGGAGAAATTCAAATTTGATGATATTATTATAATAAAGGATATTATTGATTTCCTTCCATAAGAGTCGTCTAACTTGTTTTGAATCAGGAAGTTAAGTTTCTAATACTATCCATGCTTCATGATACAACTATTTCATAGTATCTATATTAAATGTACTTGATTTCTATATTTGTATTGAAAGTGGATCTCTCTGGGAATATTAATATGGAATTCATTCATCTATGTGTCTCACCATTGAGTGTTCCTATTCCATTTTTCATCAATAATGATACATAAATGTGAATATTCATTGATTATCAATAACTTAACAACATCACGATCAAGAATAAGTATTATATATCCTATGATTATGATTTAATTTATAAATTAAGGGTAAAAAATGAATACATACTCATGAAAATATTTCATATGAGTAATAAACACTATGAATGTGCACTATTATTGTTTAGTCACACTAATTACCCTACTATAATCACAATTTAAATGAATAAATTACTTATTAATTATCTTTATTTGTTTTTTATAGTCTTCATAAATGATATTCTTATATATTCTAAGAAAATTGAACTGTTTGAATATCACTTGAGAATTTCACTAAAGACCCTAATGAATGATATGTTTAATGTGAAATTTACCAAGTGTGAACATTGGCTACATAAAGATTCATTTTTTAATTTAATCTATTGAGAAGGAATATTAGTTGATTAATAAATGATAGATTTGATGAACATTGTCCTTAAAACCCACTTTTACATTGATCCGTAGTCATCTTGGATTGGATAGATATTATCGATTCTTTTTTTTTAATTTCCCATGGATGCCTATTCCACTAATCATGTTAACTTTAAAGGGATTCATGTTTCTTTTAACTGAAGAATGTGAATAAAATTTCAATTAATTGAAGAGATGATTGGTATTTTCAATTATGCACACAAAACCCTATTAAAGGATCATGAGTACAATTACATGATGTGATACCTATAGTTTATTGTAGTAATATTTGTATTAAATATATCATAGAATTATATTTATGGGTAAATGTGTGATAAATATAAAATTTAGAAAATTTTAATGTTTATATTCACTTAGAAAGGGTTAAATATTATCAATAGAATATATTTTTAGTTTATTAAATATTATTACTTCCCAATATATTACCACCATAGAAATGTGAACAAAGAGGGTGATGATTTGAGTCAAAAGGATCATGATTGATTTCCAATTATGGATATCACAAAATATCATATATTTTTCAATTTTAAATGGGTGGAGCTTTTAATATTAATGGAAGGGGAGAAATATGTTTTTTTACGTTGGTGTTCAACCATATATCCATTTGAATAATAAAAACATAAATAATAAAGATGTAGAGAAGAATAAAATGTGAGAAAATTTCCTATGATCAACCTTCACTGTGATGGAATGATAAGCTTCGGGAACTGAGTATGAGTCTGTTCAATACCATATATAATGAATGAGTTATTATAATAAGATCTCAACTCATCATTATATATTCATCTTGGAATTAAGAAGATATATAATGATTTAAATGAGTATTTATAGCTGGATAACATAAATATAGAAATTTAAGAGTATATATCTTAGTTATTAGTATGGTTGTATGTTGTGGTTGATAGAATAAATTCTAAGGTGATGTTATAAATAATGCCCCTTCTCAAATGGAAATTGGAAAACATCACTTTGGATTTCATCATCACACATCAAAATACATCAATAGTCCATAATGTTGTTTTTTGATATAATTGATCTCCTTATGAATTAATTATATTTATTTATGATTAGAGAACATTTATCTCCTGATTAGTTTCTAGGATATACATTATGAAATTGGTAATGATTCATAAAGTTCCAAATACTATTGTATCTGATTGAGATCCAAGGGTTACCTCTATGTTCTCAAAAAATCTTCCAAAATATTTGGATATGGATTTATGTTTTAGAACATCCTATCATAAACTAAAATATGTTTTGTATGAGATAACAATTCAATACCTAGAGGTTATTCAGTGATCTTATTCTCTAAATTTCATGGGATGGTTTATCAATAATTCCTTGTATCGAATTCTCTTATAACAATAAATTTCACATGAGCATTGATATGGATTCTTTAAAATACCTATTTTGAAATTGGTGAAATATTATAAAATAGTTAGATGATTTCAGATAATAAAAGATATCGGGACCTTAACTAGCTGAAAAAATGTTAGATATTTTTATATATATTCAACAAAACATCATGTAATATCTGAGTTGGCATGAGAGTTATGATGACAATCATCTAAGAAATTCAGAAATAGATGTTTTTTAGAATAAATTCCTATGAATTTATCAATGGAATAAGGTTATGGTTGTTATAATTAAGGTAATTTGTATCCCTCTTTGTATAAAACCTTTTGATATTCTTCATCGAATTGATATGGAATCTTGCCTTTTAGAACTTCTGCTGACCCTCGTTCAAGTTCATGAAGTGTTCCAAGCATCACATTTGTGGAAGTATATACATTAACCTTCATATTTACTAATATAATATTTTGCACTAATGGATAATTATCATTACTATGAGGAATAAATGGTATAAATAATAGATCATAAATATATTTTTTATGGATAAAGACTACTAAATTGTTCAATGTTATCTGGAGGAATTAACAAATTTGGGAAAGATAGAATGAAACACTAGGTAGTGATGAAGTAGATATATCCAAAAAAAATTATCCAAATAAAAACAATTATGACTGTGAAGTTTACATAATGATGGGTATAATTTAACACAACAAAATTCTATATGTAATTCTTTTGAAATAAACATTATGAGTTAAATAGCTTTCTTTAAAAGTTACCCTAATTCTAAATGAACCCATGACATAGTGTACCTTTATAAAATAGCCATTTATTATAGAATATTTATGTAATTAATCAAATTATAATATATATATATATATTCATAAATTAGCATTTATTTGTTATTTCATAAAATATAAGCATTAAATTATTTGATAAAATGATTTCAGGATTACAATACCTATTATTATGCAAAAATTTAAACTTATGTTTTTTATAAATATCTATATGAAAATATATATTTATAAAATTTTAAAAGGAATTTATTGTAATTTATTTCTTATATTTTATTTATCATTGATATATTAGTTATCTAATGGTTAATAATGAAGGAAAACTAATTTAAAGGTAAAAATCAATATTTTTTAGAAAACTATTTTTAAGAATGGAATGATTTTTTATAATAAAAATTAAATAAATCACTATTGATTAAGGTTTTCAATTAAAAAATTTATGATATATTTTATAAAATATTTTAAAAATCATTTGTAATTTTTTATTGAAAATGAATTGAAGTAAATTCATTTTTATGCTTAAAATGGAATTTTCTAAAGTCTGTTTGAATGATATTTACCCATATAATAAAAATATTTATTTCCAATTAATTAAATTGAATTTAATAAAATGGAATAAATATTCTAATTTATCATCAATTTTTTTACTGACTTCACTTTCATTTTTTATACTGATTAGAAAAAAGAGTAAAAAATTGTTACCACTATTAGGGTTTGAATAAACTTATCGAGGTTGTTAAGATAATAGTTATGGTTAAAAATCTATTAAAAATGTATAATTGTTATTTAATTTTTTTTGACACTACATTATCATGAATTCTAATAACTTTCCAATTTGATCCACATTCATAATAAATTCAATTTTTTTAAAATTTAAATGTTTTATATATTCCATTTGTGTCCCCCCCCCTCTTATAAAAAATAACCTCTTATCCTACATTATTTAGGAATTTTTATTATTCGGTCATAGAAAATAACAAATTTAATACCTTAAAATCATATACAAATTCTTACTATATCATGATATATTCTTCAAAGGACAATAATTACAGGCATAAGGTGTAAGTAAAAGATGTCTCTTAAAAAAGAGGTATAAATTTTAAACATTATATTTTAATTTAATTTCTTATTAAAACTCCTATAATAATTTTGTGACAGTAATAACATGATCAATGTAGTATTGTAAACATATTGATATTTTATTAGGATGATATAAAATTGTTTTCTCATTCCTTTCTATTAAATATGAATTGAAATTATCATGTGTGTGTACATATGGAGTATTGCCTCCACATAACAATATGATTCATTATTCACAACAGCATCACCTTGATGGATATATTAATTTATTTAGAAAATATAAATGAAATTAGTGATGTAATTTTTATTTTATAATGAGAAAATTTAGTATATCTTTTTTAATTAGAAAAATAAAATAGTGTTCTGACATATAGACAAACTACAGTCTCCATGAATGATGTAATTTATTTTATTTATCTAACATTTATGTATAGTTTTATATATTTTTATAAATAATATATATTATAATTATATCATGACTAAAATTATATAGATGTCGGAACCATGATCATGATGTAAAGATCAGAACATCAGATCAAAAAATAACATGAAAAATGAAATAATTTACACAAGGAAATGACAACATTAATACAAAATTATTAATAAACGAGTGTCAAAAGGTCCAATTGGATAATTAAGGATATTATAATTTTGTATATGGTTATATTATAGATGTATTGTAAATTTAAATTTACTATACATAAGGATATAGTGGAAATAAAGGATGTCAGGATTGAGGTAAGGGTTTTATTCTAGACTCTCACCTTTTACCTGGATTTTAAGGAAATAATTTATGATGATTAAAATAAATGACATATATCTCAAACATCTAATAAATTTTCTTATAATATTTTTATTTCTTGATATGGCATGTTTTACTTTCATATTTTTATCTCTAAGTAATCAATCATTTGAAAAAATGTTTTCAAAATGAAACATTATTTCTCCCTTCGGTAAGGAAACGTAACATATCCATATAAAGGTTTTATATATCATTTTCACTAATATTGTTAGTACTACCCAATGATATTATAATTTATATTTTACCCATATTTTACTTTCTATATAAAATTTTAAAATTAATCTTCCTATATTTTTTCAAATAATGTACTTCTGATATTTTATTTAATGTGTGAAGGAATCATTATTTTAATGTATATCTCTAATCCTGTAGGATTTTTAAGGGTTCCCCCTCATCCCTTGAAACTGGTTATAAAAAATCAATAAAAAATAAGTCCTTTGGCCCATTCAGGTAGATGTTATTTTAATATATATGGCTGAAATGGATTTTCCCACCATCATGACCATCAATGTTTTAAAGATTACATTACATGTTTCATTGGTTTTATTCAATACGGATATTTTTAATAATATTTTGAGAATTTTTAGATTTTAAATAATTTACTTCAAAATTAAAGGTGTATTTTCTACAATAAATATTTTAGTGATATTTTAAATTATTTTGTAATATATGATAACATCATTTGATATTACATATGATTAACTGGTGATATGATCTCATTATATAGTAATGAATCGTTATCTATACGGTTTATTATTATTGTGAAGAAATATTGATGTGAAATGCTTTATTTCCCATGGTTTATGTTAGGATTAAATGATAAATATATTCATGATAATTTGGTATTCATATGAATAGATTATTATTATGTGATTGGTGGGTCCATTACATACCTCCAATTAATATTTTAATGATTAATGTTTTATGAGCTCAAATGGTACACATGATGTTATAACAATCCTAGAATATGGTACATGTGTTGTTATATCAAGACCAACCATGGTACAAGAGAGGTTATCTAAATCCCAATGTAGGTAAATCGATGGTTTGAAAAAACCTAACATGTGGGGAATGTCTTTCTGGGAATCCTTAACAATATATTTCTATTATTATGCCTATTTCACCCATTATGTCACTATTTTATGACAGTTTTTGGGATGAATTTATTTTCTCATATATCTTATCATATTATTCCTTTATTATAGATGTATTATAAACATCGTAGATTTATTCCAATACTCGTGATTATGATCTATAAATTTATGGGTATGGTTTTAACATTTTATGATCATGTTCTCATACCCTTGTGCCCATTTAAATCATTAAAAAACATTTAATTGATATCTCATTCATTTACATTTATTAATAATGTAAGCTTAACCATTTTTTTTTATTTTACCCTAGGATATGAAGTATGGTTTTATATAAGATACTAAGAAGAATTGTGTAACATGTGAAGAGCACAGTGAGATATTCTGTAGAACTTTTATGTACCATTTTTTTATCTATCCATGTTTTCAATGACACAAAACATTTATGGTTTTGGAATAAATCATGATATGTGATATATATTCAAATAATAATAATTAATATTTATATATGAATTTATTTGGTGATCACATAATACTATAATCTCATACTCATCTAAAATCAATCACTAAGTAATGAATATAGGTAAATCATTTTATATCATATCATATATATATATAATGGTATAATGATTTAACTTCCCCACTTGTTTTCACTCTCATTCCTAAAATCCATATACCATGTTCTCATCCCTTTTATAAATCATCATGCATATCATGCGTATATATCAAAACCATTCTGCAAACTATGTACCAAAACATAACCTCATCATCATCACATACTTATATTCACCAAATGCTAGTCTAGAATCCAGTATAGATCTTGTATAATATTTATAACTCAAAACACAATAGAACTTATCTATAAATCCAAGGGAAGTAGTAGCCACCATGTTTAGGTATATGTAGGTGCTATAAACTCATACTATTACATTGTTCGTGTAAATTTATAGTAAAATGGGGAGCTATCATAGTCTTGGTAGAAATATACCCTATACAATAATCTATTTTACTATGGGATTCCCCTACACATATACTACATCTGAAGGAAGATAATGGGAGATTGAGAAGTCATCCAGTCAGTCTTTCTCTATCCTTGGTGTTGGAGAAATCACCCCCAAAACATGTGGGGGTCAATTAACCTGCCAACTCATGTGGTTAATCTTATGAAATTATTAAATATATGATATATTTAGATTAACTACACTAATATCTACAACCAAGACATGAAAACATATGAAAATAAAATTTCTCATGACTCATGGATGAAATCACTAGGGGATATAAAACAGACATGAACACACAAAACAATATTAATATTAATTATTAAACAATAATTAATTAATTAATATTATTGTGTATTTATTTCTAATATAAATAAATAAATCATCTAATCAAAGATAATTTTGTACCATAATTTCTTAATTTTATATATTACTAATCAAGTATGTTAGCATCACCATTATTCATCCAAAACAATTCTCATTAATTAACTATTAATTTTATAATTTCATAAATTTTGGGTCCCTTATGATTCATCCTAAGCTTCCATGAATAATATGTCATGTGACATGTTTAAATCCAAACTTCATCAAGCAGTTGGAAACCACCCATGTAATATTCATCCAACTGATCACTTAAAATCATCATGAAATAATATATCAATGACAAATTCCATCTCTTAAATCATTATAAACACCATTATGTCATCATAAGCACCATTTTTAGTGAATAATTGATCATGCAATTACCAACCATAACCATCAATATAGTACTGGTCAATTTCTTTAATTTTCTTTCAAATATTAAAATAATTTTATATTGTCAACAATCATATAACACTATAATCATCATAGAGTATTCATAATAGTATATAATCATCCAAAATAATTCATACAAGTTAATAAAATACATATTTCTAGAGCCCAAATTCTAGGGGAAACCAAGGGCATAAATTTCATGTCATTAAAGACTTTCTAAAATAATAATGGGCTTACTCAGCCATAAATAATTTGTCTACATGAAACAAATATTCAATTATCATAGGCAATTAATTATTTAATTATATATTATTACAATAACTAACCATGTATATATGAAATAAATAGTTATGAAATTCTAATCAAAACACTTCAATGACTATTTCTATATTTCTAAAATATTCAAGAATGACGTAAAATTAATTTAATAACACTTCTTTCAATAAATATTTTCTTTATTGTAGGTTTACATTGCTTATTAAATTATAATAAATTTAACCATAATAAAATTCTTAATTAATATAGATAATATATTCCACAATATCTAGTAATCAATTGGTAAAATCCACATTTCATAAAAACATGTGTGAAAAAATATCATAAATAATCCTCATATAATAATAATTAATAAAAATAATTTCTTATAATTTAATGTGATTTTATAGAGTTAAATAAATCAACATAAAATTATTACATATATTTCTATTAATCCCAATTCATGAAATTAAGTGGTATATATAATGAATTAAAATTTTCAATAATAAGACTATTCCAGGTGGAAGAAAATTTCATTATTTAATTTGCCCATTTTTTTCCTTTAATTTTATGTTTTAAAATAACTATAAAACTAAATGCGATGTTACTTTCTATTTCATTTGGAAGTTTACTGATTATCAAATATTATTTTTATACTCCATGATATAATATTACTATATTTATTTCCAGATTATAAAAATAATAACACAAAATGAGAATTCTGGAAATCAGAAAATAATATTCAATATTCTACTACATGTGATTTTCATATTTTTATTTCTATCATTTCTATTTCTCAAACACTAAATATAAAAATATTAAGACGTGAATATCTTTTTTTGTTTTCAAATATTATTTTCAATATTCTCATCTTCTTAATGTAAAACACATCAATTTAATATAGGGACAAAATATTATTCTATAATATCACTTGAACAAGTTTAAAAAAAGTAAAAGAATCCAATCATTCAATTTCTAGATGAATAGAGGATTAAAACAATGTTCACGATGGCCTGGCACAATGTTGTAATATATTCATAGTGTAGAATTAACATTGTGCTAGTATAGGTAATGAAGAAGATTTTTTTGATATATAGAACACATAAATAATGGTCTATGTGGAGGGTTAGAAAATTTGATGGTGATAGACATAATTCAAGGCTCTTATAATGTTGCACTCGAAGGGGAGGGGAAACTATTCTCAAAAACTATTCATCTAGAAAAATACACTATGTGGCCTATTAAAAGCCTTTTAATAGAAAATTTCCTCTGATAAAATTTAATATAATAATAACATGACATATTAAATTATAGTACACTACTTCCTATAAAAATTATAATATCGGCATATTCATTATACATTTTAGATTTATAAATACCATTTACATCATGATTCATGTTTGAATACGTATTGGTGAGGGGGAGAGGGTGGATCATGTCATTTCCCTTAGCAAGAAATTTTGTATATGTTTTTGAATTCATATAGGGATTTTCCAGTTATAAATCACACTTCTATTCTTGGGTTTTAAATTCCATAATTTCAATTTACATTTCAATTTTTTTACCTCTCTTAAAATCTTGTGCTTTATCATTTTTCTTACAATATATTATCCATTCTCTTTTTTATATCATATCCATAAATAAAAACCCCACTATTTTCTATCATAAATTAATTGAAATTTATTTATTTATTTTATTTCACTTATAATCATAATACATAGTTTTCATTTACTCTATTTAGATTAATCAATATAATCTACAGATTTATTCTAACTTTTTTTACTTCCTTGAAATGTTATATTTGTTTTTAAACATCATGGTTCTTCTTTTATAACACCATGAATAATATATATATATATATTACAAATTAATATTTATATCAAATTACATATTATATAAACACACACATATGTATGTATTGTGTGGAATATTATTCAATTTCATAATATTGTATGCGTTAAAATGATAATGATACATAAAAATACTTTATTAGAATATGATTTTTAAAGTAAAATGTGGAATAAAACGATCATGATACATAATATAATATATATATATATAATTATATTGTACAAAATATACTTCATACACAATAAATAATTTCTCAAATAATCAGTGTATTAGAATATAAAATTTTTTTATAAAATTTTATTATTTATAAAATATAATTTTTTATGTAAAAAATATAAAATCAGTACCTAATATTTTTAAACCAATAGAGAATTATACTCATATAATATTTTTGATATATGAATATAATTTTTTAACCATTACTAGGATATACCATCAATTATAATATGTCAAATGTGGAAAAAAATTAAAAAATAACCAATCTTACCCAGAAATATGTAGAATAAATAAAAATATACATAATCTTTCCTAACCCAGTGAAACTAATAGGATGTATATTAGTACTATTGATGCATGGGAAATGACTAATTAAGGTCATAGAAAAATCCATACCTCTACATAATTATCAAAAATACTAAGTAAAATATAATATATATTAATGGATATTAAAAATGATGAAAACAAACATTATATGAAATTTATAAAAGTGTTTATGAAAATAAAAAAAAATCATTGAGTTTTTATATCTAATTTTAAGAGAAAAAAATATATAAATCAATGTTTTTCAAAAATAAATGAGAATGTAAATAAAAATATATTCTATGAACTTTGGAAATAAGGAAAGGAATGGTTATAGTGATAATGAATAAAAATTATGGGTTAAAACGATTAAGACATCACATAACGGTGGAAAGAAAAAATGGTTTATTTCATGATTTTTAAATATGTCAAAACCATTTTAAAGAGACCATGTTGAAAAATTGACCGAGATAAAATGATAGATAATTCTACCATAACACAAAAATGGAAACATGGACTTGGAAAAAAATCATTATAATATAAAAGAACTTATAAAATCATTTAAAATTACAAAATTCATTTTCTAGTGTAATTTAAATTAAGTATTTCTAAAATGGTTAGAATACATCTAAATTAAAACCAATAAAATGTTAAATGATATATATGTTATTTTTTAGATAATGATTTATAAAATAACATCAAAGGGAATTTTTACCTAGACAATACTCATGTCAACATGTGATTCAAAGTTAAACCATCACTTTTACTCCGGAATCTATAAAACTCATTACCCACAAATAAAATGAACATAAAAATTCTAATCTATTTTTTGGTAACCTTATTCATATATATTTTTTTCCTTGGAGGATTTACATAAGGCTCGGTAGGGGGTGAATTAAGAATTTGAAAATTTTTATTGCTTAGAAAAACCACCCTCATTTATAAAATACTAACCTCTTGAAATTTTCATTAACATAAGTATAAATATAAATAAATAAAATAAAAAAGACCAAACATAGTGATTTATAGAGGTTTGGGGAACATAAATACCCTAGTCCACTACATAAACATTTTTCTCTATGAGTTTGTTTATTCCCAAATGACCATCCAAGTTTTTAGGGTCTCTTTGTCCTTTTTCTAGGGACTACACACCTAAGTACATGTGGTCAAAACATGGTACAACAAGATGAGATCATTAAATAGGGATCCAAAAAGGATTTAAAATTAATATTCCTTAATTTAGTCTACCAGGAACCTTTATAATGAATGAAATAACAACTAAAGCCATTACAAATACATATCTCAATGGTAAAATAAAATAGACAGAAGGATTAAATCTGTTGGATAAATTAGAGAAACAAAAGAGGGAATGAGGAGAGTATTGTAAATTTTCCACATGGATGATAAACATATCACAACATAAGATCATAAATCTTATTCTTCTCGAGTAAAACAGAGTAGTGTTGAAAAGAATCTAAATAGATATATATATAAGTCGATTTTGAAATAATATTATGAAACTTTTGTTCTTTACAATAGTAGGATTCATCACATTATATATATTATAAAATGAACAAAAAAACAAATATTTTAATCAAAAACTCTCTACCATAATAAACAGAACTTGTAATTTAAAAACACACATGTTTTCTTAGAAATTCCATAGCAAAGAAAATGGCCAATAAATTATATGGTACTTGTATCTGTTCTTGGTTATAGCCTCTTATTATAATCATTTTTACCATAAAAGGGAAATATATAATTTAAAAATTACATGAAAACATTAGAATCTCCCTCATGTGATTCATTAGTGAAAAATACTTGGTTGCATATTAATAGAGATGATTTAATATCATCACATAGTAGAATTCTACAATTGAATTCACCTTAATGATTTGATCACTATAGCTAAATTATACCCATAATGAAATTATCTATTTATCTAAATGAAATCACCTAGATAATTAATGAACATATCTAATTTCACATATAGGCAATTTATTGATGAAAAAAAATCCCCATAGGTGATTTCATGATGTAGCTGATTTATTATAGTTCCCTGACTTTTTATTTCATTTTTATTACATAATTTTAATGATAATAAACATAAAAATATTACATGATGAGGATGAAAAGTTTTAGTGTCGTGGGAAAATTAAAACCATGCATATCTTTTAGAACATAAAATATATAAATTTTTTAATTCCTTCTTCTATAGCTTCTGATTTTCCCTTGTGTTCTCCAAAGTACATGTAGTCACATGTGGATGTACATAGAAAAGGGTGATATAAAAATCCCATTAATATGATAGATAATATTATTAAAAAACATGACATGGATTGAGCATAATAATAACATCATCATCATTAGAGGAAGAATTAAATAAAGTCTTTTAATGTTTAAATGAATAAAAATGAAACATCATGTCAGAGTGGTCAATGTAATTTCATGAAAATTATGTGTATTTTTTTAATTTCATGGAATTATTTTGAGACGAGACACTCTGAAAGAACCTGATAATGAGGCCCTGTGATCCCAAAATAAAATTTGGATCTTTTTTTAATTCATCTAAGTAAACATGAGGGTGAGATTTTCTAACTTTTAAACCAGTTCTCGGATCAAAAATCTGAGGGCACCGTCGAACTCAGAATGTCGGTATTCACCTAGAAAGGACTTAACTTTGACCAGAAAGGATCGACTAGAAAAGATAATTTCTGGACTTTTGGGAAAATAAAATAACTTAAATAAATATATTTTTCTCAACCGTTGGGAAGTGGAATGGTAGTGATGTGGTGCGATGATAAAGCGATGACGAGTAGCATTAAATGAAGCTCATTAATATATCATAATGTTGTATTATAATGACACATTAAATAAAATGTAATAGATATGCAGTTTCATAAATGAAATAGCGTAATGCTCTGAAAGTGAAATATAACAGAAACGATCTGACATGTTTCTTTTTATTGGGATAACTCATTGGATAAATCAGGATCAAGTGGTGGAATTTTGTTGACAAACCTACAATGAGAGACCCTCTCCAATGACGAATAATGATGATTCACCAGCAACATTGACACACTCTGAAGAATGGGATTGAAGAGTGTTGAATGCCAATGGAACTTGAATCCCCACTGAATGATTATTTCAATGACAATCTCTAACAAGGTAGGGGTTATTGTTGTTGTGGATTATCATTTCCCGTTCGTCATTCAAAAATGATGAACGCAAATCAACCCACAAACAAGTTGATCTGTGGATCACTCATTAATGTGGGAGGGTGCTCCTTTATGAGGGATTTCATTGGGAATGATTATTATTGTTGGAATCTTAAACCTCAAACCCCAAACCCCTTGTTCCAAAACCATTATCATGGAGGGTGCTTACTGACATGAACAATTACTTAGCCTCTCGTCCACGTACGTTCTTTGTGTCCAAACTTTTGAAGTGGATGCAAGAGGATTTCGAGGCCTTAACAAAGAAAGAAAAAACCCCACCGAGGTTGGAGTAATAGATGGTGCGGACAACGGACCACCGAAGTGGACTCGGTGGTCCACGGAAGAGCCCTTCATCATGCCGAAGGGAGCACCGCAGCCAAGTCAGCCCGTGGAGAGGTATAAATAATGCATCCCCTCAGTCGTGTTAGTGGAGAGGCCTGTTGCTGTAGGGCACAGATTCGTAGGGCACGCGGTCCTCTGAACGCCTGCGGAAGCGGGGCGGTTGGGTTGACAGTTCATGTGACATCGCCCCAGATTCACTACTCATCTGGGAAGAAGAAATTCGATTTTCTAGAGGAGAACCCGGATGGGATCGAACTACGCCAAGATGGCAGGATGAGACCGGGTCACCGGGAGACCTGGCTGACTAGACCCCCGACCGAACCAGCCCAGGTCCAGCAAGGCCTAAGGGGCCTTTCCCACTGGCCAGACCAGACCAGTCCCACCTAGACCCAGGCCAGGTTGGGTTGGGTCAGTTGAACTAAACCGGGTCATGTGGTGACCCTAGGATAGGTTGGTCAGGTGGGTCCAACCCGGTCGGATAGGGCCTAGATGCAACCATCCCCTCTATACTAAAATGCAAATAACATAAAAACCGAGCATCCGATTGAAGAGCCGTTTGAGTAATTGGAACCCTTGAAATGAGGTGGATCATTATGTATAATCTAAGAAGGCTTTCATAGATGTTGATATATGAATAATGGATTGAGGTGTGGTTCTATCTAGATCAAGCACTTTACGTGCAGAAACCCTACGGTTGGATGAGACTTGATGACTGCTGACAAGAAACCCTAGGTGGATCATCTATGATGGCCTAGTGGGAAACAAAACTATGTAACCCAACATGTCCACAGTGGGGAGCACCTCTGTGTGACCTGAAATACCCATGGTAATCGATGGGGAGGAGTTCCTTTGTATGGCCAAGGTGAGAAATGGTTATGTGTGACCTGGCTAGTCCATGGTGGGGAGTAGCTCGGTGTGAACCATCACACCCATAGTACTAATTAGGGATGAGTATCACACAAATTTCAGGTTAAGGGGAAACAGATCTATGTGACCCGGAAGGCCCACATTGGGGAGCGTCATGTGTGATCTGTCCTACACATAGTACTCATTGGGAAGGAGTACTCTAGAATCCCAAGATGTTTAGTAATACGATTGATAGTCTTAATTTCCTTACTCATGATTATACATGGGGTGACTTGTCTTCCTTCACAATCAGGATTCGTGATCATACATTGTGGTTTTCCTGTGGATTTATTTGTGGTATTTCCTTGTTGGTTGGGGACCCTACAGAGTATTTTGTTACTCACCCTTGTAGGAGCTCTACTCGCACATGTTGTGTCTGGTGCAGATGATCGACAATTTGGAAGAGGACGTGATGGAACATACGAGGTGGTGCCCAGTGAGATCAGGCATGCATGACATGCTTCTACAACTTCCATTAGCTACTCTACACTTACCAATTATGAGGGGTCTTCGGAGGATGGCTTTCAGGGTTCCCTTGTGATTTCCTATTTTCATTTCATCTTTTTTTGGGTTTGTATTATGGTCTATTTGACCTATAGTTGGTACTTTTACTCAGAGTTTTTTTAGTGGAATGCATACACTACTGGAAATAGGATTTTCCCAACAGGTGTTTACCAACGGTTGGCATAAACCGTTGGGGTTGATGGGATTAGGACATATTTACCAACGGTTATATAGAACCGTTGGAAAAGGAATGTCTAGGGAAGGATTTCCCAACGGTTTAGTGAAACCGTTGGGAAAGGCCACACCTTTGCCAACGGTTTCCCCAAACCGTTGGTAAAGGGGTGTCTTGGAGACACTTTAGCCAACGGTTCTAGTGAACCGTTGGGAAAATTCCCCCTAGAGAACCCCTTTTCCAACGGTTCCCCTGAACCGTTGGGAAAAGGGTCCTTTCCCAACGGTTTTTAAAAACCGTTGGGAAAGAATTCCCCCAAATACAACCGCGGACCTGCTCTCCCCCCATTCGGACAGAACCCTAAATTTCTTATCCAGCGGGGCTGCTCTCCCTCCTCTCGCGAACTCCCTCCATCCGAACATCAGAACAGGTGAAAACTCATCTGAAATCAGGTATTTTTTCCATTATACACATATACTATCTTATTTTTATTATTATTGATCTCATATTTGAGTTTTAATTTATCAATCGAGCTCCAACTCTCTGCTAATCTTGAACTCCCCATCCTCCTCCTTGGACCCTAGACAGCCCCCCGAACACCCCCCCCCCCCCCACCCTCTTCCTTGGACCCCAGACACCCCGCGAACACCCCCCGGATAGCCCCCCAAACAGCCCCCCCCCCCACCCTCCTCCTTGGACCCCGGACACCCCCCAGACAGCCCCCCGAACAACCCCCGGATAGCCCCCCCCCCCCACCCACCTCATTGTACCCCAGACAACCCCCCGAACACCCCCACGGACAGCCCCTCGAACACCCCCCGGACACCCCCCGGAAAACCCTCCGAACACCCCCCCGGACAGCCCCCCGGACAGCCCCCCCACCCTCCTCCCTGGACCCCGGACAGCCCCCCGGACACTCCCCGGACAGCCCCCCGAACATCCCCCCCCCCTCCTCCTTGGACCCCGGACATCCCCCCGAACACCCCTCGAACACCCCCCGGACACTAACCGGACAGCCCCCCGAACAGCCCCCCCACCCTCCTCCTTGGACCCCAGACAACCCCACAAACACCCCCCGGACAGCCCCCCGAACAGCCCCTGAACAGCCCCCGGACACCCCCTAGACAGCCCCCCGAACAGCCCCCCCCCCCCCTCTATGGACCCCGAACAGCCCCCCCCCCCTCCCTGGACCCCGAACAGCCCCCCAGACAGCCCCCCGAACAACCCCCCCACCCTCCTCCCTGGACCCCGGACAGCCCCCCGGACACTCCCCGGACAGCCACACGAACAGCCCCCCCCCCTGCTCCTTGGACCCCGGACACTCCCCGGACCCCCCTCACGCGCGTTTACGTAGCGCGCGCATCACTTAAAACACGAATTTTGAGCCGTACCGCGCACACCGCACGTCCGATTGACGTTCCGTCTACGCGTACACATCACGAATAATAATTAGAATGTTGCACGGTGGTTTCAGGTGAATCCGAGGTCGTCTGCTATGAATTTGACCGTTTGACGCCCGTTTTGGCCGTTTATGACACCAGAACTGCGTTGTCGGTCACCGCGGGCACATGGCACATCCGATTGACGTGCTGTCTACTCGACCACTTCAGAAATCGCTCACCCATATTTTTCGTCTGATTTCAGGCCATTCCGACTTTGTTCGGCCCGTTTGGACCCCCCTCACGCGCGTTTACGAAGCGCGTGCATCACTTAAAACACGTATATTGAGCCGTACCGCACACACCGCACATCCGATTGACGTACCGTCTATGCGTACACGTCAAGAATAATAATTAGAATGTTTCACGGTGGTTTCAGATCAATCCGAGGTCGTCCGCTATAAATTTGACTGTTTGACGTCCGTTTTGGCCATTTATGACACCAGAACTGCGTTGTCAGTCACCGCGGGCACACGGCATGTCCGATTGACGTTCCGTCTACTCGACCACTTCATAAATCACTCACCCGTATTTGTCGTCTGATTTCAGGTCATTCCGACTTCGTTCGGCCCGTTTGGACCCCCCTCACGCGCGTTTACGAAGCACGTGCATCACTTAAAATAGGCATATTGAGCTGTACCGTGCAAACCGCACATCCGATTGATGTTTCGTCTACGTATACATGTCACGAATAATAATTAGAATGTTGCACGGTGGTTTCAGCTCAATCTGATGTCGTCCGCTATGAATTTGACCGTTGGACGCCCGTTTTGGCCGTTTATGACACCAGAACTGCGTTGTCGGTCACCGCGGGCACACGGCAAGTCCGATTGATGTGCCGTCTGCTCGACCACTTCCTAAATCACTCACCCGTATTTGTCGTCTGATTTCAGGCCATTATGACTTCGTTCGGCCTATTTGGACCCCCCTCACGCGCGTTTACGTAGCGCGCGCATCACTTAAAACATGAATATTGAGTCGTACCGCGCACACCGCACGTCCGATTGACATTCCGTCTGTGCGTAAACGTCAAGAATAATAATTAGAATGTTTCACGGTGGTTTCAGGTCAATCTGAGGTCGTCCGCTATGAATTTGACCGTTTGACGCCCGTTTTGGCCGTTTTTGACACCAGAACTGCGTTGTCGGTCACCGCGGGCACATGGCATGTCCGATTGACGTGCCGTCTTCTCGACCACTTCAGAAATAACTCACCCGTATTTTTCGTCTAATGTTAGGCCATTCCGACTTCGTTCGGCCCGTTTGGACCCCCCCCCCCCCCCACTTGCGTTTACGAAGCGCGTGCATCACTTAAAACACGCATATTGAGCTGTACCGCGCACACCGCACGTCCGATTGACGTGCCGTCTGCGCGTTCACATCACGAATAATAATTAGAATGTTTCACGGTGGTTTCAGCTCAATCTGAGGTCGTCCTCTATGAATTTGACCGTTTGACGCCCGTTTTGGCCGTTTATGACACCAGAAGTGCGTTGTCGGTCACCGCGGGCACACGGCACATCCGATTGATATGTCGTCTTCTCGACCACTTCAAAAATCACTCACCCGTATTTTTCGTCTGATTTCAGGTCATTCTGACTTTGTTCAGCCCGTTTGGACCCCCCTCACGCGCGTTTACGAAGCGCGCGCATCACTTAAAACACGCATATTGAGCCGTACCGCGCAAACCGCACATCCGATTGATGTGCCGTCTGCGCGTACACGTCACGAATAATAATTAGAATGTTTCACGGAGGTTTCAGCTCAATCCGAGGTCGTCTGCTATGAATTTGACTGTTGGACGCCCGTTTTGGCTGTTTATGACACCAGAACTGCGTTGTCGGTCACCGCGGGCACACGGCAAGTCCGATTGACGTGCCGTCTACTCGACCACTTCATAAATCACTCACCCGTATTTTTTGTCTGATTTCAGGCCATTCCGATTTCGTTCGGCCCGTTTGGAACCCCCCTCACGAGCGTTTACGAAGCGCGCGCATTACTTAAAACACGAATATTAAGTCGTACCGCGCAAACCACACGTCCGATTGACGTGTCGTCTGCGTGTACACATCACGAATAATAATTAGAATGTTTCACTGTGGTTTCAGCTCAATCTGAGGTCGTCCGCTATGAATTTGACCGTTTGACGCCCGTTTTGGCCGTTTGTGACACCAGAACTGCGTTGTCGGTCACCGCGGGCACACGGCACGTCTGATTGACGTTCCGCCTGCTCGACCACTTCATACATCACTCACCCGTATTTTTCGTCTGATTTGATGCCATTCTGAAATCGTTCGGCCCGTTTGGACCACCCTCACGCGCGTTTACGAAGCGGGCGCATCACTTAAAACACGCATATTGAGCCGTACCGCGCAAACCGCACGTCCGATTGACGTTTCCTCTGCGCGTACACGTCACGAATAATAATTAGAATGTTTCACGGTGGTTTCAGCTCAATCTGAGGTCGTCCTCTATGAATTTGACCGTTTGACGCCCGTTTTGGCCGTTTAGGACACCAGAACTGCGTTGTAGGTCACCGCGGGCACACGGCACGTCCGATTGACATGCCGTCTGGTCGACCACTTCATAAATCACTCACTCGTATTTGTCGTCTGATTTCAGGTCATTCCGACTTCGTTCGGCCCATTTGGACCCCCCTCACGCGCGTTTACGAAGCGCGCACATCACTTAAAACACGCATATTGAGTCGTACCGTGCAAACCGCACATCCTATTTATGTGTCGTCTGCGCGTACATGTCACGAATAATAATTAGAATGTTTCACGGTGATTTCAGCTCAATCCGAGGTCATCCTCTATGAATTTGACCGTTTGACGCCCGTTTTGGCCGTTTATGACACCAGAACTATGTTGTCGGTCACCGCGGGCACACAGCACGTCCGATTGAAGTACCGTCTGCTCGACCAATTCATAAATCACTCACCCGTATTTTTCGTCTGATTTCAGGCCATTCCGACTTTGTTCGGCCGTTTGGACCCCCCTCACGCGCGTTTACGAAGCGCGCGCATCACTTAAAACACAAATATTGAGCCGTACCGCGCAAACCGCACGTCCGATTGACGTGTCGTCTGCGCGTACATGTCACAAATAATAATTAGAATGTTGCACGGTGGTTTCAGCTCAATCTGAGGTCGTCCGCTATGAATTTGACCATTTGACGCCTGTTTTGGCCGTTTATGACACCAGAACTGCATTGTCGGTCACCGCGGGCACACGGCACGTCCTATTGATGTGCCTTCTGCTCGACCACTTCATAAATCACTCACCCGTATTTGTCGTCTGATTTCAGGCCATTCCGAAATCGTTCGGCCCGTTTGGACCACCCTCACGCGCGTTTACGAAGCGCGCGCATCACTTAAAACACGAATATTGAGTCGTACCGCGCAAACCGCACGTCCGATTGACGTGCCCTTTGCGCTTAAATGTCACGAATAATAATTAGAATGTTTCTCGGTGGTTTCAGCTCAATCTGAGGTCATCCTCTTTGAATTTGACCGTTGGACGCCCGTTTTGGCCGTTTATGACACCAGAACTGCGTTGTCGGTCACCGCGGGCACACGGCACGTCCGATTGATGTGCCGTCTGCTCGAACACTTCATAAATCACTCACCCTTATTTTTCGTCTGATTTCAATCCATTCCGACTTCGTTCGGCCCGTTTCGACCCCCCTCACGCGCGTTTACGAAGCGCACGCATCACTTAAAACACGAATATTGAGCCGTACCGCGCAAACCGCACATCCGATTGACGTGACGTCTGCGCATACACATCACGAATAATAATTAGAATGTTTCACGGTGGTTTCAGCTCAATCCGAGGTCGTCCGCTATGAATTTGACCGTTGGACGCCCGTTTTGGCCGTTTATGACACCAGAACTGCGTTGTCGGTCACCGCGGGCACACGGAAAGTCCGATTGACGTGCCGTCTGCTCGACCACTTCATAAATCACTCACCCGTATTTTTCGTCTGATTTCAGGCCATTCCGACTTCGTTCGGCCCGTTTGGACCCCCCTCACGCGCGTTTACGAAACGTGCGCATCACTTAAAACATGAATATTGAGTCGTACCGTGCAAACCGCATGTCCGATTGACGTTCCGTCTGCGCGTACACATCACGAATAATAATTATAATTTTGCACGGTGATTTCAGCTCAATCCGAGGTTTTCCTCTATGAATTTGACCGTTTGACGCCCGTTTTGGCCGTTTATGACACCAGAACTGCGTTGTCGGTCACCGCGGGCACACGGCACGTCCGATTGACGTGTCGTCTGCTCGAACACTTCATAAATCACTCACCCGTATTTTTCGTCTGATTTCAGGCCATTCCAAAATCGTTCGGCCCGTTTGGACCACCCTCACGCGCGTTTACGAAGCGCGCGCATCACTTAAAACACGAATATTGAGCCGTACCACGCAAACCGCATGTCCGATTGACGTGCCGTCTGCGCGTACACATCACGAATAATAATTAGAATGTTTCATGGTGGTTTCAGCTCAATCTGAGGTCGTCCGCTATGAATTTGACCGTTTGACGCCCGTTTTGGCCGTTTATGACACCAGAACTGCGTTGTCAGTCACCGCGGATACATGGCACGTCCAATTGACGTGTTGTCTACTCGACAACTTCAGAAATCTCTCACCCGTATTTTTCGTCTGATTTCAGGCCATTCCGACTTCGGTCGGCCCATTTGGACCCCCCTCACGCGCGTTTACGAAGCGCGCGCATCACTTAAAATACGAATATTGAGCTATACCGCGCAAACCGCACGTCTGATTGATGTTCCGTCTGCGCGTACACGTCACAAATAATAATTAGAATTTTTCACGGTGGTTTCAGCTCAATCTGAGGTCGTCTGCTATGAATTAGACCGTTGGACGCCCGTTTTGGCCGTTTATGACACCGGAACTGCGTTGTCGGTCACCGCGGGCACACGGCACGTCCGATTAACAGGTCGTCTACTCGACCACTTCAAAAATCAATCTCCTGTATTTTTCTTCTGATTTCAGGCCATTCCGACTTCGTTCGGCCCGTTTGGACCCCCCTCGCGCGCGTTTACGAAGCGTGCGCATCACTTAAAACACAAATATTGAGTCGTACCGCGCAAACCGCACATCCGATTGACGTTTCGTCTACGCGTACACATCATGAATAATAATTAGAATGTTGCATGATGGTTTCAGCTCAATCCGGAGATGTGGTGTGTCCGGCACCACTCAAAGTGTCCGTCTTTTGTTTCAAAAGGACGTCATTTTATGTGAAAAGCATCAACTGGCATACGGAAAACCGACCAAACGCATTCCGAATCTGTTGATAATTTATCCCAACAATCCATGGGTCATATGTGACGTGTAGGAGCCAACCCGGGATGAATCCGAGTCGCGGTGTGGCCAGGATAAGTCTAAGTGGCTCTCTTTTGTTTAAAATGGACACCATTTTAAGTACATACAGAAAAACGACCAAACGGATTCGGTTTCCATTGAAACTTTAGGAGAACGATCCATGGGTCATATGTGATGTGTAAGAATCAACCCCGCCTCAATCGGTGACACGGTGTGGCCGGCACCACTCAAAGTGTTTGTCTTTTGTTTCAAAAAGAGGTCATTTTAACTGAAAAGCATTAATTGACATACGAAAAACCGACCAAAGGCATTCGGATTGTGTCGATAATTTAGCACAAGGATCCATGGGTCATATGTGAAGTGTAAGAGTCAATCCCGCCTCAATCCGAGGAGCGGTGTGGCCGACACCGTTCTAACTGTGTCTCTTTTGTTTAAAATGGACAGGATTATAAGTGAAAAGAACAACTGGCATACGCAAAACCGACCAAACGCATTCCGAATTTGTTGATAATTTATCACAATGATCCATCGGTCATATGTGACCTGTACGAGCCAACCCGGGCTCAATCTGAGTCGCGGTGTGGCCGAGATCAGTCTAAGTGGCTCTCTTTTGTTTAAAATGGACAGCATTTTAAGTACATACGGAAAACTGACCAAACGCATTCGGTTTCCATTCAAACTTTAGGAGAACGATCCATGGGTCATATGTGATGTGTACAAATCATCCCCGCCTCAATCCGAGGCGCGGTGTGGCCAACACCTCTCTAACTGTGTTTGTTTTGTTTAAAATGTATAGGATTATAAGTGAAAAGAACTGGCATATGAAAAACCGACCAAACGCATTCGGTTTCCATTGAAACATTAGGAGAACGATCCATGGGTCATATGTGACGTGTACGAATCATCCCCGTCTCAATCCGAGATGCGGTGTGGCCGAAACCGCTCTAACTATGTATCTTCTGTTTAAAATGGACATGATTATAAGTGAAAAAGAACAATTGGCATACGCAAAACCGACCAAATGCATTCCAAATCTTTTTATCATTTATCACAATGATCCATGGGTTATATGTGACCTGTACGAGGTAACCCAGGTTCAATCCGAGTCGCGGTGTGGCCGGGATCAGTCTAAGTGGCTCTCTTTTGTTTAAAATGGACACCATTTTATGTACATACGGAAAACTGACCAAACGCATTCGTTTTCTATTGAAACTTTAGGAGAACGATCCATGGGTCATATGTGACGTGTACGAATCATCCTCGCCTCAATCCGAGGCGCAGTGTGGCCGACACCGCTCTAACTGTGTCTGTTTTGTTTAAAATGGATAGGAATATAAGTGAAAAGAACAACTGGCATACGCAAAACCGACCAAACGCATTCAGAATCTTTTGATAATTTATCACAACGATCCATGGGTCATATGTGATGTGTACGAGCCAACCCGGGTCAATCCGAGTCGCGGTGTGGCCGGGATTAGTCTAAATGGCTCTCTTTTTTTTAAAATGGACACCATTTTAAGTACATACGGAAAACCGACCAAACGAATTGAGTTTCCATTGTAACTTTAGGAGAACGATCCATGGGTCCTATGTGACGTGTACGAATCATCCCCGCCTCAATACAACATGCGGTGTGGCTGACACCACTCAAAGTGTTCGTCTTTTGTTTCAAAAGGACGTCATTTTAAGTGAAAGGCATCAACTGACATACGGAAGAATGACCAAACGCATTCGGATTCTATCGATACTTTAGAAAAACGATCCATGGGTCATATGTGACATGTAAAATTCAAACTCGTCTTAATCCGAGATGCGGTGTGGCCGACACCGCTCTAACTCTATCTCTTTTGTTTAAAATGGACATGATTATAAATGAAAAGAACAACTGGCATACGCAAAACCGACCAAACGCATTCGGAATCTTTTGATAATTTATCACAACGATCCATGGGTCATATGTGACATGTACGAGCCAACCCGGGATGAATATGAGTCTCGGTGTGGTCAGGATTAGTCTAAGTGTCACTCTTTTGTTTAAAATGGACAACATTTTAAGTACATACGAAAAACCGACCAAACGCATTCGGTTTCCATTTAAACTTTAGGAGAATGATCCATGGGTCATATGTGACGTGTACGAATCAACCCCGCCTCAATTGGAGACGCGGTGTGGTCGTCACCACTTATAGTGTCCGTCTTTTGTTTCAAAAGGACGTCATTTTAAGTGAAAAACATCAAATGGCATACGGAAAACCAACCAAACGCATTCGGATTGTGTCGATAATTTAGAACAACGATCCATGGGTCAAATGTGACGTGTACGGGTCAACCCCACCTCAATCTGAGGTGCGGTGTGGCCGGTATCACTTCAGGTGTACGTATTTGGTTTAAAATGGACATCATTTGAGGTAAAAATATATGGTATAGAAAAACCGATCAAATTATGAATTGAATTTCGGATTCCACATATAATTTTCATCTAAATTTTAAATTGAATTCTATATGAATTATGTACGTTTATAATTACGTTATGAATTCTAATTTAATTATGGATGTGTATATTTTCAGGATCCATTATATGTTAAATGTGTATGAATTTGTTTGTAATTGTATATGTATGTTTTATTTTATTGCAGGTACAATAATTGGATTGAAAATGAGGTCAAAATGAGGCCTGATAGAGAGGGGCCTGATGGACAGGGGCTGTGCAAATTGCAGGCTGCTGCAATTTGCAGCATAGGGTATGCCAACGGTTTAAAACCATTGGCATATATTCCTAAAGAAGTTTTTACCAATGGTTCATTGAACCGTTGGTAAATATCTCTTTTCCCAACAGTTCTAAACCGTTGGGAAAGAGTTCATCCATGGGGATATCGCAAAGGTTTGGGGAGAACCGTTGGGAAAACTATCCCAAAACGGTTGGGATAGTTAAGGGATATTGATATTTCCCAACGGTTCTCCCAAACCGTTGGGAAAAACTATCCCAACGGTTTGGCAGAACCGTTGGGATAGGGTGGCTTTTGTGAGCCTATACCAACAGTTTCCAGTAAACTGTTGGGAAAACATTTCCCAACGGCTTACTTCCCTACGGTTATCAGAACCGTTGGTATATCATATACCAACGGTTAGAGAGGCTTTCCCAACGGTTGTGAACCGTTGGGAAATATTATATTTCTAGTAGTGATATTTACCTATCTAGATTTGGGACGTGGTTATTTGTTTCTGTGTGTGTTCATACAGATAATCAAGAAAATGCCTCTCACTTTTATGTTGACTCCTTCAGCGCTACTCACCAACCCCTGGCCTTCAGAAGGTAGGCTTGGGGGATGTCATGGCATGGTCCCTTGAGGTTCATTTCATGAAAAATTGGTATCACAGGTGGTCGGTTCTTCCTCAAGTACCAAGAGTCTGTTGTTTTGTTTTTGGGCAATAGGTTTAAATGTTTCGAGTTAGAATTTCAGATTAGAGGAGTCTAGTGTCTGTGCAGAAGCCGACATATCCATACACCAGGACCATGAATTATTATTTTAGGATCTATACTTAAAAACACATGTTACATGCATAATATAGGAATTGAGTGTCTCCTCACGTTCTTATTAAATTATAGTCATCTCACCAGGTATAATCTATTGACTATGGTACATCATTATCTATTTCAGGATGACTCCACGCAAACAGCTATCTAGGGTTTCATTGCAAAATTTTGAAGAATTCTCACCTACTGAAGAGGCATTGGTTTAGGTATAAGTGTTTGAGATGTAACCATTGGGTGGTGCACCAATGTTACCACCACTCGTTGATCAACAGTTACTAGCAACGTTACCTGTAGAGGAAAAAAACATGTTGAGTGACTTTCATGAGGTCCAGATACATATACCTCCTTGGTATAGGGGAGATACAGATCCTCATTATGATGAGAAATGGCTGGAGGCGATGACGTGGTTATTCTACTTAGTGTGTACTCCACTTGACCAGATGGTGATCTCAGTCTCGAGCCTTCTTTAGGGATTTGTAGGGATATGGTGGATTTTGATGATTCAGAATCATGATGGGAAGACCCTCTCTTAGGCTGACTTCATTTAGTTTTTCAAGGAGGATTTTTTCCCCACAACCTTGCTCTTGGTGAACTTAGAGGAGCTGTATCATCAATATAAGGGAATCATGTCAGTGGAAGTGTACCCTAAGAGGTTCACATGCCTCTCCTGCTACTCTACGAACATGGTGAGAGACCATTTATTTAGGGATTAGACCATTGAACATGGATTCCAATGGTAGATCAGGGTGTCGATGATTTACCTCAGTATCCCCAACCAGGATGGAGTGCTAGAGGGAGCTCTAATAATAGGGAGCTTCCTCGAAGAGCAGTCACCATTGGTTGGAGGTACAATCGGGCGACAAGTGTCCAAATCATCTATGAAAGGTGTAAAATGGATGAAATAATGGTCCAAGTAGGACAAATCATCTATAAGGCAACCCCATGACACATGATCTATAGTGTGAGGCCACCAGGGTAGTGGGGGTCAGCATAGGAACAGGGCATGCAACACATGTTGAAAATAGGGACACATTGCTCATGACTGCTCGACCTACATCATAGACGATCAACCTAATGTTGAGGGACCACCATGTAATAGGTAGATGTTTTAGTGAGGTGGTATATAGGGCATTATAAATGGTATGGGAGTAGGTCGAGTAGTAGGTGATGGGAGACGGTTCGAGGTACTACCTACACCACCCCCAGTAGGTCCACCACGGCCTCAGGGAGTAGGAAGACATGAGTGAGCTCAGCATTAGGTAGTGGAGGCCTACCACCATGGTACTATGGAAATGATTAAAGATAACATCTATGACTTCTCCACCTTAGCTGCAGTTCTTACAAAAATAGGTTCCAGACACTCTTTCCTTGCCACAGACCTTGTTCGAGGCACAGAGATTCCAGTGGAGCCATTGGATTGATCCTTGTAAATAGATACTCTTATGGGAGAATATTCAATGATTACACGCTTTTACTAGTAGCGTGAACATAAACTAGGAGGAGATAGCTTCGGTTGGGATCTCTTAGTAGTGGTGTTGAGGCATTATGACATCATATTGGGTATGGACTGCTTATCGATACTCCATGCTCAGATCAACTGTATTAGGTAAAAAGTGTGGTGTGTCTACGAGGATGGGAACATGTTTTCATTCACTGGTGAGAAGGGATATTTTGTAGCACGGGATGGAATTTATCAAAGGAGGGTGTATCCGATCACTCACCAATTGGCTATCCTCACCCTCGGTGCAGTGGATGAGAGGATTTCTTCCTTTCCTGTAGTGATGGACATGTACAAGGGCGTCTTCCCTGAGGATGTTCTGGGAGATATTCCTTATAGAGAGGTAGAGTTATGCATAAGTATGTACCCCAGGATGACACTGATATCCCCACCAGTATATTGGATGGCTCCCATAGAGCTTTGTAAAATGAGGGTACAGTTGGAGGACTTAAAGTAGAGGGATTCTTGAGGCCCATCATTTCACCATGGGTAGCCCCTGTTTTGTTTTCTAAGAAGGAAGAAAAGAGATTGATGATATTCGTGGACTTAAGGTTCATGATCCAGGTGACCATGATGAAAAAATATCCACTGATGATTATTGATGTCCTCTTCAATCAGCTAAAGGGAGCGAGGTGGTTCTCGAAAATAGACCTCAGATCATGCTATCATCCGCATTGGGTACAATATGAGTATGTACCAAAGGAAACCTTTTGATATCTGTATGGAAACTAAGAGTTATTAGTGATGCCCTTCGGCATGACCAATTCCCCAACAGGGTTCATAGAACTCAGGAACATGGTCTTTCATCTTTACCTTGATCATTTCATGGTAGAATTCATTGATGAAATATTGGTGTACTTTGCATCAGAGGAGGATCACAATACACAAATAAGGATAGTCCATGATACAATCTGGTAGCACTAGCTTTATGTTAATCTCTTGAAGTTCCTATTCTAGATTCAGAAGGTCCACTTTCTATGACACATCACCTTGAGGGATACAGTTTTAGTGGGTCCAGCAATGATATAGGAAGTGCTGCTTTGGAAGCCACCTAGAAGCATGAATGAGGTGCAAAGTTTTGGGGGGTTGGATAGATACTACCATTTGTTCATGCCTAAATTTTCATGAGTAGCATCACCATTATCAACTATGATAAAGAATGGATACCCCTTCATGTGGATGGAGAAGTTCCTTCAATGTCTTCAGGATTTGATTCACAGACTGATAAGTGCCCCTCTCTTGAGACTACCAGAGGAGGGTGCTGGGTAAGTAGTTTTCACTAACACATTAGGGACCATACTAGGTTGTTTACTAATGCAGGAGTGAGTAGTGATCGCCTACGGCTCATGGCAGTAGAGGTGTCTTGAGAAGTACTACATGACCCATGACTAGGGGTTAGAAGTAGTGGCCTTTTTTTGATGAAGTGGTAGAACTACTTGATGGGTGAACAATTTTATGTCTACTCTGACCACAAGAGTCTCAATAATATCATCTCACATAAGGATCTGAACATGAGAGAGGGCAATGACTAGATTTTCTCTAGGACTATAACTTTGAGATAGTCTATACTCCTATGAAGGGGAACATGGTGGCATACATTATCAACAGAAGGTCTGGTTTATAGATGTTGAGTGAGGTAACAGAGAAGCTAGTCATGATGCATATATCAATCATGGATGGAGATGGAGTAGCTTACCTTCAGTCGATGACAGTCACTCCTACACTATTATAGATATTCAGGGAGTCCCAGCTTGTGGATGTTGACTATGAGGCCCGACATGCTTATTTATTCTCAAGACAAGTTCCCAATGGATTTTTTTTAGGTGGAGAGCACATCATCCATTTTAATGGGTGAATAGTCGTACGAGTAACATTGTGAGAGAATATTTTTTTGGAGTTACATACCTCCAACTTGGTGGTACATTGTGGAGTGGTGAAGAATTACCAAGATCTCCAACATCAGTACTGGTGGACGGGGATGAAGAAATAAGTGGTTGAGTTCATTTCAAAATGCCTCACCTTTCAGTATGTGAAGGATGAGAAAAACGTTCCAGCAGGTTTGGCCCAACCACATGAGGTAGTGGAGTAAAAATGGGATGGTATCTCAATGGAATTCATCATGGGGTTACCACACAAGTCAAAGGGCCAATATTCTATCAATGTGATTGTTGAATGACTCTCCATGTCGGCTCACTTCCTGCCCATTTTGGAGTAGGGATCGGAAGAGGGCTTGAGGCACCTCTATGTCCAGGATATAGTATAGCTTCACAGGGTGCCTTTGATGATTCTCTCAGACCGTGATGCATGAATTACATCCCGACTTTGTAAGGGATTATAGAAGGAATTCAGGACTCAGTTGTGCTTGGTAACAACCTTTTACCGATAGACAGATGGTCAGATGGACCAGACCATACAGACCTTGGTGGATATCCTTTTTGCTTGCATCCTTGATTTTTTTCGTAGTTGGGAGGACCACCTACCACTATTGCAATTTCTACACAACAAAAACTATCACTCTACTATTGGCATGGTGCTATTTAAGGCCTTTTAAGGGTGGCATTAAAGATCACCTCTATGCTGGATAGACCTGAGGAGGTTTTCACTAATGGGTCCAGAGTTGTTACGAGCTTCCACTAGGAAGGTGAAGATCATCCAAGAGTGGATGAGGATTGCACAGAGTAGGCATAAATTGTATGATGATAGGAGACGGAGGCCCTTGCTGTTCAAGGAGGGAGACCATGATTTCCTTTGGGTCTCACCCTGATGGGGATTGCAGAGATTTGGCCAGGGTGGCAGGTTATCTCTAAGGTTCATCAGAATATTCCAGATACTTAGTAGAGTTGGTGAGGTGGCGTACCACCTAGATATTCCCCCACATATGCACTTGGTGCACAATTTATTTCACGTGTTTTAGCTGACGAGGTATGTTCATGATCCATCGCACGTCATCGACAGGGGCGAGCTGGAAATTGACGATGGGGTGACATTTGTGGAGTTTCTAGTGGAGAAATACGGGAAGCATTGAGGTTTATTAGACTGACTTATGGGAAACCCATGGGGTGGGACTCTTCCTTGAACAATAAATTCTGTTGTTAAGTTAATAATTGTATTTATATTATATTTATCCCCTTATATATATTTTGATATGTTAGTTTAATCAATGAAATTGAACTAATGGTAATTGTGTTTTGTTGTTGACATGAAATAAGGGTGTGATTAGTATAACGGTAAATGTATTAAACTATTAATGGGTTGTAAATGATAAATATTTTAAATGGATTCAACAATGTAAATGAGTAATTTGTGTGAAAATTATTTAAAGAAGACAAATTAAACACATGTTAATGTGTTGTGAATTTGTAATGATGTGTGAGTTAAGTGTGCTAAGGTATGTAAATGTTTTATGTAATGAATGTAATATGTTCTATAAATGGAAAATTTATTCAATGAATGATGGTTTGTACATGGAATATGTGTTCAATGGTTAAGGAAGAATGTGTACATGGCTTAGTGGTATTTGGTACATTGAGTTAAGGTTTTATTCCCCTGTGTCAGGTTGGAAAGAGGACTTAAACCCCACCGTGGTAATAAATGGATTATAGTGTTGGCCTGAGACTATATACCCCTAATGGATGCATGAGATAAGAATACCTGGACTGAATCTCCAAAGTAAGTATTCAGTATTTTTGTGAAATTATTTACCTTATGATGTAGGGAACATAATTCTTACCCCTATACAGAGTTATATAAAGAGAATAGGCTGAATTGTATTTGACGAACATGGATAACCCATGAAATAAAGGAAAATGTGGATAAAGTGAACCTCTTTAAAAAACACCATTTTTTACTTTTGTTTATCTTATTATTGATTTATGTATCTTTATATACTATTAATTTAGTATAAATATTATATAAACTATGTTTTTGGTGACCTACTGAGTTGTACTAACATGCTACATAGGATTAAATTAAGCACCCGAGAAGACTTCATGGTAGTAGGTCAGGGCAAGGGAAGGGACCTAAAGTAGATGGTTTATTTGGTTGTGGGATGTGCATGGATTATGGATCTAGAATTAGAGTCAGGATCTGTTTTGGGTATTCATCATTTTTTCCTTATTTTGGTATTTCCATGGACTTGGAAATATATAAACTGACAAATAATATTTACTATTTGGTTGTGGTATTGAACCCAGTATTGGGGAAAAAATTGTGATGCATGTTTATAGGTTATACATTTTTTTATTTTCCATGTTTATATTACATTTATTACTCAGATATAGATGATATTATATCCCTAAATATTACATAAGACCCTCACCACTAGTCAATAGCCTCTAGTGTATGGAGGTGTGTGTCTAAGGTAATGTGGTGACCCAGCTTAGGGCACTGGATTTCAAGGAACCCGAGTCGGTGATGTTATAATGTGGTATCATAAAATTTTTCTTTTCTATTATTTTAATATTTGGGAATGGTATATGGGAGGCTATGATGCTTCATGTCTTGTAAATAAACACATTTATGTGAAAATCTAACCCATATATGGGGGAAAACCATGTACCTGGGTGGAATTTTTTTCATGATGTTTTTTGTTATGGTTAGATATTATTTAACATTGGATGATACACATGTTTTGTGATTTCATTATTTTATAGTAGTTTTATCCTAGAAAAAATGGAATTTGGTCATACATACATGTGTTATTTCATGAACCTATGCAAATATGTCACATTAATCATGGTTAGAACACATGGGAATGTTATGTGGGGTGTCATAGATATAATTCCATTCATTTATCTATGAAACATGAAAGAAATTGTGTCTAATAATGATGAAGAAAATATGTAAATCAAAATATTGTGAAAAAATGGTAAAAGTATAATACCAAATAATGGGTTATAAATGTTATAAAATTTGAATGTGATGAGTAGTAATGAGTAAAAATATCCTAAATGGGAATGTTTTTTGTTGATCAGGTGAAATGGTTGAAAATGGTGTCTAATGAAGGACCTGAAACTTTGTATGTTGGTCTGCCTCATGTTGACAATTTCCCATGGAAGGGATGTATGTGGGTATTTATAGAGAGGTGATTGTATCAATTAGTATAGTGCATGATAAATTGGTTATCTGTGTCTAGTATACAGCCTTCTTTTTCACAAATGTAAATTACTTGTTTTATTTTTTTAATATTTGTAATTGAAATTTTAGAGAGATTTCACCATGAATATGTGTTCTAATTGGGGACAAGATGATATCACTATGAATGATACCCCAATAGTGTATTTAGAAACCATTTTGGTTTGTGGTGATATTAGAGTGGAGTAGTACCGTGAGAAACTTACTCGTTTTATGAAGATGGCTGAATATTACCTAGGGAAGGTAATTCCAACTATGTTTGACATGACTAGATTGTTGTAGTTTCAAAAACCACTATATTTTATAGATAGGGTGGACCCAAGGTAGAAAATTTCTTGATATAGTCCCTACATAAGGTCATGGAGTATTGGATACACCTTCGATGAAGAGATTCATGTTGAAGGCATATATATTGTGAGTACCGACAAAGAACTGGTGGGATATTGTGGTTCATACTGAGTAGGAGGAGTCTATTTTGTAGAAGTATTTATAGGAAAAGTTTCTCAAATATTTATATATAGAATCCTTGAGGTAAGATAATGTGGCAGAGTTTATGAGGTTTACCCAGGGAACTATGATAGAGATAGATTTTGTTGGCTACTTAATTAACTTGTAATGATTTGTTCCAGCATTGGAAGGGGATAAGGTATCTATGAATAGATGTTTTCAGGACAAACTTAGACGTAATATCAAGTCCTAAGTGAATATCATTAATTTAAATAGGTTTTTCCATGAGGTGTATCAAGTACTTTTTTTAGAAGGGATCCTCAATGTGGCTTCTAGTGGTGGTCATGGGGTTCCATCTGGTCGATCTAGTGGTGCATCTTTTAATAATAGGAAGAATTGTTCTGAGGTGTCTCACCATGGTGGTGGAAGATAGTGTAGTAAGAGAGGAGGACCATACTCTCAGGTTAGTGATCAGTTTTTCTTTTATCAATGTGGTAGGTTAGGACACAGACATGGTTAGTGTTCCAGAACACCAGTTTTGGGCTAAACATGCAACAGGATGGGGAATGTTAAGAGAATCTATAGGAATCCTTGATAGATTAGAAATGATGGAGGATCAGGGTTGATAAAGAGTTCTAGAAGGGGGTCGGTTACCCCATACCAGACAAGAATTTAGATTTCCACTAGTTGTAGTAGTGTATGTGGTGGATGTGGTACTCCAAGAAAAGGGTTTCCTTATCATCGGGGTAGTAAATCACCCAGAACCCAGACCCAAAGCTAGGGTATAGGGACAAGTCATCTCCACATCATTTAGCCTATAACTATAGGTGGCGATGCTAGAACATCGACAACTCAATATAATATTCTTATTTCATCCATTATTATTGTTTCCTTATTTGATACTGGTACCTCACATTCATTTATATCTTCTCAATTTTTGAATCTATTGGGTCTAGAAGTTAAACAAATGTGTTGGGTTATGTCCATTGACACATCATTAGGTACATGGGTAGAAAATATATGAGACTTTAAGGAGTGTACCATTGAGGTTTGTGGGTTATGTTTAAATGTGAATTCTTTGATCGTGAGATTTCATGTTTTTAATTGATATTTGGAAAATATTGGATGGTGTTTTATTTGCCTAAAAATTTACTATTTCAAATATTGTCTAATTTTAACATCCTGATAGGGGGATACTTATGTCTACCGTGGGGAATGGGATATCCAAGAATGTTGTATAGGTAACTTTCTTCAGTTATTGCGAGACAAAATAGCAAAATTAGAATGTATTTTACTTAATGATTTGGAATTAGAGTAGCTTGCCTCTTCTCCTCTGGCAGGTCTGTTTCGGGATGTGTTCTCTAAGGAATTATTGGGGCTGAAAGCTGAGAGAGTTGTTGGGTTCACAATTGAGATGCTTCCTGGATTAGAACCTGTTTCTATTACACCATATATAATGGAACCAAAAAGAACTTCAGGAAAATAAAACTGAGTTGGAGGAATTGTATAATATTTGTATTATTCTTCCAAGTACATCACCTTGTTGATCTGCCTTTTTTATAATAAATTTGATAGGACTTTGAGGTTATGTGAGGATTTTCAGAAGTTGAATCATATGATGATTTAGAATGTGTAAACTCTTCCTAAAATTGATGATCTTTTTGATCAGCTGAGAGGTGATTCTATGATATCCAAAATTTATTTGAGGTTAGGGTATAATCAGCTGACGGTGATGCCTTTTGATATAGCATTGAATACTTTTTGGAGTGGGTATAGTTTATATATATATTTTTTTGTCGTTCAGGGTGACCAATGTTCCAGTAGTTTTTATTGGACTAATGAATTGAATATTTCACAATACATGGATCAGTTTGTAGTTGTTTGTGTGGATGAAATATTAGTGTGCAACAACACTCATGATGATTATTCCATCATCCTTAGTACACTGAAATAGAAAATAATATATTCCAATAAATCTAGGATCTATTTTTAGAATTACCAGGAAAGTTTCATAGGTCACAACCTTAATGAGGAATGTGTGTCAACAGACCCAGAGAAAGTGTAGAAAGTTTTATCTTGGTAGCATCCCAATAACATTTTTATATCCAAAAGTTTCTGGGTTTGGTAAGATATTATCAAAGGTTCATCAAGGAATCTTCCCATTTAGAAACACTACTTTGGGGCATGACCATAAAGGGTGTCAGGTTTGAATGGTCTTGGAAAGTGATGATGCTTTTCAGAAGTTAAAGAGGTGACCGACTAATGCACTTAATTTGATCCTACCTGATCTAGGTAAGATGTATATATTGTTTTTTGGTTTTTTAGCATTGTTATTGGGTTAGTGTTGATGAATGATGATTGAGTTGTGGCATATGGGTTATGGAAAATGAGGCATCATGATTGAAATTATGGTATACATGATCTTGTGTTGGTTATGGTGGTTTACGATTTAATGTTTCCACGACATTACCTATTAGAAGAATGGATATCTATATATGTCGATAATAATATCCTTATATACATATTCTATGAGTGTGATTTGAATCATCAGTAATGAAGATGTTTTGAGTACATTCAATACATTGATTTTTAAATAGTCTACACATCAATAAAGGGGAATATTTTTATGGATTATTTTAGTCAAACAAATCAAAATCATGACGTTAGTCTAGTTCCGACTGGAGGATGACGACGTTATTTGATAATACACACCTAGAGGTTTGGTATTGATGAGGGAATATTACCATTTCATCCATGGTAGTCTATTCCACACATCAATGTCGTATCAAGGAGAGAAAGTATGAGGATCAAGAGTGTCTGACTTTGAGGGATTATCTTGAAGGTTGGGAGTCACTTTCTGGATAGACTGTTGATAATGATGATATTGTTTCTTTTTTGTGGCAGTGTTATTCTTAATTGTATGAGGGATGAATTGATTTGAGAGTTTCATGCCTCAATGTGGGAAATGCATCCCTGTTTAACCCAAATATTCCATGACCGCTGTAGATAGTATTGGTGTTCATTGATACAGAAAGAGGTGGAAGATTTTGTGATGTGATGCTATACATGTTAGCTCATGAAGGCTGAGCATCATCAACCAGGTGGTTTTTCGTAGCAACTTACCATTTAAAAATGGAAATGGGATGAAGTCTTGATGAATCTTATGGTAGGTATCCTGAAGAAACCTCATATGAAGGATTTGATATCGGTAGTTGTGGATCATTTGAAAAATGTGGCAAATTTATTACTAATTTTAGAGACATTTACTCTGAATTAGTTAGGTGGTATTAATGTTTGTGAGATAGTAAGACAACATGGGATTTTTAGACTATATTTTAGGATCATAATCCTCATTTTAATCACAATTTTTTCATGGGTTATAGAAATTTATTGCTACCCACATGTTATTGAGTTTGACTTTTCACCCACATACAGATGGGTAGTTAGAGCGTACTATTCAAGTGTTGGAGGACATGTCAAGGACATTTTTTCGAGACATTGATGGATCTTGGGGAAGAACATTTCACTTGATGTTTTTTCCTATAAAAATAGTTACTAGGTGTGTATTCATATGGAACTATATATAGCACTCTATGGTTTTGAATGAAGATCTTAGTTATATTGAATGGGGGAAAGAAAATCAGAGTTTCTAGGACTGAGTCTCGTGTAGGAGATTTCATAATAAGATTAGTTCATTCAAAAAAGTATGGATACATATCAATGTTGGAAGAAGTACTATTATTAACTACATCATCAACCCCTCTAGTTCTTAGTGTTCATCTTGTGTTCATTTATGTTTTTCCAAGGTAGGTCCACTGTCAGATTTAGAAACTGGGTAAGTTGGCACCCAAGTATGTGTGTCCATTTGTGATTGTGGATATAATCATACTAATGTCATATTGATTACTTATTCTATAGTTGTATAGTGAAATGAACATTTTCTTTCATGTGTTGTAGCTTCTTCAGGATCACCCCAACCCTTCCCATTTGATATATGTAGAAGATATTGTGATTGAGGCTATTGTGTCCTTTGAGCAACATCTAGTTTTTATTGTGGATCACTGTGATAATGACTTGTGGGGAAAGACTGGGCCATTGGTTCATGTGTTACAGATGAATGGTAACATTCAAAAAGAAACTTGGGAGAGTGGAACAAATATGTGAGGCTATTCACCTGATATTTTTTACCTTGGGAAATTAGTGATGATTAGAGTCTTTTCCAAAGATGATCCATTTTAATGTGGGGATATTGTTAGATTATGGAATTATTTTTTGGTATTTTTATGTTTAAATTATAATTAAAACCCTTTCATTAGGTTAATTAAATTTTACTATGGTTATGTGGAGTCTTGGGGATTTCAGAGGGGGGTGAGAAATGAAAGAAGGAGAATAGGGGCTATCTAGTGCATTTCATGCAATTGGTAAAACTATGAAAGGCGGAAGAAGAAACTATGAGATCTTAGATAGAGCCAATCTGCATGGTTACCACATGATTTTTGAAACCATGCATGATCCATAAAAAACTGTACATCCCATTCTCCCTATTAGATAATGGGTGTAACATGGTTGGGGAATGTTTTTGTTAACCATGAATCCAAACCATGTGCCTCATTAAAAAGTGGGTATTTACCTCCCCCAATCATGATTTATGTTTCCTTACTCTATTTTCTTCCCATATCTTTATATGGAAACCAAGTGTGAAAACATTATCATAAAAAACATCCCATGGGCTGATCTCCCTTATTTCTAATCCATTTGGAGTTCCATTAGGTGTCTATTGAACCTCCGGGTGAGTATAACCCTAATATTTCCTTCTTTTTCAATAGTATGGTTTGTGGAATTGTTATTTTTCTTCTAAATCTCAAAACCCTAATTTTTTAGTGGTTTCCCGGTTAGTGAAATAAATGATGTTTTTTTTCAAAATCAGAGGCTAAAGTTAAGAATGTGGTTTTCTATGAAATTTAGGTAAGTGGTCTAAATGTTATATCTCATATTCATGATGTTTTATTTATGTTTATTGGTTTGTGTTATAGTAATTGTTTTTGTTAATTTGGTTCCCTTAGTAAGAAAATATAATTTGGCTGCCTAAATGGTGAATTAAACCCCCTCACGATCTTCATGGGATGAATTGTGGTTATTTGGTATAGGTTAAGGGCCATCCATGGGTTGTTCCACTTCAATGAACATAAAATTTAGTTTTTAGTAACTAATTGAATTTTTATCAGATAGATCCCATGATAAATATGTTGATATATTATCTTGATTTATGTAATGTATGTAATGGTAATTATTTCTAGGTGTTGACATGGCATAAGGGGGTGTTTGTTACAATGGTAAATTTGTTAAATAAATTATGTTCTATAATTTATAAATATGTTAAATGGATTAAATCAAATCAATGGGGAATGTTTATGAACATTGGTCAAAGAAAATAAATTATATATGATTTAATGTGTTATGAATTGGTTATGATGCCTTTGTTAAATGGGTTTAAGGCATGTTAATGGTTTATGTGTTGAATGATGTATAGTTTGTAAATGGAAATACGTTAAATGAGACATGGTTTGTACATGGTATGTGTTGAATGGTCAGAGAATCCTGAGAGCATGGCTTGGTTGTATGTGCGGTATTGACATTATGTTCTACACCTATGGGTTAGGTTGAGATGAGGCTCTAAAATGCACCACTATAATGCATGGTTAGGGAGTTAGACAGAGGATCTATGTTCCTAAAAAATGCATGTGATATGAATACCTATACTAAGGCTCCAAGGTAAGTGTTTTATAAAAGTTTATGTAAATGTTTCCAAGGTGATGTAGGTAACATTATTATTCCCCTTATTTATAGTAATATGAATGGTATAATCTGAAGTGTATTTTTAAAAAAATGGATAACTCATGAAATAAATGATGAATGTGGCCAATATAAACCCTGTTAAAAAATGACACCATTTACCTTAGGTTTAACTTGTTATTTCTTTTTTATCTGCATACACTATCAATTTAGATATGATATTTTTTAAAAACCATTGGTGTTGGATTACTGATTCATACTCACACCCTACTCAGGCTACCATTGGGTACCTAACGAGACCTCATAGTTATAGGTTAGTGAAAGGGAAATATCCCTATAGTTGATGGATGATTTGGGTGTGGGATGTGCATGCATCATGGATCTAGATATGGAGTTGGGATCCATTTTTCATATTCATCAACTTTTCCTTGTTTTAGGGTTTCCTTAAAAATGTCACTGTATAAAATGACATTGCATTTTTAGTATTTGATTGTGGGATTATATCCATTCTTGGGGAAAGGGAATCTTGATGTATGTTTATTGGTTATATGGTTTCCTATATATCTAATTGTTAAATATTGTATACGACCCAGAGAATGAGGTTATAGTCTCCTAAAGTATTATATTTGACCCTCATTGCTAGTCAATAACCACAATATATGGGTAGGAGTTCCTGAGGTCATGTGGAGAACCTTCTTGGGGCACCCGATTTCATGGTACCTAAGTTGGGGATGTTACAAATTTTATATTATCAATGAAGTAATTGAAATGAATGCCATCATGCTATTTTAAATTTGTAGACATTTTAGTTGTATAACTAATCATGATATTTGACTATAACTATGTTTATGTTGGCTTTATTTAATTTAATTTTTCGAAATTGGGTTCTAAATTATTTACCAATAAATTAAAAACGATGACTTGTGGGTCATCCCATCCTCTTTATTAAATAGTAATTGTGTGTATAAGTTTATTTTATGTAGTTACACTTAATCAATCCACTATTTCCACACACTTACATGTGAGTTATAAAACTTATGTAATAAATGGAGTATCTGAAGTTATCCATGGGTGGTTCTGGATGGAACTGAGGTGAAACCATAAATAGAAATGCATATATGCATATTTGAAATGACGCGACACTTGAAAAGACTACATAAGGATTTTACCCATTTGGTCAAAGGTTGACTTATTATTCTCTCAAAAAATAATCAAATAGATAAAGATAAATACATTATCATTAAATTGTTTATTTATTTTATTTTCATGTTATTTAGGATTCATTTTATATATTCAATTCTAGGATCATATAAATAAATTCACTAATATACATAGTTGGTATTAAAATAAATTGAATATTTAAAAAAAATATTAAAAAATGGTTTATCCCTTATGTCGATAAATTTAATATAATAATGACCTATAAAAGATTAAATAAGTGAATTTACAGATAATAGATAAAATTACACAATTTAATATTTTTCCATTAAACCTCCCCTCATATGACATAAGATGAGCCCATGGTGATAGTGTGTGGTCATGCTCCATCAAAGATAATCTTAATTATTGAGATGTATTAGCTAACATAGTTGGTCGAATTAATAGAAACTATATTGGTTTTAATGGACTCAATCTCTCTAATACTAATTTAGAGGCATGTTTTGAGGAAATACAAGTCTGTATTTCTAAATTAGGGTGTACACAAAATGGTCTAATGAGATTCCAGTTTACAGTTGACAAGACTTCCCACAAGAATACTTTAAAATAATTTCCATGGCCTCTGTGTATATTATAAGAATATAAATAGGTATACTTTCCATTAGAATGTCTATATGATAAGAACATCCATGTTTAATATAGAAGATTATTGTGACATGATAATATAGTATGAGGCATATTGAAATTAAAATAATTTTATCTCAAATAATATTTAATTAATAGAAGTACTAATAATATGATATTTTATCATTGTAGAAAAATTATAATTTTTTCATACACTTTATCAAGGAATTAATTCCTAGTGAAATATGATATCTTTATAGGTAGTAACATAAAAATGGTTTAGACACTTATCAAACGTTTTTATCCATTAAAGAAATACTTATATGTAGGAATCATCAATCCACAATACCCATGTAAAGGATGTGAGATCTGGGGAGTTCATTATCTATGAAAATAATAGGAATTATGTGCTATATCTTAATTTATTAATGATGTAATCCCTATATAGATAACATATAAAGTAACAAGAAAACATTTAATCCTATAAAATATTATAGAATATCAATGATCTTCATCTAGAGTGAGAAATATTGAAATAGTTTGATATATCAAAGTTTTTATTCATAATAAATAATTAATAAATTGTGGCTGATGGGCCTCACATAGTTTTAAATATTGGCTCTATTGGGAAGCTAGTGGTTATAAGGTTTATTTTCACCGATGAATTGTTCACTGATCTTATTATTTCATTAGTCACTTATGATTATATTGTTTTTTTAACAATTATAATTTTAACAACATAGATAAGTGTCTCATATATCATCTTAATCTACTTCACAACGTTGATATGTATTTGAAGAATGAAAAATATTACTATTATAGTGAATAAAAGGAAATTATAGGTGAATATATCAAAGAAAAAATCTAATTTGAAGGCTTACTCCAAGTGAGAGAATACAAAAATAGGGATATAGTGGAATGTGATGAAAAAAGAAACTATCTATCTTTCAGGAGGAAAAGGGGCCACTAGAAGAAAAATTCCACCAAGAAAAACAAAAAGGGGAAGTTTTGTATGTGTATATAACAGATTTTAGTATATATATTTCAAAAAAATTATATTAGATGCAGAATATACTAAACACATCTGTTTTCAAGTATAGTAACCATCTATATTATGGAATATTTCCTAAGGTGAGGTGGTGTAGAAGTAAAATATGAATCAATAATTTTCATTGTGAATATTGGGGAGTACCACATATTATTGAATAATTTAATGATCAAGGTTATACATATCTTATTATGTTCCCTTATTCATAGAAACCAATATTTATATTTAAAAACATGATAATATGGACTTATCTTCAAATTCAGAAACAAGTGTTTTTTCATTAATGATGAAAGAGTTTTCTATTGTAGTACATATTTAAATAAATTTTATTTTCTGTATTTATTAAATGAACCATGTAATTAATATAAATAATGAATATATATCAACAGAATCATACCACACACAATTATGGAATCAATTTATAGATCATGAAAACTATAAAAATTAACTAGATTAAAAAAATATGGATATTTGGACACATTTTATCTAAAACCACTGAGTTTATTTTCAGGATGTTTCCAAGGAAAATCAAAAAATCCATATTTTGTTGAAAAGGTGAATGGGTTATTGATCTTATTGAGTCAGTTCAAACCATTTTGTGTAGACAGTTTTTAGTTGATGATACGTGTGGGTAATCGGACTTCATTACTTTTACTGGTGTTTTTATAGTTATGGATATGTCTATATAATGAGTTATAACTCAATTTTTGAAAGATTAAAGGAATATAATAAAATGGATTTGGGAACCATATTGGTAATAGTCTTAATAATCTCTTCTCATACCATGGTGTAGAATATCTTAATTAAAATTTCATTGAATATTTAAAGGTGTATGGGATTTAATACGAGCTCACTACTCCTAATACACCATAATGGAATGGTGTATGATAATGTAGGAAACAAATTCTATTAGATATGGTGACGTTAATGGTGACACATATGAGTCAACGATTATACTTTTGGGGATACATATTCTAGTCAAAAAAAATCTAAAAATTGAGTGTCACTTGATGTGGAAAATGGTATTCAATATAGTCTATGGTAGAAAAATAAAAAAAAAATTCACATGTATGGGGTGTGGGGATAAGATTAATTTATTATGGATATTTATGGAGATAAATATTTATGCAATGGAAATAATTTAATCTTTACAAGATATCCTAATAAAAAATGTGATATTAATTATAAAACCCTTTATATAAATTTTTTTTGGTTGAAATACATAATATAATACTTGAGAGGGATCTTAACTCAAAATGATATAGTGGGAGTGAGATATAACATCATGAATTCATGGCCAATGACACACAGTAGTTTTTACATGAATATATTTAACTCATCCCCCTATAAAAGTATATTCCGAAGACATAAGTACTATGTAGGAATATGATAGTGTTTAAAAAATAAGAATGTTTTGGTTTTATAGTACTCCATGATGGTGGATAATTTTTAGTTGATTTTAATGTTAATATGGCCAAGAAAGAATAAAAAATTGAAATAAACTGAAAAATTTTAATATTTTATGAACTAGGAAATAGATTCATGTATCAAAACCATTTTTTTGTTTTGGTAGATCCTACAATGGATGTAAGTCTCAATTTTCAGAAAATGGGTATTTATGGAGAAACTAGACATGGATGTAAAACTCAGTACCTGTATGGCATGACTCATGGAATAAGGTTTCAAACTTCATCATGGGATACTCTATAATGAATCCTTTTCAAAAATTTATATGATAAAATACAATATAATTATACTTTCCATTTAATATTACATTAACTATGATATTTGGTAGGTTAAGGTCAAAACGACCTCCTTTATTTGGAATCATCTATAAGATGGCTATTTGATGTAACCATAAGGGTTTATAGCTTTAAATTATTCCAACAAAGTAATAATGTTATAGATATCTATTTTTTTATAAGATCAAGCATCCATGTCATGGAACATTTTTTTAATGAATCTATAATATAATTTTGATTTATAATGAGAGAATGTGATTATTTTGTCTATAAGTGGTTTAGTTGGTGTGTGTTCCTTTTATTAGTAGTTCATATCGATGACATATTACCCATTGGAAATGAAATACTAGTATTAGAGTCATTTAAATCATAATTGAATGCACGATTATCTATAAAGGACATAGGTGAAGAATTATATACTCTTGGAATCAGGATCTATTTTGATAGATACATGAGGATACATGGACTATTCCAAAGTACATATATTGATAAGAGATTGAATAGATTCAATATTGAACAATTTAAGAGAGTAATGTTTCTAGTGTTCTGTGTAATTATTATTTCTAAGAAAATATTTCCCCAAAAAACATGAGAAATGAACTAGGATGGCATGGATTCCATACACAGTAATGAATGACTTATTAATGTATTCTATGATATATACCAGGATAGCTATATGTTATTCCCTAAGCATTATAGTAAGATATCAATATTACTTGGGTTACTACCATTGGATGGTATCCAAGACTATCCTAATGTGTATTCAAAAAAACTATGTATATTTTCTAGGTATATTGTGGGGATGAGAAATTAGCCATCAAGGGATATTTATTTATATATATATATATATATATTATGTTCTAAACATACTAAAAAATTCAAAATCACTTTCAGGGTATATATTCACACTTAGTTGAGGTTTTGTGAGTTGAGATGGCTCAAAGAAAAAGAAGCCAAGGTCACATCACCGGAAAAAGAACATACTTCGGAAATATCATCTATTGAAGTATTATTTACCATGCGGTGATTTCATATTGAGTATAGTTTCCATCTAAGAAAACATGGTGGATATATTGAATTATAAATTAACTCACTCGAAACATGATAATCAAGTGAGAACTAGAATACTAAATTTCATTAAAATATGGATCTAGTTCAAGTGGGTAACTATAAGAGTTAGTTTCAGAGAATAATTTTTTTATATTATATTTCTATTATATTGAAATTTTGAATTTTAATTAAAATATCTTGTTATATTTTATTTGTAGTTATTCATGACATTAATATAATAAGTCACTTCATGCCAATGTTGGGCTTAGATTATATTTTATTCGTAGTTATTCATGATTGGTGATATCTATAGTGCGAGAAAATGAGAATAGACCAGCTAAGAGTAATTCCATTTGTTTATGTGTCATTAGATATTTATATTTGAGAGCATGTGTGATGGGGATTAGATTATACGATAATTATTAACTCTAATCATGACTCGCACACTTGAATGTATTTCTATAATTCATAATAAGTCACTTCATGCCAATGCTGGGTATGTTGGGTGTGTCACATATGAAATGTTACTAATTAGTAAATAGAGGAAATATTTTTCCCTTTTATATCAATGTATATTGATATCTCATACTTTTTATTGAAATAGAACCATCACATTAAATTGCATGGTCATGGTGTAATTATGAGTTTATTTCAGGTTGTCAAATAATGACATATCAAATATATAGGTTGATTACATTAGTGTGTAACCAGTTTGATAAGAAATCCAGCTAGAGGGATTATATTAAACAATGATTATTAGTATGTGGTTTTTATTTTGGTATAAATCCATCCTCTATAGGTTATTTTAACAATTTATAAACATTAATCTTGGTCTTTTGGAAAACCAACCTAATGCCACTATGGAATAGGCCTAGAGGATCACACACAATGTTTTTGTGGATATTGGTTTAATATTATTTTTATTTAACAATGGGAATACATATTATTCTCTAGCCTGAGAGATAATTTTTTTTATATATTTATTAAGTGATCATAAATGCTGTTTAAATATTAATTTTTAATGAAATTTTTTAGTTACATGAATATATTATATTTTTTATCTATTATTATTCATATCATAATAAATAAATATTTATTTATTAGACAACTTATTTATTTATATATTTTTAATATTAAATGAAAATTTATTTACTTATTTACGAAAATATTTTATTTTTATTTTTATTGTGTATAAATATTTAATAATATTATTTATTTTGGTATTTGATAAATGCTGAGTAGTATGAGCAGTCTAAGATTAGTTATTTCAATAAATATTAATTTTCAATATGGTAAACTAATATTTAACAATTCACTTGTTAGTGTACACTATTATAAAATAATAATTATATTATTATGACATGAAATGGGGACATTTTTTGGTTTAATATTTTATTTAAGGGTTTAATATATCATGGAGGCCTCTATGAAATTAAATAATATTTTAACCCTACTACTAACTATTTAAATAGATGATTATTTCTATTATGGCTAGGTTAATCATTGTGCATATCAGATTATAGTAAATACAACTAATCTCTTATCTTCTTATAATGACAAAAAATAATAAGATAAAACACCTTCATGTCACAAGGACCATGAAGCGATGATGATTAACAATGCAATAAGATCAATTAACTGCACTAGAACCATGAATTTTGTCATCATTTATTTAAAAATTAAGGAGTAAATTTGGATAATCACTAGTATAGAGAACCAATACTTTTACATATAACATTTCATGGTTTTAATCATAATTATATATCAGAGTACAATCCAAGGATCATTAAGTCTAGTGTCTTTGAAGACTAGGTACATAAAACATAAAAAATGGGGATAAAAACACTTCTTTATTTAATCATCGTAAAGATATCATAACTTAGTTTTATCCCTTACATCAGCATAGGTCACCATGGGGAACACATGAGCAATGGGACAAGCTAAAAATCCAAGTAAGGGATAGAACATAAGAATACAACTTAAGCACATGAGTTAGGAGGCATTACATAATGATATCCAAAGCATGGAACATATGAAATCATATCATATAATCATGCGATCAAATAAACATGGAATCATATAAAAGTATAATAATCATAAAACATGTCTCTATTTTGGTTCAAGGCTTTCCGCCAAACCCATTTTACATTTTAGTATGGGTCAAGGATATCTTCCAATCCCTATTCCCGTTTTAGTACGGGTCATGGCTAACCGCCAATCATGTTTCACATCACATCTCATTAGAATTAACATTACCCAATGCATTTAAGAACTATCTAGGTGCACATATCTCATAATTTTCATGAATATTCTTTCTACATAAATAATCATACATAATAAACCATACATAATCATAAGGGTACATGTGGAATGAATTGGGTACCACAATCATGACATAAAGCATAACCAATGGAAGTATCATGAAAGTGTCCATTAAAGAAACCTATTAGAACATATATGGATGTTAATAAGGTAAATTATGTATGTAACATGGTAATTGGGTTCAAATAGGAGTGAAAACATATAAAAAATTTATTCGATAGACATTAACATTAAAACATTTCTGTGCGGTTTTAAGGAAAATACTATAGAGATTTTAAAATAGAAAAGAGTAAAATATTTATTATAAAAACATAATTGAACAAATAAGGATTTAATAATAAAAATACAGGATTTATAAAGAAAATGGTGGCTTAAATATGAAGATATAGTGCACTTTAAATTGGGAAAACATTTGGGAGGCTCCCTTAAAACAGGTTGGCTTACCATAAATTTCTAAGGAGGGAATCATTTAAAAACATGTATATCCCCAAAAGGATTGATGAAAGGGTCTTCATAAATTAATTTTTTAAATATAAAAAGAATTTATAATATGTATATAAACATATAAAAAAACTCCATTTTGATATAAATAATGATAATGAAACCTGAAAGAATAAAGAAGGTTTGGGTAGAATTTGTTACGGTTTATCATCATGGTGTCAGGTGTACCTAATAGGGTTTGATGAGAGAGGTAAATAGTATATCATCACTTATAAAACATGATGTTATAATGGTGGAGGTTTGAAAACATACCCCATAATTTGGGATTACCCATAAAAAGGAATAACATAGAGGACATTCTTGATTAAGAGAGAAATGGTGATGATCCCTTACCTTAAATTTGGTGCTGTTTTCCACTTGTTATGAATGACCTCAAAAAACAAATTAGGCTTATTAATTAACAACTCCAGAACCTATAATATATGTAAAATATTTACTATAACCTTTTAATATTCATTAAATACTATTTTTATTGGTTATAAGGTTCAATTTCATTGTCCAGGCTCGTCTGCTTACTTGGTTTTAATGATCGGTTCACTTATATTCATGTTTAGATAAACATTTAATATGAAAGTGGTTGTACATAATTTAAGTTGTATATAATTAGTGAACATATATGATATTACATGGTTATAAAATTCATTTGGTTATTGGGAGTTAAGATGAGCTATTATATAAAACCTTAGTGATAACCATTTTGGTTAATTAGTGGGATTGATTACAATGAACATGTTTTTTATTACATAATACCATTTGTAAAAAAGGATTTCAGAACCATAAATAGGATATATTAAATATATAATAATCTGGTTCAACCATAACACAAATGGTTTCATTACCAGAACAAAATATGACAAAAGAAATTGATAAACCATTGTCTTTGAATGTGTTAAATTTACACATCTCAAACAGTGTTTTAATTTCTTTCAAATAATAGATGGGGAAATGAGGGATGATAATGAAATTTACCATTAGAATAAAAAAAAATTAGTAAATTTATGTTACTGGAGTTATCATACTATTTGGGTTAGGGGAGGTGAGGAAAGAGACAAGAAATGAAAATAACTTAAAAGAAATAAAATAATTTGAAAGGGTAATTTACCTCTTGAGTTTATCTCTTTTGAGAACCTCTTAAAGGGAGAGGTTTTCGTATATTAATGAGGCTAGGGGATTTTAGACGTGGTGGAGGATCTTTTGGAGATATTTTGGAGGAATATTGGAAAATCACAAGGCTTGAGAGTAGTGAATTGAAGAGGGAGTGCGGGGGGGGGGGGGTTATAGTGGAGGAGAGGAGGGTTTTAATAATTTTATACTCATTAGTTTGTTACTTTTCCTCAAGACTAGAAATAGTGATGATTCCAAGACCAAAAATAGTAATTTTTGCATGTGATTTCGAGCCAATTGGGATTACATCATAATATTATCATCAATGACTCAATAAATCCATTATTTATCATTTATTGTAAATTGTAGTATTTTACTATTCATAAAAATTCAATTATTTTAGAAAAATCCCAAAAAATCACCCTAACCATTTTTCGACGTGTAGAATCCAAAAATGAAATCCATTTTTCCAAAATAATTTTCTAAATATGATTATTTTAATATTTAATTAAACTCATAATTTATTTTTAAAAAACTAGTTTAAAAACATTCATCTACCTATTATACAATATATGTATATCATAATTTCACTTGAATAATATTTTTATACTACCATAGGTAAGGATACTATTAATTAGGTAAAATAAATAGTCATAAGGGTATGTTACTATTCATAAGGGTATGTTACTATTCACAAAAAAATTGTTTTTTCTTATCGAACTCCAAATAACTTACTGATCGCAATCTTGTATGTTAGATTTTTGAAATTCAAATCACAAAAGTGAAAAAATTATGCGTAAAGGTCACATAGAACATAGTAGTTCATTATGTTGTGCTTTTATGTGATTATGACATATCAAAGGAATTTCCATTGAAAAACATTTGGTTGTCACATTCTTTCCCCCTTATAAAATTTCTCCCTCGAAATTTCGTTTTACATTCTAAGTCATAAACAGGTGTGGGTACTTTTCCTTCATTGCCTCTTCTAGTTCCAATGTTGCATATTCATACTTATAGTTCCACCGTAGTACCATGAAAATATTAGTAGTCTTGTTACATAGAACTTTATCTCTACAATCCAATATCTTCACTGGCTTCTCCTCGTTGGAAAGATCAACCTCCAACTTTACCACCTCTAAAGATAGTACATGTGAAGGTTCTAGTATGTACTTCCTTAAGAGGGATACATGAAATACAACATGTAAATTTGTCATGGTAGGTGGAAGTTCTAATCAAAAGGACATCGCTCCGAATCAATCAAGGATCTCGAAGGGGACGATATACCTGGGAATTAACTTTCATTTCTTTCCAATATCATTGTTTTCTTCCAAGGAGATATGCATAGAAATACCATGTCTCCAACATTGAACTCAAGGTCCCGTCGATGGTTATCTGCATAACTCTTCTATCATCTTTGGGCTGCCCAGATTTATTGCTGAATGGTTTTCACCTTCTCCATCATTTTTTCGACCATTCCTCATCCTATAATCTTACGCTCACCAACATCGTCCCAGCATGTCAGGGTTCTGCACCTTTTCCCATAAAGAGCATCGTATGGTGCCATTTGGATTCTTGAGTGGAAACTGTTGTTGTAGGATAATTCAACCCATGGAAGATGTTAGTCCCATCCTCCTTTGAATTCCATATAACACACTCTCAACTTGTCATCCAGTGTCTAAATAGTTCTCTTAGATTGGCAATCAGTTTGAGGATGATAGGCCATACTAAAGTTTATTATAGTGCGTAGAAGATATTGGAGACTTTTATAGAACTAATAGGTGAATATTGGATCATGATTAGATATAATAGATAGTGGTACTTCATGCATACTTACCACTTCATTGATGTAAATCCGTTCAAGTTGATCTAATCAGAAGTCCTCTTGAATTGTGATAAAGTCAGTTGTCTTTATAAGATGATCCACATTGACCCATATATTATTGTTTCCTCTGGGTGTCTTTGGAAGTCCAGTGACAAAGTCCATGGTAATTTTATCCCACTTTTATGTTGGTATGTCTAGTGGTTGAATGATCCCCTTAGAATTTTTTCTCTTAGCCTTCATTTTCTGACATACTAAACACTTTGATGTATATTCAGTAATCTCCCTTTTCATATTGTCCCCCCAAAAGCTTTATTATAGATCTCGATACATATTTGTGATCCCTGGGTGGATAGATAAGGTTTACCTATCGGTGCCATTTATAATATACTTCTTTATCTTTGGATCATATGGTACCCATACTCATGACCCAAATATTACAACTCCTGTCTCATCAATCTTGAACTCCAAGGATTTCTCATTTCTGATATCTTCCTCCCTTTTCAGAATTTCCACATCCTTTATTTGAGCTTCCATAATTTTCTCCAATAGTGATGGTTGAGTAATCATTTGATAAATTATTGATGATGTTCCTCCCTTAATTATTTTCATGCACTTCCTTTTCAAATCTATGAAGATTGGATCCTTTTCAATTCTCATCACAGATAAAGATACAGGATCTTTTCTACATAGAGAATCTTCAACCTTGTTTGCCATACTCTGATGGTAGTGGATTGAGAAGTCCTAATCCTTGATGATATTTATCCATATTCACTGGTTAATATTAAGCACTTTTTGTGTGAATATATATTTGAGACTCTTCTGATCAGTATATATCTAACACTTATCCCCATATAGATAATGCTTCTAGATTTTTAATGAAAATATCACCGATGAAAACTCCAGATCATGTGTAGGAAAGTTTTTCTCATGGATTTTCATTTTACATAAGGCATAGGATATCACTTTATCATTTTTCATCAAAATACATCCTAATCCCTTTATTAATGCATCACATTATACCACAAAGAGTTCTCCACTCGTAGGGAGTGTGAGTACTGGTGTAGTGATAAACCTCGTTTTCATCTCTATGAAGCAGTCTTCACATTCCTGAGTCCAAAAAAAACATTACTCCCTTATGTGTTATCTTGGTCATTGGGTTTTACAATTTTGAAAATTTCTTCATAAATCGTCAATAATACCCACCTAGACCCAAAAGCTGTGCATATCCGTTACAGAAGTTGGTCGGGGCCACTCTTCAATTGCCTTCATCTTAGATGGGTCCACAGATATCCCTTTGTTGTTGATAACATGCCCCAATAATGATAATTCATCCATCCATAACTCACATTTACTGTAATTTTCATACAAGTTATCCCTTTTCAAATTCTTTAACACATTATTCAAATTCTCCTCATGTTCCTCCTTGCACTTGGAGTATATCATAATATAATCAATAAAGAATACCACAAATTTTTTGAGGTAATCTATAAAGACTCTATTCACGAAATACATGAAAATTGTTGGAGCATTAGTGAGTCTTAAGGGCGTCAATATGAAATCATACTCTCCATACCTTATTCGAAAGGTACTCTTGGGAAAATCTTCCTTCCTCACCTTTAATTGGTGATATCCTGACTGAAGGTACACTTTAGAGAAATAAATGGCCCCATGAAGCTGATCGAACAAGTCATCTATCAGTGGTAGGGGATACTTGTTCTTTATAATGATTGTATTGAGATCAAGATAATAAATGCATAGGCACATTGATCCATCCGTATTTTTTTTAAAGAGGTCTAGTGCACCCCAAGGTGAAGCACTCGGGCATAAAAACCTTTCTCCATATTCCCTCGTAACTACTTCTTCATCTCTACAGGGGCCATTATATAAGGTGTCTTTGATATAGGTAGATATTGAGGAATATGTTTAATTGAGTACTCAACCTCATTATGAGGAGGAAGACTAGAGAACTCTTAAGGGAATACATCAGTGTAATCTCTCACGATGGGAATGTCTTCAAGCATGTTTATTTCCTTTGTCTCAATCATTTGAGCTAGATATCCTTACTCATAAGGTAACAATTTCTGCACTTGAGATGATGATTCTAAAATATATTAATCTTCCTCCTTACACTTGTAAAGAATATTATGTTTCTTAGGAATGTGAGGAGTTATATCCCTTTCCCAACTATTGATGTTCTCTTTGTGTAAAGATATCCAATCCATTCCCAAGATAGAGTAGATCTCCACTAAAGGAAGTATGATGAGATTTTCTGGGAGGTTCAGTCCAAAAAAATTAACTAGGGAGGAGTTATAAAACATGGATGCAATGATTTCCATATTCTCTATTTCACAGATAACATTTCCTCCTAATTTTGAGGTAGTGTTTGAATAGTTCTAATAAGCATGAATGATATGAAAGAATGTATAGAACCAGAATCAAATAGTACGTTCACTATTCTTGGATGAATTACTAGCATACCATTCACCACATTGTTGTCCAGATCCACCTCACCATAGTGAGAGCATAGTCCCTTCCTTGTTTCCATGTAGGTTTTTGTTGATTTATCTGACAACCCTTATATTATAGTAATTGTTTACATAATTCCCATGATTCTTGCAGTTATATCATTGCACCACTGGCTGAGCGTTGATCTGAACCTTCCTTTCTTCTTCTACATTAGTGGGTTTTTTCATATCCCTTTGGCATTTTTTAGCCATATGACCAAACATTCCGCATTTGAAGAAATTCATGGTTCCCTTTAGACAATTCCTAGGATATTTTTCCCACAACTTTTACAAGTGGAAAATTAAGGCTTCTCTCCATCCTGGGACTTGTTTTTTGAACCACCCATGTTGTAGTCTATTTTTTGCTTGTTGTCACTAGGCCTACGAGACCACTGGGAGTCTTGAATCTCTATTTCAACCATGAGGGAACAACGCAAAATCTCTTCATAACTTTCAATTTCTAGAATCACCAATGATTTTTTTAGACTCAGCTTTAATCATCTAAAGAAGCGACCCACCTTTCTTTTAGTGTTCAAGACAAATCCACAGGTGTAACTTCGAAGACTTGTAAAGTTTTCTTCATACACCCCGATGGACTCATCTTCATTCGTCTTGAGTCCAATGAACTCTCTTTCCAACTTAAGATAGAGGTTTTGAGGAAAATATTTTTTGAAAAACACCCCCCTTGAATTCTTCCCAATTTATGGATTCAATTTCTTCTTGGGACTTTGTATTCTAGATTAGTGTCCACCACTGGTCACCTTTCCCATCAAAATGATAGACCACCATTACAACTTACTTTTCTTCTAAGCACTGGATGATAGAGAATATCATTTCAATGGAGTTAACACATTGTTCTGGGTGGAGGGGATCATAATATCTACTAAACATGGGAGGCCTTTTCCGCATGAAATATTCTACAAAAACATGCAATTTCCTTGGAGGAGGATGGAATTCCACATGATTCAAGTTATTATTCATAACTCGGTACAGCTAAGCCAGTATTGTTATGATGTTTTGAGAACCTATTCTTGTCATATCAGGAATATCATTAGGGAAATATTCACAATTCCTATCACATTGATTGTTGTAACATGTTCTTCATTTTACCTCTATTAACTATGAAAAATAATGTATGATTAGAGGTCTTGAATACTTATTTATTGAGCATACAAAGTAATATTTGAACATAAAATGATAAACATGTAAAGGATAAGTATATCCTAACTTGTGATTCCTTACATTTAAATCTAGGTTATCCTTGATATTTTTCTTATATTATATTATTATGAGATTTTTTGTCCCTTATTAATGGTTTGTACTAAGCTCATGAATCATCCAAATCATATCCCCCAAAAGTGTTGTAACCAAGAGTGCAACAAGGCCTGTTGTCTTGTAGTAATTCCCATTCGAGTCTGGATCAAAGTAGTGTTTTCAAGGTTTTCCCCTAGATACATCTATTCCATATCCGCCTCTACCTACTTATATCCAGATAGGGTTGTTTTTTCTTGATAAATAACGTACTAAATACTCATAAAAATTTACGAATTTTTTCTTATACTTAGTCTCATATTTAAGGTTCTCACTAAGGTTGTTTATTCCTAATCTCCAAAAATAACTAGACCATCCTTTGATACCAACTATAATGACCCAATCCATTTTACATATAACATTACATGATTTTAATAATAATTACACCTCATAGTACAAGACAATCATCGTTAAGTATAGTGTCTTGGAATACAAGGTACATTGAACATAAAAAATGGGGCTAAAACACTTCTTTATTAAATTTCCATAAAGATATCATGACATCCTCTGACCCCTTACATCTTCATATGGTACCCTCGGGACCATAGGAAAAATGGGATCAGAGAAAAATACAATAAGTGAAATAACATAAGAATACAACTTAAGCACATGAGTTAGGATGCATGCCATAATGATTTTCAAAGCATGGAACATATGAAATCATATCATAAAAGCATGGGATCATAAAAACATGGAATCATAAAAATGTGTAAGAATCATAAAACATATATTTAGCATGGTTCAAGTCTTATCTCCAATCTCGTTTCCCATTTTAGTACGGGTCAAGGCTAACCGCCAATCCTGATTCCCATTTTACTACGGGTCAAGGCTAACCGCCAATCCCACTTCAAATCGCATATCATGAGAGTTAACTTTACCCAATGAATTGGAGTGCTATCTGGGATAACCCATCTCCACATTTTTATTAATATTCTTTACACATAAATAAACATACATAATCAACCATACATAAACATAAGCGTACCCATGCAAAGAATTGGGTACCACAATCATAACATATAGCGTAAACAATGGGTGTATCATGAAAGTATCCATGAAAGAAAGGGAATAGAACATAAATGGATGTTCATATGGTTAAATAGTCATATAACATGGTTATTGGTGTTGAACATAATTAACAACATATAAGAAATGTATTTGAGAAACATTATCATTAAAACAGTTTTGTGCGGTTTTAATGAAAATACTATAGAGCTTTTAAAATAGAAAAGTGGAAAATATTTTATATAATATCAGAATTGAACCAATAAGGTTTTAATAATAAAAATACTGATTTTATAAATACAATGGTTTCTTTAAACAAAGGATATAGTGCACTTTAAATTGGGTAAAAATAAGGGATGTTCCCTTAAAACCAGTTTGCTTATCGGAAAGTTCTATGGAGAGAATCTTTTAAAAACAGGTATATACCCAAAATGGAGTGATGAATCAGTATTCATATATGAATTTTGTAAAAATAAACAGAATTTATAATAAGAAAATAAAAAGAAAAAATAACTCCATTTCGATATAAATAATGATAAGGCAACCGGAAAGAAAAAAAGAAGGTTCATGTGGAATTCGTTACGGTTTATCGGCATGGTGTTGGGTGTACCTAATAGGGCTTGATGAACATACCCCCTCATTTTGGATTACCCACAAAAAGGAATAGTATAGAGAAAAATCTTGATTAAGAGAGAAAAATAGAGTATCCATTATCTTAAATCTGGTGGTGTTATCCACTTGTTATTAATGAACTGAATAAAAAAATTATATTTATTAATTAAATATTCCATAACCTCCGCTATATGTAAAAAAAATTATATCCTTTTTATGTTCATTCAAGACCATTTTTATTGGTTATAAGGTTCAATTTCATTGTTCAGTCTCATTTTCTTACTTGGCTTTAATGACTAGTTCGCTTATATTCTTGTTTGGATAAACATTTAGGATGAAAGTGGTTGTCCAGAATTAAATATTTATGTTATTAGTGAACATCCATGCGGTTACATGGTTAAACAAATTCATTCAGTTATTGGGATTGAAGATGAGTTATTATATAAAACCTTATGGATACCCATTTTGGTTAATCAGTGGGTGTGATTACAATGAACATGTTTTACTTTATAACATAATATCATTTCAAAAAAAAGGATTTAAGAACCTTAACTATGATGTATTACATATATAATAATCTGGATCAATCATAACACAAATGCTTTCATGATCAGAATTAATGATGACAAAATAAAATGATAAATCGTTGTCCTTGAATGTGTTATATTTACACATCTCAAACGGTGTTTTCATTTCTTTCAAATAATAGACATGGAAATGAGAGACGATAATAAAAATTCCATTAGCATAAAAACATTCCATTAAATGTATTTTATTGGAGTTATCATACTATTTGGGAGAAGGGAGTTGAGGAAATAAATATGAAAAGAAAAGAACTTAAAATAAATAAAATAATTTGAAATTGGAATTTACCTCTTGAGTTTATCTCCTTTGAGAACCACTTAAATGGAGGGGTTTTATAATTTTGAAGAGTCTGGGGGATTTTTGATGTGGGGGAGGATCTTGGAGAGAAATTTGGGTAGAATATTAGGGAAGTAACAAGACTTGAGTGTAGTGAAGAGAAGAGGGAGTGATGAGGGGGTTATAGTGGAGGAGAGGAGGGTTCTCTTTATTTTATAGTCATTAGTTTACTACATTCCCTCATGATCAGAAATAGTGATGATTCCATTACTAAAAAGAGTAATGTGTGCATGTGATTTCATACCAATTGGGTTTACATTAGTAGATCATCACTAATGACTCGATAAATCCATTATTTAGCATTTATCATAAATTGTTGTATTTCACTATTCATCAAAAATTCATGTATTTAAGAAAAATCCAAAAAATTCACCCAAACCATTTTTCAACATGTGGAATCAAAAAATGTAATCCATTTTTCAAAAATTTATTTCTAAATATGATTATTTTAATATTTAATTGAACACCTAATTTATTATTAAAAAAAATTTAAAAAATTCATTTACCTATTCTAAAATATAGGTACATCGTACTTTTAATTGAATATTATTTGTATTCTATCGTAGGTAAGGTTACTATTAATGAGGGCATATAACTATTCATAAAGGTGTGTTACTATTCATAAGGGTAGATTACTATTCAGAAAAAATTATGTTTTTCTTATCAGACTCTAAATAACTTACAAATCGCAACCTTGTATGTTAGATTTTTGAAAATCCCATCACAGATGTGAAAAACTTATGTTTAAATGTCACATAGCACATAGTAGTTCATTATGTTGTTCTTTAATGTGATTATAAAATATTAATGGAATTTACATTGAAAAACATTGGTGCTTTACATTCTTCTCGACTTATGAAATTTCACCCTCGAAATTTCATTTTATATTATATGTTGTAAACACGTGTGGGAACTTTTCCTTCGTTGCCTCCTCCAGTTCACATGTTGCCTCATCGTACTAATGGTTTTACCAAAGTACATTGACCAGGTTAGTAGTCTTGTTATGTAGAACATTATCTCTATGATCTAAGATCTTCACTGGCTACTTCCCATAGGTAATATCATCCTCCAACTATACCACATATGAAAAGAGTACATGTGATGGGTCTAGTATGTACTTCCTTTAGAGGGATACATGAAAGACATCATGTACTTTCGACATGGTAGGTGGAATTTCCAGTCGATAGGACAAAGCACCAAATAGATTAAGGATCTCAAAGGAGTCAATATACCTGGGACTTAGCTTTCCCTTCTTTGAAAACCTTATGACCATCTTCCATTGAGATATGTGTAGAAATACCATGTCTCCAACATTGAACTCAATGTCTCGTTGACAATTATCTTCATAACTCTTTTGTCATCTTTGGGATGCCTTGATATGCTGCTAAATGGTTTTCACCTTCTTCCACATTTCTTTGTCCATTTTAGGTCCTAGAAGCTTATGATCACCAACTTCATCCCTACACGCTTGTGTTCTAAACCTTTTACCATAAAGGTATTCATATGGTGTCATTTGGATTCTTGAGTGGAAACTATTGTTGTAGGAGAATTCAACCAGTAGAAGATGTTAGTCTCGTCAACCTTTTAATTCAATAGAAAAATCTTTCAACATGTCTTCCAGTGTATTAATAGTTTGCTCAAATTGGCCATTATTTTGTGGATGATCGGTCATACTGAAGTTCAGTTCAGTGCTTAGAGCATGTTGGAGACTTTTCCAGAACTTTGAGGTGAATCTTGGATCACGATAGGATACAACAGATAGTGGTACTTCATGCATCCTTACCACTTCTTTGATGTAAATCTATCCATGTTGATCCAATGAGAAGTCATCTCAAATTGACATAATGGGATTTTTCTTTGTAAGACGATCCACAATGACCCATGTAGCATTGTGTCCTCGGGATGTCCTTGGAAGTCCAACGACACAGTCTATGGTAATGTTATCCCTCTTCCATGGTGGTATGGGTATGGTTGCATCATCTTTTTAGACCTGTTCCTCTCAATCTTCACTTGAGGACATAACATAAACGTTGTAGTATATTTAGCAATCTCCATTTTCATATCTTCCCACCAAAAGTTTTCTTAGAGATCTTGATACATCTTTGTGCTCCTTGGGTGGATAAACAAGGTTGAGCTATGTGCATCAGTTAGAAGCTCATTATTTATCTTTGGATTTGATGGTACACATAATCATTACCCAATTATTACAACTCCTTTCTCTTCAATCTTGAACATCAAGGATTTATCTTTTCTGATAGCTTCCACCCTTTTCAGAATTTCTACATCCTTTCATTGAGAATCATTTAATTTTCTCCAATAGGGATGGTTGATCAATAATTTGATAAAGGATTGATTATGTTCCTCTCGTAATTATTATCATGTCCATCCTTTTTAAATCATTGAATATAATATCCTTTTCGATTCTCATCACTGATAAATATAAAGGATCCTTTCTACTTAAAGCATCTTTCAACTTGTTTGCCTTACCAGGATGGTAGTGCACTGAGCAGTCAAAATTGTTGATGAGATATATCAATCTTTGTTGGAGCATATTAAGATCTTTATATGTGAATATATATTTGAGACACTTTTGATCATTATATATCTCACAATTCTCCCCATAGAGATAATGTTTCCAAATTTTTAACGCAAAGATCACCGCTGCAAACTCCATATCATGTGTAGGATAGTTTTGCTCATGGATTTTCAGCTGCCTTGAGGCATATTCTATCACTTTATCATTTTTAATTATCATTTAGCCAAATCCATTCTTTGAACCATCAATGTACACCACAAAATGTTATCCACACGTTGGGAGTGAGAGTACTGGCATAGTGGCAAGCCTCTTTTTCAACTCCGTGAAATAGTTGTCACGAACCTATGTCCAGAAAAACATTACTCCCTTCCATGTCATCTAGGTCACTAGGTTTGAAAATCATGAAAATTTCTTTATAAATCATTGATAATACCCACCTATACAAAAAAGATATGGATCTCCGTTATAGAAGATGTAATTTGCCACTCTTCAATTTCCTTCGTCTTGGAAGGGTCCACAAATATTTATTTATTGGTGATAACATGCCCCAAGAATGATACTTCCTCTATCCAGAACTCACATTTACTGTACTTTTCATACATCTTCTCCCGTAAAAAAGTATTTAACATGGTATTTAAATTCTCCTCATGTTTCTCCTTTTTCTTAGAGTATATCAGAATATTATCAATAAAGACTACCACAATTTTGTCATGGTAATCTCTAAACACTTTATTCATTAAATCCATGAAAATTATAGGATCATTTGTGAGTCTGAAAGGGAATCACTCGGAACTCATAGTGTCTATACCTCATTCAAAAGGTAGTCTTGGGAATATCATCCTTTTTTACCATTAATTTGTGATATCCTAATCGAAGGTCCACCTTAGAGAAATAACTTGCCCCATGAAGCTGACCAATCAATTCATCTATCCATGGTAGGGGATACTTATTATTTATCGTGATTTTATTGAGCTCACGTTAATCAATGTAGAGGCTCTATGATCCATCCTTCTTCTTGATGAAGAGGAATAGATCACCACAAGGTGAAGCACTTAGGTATAAAAAACCCTTCTCCATATTCTCCTATAGCTGCTTCTTCAGCACTATGGTGGCCATTCTATATGTTGTCATTGATAAAGGTAGAGATCTGGGAATATGTTCAATTGAGAAATCAACCTCATGATTAGGAGGAAGACCAGTCAACTCTTCAGGGAATACATCTGTGTAATCCCTCACGATGGGCATGTCTTCAAGAATGATTCTCTCTTTTGTATCACTCATTTGATCTAGATATGCTTGCTCATAAGGCAAGAATATCCTCACTTTAGATGAATATTTTAAAGGAGATTCATATTCCTCCTTATACTTTTAATGAATCGTAGGATGATTCGTGATGTGAAGAGTGATGACCCTTTCCAAATAGTTGATGTCTGATTTGTATAAAGATAGTCAATCAATGCCCAAGATATCGTCGAACACCACTAAAGGAAGTATGATTAGATTTTTTGGGAGGTTCATTCCAAAAATGTTAAGTGGGGAGAAGTTATAAACCATAGACATAATGATTTCCCCATTCTCTATTCTCACAAATAACTTTTCCTAAAAATTTATAGGTGGAGTTTGAATAGTTCTACTAAACTGGAATGATATGAAAGAATTCATATAACTAGAATCAAGTAGTACATTCTCTATTATTGAATGAATAACTAGTGTACATATCACCATGTCATTATCCAGCTCCGCCTATGTAGTAGTGATATCATAAACCCTTCCTTGTTACCTAGGAGGATGTTATTGATTTCCTCCTACAACACTTGTCTTAGGGAAATTTTTTTCATAATTCCCATGCTCCGTATAGTTGTAACACCACACCACTACATGAGTGTTGATCTAAACCTTCATTTCTTCTTCCACATTAGCAGTATTTTTCATATCCCTTCAGCATTTTTTTATCCAGATGACCAAACATTCCACATTTAAAGCAATTCATGTTTTCCTTTAGATATTTCCCAAGATGATTCATCCCAAAACATTTAAAAGGGGAAAAGTCAGGCTTTTTTCCTTCATGGGACTCATTTATTGAGCCACCCATGTTTTTTGTCCATTTTTGCAATTCTTGTAACTGAGCCCCTAAGACCACATAGAGTCTCTAATATCTATTTCATCCTAGAGGGAACAACAGAAAATATCTTCATAACTATTAAGGTCTTGAATCTCCAACGATTTTCGTAGACTCGGCTTTAATATGATAAAGATGTGATCCACCTTGTTTTCAATGTTCACGACAAAGCTAGAGTTGTATCTTGAAATCCTTATAATGTTTTCTTTGTACACCCCGATGGAATCATATTCCTTTTTCTTGGTTCCAAGGAAGTATCTTTCAATATTGAGACAAAGTTTTGGAGTAAAATAATTATTGAGAAACATCATCTTTAATTCCTCCTAATTCATGGAATTAATTTCCTCTTGGGACTTTTTATTCTTGCTAAGTGTCCACCACTGGTCAGCTTCCCCATCAAAACAATAGAATATCAGTACAACTTTCTCTTCTACCGAGCACTAGAGGATAGAGAATACCTTTTCAATGGAGTTAATCCATTGTTTCAAGAGAAGGGGGTTAGAAGATCCGCTAAGCATGGGAGGAATTTTCCACATGAAGGATTCTACAACAACTTTTCTTTCCTTGGAGGAGGAGGGTTTTCCACACGATTCAAGTTATTAGTCATAACTCGATCCTGGTGTGAAAGTATTATCATGAAGTTTTGAGCACCTATTCCCATCAGATCATGCATATCATTAGGGAAATATTCAACTCAAAATATGGTGAAATGCTCCCTGGATTCGTGTAATGGACAGATCTAGATCCACATCCTGTAAATGCCACTGATATTTCAGAGTTAAAGACTCAATCCAGCAATAAAATAGATAATGTAGACTCTTTCCCCCATACTCAAGGCACATTTTTTATTTTCTCTAAAAATCAGAATTACACTGAACATATTTCAGAATTAGGTAAATTAAGGACCACCGAGAAGGACATTCTAGAAACAACACAATCCACTACTAATCAAATGAATGAAACTATCACAAAAAAATTGGACATTGTAAAAACATTTATGGAAACTCTATCCTTGATACAAGATCCTACAAAAACCCAAAACATCAACAGCTTCACAAAACATATAGAAATTGAGCAACCTGGGATGGAAAAAGAACATCATATAGGGATCTCAACTGTTACAAATACCTCTTCGTATGGGTCTTAACCTATTGTCAATGGTGTTAATACTATTTCCATGATGTCATGTAACATGAAACCTACGACTCCAATCCTTAAGGATTCATTAATGAATTCTGCTATCAAAGGAACCTCTATAATCCTAAAGAATGAAATCAAAATGAACATTGCTGAATGAGATTCTATTTTCCCAAATCACTCTAACACTATAAGCAATCCTACCACTTCTAGGAGCATTGAGACACTAAATAAGACTTGTTATACAGATTTCTTGGCACCTGAATTGATTGATCAGGGTAGAAAATTATCAGTACAGGATAATAAGTCCATGCAGGTTATGAAGGTCTCTGTCAACCAAATGCAGTGCTGCCCAGATCCAGACAGAATAAAAAAGTAGCATGCAGCTGCTTCATAGGCACAAATTGTAGCTCTCTCCCTACCTGTAGATAGTGAGGTATGTACTAAAATAGCTAGTAACTCTATTTCAAATCATATTTACAATGATGTGATGTTATGTACTAGTAAATCTACATACTCTACTATGAGGAATCTAGTACCTAGACCTGCAATGAAGAACACCACAAAATCCAGAAATAATAAGGAACATACCTCTGATAATCCGAAAGACAGAAGGTCTTCCATAAATAAAGGCCTGAGAAAAAAGAAATATGGGGGTTCAAACTATAATAAAAGATTTTAATGAAGATAGTTTTTTGGAATTCTTAGGGGACTGTTAACTCTGAAACATTCAATGTTTTAAAGAGAATGATTGACACTCATCATCCTCTATTATTTTCTACTACAGAGGCAATAATTAACCACTACTCTATACACTCGTATTTATGTCAAAAAAAGTAAGTTTTTACTTGTGAAATCACTAATAACCACAATGCATAATCCTTATGGATTTTCTAAAATTTATCATTACAGAATATTAGTGTCCAAAATATCTCTGATCAGATTCATACTTGCAATTTTAATATTGACGACACACATATTTTCTGCTTATTTTTCTATTCCATGAATAGTTTCCAAGAATGAAAAAAACATTGGAATGACATCTCTTACCTTGGCACTAATATTAATGCACCCTGGTTTATTATGGGTTATTTTAATACCATTCTCAACTCAAGTGAGAAAATTAGACCCTCTCAAGATTCTATTTCCACAAGAGAATTCAAAACCTCAAAATATGACAACAACCTCAAAGAAATAAATCTCACTGGTGAAAAATAAACTTGGTATTGAAGGCACTACGACAAAATTAGAAGCCTCTAAGCTAGATAGAGCCGTCACGAAAGCCCCTTCTATAGATAAATGGGACACAATCTCCAGTATTACTCATCATAGGCTAAAATATGATCATCACCCCATCCTGGTCAGTGTCTCCACCAATGACATGAAACCCCATATGCCTTTTAGATTTAATAATTCTTGGTTCTCTAATGACGAGTGCTCTCATATAATCCAAAAATTTTGGTCCTCAATGTCTCATAACAATAATGTCCTTGACTATAGTCTCAAATTAAAATATCCAAAATAGACTCTAAAAATATAGTGCATCTCTAAAGCTAAACAAATTAATAAAGACATCATGATTCTTGAGATAGATCTCAATGATCTTCAAAAACAAACACCACCTATTACTTAAACACTTATCCTACTCATGAACTAAACATTACGGTCAAACATAACTCCCTACTCAACTTCAAAATAAATATGAGAAAACAAATGTTTAAAGCTAAATAGTTAACAGACAAGGATATTAACACTAAATTCTACAATTTTCTACAAAGAATCAAGAAGGACTATAGGTCGTTAACCCTTTTAATGGATAGGGATAGGCTCTTTAACAATGGGGATGACATCACACATCATATCTTCTCTTACTATGAAACCATTTTCAATGGTCCTCATATAAACAAAGACCTCCTATCTGAGGTCATTCCCCTACTGATCAATGATGAGGACAACTCCTTCCTTCTCAACACCCCAATGGATCATGAAATCAAGGACATTTTCTTTAGTCTGAATCCTGATTATGCTCCGGGCCCTGACAGCTTCAACAATGGATTTTTCCATCATTATTGGGATGTGATTCAGATTGATGTTTGTAAAATTGTAAAATCCTTCTTCACCAACGGGGTTCTCCCTCATGTACTAAATTCATAGTTTCTCACCTTGATATAGAAAGATGATAACACATCTGATATTAACATGTTTATACCCATTGATCTTATCAACACCCTTTTTAAAATCATCACAAAAATCATTGCCAATAGACTTTCCACTCTCACAGACAAAATTTTCTCATGGAACCAATTTGGTTTTATAATGGGAAGATCCATTCAAGATTTTATTTTCCATTCCTCTGAGTGTGTAAAAAATTTGAATAAAACTAACAGGAGAGGAAAAATAGCGATTAAACATGACATCTGAAAAGCTTTTGAAACCATGTACTGGAGTTTTATCTTCAAATTCCTTCAAGGTTATGGTTTTAACTCCTATTTCATCATAGCAATCAGAACCCTCTTAAACTCGGCATCTACCTACATCCTGGTCAATGGTTCACCTAAAGGAAATTTTACATTCACAAAAGGTGTCAGTCAAGGTGACCCTCTCTCTGCCATACCCTTTTCGATAGTAGAAGACTACCTTAGTTTTCTGATCAACCAGCTGGTGAACCAGAAAAAACTAAATCCCATTCATGTCTCTTGGAACGTAAATTCTCCTACTCATCTCTTTTATGCTGGTGAAATCAACCTTTTCCTTCAGTGGGATAAAAGAAACATTCTAAACCTCAAAAATGCACTCTCACACTATGATGATGTTTCTGGTCAAACCATTAGAGGGAAAAAATTCTGCATCTTCTTTCGGAAGAATTTCCCTCCCGTAGAAAATGTAACATTATCAATGACCTGGGTCTGATAGAAGGTACACTCTCTTTCACCTTTCTTGGTTTTCCCATTTTTGGGGTAGATCCAAATCTTCTGACTTTGTGACCATTTTCGACCATGTTCTAAACTAGCAATCCTCTTGGAAAGGTAAATCTCTCTTTATGGTAGGAAAGACATTCCTTGTAAAATATACTATTGTCTCCAAGATGGTTAATTCCATGATGGTCTAAAAATGTCCAGTTGGCCTTAGTAAAAAAATGAACACTGCCATAAAGAACTTTATTTGGACCCATAGCATTATAGAAACAAAACATGTGATTGTGCTTTAGTCAACTTGTTGCAAAACCATTGAAAATGGTTGTATTTGTATTAAAAATATCAAATACTTTAATGAATCCCTTCAAGAATGAATCGATTGGAAACTTTTTTACAATACATATGAAATTATTTCCTTTCTAAAATATAGGTTTCTTGACAAACTTAAAATGGGAAACTCAAACTTCATTAACTCATCAATCTAGCCTTCCATAAAAAACTCCTTCACCAATATTATGCATAACTCTAGATGGATGGTCTCCCGAAATTCCGCCACAAAATTTTGGTTGGATAACTAGATTGGCATAACTTTGACTTCTATGATTACTCCTGATCAAACTCTTGATAATACCAATAGCTCTATCAAAGACATCTTAAACTCCCAACATGATCACCTTCCTGACACTATTCTAAACGTCATTGAAAACCACTAGTTCTCTCACACCAATGATTTATTAACCTGGGAACCTACTCACAATGGTATGATCAACTCAAAATAGTTCTACAAACATTATTTTTGTAACTCTGAAAGAAACTACAGTTGGTTAAAACATTTCAACAAACCATGGATAAAACCATTGAGATTTAACCTCATATGGAATCTTTCTCACAACAGAGTGCCCACTGATCTTTGCCTTCCATATTTTGGCATCCATCTCTACTCTATATGAAAAATCTGTAATCAATAGAGGGAAGATTATAACAACCTCTTTCTCTCTTGTTCTAATGCTTCTACTCTCTGTAACTATATTCTTTACATTTTTTACTGCAGATGGTTGCGTATTAATTCTATCAAAGATCAACTTAAAAAATGTGATGAAATGGATGGCTCTTAGCAAATCAGGAACCTCTTTCATGCTGTGGTTTCTGAGCTTCACCATGTGATCTAGTATGATTGTAATTATATTATTCATAATAATTAATCATTTAATAAAAATGCAGGTCGGATGAGGATCCTCATTGCCATATAAGAAGCTACCTTGAGTCAAAAGGGACATTGCCACAACATTGGGCATGGATTTGCAATCTTGAGGCATCTAAAGATTAATGGATACTTCTGTCAGCTACATTTCACACTCGAGGTGTCTTGGAGATCTTCCCTACCTAGATGGATCAAGATCAATATTGATGGTGCCACTGAAGGAAATTTGGGACCTACAGGGTGTGGTTCCATTTTTAGGAATCACCATGGTCAGATCCTTGGATGGTTCATGGGTAAATGTGGCATTTAAACCTTTCTTGAAGCTGAGATGTTGTGCTTGATACATTCCATTGATTTTTCCTAACTCTTTGGTTGGAATATCCTTTGGATCGAATGTGGCTCGATGACTATCGTCTAAGAAATTTGGAATTGCATAATCCACCTTGCTTGGACGATTACTACCCACTGGATGGAATGCGTCCATTTTATTAGAAATATTATTTATATCATCAAACATGTTTATCAAGAACCAAACATGGTTGTAGATAGTCTGGCCAACATGGGAGTCAATCAGGACATCACTGTGTTCGAAGAGTTTCCCATTGCTCTTTTTTTCATTTCATGAACTATATTGTAATATGATCCCATTTTTAGACTCTTGTAATCTTTCTTTTTTAATATTATTTGTGATTTGGTCATTTTTGACCAAGGTATCACCTTTAAAAAAATTAGAGTGCGTGAATACTTATCTATTGAGCATAAAAGGAAACTTTGAACATAAAAGGATAAACTTGGAAAGGAGAAGTATATCCTAACTTGTGATTCCTTATGTTTAAATCTAGGTTATCTTAGATCTATTTCTTATCTTATATTCTTATGGGATTTTTTTCCTTAGTAATTTTTTGTACTAAGGTCAGGAATCTACCAAAGTGTATCCCCTGGGAGTGTCATAACCAAGAGTGCAGCAAGGGCTGCTATCGTGCAGAAGTTCCCATTAGAGTCTAGCACAAAGCGGTGTTTTTTGTTTTTACCCATAGATATATTTGTGCTAGAGCCACCTCTACCTGCTCGTATCTATACAATTTTGTATTTTCTTAATAAAACACTTACTCAAAACTCACCCAAATTTTGGAATTTTTTCTTATACGTAGTCTCATCCATAAATATCTCACTAAGGTGCTCTATTACTAATCTCTAATAATAACTAGACCATACTATGATACCAACTATAGAAAACCAAGCCTTTTACATATAACATTACATGATTTTAAGTATAATTATACATCATATTACAAGCCCAAGATCATTTAGTATACTATCTTGGAAGACTAGGTACGTAAAACATAAAACATGGGGCTAATAAACCATTCTTTATTTAATCTCCATAAAGAGCTCATAACTTCCTTTGATCACTTTCTTATTCATAGGGTACCCTGGGGAACACAGGAATAATGGTATGAGATAAAAATCCTAGCAATGGAAAGAATATTATAATACAACTTAAGAACATGAGTTAGGAGGCATGACATAATGATATCTAAATCAAGAAACATATGAAATCATATCATATAATCATGGGATCATATGCACATGGAATCATATGAATGTTGAATAATCATAAAACATATGTTTATTATGGGTAAACGATTACTAAAAAACCAAACTTTCATTTTAGTATGGGTCATGGATAACCGCAAATCCTGATTCCCATTTTAATACGGGTCAAGGCTAGCCGCAAATCCTGTTTCACATCACATCTCATGAGAATTAACATTACCCAATGCATTGGAGAACTATCTTGGAACACCCATCTCAAAATTTTCATGAATATTATTACCACATAAATAATCATATATAATCAACCATACATAAACATAAGGGTACCCATTGAATGAATTGGGTACCATAATCCTTACATGAAGCATAACCAATGGGCGTATCATGAAATTGTCCATGATTTAAAGGTATTAGAACATAAATGGATGTCAATAAGGTAAAATAGGCATATAACATGGTATGTGGTTTCAAACATAAGTAAAAACATATAAGAAATGTATTTGAGAAATATTTGCATTAAAACATTTTTGTGCGGTCTTAAGGAAAATACTATATAGATTTTAAAATAGAAAAGAGTACAATATTTTATAAAAAATAAGAAATGAACCAAGAATGTTTTAAAAATAAAAAGACTGATTTTATAAAAACAATGGTGGATTAAAATAAGGGATAGAGTTCACTTGAAATTGGGTAAAAATTTGGGGTGTTCCCTTAAAATAGGTTTTCATATCAGAAAGTTATGATGGAATATTTTAAAAACATGTATATCCCCAAAACAGAGTGATGAAAGGTTCTTCATAAATGAATTTTTTAAAATTAAATAGAATATAGAATATGTGTAAAAAGTTATAAATTAACTCTATTTTGATATAAATAAAGATAAGGCAACCCGAAAGAACAAAGAAGGTTTGGGTAGAATTCGTTACTGTTTATCGGCATGGTGTCGGGTATACCCAAGAGGGATTGATGATTGAGATAAGGGGTTTATAATAACATATAGAACATTAGGGATGTATGGGGGAGGTTTTAAAACATACACCGTCATTTGGTATCACCCATAAAAAGTCATATCATAGACGACAATCTTGATTAAGAGGGAAATGTATAGGATCCCTTACCTTAAATCTGGTTGTGTTCTCCACTTGTTATTAATGACCTTAATAACAAAATTAGGTTTATTAATTAACAATTAAAGAAAATATTATATATATATATATATAATATTTATTATAACCTTTTTATGTTTATTCAAGACCATTTTGATTGGCTATAAGGTTCATTTTCCTTGTTCGGGCTCGTTCACTTACTTGGATTTAATAATCAGTTCGCTTATATTAATGTTTGGATAAACATCTAAGATGAAAGTGGTTTTCCAAAATTGAAGTTTTATCTTATTATTGAACATACATGAGATTACATGGTTATAAAAATTCATTCACTTATTGTGGTTGAGGATTATTTGTTATATAAAACCTTTAGTGATAACCGTTTTGGTTAATTAGTGGGTTTGATTAAAATGAACATGTTTTTCTTTATAACATAATACCATTTGTACAAAAGGATTTAAAAACCATAAATAAGATATATTAAATATATAATAATCTAGTTCAACCGTCACATAAATGGTTTCTTGACCAATATTAAATATGACAAATGAAATTGATATACTATAGTCATTGAATGTGTTAAATTCACACATCGAAAATGGTGATTTAATATATTTCAAATTAAAGTTGGGGAAATGAGAGATGATAATGAAATATTCCATTAGCATAAAAACTTTACAGTAAATTTATGTTACTAAATTTATCATACTATTCGGGTGAAGGGAGGTGAGGAAATATACAAGAAAAGAAAAGAACATAAAAGAAATAAATGAATTTGAAAGAGGACTTTACCTCTTGAGTTTATCTCATTTTAGAACCTCTTAAAGGGATATTTTTTGGTATTTTGAAGAGTCGAGGGGTTTTTGGACGTGGGGTATGATCTTGGGGAAATATTTGGTCAGAATATTTTAAATTCACAGGGCTTGATAGTAGTGAAGAGAAGAGGGAGTGAGGGGAGTTTTTATATTAGAGGAGAGGAGGGTTTTCAAAATTTTATAATCATTAGTTTATTACTTTCCCTCAAGACCAGAAATAGTGATGAATCCATAACCAAAAATAGTAATGTATGCATATGATTTTGAACCAATTGGTCTTACATCATCAAATCATCATCAATGACTCAATAAATCCATTATTTAGCATTTATCGTAAATTGTTGTAATTTACTATTTATAAGAAAATCAGTTATTTTAGAAAAAATCGAAGAATTCACCATAACCATTTTTGACATTTAGAATCCAAAAATCAAATCCATTTTTTCAAAAATAATTTCTAATTATGATTATTTTAATATTTAATAAAACTCATAATTTATTATTAAAAAACATTTTTCTAACATTCATTTACCTATTCTAAAATATAGGTACATCATACATTCATATGAATATTATTTTTAAACTATCATAGGTAAGCTTACTATTCATTAAGTTATATCACTATTCATAAGGGTATGTTACTATTCATAAGGGTACTTTACTATTAACCAAAAATTATATTTTCCTTATCAAACTCAAAATAACTTACTAATCACAACAGTTTATGTTAGATTTTCAGAATTCAAATCACAGAAATGACAAACTTATGTTTAAAGGCACAAAGCACTAAGTAGTTCGTTGTGTTGAGCTTTCATGTGATTGTGACATTTAAAAGGAATTTCCATTGAAAAACATTGGGGCATTACAACTAGTGGTAATCTATATTGGATGCTCATTATGAAATTTCACTACTCCAATCGGGTTATAATGATCAACACCATTAATGAAGAATGATATAAGGACTAAGGAAATATTTATTCTTATGCTTAATGGAATAATAAAATTAATGAGAAAATATGTTATTTTTGTTTTGAAAATTTCATTGTGAATATTCATTATAATATGTTTTATTATTCATGACATTCACAACATATTCAATGTGAATGATACATGAAATTGGAAAAATCATTGTTAACCATCTACCCAATAAGCTCATCCACTATGACCAGATTTATTATAGTCAAACATGTAAATTATTACATTTTTGGGATGAGGTGGGTGAAATTTATCTTCTGAATCCTGGCATTATGTAGGATATAATGGTGAAAATTTAAATTATTAATCAATGATTCAAAATTTCTCAATGTCTGTATAAATCTATTTTGGATCATCCTCAATTTCCTTTAGAATTTTCAGTAGGATATTGGGGGCTCTTGGATGTTTTTCCTCAACTAGGTCACCATCAGCATGGAAAGAAAAGGAAATTATTTGTGAAATAGAAGAGAAATTTTAAGATCACTTAGTGAAATTATAAGTTCGCATATTTTTATATTTTTCAATTCAATTAACTTTTATCTATGATGTTTTCCGTATGTATTAGTTTACGATGTAAAATATTGATTCCAATGTTGTTCTAAATGGGGTTGAGCTTGATTTGGAACATGATATGTTTGTAGTATAATGAACAATTTTTATTGTTTATTATCATTAAAAGGCTATATAAGAAATATATTTCATTGGTTTGAGTGTTATAGATGTATGAAATTAATTATCATATAAAATGGGAAAGGGAATCGATAATGAGGGAGATAAGGACTAATTTTTTCTTTGAATATACTTCTTTATCTTTACATTCTAGTATATAAAAGTTATATTATGGGAAAAAAATTTCAAATCCAGATTTCACATTCAAGTAAAAATATTAATTTTTTACTATATTTTTTTTGGAACTGATCTCTGGTTGTGTGTGATTTAGTGGAAATTTTTTAATTTTCAGTGCATGTGAATGATGTTTTAATCGTTAGGCCAAATTGTGTGGAATAACTTGGAAACATTATAGATAATTATGGTTTGCAATAATAGTTTTTTTCATTATAGTAAAATGGTTAGCCAAACAATGTGACCAAACCCTTGGGATTTTCATGTTTCCATAAATGGGCACACTATTAGTTCATGGATTTCCAAACAATGTATCCAACCCATGAAATGGAAATTAATTAATCCAAAAGTTGTCATTTGAACACAAAAAAAAAACTCATAATAACCCCATTATTTCTATATCATCATATTATCTCAACCATAGGGATTCATCATGGTGATTTTTGTGACCATAACCATTTTGGAGAGAAATTCAGATGGATCATGAGGTGCTTCATCTAGGAAACACATAATAAGTGATCATTATTTTTTTTCTACATAAATCATATAAATGACATGTATTCTTAATTAAAGGAACTGTATATAAAAGATTTTGTGGAATTATTTATGTGATGAATCAAGATTTGATGGTTTTTTTTATAGATATATTATAATAAATAAAGGAGTATTCTAGATTTAGAAAAATATCATTAATAATTTCTTTAAGAATTATCTTTGAATATGGTTTCTCTTGTGTCTGTTGATCAAGATTTTATTTTATAAGGGTAAAAGGATTAGGTTTTCATAGTTTATGGAACTTAGTAACTTCTTAGGGGCCTTAATTACCCTTGGCATGTATATCCTATTTATTTTGTTGTTATAACATGCACTGGAGGTATCTGGTTTGATAAAAAATTATTTATTTTATGAACATGGAATGATTTATCATCATAAATATGTTTATAAATTGTTTTAAGGAAAAAACCATGATTTTATAAATGTGGTTGTTTTGGATACTTTCATGATATTTTTTTCCCATTTTTCATATTTTTTGAGATAATATTGAAAATCATATTTTATTATTTTATGAATAACATGATTATTTATGTTTAAAATTCCTTTTAATTATTTATGTTGTCAAACTGAAGTCTTACAAAAGTTTGTTGTTTATGAAACTAAAATACACTATGTGTAGGATACGGAACAAGGGAATTAAGGGTAATTGGGTGAGGGGATAGATTGCGACTTTCATTCTAGTATAGTTTTTTTATACATAGAATATATTTCTTCTAAACCTCTAACTAAACCTTGTTATTATAGTCAGTTCACTTATCACTGTGTTTTTTCATCCCTAAAAATGTGTTTAAGGGATTTTTGAAGACTTTTTCATCTAAAAATTGATGTGTAAGGATCTTAGAATTCCCTAGACACAATCAACTTTAGTAGTAGTTTATATGGTTCTATTTTGAATTTTTTACGATAATGTTTTGAAAAATGGTTTATTTTTCAATCCAATGAAGATAGTTTTATTTTTCATGCTTTCTAAAGTATTCTAAAAATGGTGGAATTCCATGATTTCATAAAAAAACTAAAATATATATTAATCCATAATCTTTATATGAATGATGATAACTGTTTTATTTCATATGTACTATATATGAAACACTAGATAGGATCATACAATACTTTTTTCTCACACTTTTCCTACACCATTACTAGTGTGTAGATTCTGATTTATCTGATATAGGTGACAGAATGGATCTATATGGTGATGGTGGGTATACAAGTTAACAGGTTGTGGGAGTTGAGTGGGGATTTGGTCGTAATTTGGCCTATATATCACATCAACATGGTTTATCTAATTTTTTTTGTAATTTGGATCATCTATTTTAGATCTGACGCTTTTATTTTCTTAATACTCTTTATCTTACACTATTTTACTCTATAATTGCATATTAACTGTCACTTATTTTTTCTATCTATTGGTTGTTTGGTTCTTCAATGGGGAAATTCTCACCAATTATAGGTTTTGATGACTAGACATTTTCACCTATCCATAGTGATCGTGAATTACCTATGGGAATCCCCATATACCAGCTCAAGTTTCCTTTTTATGGATGAATTTAAATGGTTGATGACATTAATAATAAAAGTGAAATAATGACTATTACATAACAAGTAAAAAATAATTAGGCGAGAGCTAATTTATTTTTATATATATGAAAATTATAAATTCCTTCAAATAATTTTCGAGAAATAAGTAATATTTGACTTTTAATTTAAAAATCTAAGATAATATATTTTTTATAGACCTTGATTTTTCATTGAACGTTAATTACTAAACTCCAGTTTCTTATATTTCCTTAATTATATGTTATATTATACTTAAAATTTTTTCTATAATCCCATTAATGTATTAAAATAATTCATATATATACATAAATTTTATTTAATTGGACTTATATTTTAATGATATTATTTCATTAAAATAATAGTTATTTTTATAAATGGATTAATATATTTTTATTTTGTTCAAAAATTATTTATCTTATGTTCAATACATTTAAATTATATTATGCATGACACACTATTTATATATAAATTTGAAATTCTCAAGGTACATATGGGATTCATGTATAAAAAGATACCACATATCCAATGACAATATTTTAAATTACCATTTATATAACAACTATATATATTTCCTATAGACATATTAATAATAATCATATTATATTCTAATATATTATCTAAAATGATTCAATATAAAAAATTTATACACACCTCTTTTTATCCCTAAAATGTGTATTATATTTCTCATTATTTTCTATATTTCAATTTTTATAATCATTGGAAAAATAAATAAGAAAAATGAAGGGGAAAACTATTTAATGTATTGGGAATTTTTATTTTATTTGGATTTTATTTATTTTTTTATTTTAATTATGTTGATTCGTATTATTTTTATAAAATTTATTAATTTTTATCTTTTACATCATTCTCTCAACATAATAAAATTTATAACTTGTTCAATTAAATTTTCTATTATTTGACAAACATATTATTTTATATATTCATGGAATAAAAATGTTGGGTGTTACAGTTCTATAACATCTCAACATGTTGGAACTCTTTGAAGATAATGTATAATATATAGTTTAAAAATTGTCCACAATGAGGTAAATATTAAAAATATCTTCTATATTTGTCATTTTCACATATTATAGTCTCACAATATCTCTATCACCCTTCCTAGTAAAGTGAAATCATATTACAATATTTTTAGTACTTGATTGTCATATACATTATTTATTTTACACCCAAAAATATTATTATAATAATTGATATATTCATATATATTATATCTTTCTAAAAGGTACATAAACTAACTTTTCATCCAAGTTAGCATTGTATGTATCAATATAGAAGTATTACAATCATTCCCTTTTGTACATAATGATGTGTTTTCTTACTTTTTTATAGTCTATCATACTATTTGAAACCAAATTACAATGATATACTTCATATATATATATTATGAATATTTACCCTATTCCAACCAAGATAATTATATTACATTAAATCAATTTTTATCGATAATGAATATAAAAAATAATAATGTGTTATCAATTTCCCATAAAATATAATAATATATCATAGATTTCATTATAAAAAATTATATCCTCTTCATTTTATTATTCAAATTTATGAATGTTTACTTGAAATACAGTTTTTTGTTAATAAAAATACTATTTTTAATAATATAAATTTCAAAAACAATTCATTAGGATATTTTATATGAAAAATGAAATTTTATTAAGAAAATTAATGAGATATAAAAAAATATAAATTAAATAATCAAGGAAATATAAAATTTATGTTAATTTTCATTTCAACATGATGGTATAATTGATGTTTACAATTATAAAAGTGATTATATATTTATAAACTTTCATCAATATATATTTTTTAAATAACTTTTTCCAAAAAAATATTGATTAAACTATATCACATTAATTAATATCTATAGAAAGTAATTTTCTATAAATTATTAACCAAATTTATAGAATTTATTTGTTCTATCAAAAATTATTTTTATGATTTAATTTTTTATCATCAATCTTTTATTGATAAATATCTTACTGTCTAACATATAATTTTTTCTTTAACCACTCTGATACATTTACTTATTTTCAATGTTATATGAATATTTTTAATGTTAAATTTAACTATTTCCAATCATATACTATTTATAATATGGTTACCTTTATATATTTGTTTAGAAACATCCACTATTGAGGAAGGATCATAATTTTACCCCAAAATTATTGTTTTTAGAATAAAATTGTGATTGATATATACTATAATGAAAATATAATTATTTTAATTAAAATAAAATTTTTATGTATAAACTTTATTAGTATTATTCCAAATTACTAATCACTTAATATAATATATTTTTAATGAATCAAATTTTAATTTTTATCAATAGTGTGGCTAATGGATAATGATTATGCAAGAAATTTTTTTGAGATTGTTTTTCTTGGTGAGTTATAGTTTTTTCTGAAACATATTTAGAAAATATAAAATTATCAATAATGTATAATTTTGATATTTTTTCTCTAATGATATGTTAAAATCATCATGATTAGGAAAATTTTCTTTGATTTTTAATCTATGATTAAATATTCATTAATATATAATCCTAATTTAATGTTTTATTTATTGATATTAAATAACCTTATTAATTTTAATATCCATTATAATTATATTATAGATTTCCATCACTCTATTTTTTTCTTTATCTAAAAATTTTAAATTGTTGGTTTTTTATATATATTATAAATATTTCTATTTGAAATTGAATTGGTCGTTAACATTAGAAAATTACACTCCAGATAGTGTGATACTGGTGGTATCTATATTTTCTTATTATTTTATATGGGTTTCATGTGAGACTAAATATATGGGAATTGGTGGAAATTGAGAATGGATATTAATTAACCTAAATTTGGATTCCCTAAACACTGAGTGCTATGTAAGGACTGTCAAACTAATATTATGTATTCTTAGACTAAGGATCCCATAACATGGTCTAAAATGACAATTTATATAAATATAATTTTCATTGAACTAGTAAATTCAATCCCAATAGGATTATCCTTAAATATGTATTGAATTAGTCGACTGTGGGTAGTACCTTTTAGAATTTCATGATTAAGAGAATGTATATGTGTTTGAATATATAAATATTATCATATTACAATATTGTGTGGTATGTATCTAGTGTCTAATATAACATTATACATTATGTTCTAGGGGAGTACACAGTAACCTTGAAATTAAAATGACACTGGAAGGATATACTTTTATAATTGAAAACTCAAAGTAGATTGAAAAGGTTTCTATCAAGTAACATGAGTAGAAAACTGTTTGGAGAGGTTCCTACCTCATTGATTGTTTTTTTGGATGGATGGTAAATTTTTTAGAATATATATATGTGTTTTGAGTGTGATTTTATGTGATTTCAATATATTTTCCATGATAGTTATGACATATAGGGATTTATGGTTTCCATGCATATAGAGGGATATTGATTTTGTTGTTGGATAGATTATGAACTAAGTGTTCTATATTTAGTAATGTATAATGTGTAACATAGTATATTATTCTAAAATAAATTTTTTTCTTAGCATATATCTATTTCATATAATGATTTATTTTCTAATAAAAAATATTTTAATCACATGCACCTCATAAAAAATTAACAATACTTTATTTATTCATTATACATAATCAATGTTGAAGGATTAATACATTCCTAAAAATTAATATATATATAAAATTGTAAATTAAACATTAATATTTATATCATAATAAGAATTCAAAATTTTAATATATCATGGTGTATGATAAATACCATACCAGAAAACACTACTTGTATATTAATTAAATAGATTAGAAAACATATGACTGGAATTAAATAAATATAGAGAAAATCTAAATTAATCTATGTGATTTAATTTTTTTTGGATTTATGAGGTGTAAATAGGTTATTTAAGGGAAATATAGCGATTGGAAATAGGGTTTTCAAAATAGTAATGTGAATATTAAAATAATAAAGTTAAAATATGGGTTAGATACTTAAATAAGAATATAATTAATTAAACTAAAATATATTAATTTCAACATATAATAGTGGAATACGTATTGTTATAAATGAAATATTTTAATTCAAATAATAATAAAAAGTATAGTCGTAAGTTTAATTATAAACTATAAAACCATGATACTTTAAATTCAAAATAAATATTTAACTTATCTATTTTATAAATTTGTTTCAATTAAATGGAATTATAATTTGGAATCATCAAGTCATAAATAATCATAATTATTTCTTTAGTAACTTTATAAAATAATTCAATTATAATAAAAATTGTAAAATATTTTATTTAATTAATGGGATAATATATTCAATTTAAATTTAATATTTATTTCGTATATAAATAACATATTTGAAAATGATATATTATATTTCTTAAAACTATAATAAATATGTTTTTCCAATAAAAATATTTTCAAAAATTAATGGAAATATTTTACTAAATTAAAATAGATTTTAATATATTAATATTTAATTAAAAATAATTTTCAAATATTTAGATATTTAATTTACTGAAATATGTTATATATTTATAACTAGGACTTTGAAATTTGAATAATGAATTATTTTTTTCAGAACAAACTAATGGAGTTTAAAAATCATTAAATATGATACAATAATGTTGTGGTGTTGGAATCGTCATGAAAAAACATCATCAACCTTTTATTCATGGTAATATTTTTTCTATAAGGGTGATAAATAATTTTTTTAATATATATATGTTCATTATTCCAATTTTCCATCACTAATTAAATTTCTATTTAGTATTTAAATGAAAAATGTAGCCCCCATTGTAAATATCCCTTCTCACTCCATTTATAAATCACAATTAAAATTTAATCTAAATTCCCTATAATTATTTATATGATTTCTCATATGATAGAAATATTTCTTAGAGGTAATTTTATTTGACCCAAATAAAGGATTTCAAAGTATTTTTCCTTTAAAAAATTATTTATCTTTAAAGAATTTGAAACTCATTTTTTCACATAATTTAAAATTTTAATATATTCTTATAATATATTTTACATGTTATCTAATATTTCTTGAAAAATTTAATTATTATAAGTACATGTTATAAATATTATTATTCTACCTAGAAATTTCAACTAATTGTCTATTGTATATGCAAGTTTATTTTATTTCTGTACATATATTCATAATCATGGTAGGTTAGTATAGATTATAATATATATATATATATATATATATATATATATCTTTTTATGTGTGCGTTTATAAATTTATTTGTGTTTATTCATATGGAAATATAGGAACTTATTAAAAAATAAAAAAATTATAACACAACATTATTTAAATAAATATTGAATAATTGAAATAAATTTTTCATCAAAATATTTATCATTAAAAATTATTAATATATAATTTTGAAATTAAAATTAATGTTGAAAAATATTTAAAATTAATTTATAATAATTCTATTATAATGTCATAAATATTATAAGTTCATTTTTGAAGAGGTTTAATTTTCATGATGTAATACATGGACTTATGTAATGGGATTCCTCACCGACTATCTCTTACATGGGTTGGAATAATTTCTTATAAATATTTATTATTCGATGTTTCTTATTATACCTTATTTATATATATCCCTTATCTTGTTAAATATATTCTATATTTTCATTATACAATTTATATTTAATACGAAATAGTATATAACATCACACATTTCACTTTCAAATCATCCCTTTAATTAAATATTCTCTCAAAAGATCTGAATGTAATTAGGAATCAGCTTATACATTTCATTATCATTATTATTATGAACTAGTTTTTATATCCTTAAATAAATTCAACTTGATTTTATATTACCATAATTATAATAATAATTTTTAGTGATTATTTCCATTTATTTCACTTCATTTCCTATCACTTAAACATTAAAATTAATTTTTCTTATTTATAATGAATGTTATAATTATTTTATGTCAATAGAATTCCCTAAATACACCTCCCAATATTTAATTCATATTAATAAATATTTCTAATATTATCATTATGGTTGATTTTAGAACATATCAAATATGATTTCTATGAAAAAAATTTATTTTTCAATATAATTAATTCATATAATATTAATTAGTTATTAAAAAATAATTATATTCTTTATTTTCACTATTCCATTCAGTATTTTGAATATATTTCTGTGTGATTTATAGCCTAGTATTATGCAATAATTGAATGAATTTTACGTCTTTTTTCTTATAGGATACTATGAATGGAGCATGGGAAAAGAGTCTTTCCTAACAATGTTATGTTATATTAGTACCAAGAATTGATATTTTATTGTGATGTTTCATTATAATTTGTGTGATAAATTATGTATATCACTCATATGATTTCCATACTCTTGTTATAATGTTCCCAAGATTATATTTTTATGAAAACTGATATAACCACTCATGTAATATAACATACATGAGCCCCTACTCCTATATATAATGCTAAAAACTTGAACATTAATTTTCTAACACTGATACTAATAAATGGGAACCAATTGTTTCGATAAAAACATAAAAAATATGAATGTAAAATTGTATGAATTACATTCTCAAGTACCTTTTAGGTTTAGTGTTTTAAATTATTAAGAAAAACTCTTACACAAATAATACCAATGACTTTAAATGATAATTTTTTCAACTTAACTTAACTCTTTTTATTCTTTATAATGTAGGGTAAATGAAACATAAGAAGGGTTGTCTGAAATGATTAGAAAGGGTAAAAATAAGTATTAATAATTTAATTCCACCAGTGAGAATAAAAAGATAAAATGAGTATGATAACATAATCAAAGGGAATGGGTATAATAGAAGAATATTCAAGACCATAAATACCTATATCATTCAATTAATTAAACCTAGAAGAAATATTTAACAATGGAAAGAATAATTACAATAAATAATTATGAGCCTTTTGAGATGAATATTTATCAAAGGAAACATTATAAACTAATTTTAATCATTGATAAAACAAGTTGGTATCTTAGAACATCATCATCATAGAACCAGTATAAAACCCTTACAATTGGAATAGCCATAAAGATTTTTTCTAATATAATATTCTGTGGAACATAATAATTAACCAATATGTTGGAGCACTAAATGAGAACACCTATCATATAAGCTGTATTAGCCTCACCTAGTGCTATTTCGGCATACCCATCATATATAATGTCCAAGAACCACACCATGAATAAAGTATATAGATCATAATATTTATCATAAAACTTATTAGACAAATTTTATTGTTTTCATATCTTAATTATACCATAGAAAAGAAGAAGGTTCCATGAAAATCTTTTTTTAACATGAATAATCCATGAAAATTTAATGGGTTTCATAACAATCTATTTAAAACAATATTAATCCATCTGGAGGAAGAATAAAGACGGTATCATGAACTAATATCTCCATTTTAGAATAAGTAACAACAATATTAATTGACTTTGAACAATGAGGATACCATTATAATATCAATAATGAAACATTGAGGAAAATTACCATTTAATTTCGAAAAATAACATTTTTAAAACTAAAAACTCAAAAAAACTGTGGAAATACTACTCTTTGAAGACATCCCATGAAACATATAAATGGAGATCTAAAAATTATTTAGAAAATATCTTCAATAAAACAACCTTTTCATTTTAAAAAAATCTTTTAAAAAAATAAATCATTTTCAAATTCATTTTCTTGGAAATTAACCTTGAAACCATATAAAGATATATTTATAAATCATTTAAAACATTTCGTGAGGAAAATTCCTATCCATTTTGAAAATAACTTTTTAAAAATATTAAAAAAATTGTGATTTATTTTCCATGAAAAAACCATTAAAACATATTAAGTAATCTTAAAATCAAATAATTTTCATGATGTTAGGAAATTTCATTCATGTTGTACATGTTAAAAAAATATTCCTTTCACATTTTCTGTAAAATCCAAATTAGTATCATTTAAAAACTGACTTGAATATTCCATTGAAAACATTTTTAAAGAAGTAAATCATTGGTAAAAATTTCATTAATAAATCATTTTAATTTTTTTAATAACATTTTTAGAAAATATGATTTTTAAATAAAAATGTTTTTCATCCAAAGAGAGAAATAATGATTATTTATCATAAAAACATTATTTTAAACACTTTAGTACATATATAGAGTACAAAAGGGAAAACATGAATTCTCATAAAAGAACTATAGTATAAGAAAATTCAAGACTTTATTGAGTCATCTATCTGAAAATTTTGTCATTATATAATCACAATCAATCCCAATAAACAATGTGATTGAAATATAAAATATATTCAGCTTTTGTTACATTGAATTATATGCCCCGTGAGGGATTAAAATTAAATTAAAATATAATTAACATTAGAATAAATACATTCATGATTTTATATATCATTGGGGATATATATACACCAAATAAAATATGATAGGTTCATAACATAATGTTTGTCTCAAGGAATAAAAATTGAATCAAAAAGTCCCTTACCACATTAGAAATGTTCAAATCATTAACAATAAGAAATAATAACAATAAATGGAAAGTATAATATCATGATAATAACTATATTAATGATATAAATTTCAATACGATATGTATATGCACCTAATAAAATTATATAGGGTCATAATATAACATACATACCAAATGATACAAATTGAGAAAAAATCCCTTATAGCTTTGGAAACCATTGAACCACAAATGAAATCATAGTTAAATCCTAAAATAGATAGGTAAATCCATAAAATTTTGATAATATAAATCCTAAAATAAATTCATGGGATGTATATATACCACATAAAATAAATAGTTGATTAATATGGAATGTGTATCACATAAGTAAAAAAGTGAGATGAAAATCCCTTACCTCGAGTCCAGAATTTCTATGTGTGTCCTTGAACTTAGATTTAAAATAAATAAATAAATTATTTCATTACTTAATGTAATTTTACAGGTTTAATAACTTATAGTTAAATTATTTATTTTATTTTATTTTTATGACATTTTTAAATATTTAATCAATTATATCCACATCAGGTGTTTTTGGATGTTTGGTTCAATGTTTCAAAACTGATTTAGTTTGTTGACCATATCCCAAGAGGTTATTATTTATAAATCCAAATTATAATATTCATTAAATAATTATAATATTTATTAATAAATAGTAATTTTGAAACAAATCATAAAAACTGGTTATGAAAAATGTATTATGTTAAGATTATGGAGACGGTACGTCATATATACACATCTGTAACATTTCTAATTTTAAATGATCATGATAGAAAGAAGATGTGTATTATTTTATCAATAAATAATCTAAAGAGTATGAAAAATAAATTTTTATTTCATTTTATATACTTACATATATTATTCTTGTGAGGTAATGATTAATAACAATCACATCTCTTTATGAAAGTGGTAGTGCACACGTACATGAATGACATTATCATTTTTCAGTGTAATAAATAAAATGATATATTTTGTTATCAAAATGAGAAATTTTTAATGAATATACTCATTATTTCATGTATATAAAATATATTAATTAAATATCTCTTTATTACCTTTCTTGTAATTCGTTAGTGAAAAATGAATCGCATCGCTTCACAAGGAGGTAGTCTACTATACATATAAAATGACATTATCATATACCCAAAATAATAGAAAGTAAATAGGTATATGTAATATTATAACTACATAAGTATAAATATTTTATAAATAAAATATATATAGTTTAAATAAATCATTAAAACAATACGTGGGAGGTGATGGTGGAATGTGAATGACATCGGTTCGCAATGCAGTAGTTCTTTATACACATGAAAGATGATTTTGAATCTCATTTAATAGAAAAGGATATATATTTTGGATATTAAATAAATATAATAAAATGTAATTATATAATATATATTTTTTATCATATGAGCTTAGTTTAGTAATATTTTAAGGAGGTGGAAGAATAAATATAACAAAAATACATAATTAGGAATTTTACCTTTTCTTGACCACCTCTATAGGATTATACCTAATGTATTCCTAGAATATATTTCAGACCGAAAATGTCTTCTAGGATTTTTCTATTGAAGATTGGAATTGATTTTCTATGGTATATGATGATCCAAAATGGTTTTATGGTGTGAACAATAGAGGGCAGAGTGTGGCCTTTTATAAGTGATGTGAGTGGAACACTTGTTATTTTTGAAAAGAAAAAGGTGTAACCGTGTTTTTCACATGCCAAAAAGTGTAAAAATATACCTTTATAGAAAATTATATTTTATAAGTGATAAATATTTCTGTACAATAGTTTAAAAGAAACATTATGACATTTTTACCCTTATATTTTTAGTTTAACACCTAGTAAACCTGTTTTCTCCTTAACCGTAATATTTTTTTACTATTTTCCCGAATCATTATGGTAAACAATTAAGTTTAACACATTATATAATAAAAACTATTTTTATTAAAAATATTTAATTTATTTTACAAAATTCAATTCATTTAAGAGTATAAGATTTATTTAAAATTAAACCAACATAGACGACGAAAAATCGGGTAATGAAGAAGTGTATTTTTCAAGGAAAAATGATTTCATATTAACTCTATAACATAACTAATTCATTTATGAATATAAATTAATATTTATTTATATATAATTTATAAATTGATTTAAAATAATTAATTATTAGAGTTTTTATTAATTAAATAAAAAGTAGAACCATTATACACTTTAGAACAATTTTTTAAAAAAAATATTATTTTTAAACCAAAGAAAAAACATATTCTAAAATCCAATATGAAGTCGATTAAAATACATAAGGGGATTAAATATAACTAAATATTAATTATTTTAAATTAAATAATATTCAATAAATAATGGGACCATTAAATCTCTTAATTTTTTGAAAAGAAATGTAATTTTTACAAAAAAATCAGTATTTAACAATATTTACTGAAAAATTGATAATTCTTGAGAAATCCAAAAGTTGAACCCAAATTAAATTTTGATATTATTATTTAAAAAATTTATATAATTTTATAATATAAATTCTCTCTGGCTTACCAAAAATAATTATAATATTTTTTCATGAAAACAAATAAAAATAATTTTTGAGTAAAACACATTTTTGAAGAATAAAATTACATTACTAAAAATTGATTTATTATTTACTACATATTTATAAATAATTTATATTGAGTTGTAAATTTATATATATATATATATATATATTTAAATTTATTTCATATTATTTATACAATCTAATTTAATGGATTGGTTATAACAGTTATATATTGTGTGTGTCGTTTAAGCTAGGTGTTGTGTGTTGAATATGCATTAGACATGATTTTATTTTATAGAATATCAGGATGTAACGTCTTCCACCATTTACCGAATATCATCCTTGAAATTAAAACATTTCCTTAGTGATAATATCTCGCAAATTTGATAATACATTTTTTTTAAACCCATATCATAAAAAGGGTTAATAAAACAACTTCTTGATAAGAGAGAAAAGAACATACAAAGGTAATCTGGAATAACACATACTATGTTTCAATATAGAATAAAATATGTCTGAATTTAATACTTGTAAATGAAAGAGAATAATATTTCCCAAATAATTATATGGAGTGATAGATATAATTGATCACAAAAAAATGAATAATCTAATGAATGTTAATAACCACAAAACCATAAACCAAAGAGGTGTGAAAGAGGTTATTAATATCATAAAAAATGATTGTAATAGGTCATAATTTTGTTTCAATATCATTTTACTATAGTTAATTAATTCCTTTCCCATATAGAATAAGAGATTAAATAAAAAAACATACCTTATGATAATAATTCCATCATTTTTCTCAATTTTACCCACAATCTCATCTTTTTCTCAAACTATTGAGTCTTTAAGATAATTTTTTCATGCCTAAAGCACTAAAAATAAACATTTAAAGAATAATATATTTTTTAAAATAAATAAAAATATATTCCACCTCCTTTTAGACATTATCCAATACAATAAAGGTTAGAACATCGTATGATAGTTTATATAATGGGTAAACCAACATATGATGAAATAATACATTAATACCCAAAATTCAACAGTAATACCCAATGTTAAAATTAAATTATTACCAAATAATCTCAACCTTAAAAAGTTATTTAATCTATAGTGCTATCTCATACATGTTAGATTTCAAGCCCAAAAATATGGTTATATTATTAGGATGTTACATTAATCAGGTATTAATCTAAACATTAAAGAGTGATTTAAACTATAATGTTATCTCATACATCTTGGATTTGAAGACAAAAAATATGGTGATCTTATTTTTACATAACATTAATCAGGTATTTACCTAATCATTTTTCAATATCATGATTGTCTATAGTATAAAACTTGTGTTCATAATATCCAATAGCATATAAACCATAATGTCCATCAATAACATAAAACTTATATTCATAAATTGAAAATTAACACATCATGTTAAAAAATATATTTACATAGACTTCTTCTTGATATAACATCCCCTAAAATTATAGTAATTACCCTAAGATCTCATTTCATAAAACATTAAAGGGTTTCTAAGGATTTTAACTTATGATCAACCTTAATCTTATTGACTTAATTTGGTATCCATAACTCTTAATATAAACTCTCATGAAAACATAACAATCTCTAAATTTATCTAAACCTTTCCTCTCATACCAACCATAATAGCTCGGAACCCGTACTCCCATATTCAGTGCTAATAACCCAATCTTTACATATTTGTACATGACAATGATGAAGGTGACTCAATTTCTTTCCATACAAACCAGAAAACAAAAAAAGGAAAAATTGGATCACTTACATTATAAATTCCCTTTTATGTTTACAGTTTTAATGAATTATGAAAAATATATTAAATAAAAAATACCCATGTCGTTAAATAATAATTTATCCCGCATCACATAGTTTTATTATTTCACATTAAGTCATAATAATAATCCATAAAAAATCCATTTTATGAATAATTCATTCACCCTAATTCTTTATAATCAGGGGAAGGGAAACATAATAAGGGCGTTAGAAAATGATAAGTAATAGTGAACATAATAATTAATAAGTGAATGTCATCTGCGATCTTATGAAGAGAATAAGAGAATAATTTCATAATAAATGTTCATGAGTATAACACAAGATATTTAGTACTGATAAATACATGTATCATTATAAATTAAAACATGTCATGTGTATTTAAAAAAGTATATATTCATAATAATCGATATTCATGATCCATTTGATATCAATCATGATCAAAGTAAGCATTATAAACCCATGATAATAATAAATAAAACATATAGGTATCTTGGAACATCATCATTATAGAACCCTTACAGAGCTCTCACAATTATAATACAATACAACTTACATACAATATATTTCAATGGAGAACATAATCACCACCCAATGCACTGGATTGATATTCGGGCACACCCATCATATAAGCTATATCGGGCTTACTCGGTTCTATTTGGGTGCACCAATCAAATATAATGTTTAGAAAACAAGACAGGAATAAGGTAAATAGAGCATGTAATTTATCATAAAACTCATAAAACATTGTTTATTATTTTAAAAACATTATTAACCCATTGATAATAAATCAGTTCCATGATAATCTTTTTGAAACATGAATCACCAATGAAAAAGAAAGGGTTTCCATAACAATATATTTGGGACAATCTTAATCCATCCAGAGAAAGAATGAGGATGGTATCATTACAAAATATTGCCATTATATCATATTTAAAAGTAAGGGTTTCTAATTATGATGAATGAGAATACCATTAATTTAACATTAAATGCATTTTGAAGAAAATAACCATTTCAATATGAAAATATATTTTTTAAAAAAACAAATCACCAAAAATATTGAAAAGTCATTTTCCATAAAAAAAGCTTAGATGCATATAAAGAAATATTTTAACATTATTTAAAAATTTTATGGAGGAAAATATACTTTCTGTCTTTAATATCACATTTTTAAAATTAAAACATTTTGAATATACTTGTCCTTGAAATTATCCTTGAAAACTTATAAAGGATTATTTTAAAATAATTTATAATTTTTCATGAGGAAAATACCCCTTCCATTTTCATAATCCCTTTTTAAAATATTAATAATTTCACTATACATTTACTTTGAAAATTACTATTAAAAAATATAAATGAAGATTCAATAAAAATAATGGTCATGATAGTGGGAGATTCTATTCATATCACAGCCTTTAAAAAAAGTTTCCTTTCATAATTTTTGATAAAATTAAAGAACGCATTATTTGAAAAATAAAATGAATTTTAATTTCAGAAATTTTGTAAAAATTCATACATGGGTAAAAATTCCTTTAATAATTCATTAGAATAATTTGTGTGACACTTTTTGAATCCAGTTTTGGAAAACATTATTTTGTAAGAAAAAATTGTTTTGTTTCGAAGATAGAAATTAAGACGATTTTTTATAAAAACATTATTTTGAACTCTTGAGTACAAAAAAGAGAAGAAAAAATAAGGGTGTAAAGTTATTTTCATGAAAAAAACTATGAAAATATAATTCATGTGTATCTTGAGAGATGTATCATAAAATTATCTCCCTGAAAATATAATCATAAATAATCTTAATAAATGATGAGATTGTAACATAAAATCATTACAACATTAATAACATGAATTGTATACCCCGTGAATGAATAAAATGTAATAAAATATAAAATATCATGAGAATAATTAAATTCATGATATTAAAAATCAATGTGGGTGTCTATACACCTCATAAATGATGATATGATCATATCACAGCATATGAATCAAGGAAAACTAAGACAAAAATCCCTTTCAACTATAGAAACTTTTGAATCGTAAACCCCATTAAAGGATAACATTTAAATAAAATTATAATATCATGAAAATAATATTATTTATGATATAAAATGAAAATTTTATGTATATTCACCTAATCAAATATGATAGTTTCTTAACATAATGTATTCCCTAAATTAGACAAACTAAGCAACACTCCCTTACCACATTGTTAAAATTTGACCTTAAACACCATGAAAGAGATATCCTAAAATAGATTTGTAAATACATATTATTTTCAGGGTAATTATAATAAATGCATTCATGGGATGAATATATACCATGTAAAATAAATAGCTAGTGAATATGGAATGTGTCTCATAGAAGTAACAAGTGAGACGAAAATCTCTTACCTCGGGTCCGAACTTTTCTTGTATGTCCAACAAATATTATATAATATTCTTACATAAATTATTTTAAGTGTTAATAAAATTATATAGGTTTAATAAATTATTCTTAAGTTGTTTATTTTCATTATTTTTATATAAATATTTCAATATTTAATTAGTTATGTCCATATCAAGTATTTTGAGAACGTTTGGTTCATAATTTCAAAATGCATTTGGTGCGCTGAATGTTGTCAATTAGGTAATTAGTTAAATATATATAGAATAACAATAAGTATATAATTATTATATTTATTCATAATTTATACTTTAAAATCCAATCATGAATAATGGTTGTGAAGGATGAACTGTGTTACGATCATGGAAACGATGGGTCGTATGTATTCTTGAGTATCATTTCCTTTTTTCGATGATCACTATAGAAAAATGAATGTATTATTTTATCTACAAATAATTATCATAATATTATAAATACCAAACTATTTCTATAAATATACATATATATATATATATATATATATATATATCATTCTTGTGAGTTGGTGATGAAAAAATAATCACAACACTTCGTGATGGTGGTAGTCTACACGAATAGAAACAACATTATCATTTTTTAGTGTAAGAAAAAATTAATATATTTTTTTAGAGGGATAATTATTTCCTTAAAATCATAAAAATTAAATTTATATAACATATATTTATTAAATTTAACCTCATTAGCTTCCATATAAACCATTAGTGAAGACGTATCACATCATTTCTCAAGGTGATAATATGTCGTATAGACGAGCGACAATATCATACAACCAACAGAATGGAGAGTATAAAATTTATATATGATATCATAACTCAAAATTTAAAAATATGTTAAAAATATCATATATATACATATATATATATATATATAAACTTTAAATTTATAATTACAACAATCTTTGGGAGGTGATGATGGAAAATGAATGACATCAGTTCGTAAAGTAGTATTCTGTTGTACATAGAAATAGTTATTTCATATCCCATTTTATGGAAAATGATATTGATTTAAGTAATTACATTAATATAATAAAATATATTTATATATAAGATATATTTTTTTTATTATCATATGTTAAAAATATTTGAATGGGGTGGAAGAGGAAATAATACAAAAAATCACGGTATGCAATTTTACCTGCTCGTGGAAAATGTGTTTAGGATTATACCTAATGTATTCATTTAATGGACTTATGAAAACACCAAGTAATATAGTATGGGTTAATGTAACTTTTTATGTTATTTTTGTAGTTATTGGTCGAACCAAATGGTTTTATGGTGTGAATAATATAGGAGAGGGGGCATCATTTTATAAGCGATGTGAGGGGCACAGTTGTATTCTTCTTTTAAAAAGGATCACCCATGTTTTTCAAAATTAAAAAAGGTCATATAATGAACGATTATATATAATTATAAATTTTATGGTCTAAATGTGTAAATAAAATAATTTTTAGATAATTTATTATGTAATTTTCCCTTATATTTTCCTTTTAATCCTCGATAAACTTGTTTTCATCTAAACCATTGTAATTTATTTTTTCTGACAGACTGGAAATAAATTTTTCATTTCAAAATCACTTTCAAGTATAAAGTGGGAAACCATAATGACATCAAAGACATAAACACAACCCAGCCTCCGTGTCTAAGATCATCAAGACCAAATACAATCCAATTCAAAAGAAAGGAAATGTCCCATCATGAAACAAAAACAATATGAACAGCATCCAAAATCCCATCGATGCTCGGCAAGCTTTCCTGTGCAAGGATGCCTGGTCCCAGTACCAATGGAAAACACCATACCCTCTTAAAGCATCCAATTCTGGTTAGCGATGATAAGGATAATGCTCCCTGCTCTGAACATATTCTGGAACATTCCCTTTAAAATAAACTGGATTCAATGTCTCCTAGACAAAGGCCAAAGTGCCAGAAGTGAAGACGCAAAATTCAAACCACAAATTTGCCTCAATGCACATAAACATAAACCAAATCAACCTTCACCAAGTCAAAAGAAATCAAAAGCTGCAACTTCCTCCAATAACTTGAACACCTCCAAAACCTTCAACCATTTCAAAACCCCAAGTACTAAGCTCCACGACCAACCTGGGCAAACCCAACTGCTCTCCACTAGACACCCCGCCGCCGCAGCCTCAAAGGCCTAGAATACAATCCAAAAGACGTGAGATCAAACCTTGAGAAACTAGTGGGAAAGGCAGAGTAGAACCATCGGCATCGAACCAAACCGAACCAGATCCATCCAATTGCACAAACCACAATATACCAAAATAAAACCCGAACAAAAACTCACAGAATCTGACTCACAAAGCCTCCCCCCTCTAAGTCGTGTAGATCAAGCGCAAGACGCACTGAAAACCGCAGAAGATTTGTCATGCCAGAGAAGTCGGGAACCTTGCAGGAGACAAGCCTCGTCGTTGGACGATGACGAACACCACTTGCCCCACTGATGACGCCGAGCACAATACCTTCCAAGACGCGTCGAGCCAAACCCGCCGAGAAGAGAAGACACTGAGCCCTACGGATAAGTAAACTCTGAACATGGGAACCGGACGCGCGACAACACCCACACAGATCCGAGATCAGAGACAGCCGCCGTGAACAGACCTTGCCGGAGGGAGAATGGGAAACAGAACCGGAAGAAACCCTAGGCACCACAGGTTTGGGAGACGAAGCTGCTCCGAGGCCAAAACCCGACAAGTCATATTTATTTTTACACTTTTTACTAAAAAATTAACTTTTCCTTATTAGATATTATAAAATAATATGATTCAAAAAATTAAATTCATTTTATCAAATTCAATTCACATAAATAAATAATTAAATTTTAAATTAATCCCATAAAGGGGATGAAAAAATGGGTTTTCAAGTAGTGTATTTTTCAACGAAAAGATGATTTTATGTTAACAATATTTCTAAAAATATTTTTCATTTAAAAATAAAATTAATATTTATTAATATTTAATTTAAAATTTTCATTTAAATAATTTCTCATTAGTGATTTTGAAAATTAAATAAAAATTATAAGTTTTATTTAATTTAAAAGAGTTTTCATAAAAATCTCAATTTTAAAACAAATAAAAAATTAATACTAAAATACAACATGATGTTGATTGAAAACAATTAAGTGGTTAAATATAACTAAATAATTATTATTTTACATTAAATCATATCCAAAAAATAATTGGACTCCTAAATATCGTTTCTTATTGAAATGAAATGAAATCATTTTCAAAAAACTATATTTTCACTATTCACTAAAAAATCTATATTTTTTGAAAAATCCAATAATTTCACCCAAATGAAATTTTTATATTATAATTTCAAAACTAAATTTCATTTTATAAAATAAATTTTCTGAACGGTCTAAATAATAATAACAATATTTTCGATGAAAATATTTAAAATTCATTTTTGAAGAAAACTTGCACTCAGAGTGATTCATATCATTATTTATTTCATATTATTCCATACCCTATTAGTATTTTAGAAAAATAATGATTTTTTGTGGATCCTCACATTAGTATTTTTTATGAAGTTTGTTAGGGTCATTGGTATGATTATATTATTAATTTAACCAATGTTTATATTCTTATATATATTAATGTTTTGTAATGAGCCTAACATTATAGGAAATAAATTTAGTTAATGTTGGGATTTTTAATAACATATTTGTTTTTCATACAAATGATGTAGTATTTATTTAAGTGTTTCTTCAGTTTATATAGATTGTTTATGCGTTCTTATATCCAATATCATTAGGTTGTTAGTTTTTTTGTGTAGATGTTTTGTTGGAACACCATATTCATGAAGTATGTGACCAAACATGCCATCATAATTTTTAAAAATAAGTTTTCCATCCCATATATGTATCATAATTGTACTTTATGATGTTATAGGTCGATTAATTATTTTTTATTTTTTACATTATCATATTTTTAGACACTAATAATTAGTTGATTAATTTTGAGACACTGTTTTTATGTCCTTCTATGTATAGTACTCAAACATTTATTGTGTATTTTGTTGGGAATACTGAATTCAAGGTTGATCATGCATGTTAGGAAAAGGTCCAAATATTCATGGCATGGGTTGGAGATTAATATAAGGATTTAGAATACAAGACCAAGCATAGGATTAATATGATATTTTGTGATTATCCTTTATTATATACATACATATATATATATATTAATTATTATCAACCAATTGTGTGGTAATGACTTTGATTCTTGTGGTACTATTTGGCGGGGTTGTGCCAGTTTCTTCATTTTTTATGGCATGAAATCTGGCAGTGTCAAATCGATATTTTTATTTGGTGCATGCTTATATCTATGTACTTTATTTATGCCCTTCTGATTGGACTGCTTGTTGGGTGGTCAGCCTTTAGAGGATTGTGGGGACGAGGATGTCAGATGTGTTGCATTAGGAGCCATTGGAGGAACAGTCCGTTGTTTCCACAATGTATGTAATATCTATGGGCTCATTTGATTGTTTTCCAATTCATATAACTATATAACTTTTTTTCCTTTTTGTTAAGAACTATTTACACTCCCCCTCTTTGTCTGGATCAGTGGTGGAAAATAAAGCCATTTGTGTTAGTGGGGGTCCCAACTAGACTTGTCCATAATATATCATTTTTTGTTGGAGGTCCTTGAAGACAAATCATTTCCAGATGATGTGCCCCAATATATGGTTAAGGGGATAGTAATATGGCCTATCATCAAGACCTACTTTATCAGGCCGCTTTTGACCCGGAAGCTGAAGCAATTTTAAATTCATTGAAGATACAAAGTAACCACGGACTTGATCTTCCCAGAATGAATACACATTATTTCTTCTTTCCTTGAATTGATTTATTTTTTTCCCCTTCCACTTGTCTTATCGAGGAGGGGTATCTTCTGACATCTAGAGGGCCCTGCACAATATTTTTGGGGACATAGAGCTGGAGCAATTGTACGGGGTGGATTAAGCATGAAAGACTCCTCTTCAAATATTCCTGATCTTTTAACTAGGGCTCATGGGGTTTCATAAGAAATTATATTAGTCTATTTTAAGGAATCCACTATCCTTTGAGAGATGGAAGAGATGTCCAGAACGCACTTGTATTTTTCACTAGGATGAGCAGTGTTTGTAGTTCATCACAGAGGTTACTGATGCACATGTACATCATGTCATCTTGGGGGAGCAGTTGGTTCAAGGAGTATGTCAGACCCTTCCATATGTTAATAAAGTCTAAAACACTCTCACTCTCTTTCTTTTTGCAGTTCATGAGGTCACTGAATATTGGTTTCAGCAATGACAAACTGAATTGAAACAATAAATGGCACCATAGATCCTCCCATCATGTTATCAAATTAGATGGAAAGATACTATACCATATAATGGATGAACTTGGTAGAGTTTTTAAAAATCATATGAGCTTCACAGCTTGGTGTTTCTCTAGGGTTCCCATCATGGGGTCATGAAAAGTTGAGTAGTGAATTAGGTGATTCTGTAGAACACATGAGTTGTTGAAGACTGGGAGCAAGGGATTCTTGAAATTTGGCGGTGGAAGAATGTTTCTCACCCAATTGGGTTTGGGCTTCCGTTCTAGTTGTATTGGTGCATGTATCACTTCCATTTCTTCCATTAGATTGTTTAATTACTTGATGGTATTAAAGATCTATTGATACATTTCATGTTGAACCTGAGCATGGACAGACAAAGCAGGGGGGAATATTGGATGTGTCGGTGCTACCAGAACATGTGGAAGATACCCAGTCGAGGGCATCCTCTATACACATTCCCGAATATTTTCTAGTTGTGTCCCTAATTATAGGAAGTCCTGATATCTTTCCATGATTGGGTTCATGTATACAGATGGCCCTAATGCATCCTTTAACGAGCTTTCCATCTTTACTTCAACTATCAAGATGAGCCCATGGGGAAGAGGTACATCTGATGAATGTTGTGTTGACATTCCACCTGGGGAAGATACCCAGTAGGACAACTAACTTGTAGCTTCTAAGTTTTGATTCTACTTATCTCTTTCATTTATTCCTCCTATTGGGAGAATCTCTCCACAAGTGTGAGGAAATCATTTTCATTGTGATTAGGTGGTGGGTTATATGTAACCTTGTTCTTATTATTCTCCAAATTAAGGATTTTTTAAGGATATAATGGCAGATTAGATGAGGGTGCGCCACAATTTATGGCGGACCATTGGTTTTGGGTATGCACAACTTCATGCTCATTATGGAATATCTCTTGGAGGGAACCATATTCTCATGCATAATCATTTGGATTATATTGAGTATGGTTCATTTGTTTGACCTTCATGGCTTTCAACAATTCATACCACATTGGGGGAGGCATACCAGATTCTGAATGGTAGGAGAGATTCTTTCATCCTTTCTGGGATATGCACCTACCATTTTGTGATACTCTTTGGGTTTCATAGTGGAGAGTGAATCGATGGGGGCCCTAGTATAACCTTTTTGTACACCTTCGTCCCAGGGGACATGAATCATTAGGCATGGTAGAATGGGAGACCTCCTTGTTTTCCATTCTTCTGAGAAGGGAGAATACATACATCTTTTAGGTATAAATTTGAGGTAAAAATTCCCCAAGCCCAGTGGGTTGGGGTTGCTCCCGTTCCCTTATTATCATGTCATGGCCCAAATTTTTCAGTATTATGGGGTAATTTTGTGTTAAAAATACCCTAAGCCCTATGGGCTGGTGCTGATCCCGTATTTCGGTTGTTGCTGTGGCTATTTTTTTTCTCTTGATCTCATAAATTCTAATGGGGGCCTGATCTAGATATGGTGTTGAGTCCACATTTGAATTTTTTTAGTTTTGATGAAATGATCATTGCTCTATGATTGGCCTCCCTTAGGCAGTAATCCCCCTAGAGGTTCTTATATTCCTATCTTAGGATCTTTTTTATGGCTTCCTCTCGTTAGGCCCGATGCTTTTGAGACTTACTTAGGGTCTGTTCATTCCAAGAACACAATATCACCTAAAATGGTATTTCATTTGGTTGTCATCTTGGAATGATTACATTACAGGATTCCATTTATAGTGGGTTCTACTGCATGGGATGTGGGGTGAAGTGTAGAGATCGATGTTCTTCCCATCCCCAAATATGAACACTAGGGGACACATTACCTGTGAGGAAACACAATTTGTGCAGTGCGTGGGGGAAAGCCAATTCAAGATTTTTCATTTCACTTTCTAATTGTGGATGTCATGATTATAGGAGGTCTTCAGGGTTGATTAGATGGAGAAGTTCCCCTATTAGTTTGATGTGTTCTGTGTACCCTTCTTAGGGTAGAAATTTCTTTTTCAACTTGCGTAGATTTTTCCAGACATTAATCTGAATGTTATTCATACATTCATCCGAAAACACTTTTTGAATGCTAAAATGATAAGTGTCTATGGGCTAGAATATAACCGGTATATCATCTTTGGATAGCTATCTTCTCACAAGATACATATTATTTTGTTCTTCTTTCTGGTCTTCCTCTACTTGTTGTGCCCAACATGGATGCTTTGTGATGATTTAATCTAGAGTGGCAGGACTAGCGGAGATTTCATTGATGCATGAATGATGAAAGGGTGTGTAAGAGGATAAGTGTGGACGTAGACCATCTCTTGGATATGAAAGGATGTAACTTTTCATTGATAGGGTTTCTATCATATCTGACCTTGTTTTTTTATGTGCCTCAAAATATGAGGTCATTCTCGTATTTGGACCGGAGGGGTATGACCTTCTCATCGATGTGAATTTTGACTATAGGTATGGTCTTCAAATTCGTTGATGTGATTGTGAGGACTACCATTATGGGTTGTTTTCCTACTTTAGATAGAGTTTTTGAGGTCTATACCCTAGGGAGGACCTTTAGGGTGTACTGTAGCAAGGGGAGGACCATATTTCTACCTGACATCATTGAGGATAGCACCTTCACATTGTATTCTATTATAACCATGAATACCATCATAGCCTTGGTTTCATGGTGAATATCTATAGTGAAAATTTAGGGAAGGACCTTTAGGATGTACTACAATGAGGGGAGGTCCTTCTTATTGATTGGTGTCACTATGGGGAGGGCCTCTGTAGTGACTGTCATCATGGAAAGGACTACCATGACAACTCTTGACATCCGACTACAGGGAGAATCATATCTATTGGGTATACCGTAGGGAGGAACATTAGGGAAGACTACAAAAAGGGGACTTCCTTCATTATTTATGATCTTATGGTCAATGGGAGGGATCCCCTAACACTCATCAAGAGATAGGCTCTCATGGTTGATCGTTTATGGCCCACAGAGTAAGCCCCCATGGGTGCTCTGGAGAGGACATTCATAGTTGTTGGTTTCATCATTAAGGGGAGGACCTTCTCAAATACTACTGCCACTTCCAAAATTGGGTAATTAATCAACAATATCTTGATCCTCTATTGATAGATTTCTTATGGATTCAAGAAGCACAGCTTCAAGAAGAGATGAATCATGAGTTTGCTCTTAATTTTCTAGCTACCTTTAGTGCCTTTCATTTTTGGGAACTCTCTTGTGGGAAACATAGGTCGTCTGCTATTGATAATGACCATCATATACGTGGAACTATTTTATTGGGGATAAATCAGCTCGCTCGAGGTGAGGGGATTATGGGCCCGATTCTACTTTTTTTCGTCGATGCAATGACATCTTGACAGGTTTGAAAGATATTGTCTATAATTTACGCTTGGTACTACATCATTTCCTAGATGTATTGACATAAATATTTGGCTTTAATGGGTGTAAATACCCATTCTGGTGTCAGAGAAATAGTTTTTCCTTTTTTTGGTCTTCCATGTGTTTCTAGTGGGTACTGGAAGTTATCATGTGTCATTGCAGTTTAACGAGTCTACCTGCGACTTGTAGCTGGGATATGCCATCAACATTCTTTGGTCACCACCATATTTTACTCGTAGGATTTATATTTTCAAGAAGGAATTTGTGTCTTATAATTTTAGGATGTATTTTTCTCATGGGATTGATGTGAATCCATAGTAATTTGACTCTACTTACATTTTATTGCCACTATATTTGGATAGTGGGCTTGATATTGGTAGGTAAGAATTTTCATCTGCCTATTGATTGTCACCATATTTTACTAGTGGGTTTCGTCTACATTAGAAGTTTTGTATGAATAGCCATAGTCTACCACCCTATTTAGATGGTGTTATTGGTGTGAATCAGTAGGAATGCACACCTTCTTGTAGTTAGTTTTCATCCTTTTTGGATGATGGGTTTCTTGTGGATTGGTTGAGATTTGCGTCTACCTAAAATTTTCCACTCTTTTTTCATGGAGGGACCAGAAAGCATTGGTTAGAATGTGAATTTTCATGTACCGTGCCCCCCTATGTTTTTGGATGGCGTCATAAGAGTGACTGGGGATATGCATCTTTTCATAGATTGTTGTTATATTTTCATGTTGGGATTTAGAAGAGGAGGTATATTTTTTTGTCTGTGCATGATATGTCACCATGTTTGTATGGTGTATCTCTTCCTGGAAGACCAGGGTAATTCCTTTCTCCTGTTTTTTCATTCTCCATCCTCAATAGGTAGCCTAAGTGTACCAAGTCCATTGAAATTTAGCAGGATCTCTAATCATGAGATCCTATTTATATCAAGTATATTGGGTTGTACGCTGATCATGGAGACATCCTCTGGTAGGATCCCTCGATCGGGGTTCCTGTGCTACTTGGATTATGTCATTGGTGTCGGTTTCAGCTACCTACTAGATATATGGGAAGTATTCGTTATCAAATTTTAGGTACATTCTCCCAAAATGATTTGATATTGCTAGTGGATCCGTCCTATGCTATATTGTTGGATGTGGTTGAGGATGCAGTTGGTGAACTTTCATTGATTTGAGGACCTTCTATGTAGCCTCCACCATTGGGAGAGTAATTTTTTGGTGGTACACTTTCATCAGTGCATTTGAAACCTAGTATTGAATAAGATGGGTTGGCGAAGGATTCATGTTATTCGTTGGTGACCTAACTTCCTGTGTGGTCGCAGACATGTGTGTCTGTACAAATTGTCAGGATTATATCTAATTATTGTATTGAAGGTAGCTCTACGTAATTCTAGAAAAATATATGACATATATAAGAAACAAAATCCATCAATATAGAATATCATGAACACATTTATAATTGATGATCTTTCCCAGTCATCGTCATTTTAAATGTGAAAGGGGACTGAGGTGGAGTAACCTACCACCTTGGTAAATAATTCACATCAGGTTAAGCATTTTTGTTTTGTCTTATGGTGTCTATGTTGGACAACAAAATAGTTCAACAAATAATAACTAATTGTTGGTTTTTACAGAGAGTTTCCTGCCAGGTTCACCATTTTTATTTCGACCTAAATCATATTGTACCCTTTTCGGTGGGTTTAAGATTATCTCACTAGTACTAGGTAGTATATCCTTTTTACATTGGGAATGAGGTGCCTAATTTTCATGATACTGGTGAGAAATTGTAGGGGTTTAAGTGTTTTTTGAAATCATACCATGTTGAGTACGAGGTCCTCAGATGATCTTCAGTGGGTTTATTTGTGGAGATAGAAACACCAAACAACCCTTTTATCCATGATTCATGGACCTGCTTTCCAAAGGTAGGTTCTCTTCGGATGATGATTTAGCCAACGACACTTAAAGACTCCATTGGTTGAGAGGATGGGAGGTCAAGCTCATCACACCATTTGGGGGAAAATTATTGACTACTTTGGAACTCTCTTATATATTTTAGAAATGTTTATATGTTATAGAATCCTTGGTTCATTCCCAATCATGTGTCTGTGGATTACCCATCAGTTCCCAAATCAATCATTGATATACATGGACTGGGAATTGTTCAGACAATACTAGTTTATTTCATGTGATGAGGCACTTTGGAGTTTATCATCATCAAAAGAGGATGGGATTTGTTTTTTTGTTGGGATCGAACCCATAAGATGGAATTACTTTGTTTCCTTATGAGAGGTTTCAGAACCCACAATGTTTGGTGCCACTTAACTGGGCACATCTCCTTTTAAGGTCATGTGATGAGAACCCATCCATGAAGTATAATGTCATGCAGCTAGGATGTCTAGACGGAAGATGCCCAGACAGTATTCCATGTGGTACTTACACTGATGTGGTCCAGGATTCTCATAGGAGGCATGGTCTTCAGGATGGATATGTCCCTACCAGGGATATGGCCCAGTAAACACAATAGTGATTTGGGTTCTGGGTTTGGTCATTAGGACGGCTTCCTACGTATCACAGTTAGATGGGAATCAAATCCTTTATAGTTAGGTCTAGTTTGAGGATTGTACTATAAAGGAGAGGCCGTTTGTGGGGGGAATTATTGGGGTTTAACCTTTGAAAAGGATCCCCTTTGAGGTTAGGCCTTTTGATAGGAATCCAACATATCCTTTTTGGTGTAGGAATCAGAGTTCTTGTAGTTCATTATTAAATGGTATGGATGATATGATGATATTCAACCTATAATCCCACATGATTCATGCTCGGTGTGTGAAACAAGGGTAAGAATTAGATCCATAAAACCACACACCATTACTTATCTAATGATGTAAAATGAGGATGATGGTGGAAGAGGATAGGGTGATGGAAGAACGAGAGAGAGATGAGATTTGAATGTGCCAATTTCCTTACCTGTGTTTATATATAAGACAATAACACTTTCAAATCTATCCATACATGTCCTGGTCTGAGCATGAGAGTAAAAAGATTTTTTCCTCCCATATAACAGGGACACCCTCAAGACGGTTTCTAGAGAGGGGAGAAGCATTGAACCTCAATAAAAAGAAAGGAAGACATGATCCCTTTTACTTATCAATGTACCTTGTGGAATGGAAATTCCAGTTATTACCCTCGATCCCTATAACGATGAGGTTCATGTCAATATCCAAAATACGAACCCTATTTTTCCTTGGGAATGTAGACTTATGGACATTTTGGGGGTCCTCACCACTGTAGGGATTACCTATGCAACTCTTCTTAACATGGATATGTATAATTAGAAGGGCATGCTGATGAGACTGGTGTTTTGTTCATATGGGTTTGGTGGCCTTAGAAGAGGCTTTGGCCTGATTCATTTGGATTGGTTTATAGAGGATCCATATAGGGATCGATAGGTATGGACGGAAAAGATCAGAAATGGAAGGTGGAATACTTGAAGAAACCCCATTCCATGTAATTTTTCTTCATGCGGGATGGGGATCCCTCTACATAGCGTATTGTTATGCAGGTAGAGGGTTTGTCCTTGAATCGAAGTTGTACATACACCTGGGTGTGGTATACATACTCTAGTGGTACATGGATAAGGGTTATATCTAAATATCATGGTGGTATGGGACATTGGAGTCCATCCGATTTGTAGAACGCTACGTGGGGTAGGATTTCGTCTTCATAGAGATGTGTTATGCAGTACGCTGAATTGTTGAAGGGGAATTGGTCTAGTAGTTTGGGGGATGTTCATATGAAAAGGGATTATTGTTCTCAGTTCTCCAATTTGATTCCTAGTTTTTCCATGTTATTATCCTTCTTTCTTTTTATGGTCCACTGGGGGTTTATACATGCTAGAAACTCTTCGCAGTTCCACACTTCTTTGATCATTTTCCTTCCCTCTGAAAACTCTATGATCTAAGAAAATATGATACCTCTTCAGTTCCATTTTTGGTCCCTTATATAGATTTCTTGGGAAGATTTATCTTTGGGTCACACAACACATTTTTCCGAAGCCCATGAAGAAATTGTTCGGCCCACAGATGACTCGGTCTAAAGAGATTTGCGGGGTTGAAGTTTATGGAAGTAGAAATCATTTCCTCATTTCTTTGAATGATGTAGTTCATATGATGTTTCTATCTTCTCTTTTTTCATAAACTATGTCTGTTGGGATAGTGTGCGTGGCATAACTCTCTGTCACGTTTTCTCCAATGACATGGTTCATGAGGCCACAATTCCCGGGTGGAATTTCTCCGCCAACGACATGGTTCGCGGGGGATAGGCATTATTCCACACTTATTCTATGAACAGCCTGGTTCACTGGCCAATTCCACATATGCCAACATTTCATGGTAAATCCATGTATAGTTTGTTTCATGGGAAATACCATCCACGTACCATTCCTGGAAATCAGTACATGAACCACCTTGGTCCTTTTTAAAATTTGATTTCTTTAATCTTCTTCTAATATTTTCCATCAAACATGTATCTTATTCCTTTTTCAAATTATTGGGAGTATTTTCCTTCCCTTTATAGAGTTTTCATGACCCTACACTATTCCTCGTGTCCTTTTGAGTATAATTGATGATATGATATTTTAACAAATACATCATGTTCTAAATGGTGACATTATTATCTAGAAATGATTTATGATGATTAAATTAAGAAATTATTTATAATTATTGAACCATTTATGATTTTATATGTGTATTTTTATTTTTAATTATTTAAAAAAACATGTAAATGAGATCGTATATGGTGATATTTATGAAGAGTGCTTAAATAATATTCATGATCTCTTGAATGGATAGTTATGTGAAACAATATTATTATATTAATATATAAATGATGAAATATATTTCTGGGATAATCAAAATGATTTCTTTGATAAAATATATATGATGTAATTATATTATTAAGTGGGTGATAATTATATGATTTTCAAATATTGATAGGTGATTTTCCAGGGATAATTTTTTTTTGTTATGAGAAGATGAAATTATTTTGTATGCATTATTCATATTATTTAAAATCAATGAAAATTTATTTATTATAATTAAAATTATTTATCAAAATCATTTTTTTTGTCATGATAGAAGGAATTTAATTTAATATATGAAATTTGGTCACCAAAAAAATCCTTCTTCGATTATAAATAATCCAAAAATTTGGTTAAATGATGAATTTTAGAATTGCGGGAAATAAATTAGATTTATTGTTAAACCTTTAATTTGGTTATAAATCGATATGGTGTTTTTTTAATATGTTATGTGTTAATATGTGACTTTGGATATTAAATTATCATATAAGGAAAACAAATATAAATCAATTTTCGTAAGAGAAGGTAACTATGATGTTGATGTGTCTTGGTAAACAATTGATTATTTCTTATTTATAAATTTAAAAAATTATAATTTAATTATATGAAATTAAATTACATATAAATTGAAAAATAAGGATCCAAAATTAATTTAAGGTCTCTGAGTGAATCCTTTTGAGGTTAGTTAGAAACAATGTATTTATATATCACATATATGTATATATTTTAGACATACTCATGAAGGTAATGGAAGAAAACCTATGTTGTAGGGAGATAACAAAAGGTAAAATAGTAATGATTTTATCTGGGACTGATGGTTATATCGTGGGGATATTTTTTTGTTATATTTTGTTTCATTAGGTTGAATTACATATAATTACATTTAATTGGGTTCTAGTTTATACATTGCCTAGTTTTATTTTATTTATAATAATTTTTGGGTTTATTTGGATCTTTATAAGATGTTATTTTAAAATCATTGATCGTTTATTACTATAATGATTCAATATATTTCTCCTGATGATCTATTAGATGGTAAATAAATCATAAATAAATTTATTTATATAGTCAGTGCTATTCTACAACATTTATTAGATAGGGAGTTCATATAATGATTTTTTTTAAATTCAACTTAGTCGAATGATCATACTGATGAGAAAATTAAGGAAATTTATTAGATAAAAATATATTATCTATATGATTTTGTAATTTAATAAATTTATTGACTGGATACATGTGACTGGAACATGAAATGAATATAGTGATTTTTTCATTGACCGGTATGTTGATATTGTATAATATGTTCTTCAATGAAGCATTATTTTGGTAATATATTAATATGTAATAGATTTATGTTCTTGAAAATAATTTCTTTTGGTATTATAGAATTTAAAATGATTTTCACTAATTGTGTAGTGTTAATTAATTGTTTATTTTTTATAAGGTTATATCGTACATGTGAATACATCTATGTGCGCTTCGAAACTATATGGATAAGTAAAATAGAATTTAGTTAAATATTCTTATAATTAATTATTTAATCATTTTATTTCATTAATATATTATTATTTTGGAATTTTTTAAAACCCATCAATGAGATGAGTACAATGGTAATGATTAATGTAATACCTGGAAACCTACTGTAGTAGGTAAGCAGTATATCTTACACTATCTCAAAATATGCACTCCAAAGAGACTCACTCTGGTGATAATAACCCATTGATTTCTTCATCTCCCCTGGATTCTAGCCTAGCATTGCCTCAGTTTATTCAAGTTGAATTTTTATCTAAGATTGTGGATGCAATCAATAATTATCAACCCATTATGGGAACTTTAGGTGTTGTTCAAATTGACTGAAAGGGGGCATAAGAGACTCACTTCATTTCTGTTGATACAAATAATGAAAATAATGATCAAGTACACCAAATTGGGGATGAATATATTCACCCAAGAACCAAAATGGTAAAAATCATTTTCTTGATTCTGATGGTTTTATCACTCCCCATCCTAAGAAGACTCGAAAACACATTGATTAATCCAGTTTGGTGCAACATCCCATGTAAGTAATGAATAATAGATATTTTTATCTATATATATTAATGAATTAGATAGTGTTTTAGAGGCTTAAAATGAGAATAAATCCAATCTTAAGCATGGAATACACTAATATTTTTAAAAGATTGTTTTACTACCTTTTGATGGAAAACCATTTTTAAGTCAAAATTTTGACAATTTTATAAGCTCTATTTTTCAAAATAAAATATTATTTATGATTAGGACATTGAGATTTACTTTGGGTAAATTTTTGGAATTTTTCCGGTAAAGTTCATTTTTTAATGAATAGTGAAAAATGTTGTATTTTAAACCTATTTTTAATGTAATTTATTTATATGATTAGATTATATTTTTAATTGGTTTTAAAGTTCAATTAGAATATATTTTTACCATTTAATCCAATAGTGGTCTTTGGAATTAATTTTTGTATGAAATTGGACTTAAACTAGTGTCAATCTTTTGATACTTATTGTTTCATAAAAACACACTATTTGCTCTGACAACGAGAATTAATTATTAAATTAATTAATGTAACTTATATGTTTTGAATTTATTAAAATAGACATCATTTTTTAATTTAGAATATCAAATATATCTTAGGGTGACGTTTTGGTATTTTTCTGAAAAACTTCAATTTTTTATGAAAAGTGAAACCACTAAGTGGTACTTATAAAAACTGATTTTCCGTTTAAATGAAATTTTACCACCTCTGTGTTTTGAATTTCAAAAATCCAACATACATGGTTGTCATTAAGAAGTAAAATGTGGTTCAATTGGATTAAAATATTTTTTTGGTGAATAGTAACTTTTAAGTTTTTAATCGCGATTAAAGGTAACTAGTGTAGTTTAAGGTAAAAATAATGTTTTAATAATATGAAATGACCTAGAAACATGTCCTACCCTTATTGGATATGTCACGTCTGACCAATAAAATCCATGGGTAGACTTGGGGATCCCATGGAGCCACTTTGGTAGGAAAATGACATTAATATCTTTTTATTTAAAGTTAAAATAAAAATGTCACAAACATGAGTTGTTTTACTAAAACAATTTTTAAATGGGGTTATAAAAGTCACATTTTTGACTATAAAGATTAATTAGAAATATATAAATATTTCCTACATCATGATATTTTTTTTATAATTTTTAAAACTTAAATAAATTAAATTATTTATGACACCATGATGATGTAGTGAGGACCTTATTATTTAACGATTTAAATAAAATGAAAAGATAATGTAAAATATAAGACCTAAACATGTCAAAAACCTATTTTATGGGTGTATTTTGAACTCTTATCACCCTATACTCGAAATATATAATTTTGGGACTTTCTAAATCCGAAAATAATTTTATAATAAAGTAACCTTTTATAACTTTCCAAGTGTGCCCCTCCTCTCCTCTTATAAAAGGCCCCCACCTCTACCACCTTACCCACACTTCCAAAGCCTTTAGATCGGCCAACCCCTGCCCATTTTGTCTCTCCACGTCCCTCTCTAAGTCTTAGAAGCCTCACATTGGGCATAATTCTTCCCAAGGAATCCTTTGAGCTCAAATCAAAGAGAGTTACCCGATTTTAAGGTAATGTCTTCTATTGTGTTCTTATGTTTTATTTTGCTTCTCAAACCCCCTAAACTCTTTTTATTCATTTATTTTGTAACAACTCAAGTATATTAAATATACTAGGATGTTTTTATAAGAAGTATTCGAGCTACAATTACACACACCTACATCTAATTGTTAAAGAACATACTGTTTCCGTGGATGGCGAATTTCTGCCTCACGAAACGATGATTGTTCAATATTCTTTTAAAACCTTCAAAGGTGGCCATTAAGATGAAACTATATTTATATATGATATATAATATGATTATGTTTTACTTAAGCTTCTGTATTTTTCATTTATGTCATACCTTTATGGCTTCCATTATGGGTATACGCGATATCTTCATTTTAGGAAGTGCGGACTACCACCCCCTCAAAGTGATTTGATTCGTTAATGCCATATGTGGGACGAATAAAGGATGTAATTAATGGTATTATATATGATATTATACTGGAATTATAATATACCTTTATATCATTATGATTCCATTCCATAAAATACGAAATAGAAATGAAAGTAGCGTTCATGCGTACGTACGACTTACCGTCTCCATGAACGGTGCATTTCATTTATTACCTCTAAACGTTATGTAATATTATAAATGAATGTATATACTGGATATATATGATATATATGATATCTACATCATGAGTATAACCATGGATATAATGGATACATGAAAAACTTGTAATTATAAAGGGTTTATTTTTGACTCAAGTACCAATGATCGTTAAAACGACCGTTATTAACTTAAATAATTACATAGTGTTAATGAAATGGAAATAAGTGATACAAAAGGAATAATGAACTTGAAAAATGTTCTTAAACAAGTAGAAATTAACTCAAGTTTATTATTCAGGAGATTAAAGAATGATCAAGTCAAGTCAGATACGAGGTAAGGGACTTCGTCTCAATCTCCATTAATTGAGGCATATTTTGTTTTATACACAACTTTCTTTTATACAGTGTATAAACCCCTTTGAATTTTACGTTTATCCAAAAGGAATCTTTTTTATACGAAGTGTTTTACTAAATGACAAAAGGGAATGTTTTTGTCGTACGTATGCGGCGACTACGACTTCTCCACCGCCATAACCATTATTTGAGTTTCGGATTCCTCTACAAGCCATACCCTTTTTTTAAAAGAAAAATAAATACCATGTTTTACTTTTCTTTTATTTTGGTATTGAAAATGGTTTCCATAATGTTGGTATATCAATTTGTTGTATTGATATCTTGTGATTGAAAAGTGGAAATGTTATGTTTCCTTTATGCATGTTTTATATGATACGATTATGTTATGGTTCTAGGGAATTATTATGAAGATGGGTGGTTCCGTGATAAACTAAGGGCTGGTGAGCCTGATATAACTCTCCAATGCATTGGGTAACACGAAGGAGTTAAACGTTAATGTTTCTCTGAAGAGATTTAGGGAATATACTGTGATGGGTATTCCAAACGTAACCAAGAGTGTTACTCCCTATGTAAGAATGTTATGAATGCCTCAAGTTACCTTTATGTCTTATGATTTCTATGATTTATTCATGATTTGATGAGGTATGTTAAAGTGCTTATGTTTTATGGGTAAAATATGATTTCATTCTTATGTATATATGAACTCATGTTTCCTTTCCATATTTTTATAACCTTTACTGAGCTTTTTATGCTCATCCCAAGTTTTTGAAATGATTTTCACAGGTCAAGGGAAAGGTACATGATGTGATGATAGTGTCAAGGAAGTGTCAAGAAAGAATCCATGTTTTATTTTAAATATGTTTCCATTGATGGGAAAAATGAATACTATCTTTTATGTAACAACTTTGTTTAAATGTGGAATGTAATGCAAGTTTTATGATCTAATTCTCTAAAACTCTAAACCTGAAAAGATCCTCAAGGTGTATTCTTGAAATATCTAAAGATTAAGTAATGTTTAAGGTTGGGGCCATATAGTTGGTATTAGAGGTCGGTTTAGATAACTTTAGGAGTTAGAATTTTATTAAATGATTATCCAAAATTTTTTTATGGTCAAATTGAAATGATATAGCATTTGAATATTACCATGTTGCTTCATCTAATATATGTTTGTTCAGAATGGTTTTCCGCAGAGGAAACAGGGAAGTAGTGCTAGAAAGGCATACAGAAGGAAATGACCTTCTGAATCAGCATCCTGATATGGTCAGAATTGGAACTGAGCAGTTTGTTGCAGTAATGGTGTAGTTGACTCAAGCGATAAATGGTGGCGGTATCCATGCACGAGATCAGCCAGATCAACCACAGAGGAACATGTCAGTGGTGGAACATTTCATGAGGAAACATCCCCCATCATTCAGAGGATCATCTGACCCTGTGCTAGCTGAAGGGTGGATTAAATCACTGGAGAAGATTTTCGATGTCATGGGGTGTTCAGATAATAAAAAGGTTATTCTTGGTATTTACCGTTTGGAGGGTGAGGCAGATCAGTGGTGGTCGATGGTTAAAAATATCAGGGATGATGATGAGATTGATGCTCTTGACTGGGATGAATTTAAAGGTATGTTTCTTGAGAAGTATTTTCCTAAGGCTGTTCGACTTAGGATGGAAAAACAATTCCTGGAATTGAGGCAAGAGGAAGACTCAGTGGCTGCCTATGAAGAAAGGTTAACTTGATCGGCAAGGTATGCTCCAAATTTTATTCGAGACCTTGATAGTAAAATCAGTCATTTTTACTCAAGATTAAAGCCAAAATATCGAAGGGTTTTAGATTCTCGCGAGTTGAATAGTTATGAAAAGCTTGTTCGATGTGCTGAGAAGGTGGAAATGGAGTTTGTCGATGATCAAGTGTTCTATAACAACCAACAGAAGATGAGACAGAGGTGACAGGAGAAAGGGAAGAATTATTCAAAAAGGTTTGATGGTAAGAAAAATAAGTTTCCAGTTTGTGATAAATGTGGTAAAAGGCATCCTGTGGAATGTATTCTAGATTCTGGAAAGTGCTACCGATGTGGTAAGATGGGACATAAGGCTCATGATTTCACTGAAAAAGATCAAGGTGATGGTAAGTCCAAATTTTATTTGCAGTTAGTGAAATGTTTTAAGTGCAATGAGATGGGTCACTATGCAAATGAGTATCCGACAAAGAGATCGAGTGAGGGGAAACAGTTAGAATACAAGCAGAAAGCGGTGGTGAAATCCTTTGAAACTACTTCAGCAGATGTCGGGCCATCAAATAAAGTTGTATCAGGTACTTTGTTTGTTTTTTCAGATTATTCCAGTGTGTTGTTTGATTCAGGGTCTACACATTATTTCATCTCTGAAACCTTTTCTAGTAAAATGGGAATACCATCTCAAGAAATGACTCCTGAACTTGTGGTAAAAACACCTTGGGGAAATGTTGAGGCAAAACGAATTTATAAGAATCTTTTTATCCTTATCTGTGGAAAGAACCTACTTGCAAACCTTATTGTTTTACCTCTAGTAGAGTTTGATGTTATCCTGGGTATGGATTGGCTCTCTATTTACCATGCTAAGATTGACTATAGAGATAAAGAAGTTTGTTTTCAGAAATAATTTCAGTTTGTGTACAAGAATGAACCCTTACTGTTGATAACATATCAAGAGGCTGAGAAACTTGTTAAAAGATGAAAATGAATGTTACCTTGCACACATCATTGAAAATAAAGGAACTGTTCAGATTAATGATGTGCCAGTGGTAAATGAGTATCCTGATGTTTTTCCTGATGAGTTACCTGGAATAATACCAGATCGGGAATTTTAATTTACTATTGACTTAGTTCCTAATGCTAAGACAATTTCAAAACCCCCTTATCGAATGGCTCAAATTGAAATTTTAGAGTTGAAGGAGCAATTTCAATATTTATTAGAGAAAGGTTTTATTCGACCAAGCACATCACCATGGGGTGATTCTGTTTTATTTTTTAAAAAGAAAGATGGTTCTATGAGATTTTTCATTGATTATAGAGCCTTAAATAACATCACTGTTAAGAACAAATATCCTTTGCCTCATATCAATGATTTGTTTGATCAGCTCTAGGGAGCTCAGTATTTTTCAAAAATTGACCTGAGATCGGGGTACCATCAGTTGAAGGTAAATGAAGCAGATATTACGAAGACCGCGTTTCGAACAAGATATGGCCATTATGAATTTGTAGTAATGCCTTTTGGGCTAACCAATGCACCTGCTGTATTCATGGACTTAATGAATAGAATTTTCCATGAGTTCTTGGATACGTTTGTGGTGGTTTTAATTGATGATATTTTGGTGTTTTATAAAATTAAAGTGGAGCATGAAAGACATTTAAGGGTTATTTTGAAAACCTTAAAATAAAATAAATTGTATGGGAAATTCAGCAAGTGTGATTTTTGGTTGCAACAAATTTCTTTCCTTGGTCACATTGTTTCTAAATATGGGATAACCGTTGATCCTGCAAAAACAAAGGTTGTTAAAGAATGGCCAAGACCCACAAATGTAACAAGGATTCGTAGTTTCCTTGGTTTGGCAGGCTATTACTGAAGGTTTGTTAGAATTTTTTCACGGTTATCTAGTCCAATGACTAAGCTAACTCGGAAGGGTGTTAAGTTTATCTGGATAAAAGAATGTGATGATTGTTTTTAGGAATTGAAAAGAAGATTGGTGAATGCTCCAGTTTTGAAACTACCTTCCAGGAATGGTGATTTTGTTATCTACAGTGACGCTTCATTGAAAGGACTTGGTTGTGTCCTAATGCAGAATGACCAGGTAATTGCTTATGCTTCACGTCAGTTGAAAACTCATGAGGTAAATTATCCTACACATGATTTGGAATTAGCTGCTGTTGTTTTCGCTTTAAAAATTTGGAGGCATCATTTGTATGGAGTAAAGTGTGAAATATATAATGATAAAAAAATTATAAATTATATATTCACTCAGAAAGAATTGAACATGAGACAGAGGAGATGGATGGAATTAATCAAGGATTATGATTGTACAATTCATTACCATCCGGGAAAAGAAAATAAAGTGGTTGATGATTTGAGTTGAAAAAGTAATGCTTCATTAACAATGTTGTGTTTGGAACGTGATCCTTTGGTTAAGGATTTGATGAAATTTGGCATAGAAGTTGTTGGTGCAGGATGTCCTTCTGTTTTGTTTCAGGTATCAGTGAAATCTTCTCTATCAGACAGAATCAAGAAAGCACAGAAGCAAGACAGTGAGTTATAGAAAAAGGTAGAACTGGTTCAGAAAGGTAAGTTGCCTGAATTCAACATTGATAATGATTTTGTTTTGAGATTTGGGAAGAGATTGTGTGTGCCTTGTGATTCACAGTTGAAGAGAGAGTTGTTATGTGATGCTCATAGTTCTCCGTTTTCAGTTCATCCTGGCAGTACTAAGACATACAAAGATCTGCGGGAGTATTACTGGTGGGATGGAATGAAAAGAGATATTGCTGATTTTACTGTGAAGTGTTTGACATGTCAACAGGTTAAAGAAGAGAGGAAGTTACCGAAAGGGATGCTTCAGCCTTTACCAGTGCTAGAGTGGAAATGGGAGAATATATCCATGGACTTCGTTGTGGGATTGCCGAAGACACCCCGAGGTAATAATGCAACCTGGGTTATTATTGATCGCTTGACTAAATCTGCTCATTTCCTTTCTATACGATATAATTTTTCCCTAGATCAACTTTCCAATTTGTATCTTAAAGAGATAGTCAGGTTACATGGTGTTCCTCTCTCCATTGTATCTGATCATGATCCCAGGTTTACTTGTAACTTTTGGAAAGGCCTTTAGAAGTTGTTGGGTACTGAATTAAATTTTAGTACAGCTTTTCATCCGCAATTAGATGGGCAGTCATAATGAACAATTCAGACTTTGGAAGATATGCTACATGCTTATTCTATGGATTATCAAGGAAGTTGGGACCAACATCTTTCTTTGGTTGAATTTCTATATAATAACAGTTTTCATTCCAGTATACAGATGGCACCATTTGAGGCGTTATATGGGAAGCGGTGTCGAACTCCAGCTTTCTGGGATGAAGTGGGTGAAAGGAAGCTGATGGGACCAGAATTAGTAGAAGAGTTGGCAGAAAAAGTTCATCTGATACAGAAACACATGAGAACAACTCAGAGCAGGCAGAAGAGTTATGCGGACAACAGGAGGAAGGATCTCTCTTTTGAGGTAGGTGATCATGTTTTTCTCAAAGTCTCACCATGGAAAAGTGTGATGTGATTTGGTAAGAAAGGAAAGCTGAGTCAAAGGATCATTGAACCATATGAAATTCTGGAGAGAGTTGGATCAATTGCTTACCGAGTGGCTTTACCTCTGACTTTATCTCAGGTACACAATGTTTTTCATGTTTCGATGTTGAGAAAGTACATGCCAGATCCATCTCATGTTTTGAGTCCCGAGGTAGTTCAGCTGGAAGAGAATCTATATTATGAGGAAAAACCAGTCTAGATTCTTGACCAAAGAAAGCAAGTGTTGCGAAATAAGGTAATTCAATTGGTAAAGGTTTTGTGGAAAAACCATATGGTTGAAGAGGCAACGTGGGAATCTGAAAATGCAATGAGGGCTAAATACCCCCACTTATTCGATAAGTAAATAAATTGTGGGGACACAATTTTCTAAAGGGGGGAAGGATGTAACATCCCATGTAATTAATGAGTAATAGATATTTTTATATATGTCTATTAATTAATTAGATAGTGTTTTAGAGGCTTAAAATGAGAATAAATCCAATCTTAAGCATGGAATACACTAATATTTTTAAAAGATTTTTTAGTGCCTTTTGATGGCAAACCATTTTTAAATCAAACTTTTGAAGATTTTATAAGCTCTATTTGTCAAAATAAACTCATTATTTATGATTGGGACATTGATATTTACTTTGGGTAAATTTTTGGTATTTTTCTGGTAAAGTTCATTTTTTTAACGAATACTAAAAAATGTTGTATTTTAATTCAAAACCTATTTTAATATAATTTATTTATATGATTAGATTATATTTTTAATTGTTTTTAAAGTTCAATTAGAATATATTTTTACCATTTAATCCAATAGTGGTCGTTGGAATTAATTTTACTTTGAAATTGGACTTAAAGTAGTGTCAATCTTTTGATACTTATTGTTTCATAAAAACACGCAATTTGCTCTGATCGCGGGAATTAATTATTAAATTAATTAATGTAACTTATATGTTTTGAATATTTTAAAATAGACATCATTTTTGAATTCAGAATATCAAATATTTCTTAGGGTGAGGTTTTGGTATTTTTCTGAAAAACTTCAATTTTTGATGAATAGTGAAACCACAAAGTGGTACTTATAAAAACTGATTTTCCGTTTAAATGAAATTTTATGACCTCTGTGTTTTGAATTTAAAAAATCCGACATACATGGTTGTCATTAAGAAGTAAAATGTGGTTCAATGGGATTAAAATATATTTTTGGTGAATAGTAACTTTTATTTTTTTAATCGCGATTAGAGGTAATTAGTGCAGTTTAAGGTAAAAATAATGTTTTAATAATATGAAATGACCTAGACACATGTCCTAACCTTATTTGATGTGTCATGGCCGACCAAGAAAATCCATGGGTTGACTTGGGGACCCCATGGAGCCACTTTGGTAGGAAAATGACATTAATATCTTTTTATTTAAAGTTAAAATAAAAATCTCACAAACATGAGTTTCTTTACTAAAACAATTTTTAAATAGGGTTATACAAGTCATATTTTTTACTATAAATATTAATTAGAAATTTAAAAAGATTTCCTAAATAATGATAATTTTTTTATAATTTTTAGACATTAAATCAATTAAATTATTTATGACACCATGATGATGCAGCGAAGACCTCATTATTTAACGATTTAAATAAAATGAAAAGATAATGTAAAATATAAGACCTAAACATGTCAAAAACCTATTGTATGGGTTTATTTTGAACACTTATCACCTTATCCACGAAATATAAAATTTTGGGACCTTTTAAATCCGAAATCATTTTATAATAAAGTAACCTTTTATAACTTTCCAACTGTGCCCCTCCTCTCCTCTTATAAAAGGCCCCCACCTCTACCACCTTACCCACACTTCCAAATCCTTTGGCTCAGCCAAACTCTGCCCATTTTGTCTCTCCAAATCCCTCTCTAACTCTTAGAAGCCTCACTTTGGGCAGAAGTCTTCCCAATGAAGCCTTTGAACTCAAATCAAAGAGAGTTACCCGATTTTAAGGTAGTGTCTTCTATTGTGTTCTTATGTTTTATTTTTCTTCTCCAACCCCCTAAACTCTTTTTATTCATTTATTTTGTAACAAATCCAGTATCTTAAATATACTAGGATATTGTTATAAGAAGGATTCGATCTACACTTACACACACCTACATCTAACGGTTAAAGAACATACTGTTTCCGTGGATGGCGAATTTCTGCCTCACGAAATAATGATTGTTCAATATTATTTTAACACATTCAAAGGTGGCCATAAATATGACACTATATTTATATATGATATATAATATTTTTATGTTTTACTTAAGCTTCTGTATTTTTCATTTATGGAATACCTTTATGGCTTCCATTATGGGTATACGCGATATCTTCATTTTAGGAAGTGCGAACTACTGCCCCCTCAAAGTGATTTGATTCGTTAATGCCATATGTGGGACATATAAAGGATGTAATTAATTGTATTATATATGGTATTATAATGGAATTATAATATACCTTTATATCATTAAGATTCCATTCCATAAAATACGAAATAGAAATGAAAGTAGCGTTTATGCGTACGTACGACTTACCGTCTCCATGAACGGTGCATTTCATTTCTTACCTCTAAACGTTATGTAATATTATAAATGCATGTATATACTGGATATATATGATATATATGGTATTTACATCATGAGTATAACCCTGGATATAATGGATACATGACCAAATTGTAATTATAAAGGGTTTATTTTTGACTCAAGTACCGATGATCGTTAAAACGACCATTATTAACTTAAATAATTACATAGTGTTCATGAAATGGAAATAAGTGATATAAAAGGAATAATGAACTTGAAAAAGTATCTTAAACAAGTAGAAATCAACTCAAGTTTATTATTCAGGAGATTAAAGAACGATCAAGTCAAGCCGGATACGAGGTAAGAGACTTCATCTCAATCTCCATTCATTGAGGCATATTTTGTTTTATACACAACTTTCTTTTATACGGTGTATAAACCCCTTTGACTTTTATGTTTATACAAAAAGAATCTTCTTTATACGAAGCATTTTACTAAAAGACAAAAGGGAATGTTTTTGTCGTACGTATGCGGCGACAACGACTTCTCCGCCACCGTGACCATTATTTGAGTTCCGGATTCCTCTATAAGCCATACATTTTTTTTAAAAGAAAAATAAATACCATGTTTTACTTTTATTTTATTTTGGTATTGAAAATGGTTTTCATAATGTTTTTATATCAATGTGTTGTATTGATATCTTGTGATTGAAAATTGGAAATATTATGTTTCCTTTATGCATGTTTTATGTGATACAATTATATTATGGTTCTTGGGCATTATTATGAAGAAGGGTGGTTCCATGAATAACTAAGGGCGGGTGAGCCCGATATAGCTCTCCAATGCATTGGGTAACGCGAAAGAGTTAAACGTTAAGGTTTCTCCGAAGATATTTAGGGAATATACTATGATGGGTATTCCAAATGTAACCAAGAGGGTAACTCTCTACGTAAGAATGTTATGAATGCCTCAAGTCACCTTTATGTCTTATGATTTCAATGATTTATTCATGATTTGATGAGTTATGTTAAAGTGCTTATGTTTTATGGGTAAATTATGATTTCATTCTTATGTATATGTGAACTCATGTTTCCTTTCCATATTTTTATAACCCTTACTGAGCTTTTTATGCTCATCCCATGTTTTTGAAATGATTTTCACAGGTCAAGGGAAAGGTACATGATGTGATGATAGTGTCAAGGAAGTGTCAAGAAAGAATCCATGTTTTATTTTAAATATGTTTCCATTGATGGGAAAAATAAATACTATCTTTTATGTAACCACTTTGTTTAAATGTGGAATGTAATGCATGTTTTATGATCTAATTCTCTAAAACTCTAAACCTGAAAAGATCCTCAAGGTGTATTCTTGAAATATCTCAATATTAAGTAATATTTAAGGCTGGGGCCTTATAGTTGGAGAGAACCATAACCACTAGATCCTCATTAATTCGAATGGATAAATCCATCATCCCACGACATCTAGAAGTTAATGAAGATCCCTCTACATATTCACCCTTAGATAAATAAGGTTCCTCCACATCATATGAGGAGGATCAATAGGATAACATTAAGCTTAAAAATTTCACTCATATTGTTATGGAGGAATACGGGGAGGAATAATAACCTTGGATTGAGGAACTAGAAAGGAATTATTTTGGATGATATCATAACAATGAGATAATTTTTGATGAGTATATATGTATCAAAGAATTAATGTTAAAAGAGTTGAATTTGAGCTTGACCGAATCTTTGATTTTTATTATCTTCGACTATAGTGGGAATAATTTTTTTAGAACGGTATGTAGGTATGATTTGTACTAAAATTTGATGTTGTTTCCCATGATATGAGTTTTAGATAATCGGATACTGCTGAACAGTGATCCTAAAAATCATTGTTGGTAGTTTGTGCTATTACAGGTTGTAGTCTTCATTTTAGATTATTTTTTTTGTGATGGATGATTATTTTTATTGGTCTGCATGATGTTTTCACCTGTTAACTATGTTTTGGACAGTGCCTCCATAGAAAGAATCGATATCCTGCTTACATCTAGTGTCCTTTCCATGGGATATCATAACTTATTCAATCCATTTCTATGAAATAGAGGGACAAACTATCTTAGTAAGGATTGTATGAAACCTAGGAAACCTTCACATTTGCAGACATCAATGTAAATTAGGGTTAATACATTTTGGATGGGGACTCCAACCATGCTATGTTAACTTCTTCATTAACATGGAAACAATATAGAGTTATGGATTTTGGTATTATTCATGATGATTATTAAGAACATTAAAATAATTCACTATTGTAATATCTTGTAGAACCTTGGTTCCTACTGTGTTTTGTATGCTGAATCATGTAAGTCAATTTAGATTTAAAAATTGCTTACTACATGTTCAATAATGACCGAACATTACATTATGATAGTTAGATGCTAGACAATGTGATTATCAATGAATGTATGAAGAAACAAAATGATGATTACATTTTATCTTTTTTTACATAATGAGTTCAGTGATGACCTTGTCATTGGGAGTAGATTCATTGATGATTCTGGTGTAGTTTCTTATGATGTGGAATCATTGTGCATCAATTTTTGTTGAGCTTTTCCTTGACCTATCATGGATGGTTTAGAGTTGTTTATTTCTACATTATTTTTCTGTTCAATTATTGTCTCCCTGGTACAAACTAATTATACCTCAAGTAATCACCTGACTTTTATATTTTTGTTTTATAATTTTTGGGAGCATGTGTTTAACTTATTCACTAAGATATTCTGCTATAAAGAAAATTTACACATGATTATATTTAAATGTTTAATTTATATATGTTATACATTTATTTTATCAAAATTAATTTCATTTATGAATTATTTATAATGATATTAATTTAATTTGAAATTCTGATATTTTTATAAAATTATTATTTTTTGGTGAATATGGGAAAATAGATTTTTTTCCAAAAATGGTGATGTTTTTTACCTTTTTTGTACATAAATGTGACAAATAATATTACTAAATCATTTATTTTACATAAGTAATAATTTTATTCATTTTATAGGTATTTCTTAAAAAAAATATAAATAAAAAATTTAGCCATATAAAACCAAAGTACTATTTTAATTCTAATAAGAAATTAAATTAGGTTTTTTTAATTATAATTTTTTTTAAATTTTGGTTTTGGATTATTTTTATATACATATAAAATTTATTTTTTATAATAGAAAAATTTATGTCATACAAATTGTAATGCCCCGACCTCATAAGCCCAGACTCGGTGCATTATTACGTATCATTGGCATGATAACAAAAGTTCAAGTCTCGAAAGACCGATTAGTTTAGTAGCCTTGAAAGTAATAGATATAATCATAAGGTTTACATTACATCATAAAATGAAAAAATAAAACAACATTGTTTTCATAGGCAACACTGAGATCCCATAGACTATCCCTACAGGTTAGTCATAATATACTTCTTCGCATCCTGGAAAAAATAAAGCATAGAAATGGGTGAGCTCAGATGCTCAGTAAGGATAAAAATAAATAAAAAACCTTCATAAATAAGCAAAAAACATTTAAGTCAATGTAGAAGACTAAAAAAAAGCCTTTTAAGCTTGAACGTCAGCATAATATGGAAAAGATAAAATCAAATAATTCCATTTACTTATTCACATGGATATTCTACTTGTCGAATAATCACATGCATTATCAATAGGCACTTTCATAACGATGGAATGCATAATTCCAGACCGCATAATCACATTGTTAAGGCCTTATGCCACGACTACAAATAAGATTTTGTCATGGCCTTGTTCCAAGACACTAGTTTGTCTCATGATACCTATTGATTCATCGAGGAGCTATAACGGGCTCCACCCATCACTTACTAAGTACAATGCATTCCTCATATGAAAACGTTTAAAATGACATAAACATTCTTATTAAAAATAGCATACGATATGTCAATACATTATCCATAAACCACGAATGGCATAAAAATAAAACAACCACAGTCAAACATATCACAAAACCTTCAATATATTATTGAATTTTTGTATCATAATATATCAACTTCAAATAAGCTTAAAATCCATCAAAGGATGTTGACATAGATGAAATCAAAACCATTTTTAATAGAAATATCTATTTCTATCCTGAAATAATTTAAAAGTCATGTTATTATAAAATAAAACAGTTATTTTGAAAATATTATTATAATCTTGTAAGGGAAGCTTCGACGATGTTATAATGGCAGAAAATAGCCGTACCCACTGTATAAGTTAAAAATACATTCTTACCTTAATTTTATTGAAAAGGTCATAAAGTACCTTGTTTAGAAAATGACAAAAAGATTCCATTAAAACCATATTATGAAAAGTAAAATAAGGGTATAAATGACTTTAATCCATAGTCTAGTAAATAGTAAAAATGTTTGGAAATACATTTGTAAGAAACATGGATGTGGATGATAAAGATTTCCCAGTATATACTTACGTAAAAACAACATATGATAATATAGAGATTGTGAAATAAACCCTTACCTTGTAATTTTCTTTGGTCTAGGGTAGGTTAACCACCTGTATAATGGTGAAATAGTTTCTATTTATACAAGAATCATGTACATTAATATGATATCATATATGATCTTTTAACCTTGATTTGTTAATAATATCTTAGTATTATCGTCGTTTCGGGTGTTAACAGATTCGTTTTCCTTTATATGCTTTGTTACGTAAGTAATGTTTGTCAAGGATAGGATGTATCTTATTCATATTAAAAATTATATTAAGTCTTTAAATATTATTTTTAACCATCTAATGAAAATTACTCTTTAATGGATAGGATGGGGAATTAATCTCATCGCGTTCGTGGAGACGGTAATCCGTACGTACGAACGAGTGACAATATCATTATTTTGATATTAAAATAATATATAATTGGATGGTATATCATATATACAGAATCAATATCATGTTATATTTATTATTTACATCAATTACACGTCATTATTATACACATCCAAATAATAATGTATTGAATAACAATTACACCACGACGTGTAGACGGTAAGCCATACGTACCCACGTATGGTGACATGTCATTCCAAGGATGTATATAATAATGAATATGGTTGTACAATATTTATAATAAAATCACAATACAGTGAATATACTGGAGTTATTATTTTATAATGGAAACAACAAAGAAAGAGGAAGTGGAAGAAGAAAGGAACTTGAAAGAGGTGATGAAATATTTACCTCTTCTTCGGGTTCTTCCTTTTGATTTGATCAAACGGGCCCTATAGGATGCCTTTATGAATAAAATAAAACCTCTAGGATGAAGGGAGGATAGTTTATAGGTTATTTTGGCAGGGATTGTCTGAGCCAAATGGCTTTGATGGTGTGAATTGGCAAGAAGGGGTATTTCCCTTTTATAAGAGGGGTGAGGGGGACCATAGGAAAAGCTAGAAATATTTTTTTTATAATAAAATCATTTTCGGTTTATAATGGATCCAAAATGAATTATTTAATGTCTAAGGTGGGTATGGGTCGAAAACCACTCAACCAATAGGTTCTAGACAGGTTTGGGTCACTATATTAACTTTATCTTTTATATTTAACTCTTAGTTAAATAGTTTGACATTTACGATGTATCTTTGAATTTTTATATTATATGGTTAATAAATATACTAAAAACTTCCAAGAGAACCTCAAGTTGTTCATTAATGACATATATAATATTATTTAAGCCCTTTGGCCGAAACATAGATTTTTAGGAATAGAATATCAATTAATAATATAATATTTTTTTTAAAAACTCTTTTATGTCAATTTTGACACTATTTGTTATTTTGGTTTTTATAAATTCATAACATCATTATTACATCAAAAAAATTCATCTAACCAACCCTAACATGTCATATTAACCTTGAAAATAAGTAGAATTTATAAAAAGTCTAAAATTACATTTATTTGAATGTTTAAAATGTCAATTATTTTAATCTATCATTAATAATGTAATTACTACATCATCAGTGTTTCATAAATAAATTTAATTATTTAATGTATAAAAAAATAAATAAAATTCTATTATGTATGAAATATTTTTATATTTATAATTAATTTTTATAGTAGAATTTATCTTATGTATAACCCTATATTAAAAATATTTTAATTATTAAACTTTGATTTTAACTCTTTTAACTCTTATTTAAATAAAATAATAATAAATGTCCTAATCTAATCCAAGTGGACCAAAGAGGTTCATATTTTATTCCTAAGGTTGATTTTGTTCGAATTATACTTATCCAATAGAATTAGGACATGTGTTAGGGTAATAATAATATCATTTTTACCCTTAATTACCCTATTTACATTTAAATGTGGTAAATAAATGTAAAAAGTTACTATTCACCAAAAATTATTTTCATCTTATTGAACCATAGCTTACTTACTGATATCAACCGTGTCTCTCAGAGTTTTGAAATTCAACTCACAAAAGTGGTAAACTTATGTTTTATGTAAATTTGCAAATGCTCCAAGGAGGTGGGTAAAAGACGGTGAAAAGTTCAATAAAATTTTATATATCTAATATTATTACAACATGACTCCAATGAATTAAATTGGACATATATAGGTAATATGTATCTATTTTGACATAAAATAAATTTAAATAAAATAATTAATTATTTAAATAAGAATTAGGTTTTAAACTATAACTCAGTGTTTTTCACTATTCATCGGAAATTGAAAGTTTTCAGAAAAATAAAAATAAATAACCCAAGCTAATTTCGATATTAAAAATCCAAAAATGAAGTCAATTTTGAAATAAAAAATTTATAAAATTTCAAAAAGTGGATATTACTATTCATAACGGCTAGTTTGATTGGTTGTGGTGTGTTAGAACTCGACGTTGCGTACAACACACACTATTTTATTATTCAAAGAGAATAATGACGTGGAAGCTTGGGGTGTTACATTCTCCCCTACTTAAAATAATTTTTTCATATAAATTTCTAGAATATTACTGCATAAAAAGACTCATATGGTTCTTCATCATAAGTTCCTCGGGTTCCCATGTTGCCTCTTCCATCTTATAGTTTCTCCCTAGAACTTTTACCAGACAAGTCATCCGGTTTCTCAGCACTTATTCTCTTGTATCAAGAACTTTGATGGGATCTTCGCAATAAGATAGATTGGGTTCTAGTTCTAATTCATCATAGGTGAGTACATGCATTGGGTCAAGCATGTATTTTCTCAATAGTAATATGTGGAATAAATCATGAACTTTGGAGAGACTTGGCGGCATTGCCAAACGGTAAGCTACATCCCCAATTCGTTCTAGAATTTCGAAAGGTCTAATGTACCTAGGACTCAATTTTCCCTTTCTTACCGAAACGTATAAAACCCTTCCATATAGATACCTTCAAGAAAACACAATCTCCTACTTGAAATTCCAAATCCTTGTTTTGGTTATCGGTATAGCTCTTCTTCCAACTTTGAGCTTCTTTGATGTGGGTTTGGATTACCTTCACCTTTTCCATTATTTCCTCCACAAGTTCTAGGCCAACAAGTTTTCTTTCACCAACATCATCCCAACAGGTTGGTGTGCGACATCTATTTCTGTATAACACTTCATATGGTGCCATCTGAATACTTGATTGAAAGTTATTATTATAGGAAAATTCTACCAGATGTAAATATTGATCTCACATACATTGAAATTCAAGTGAGCATGATCTAAACTTGTCTTCTAAGGTTTTAATAGTCCATTCTGACTGTCCATCAGTTCGAGGGTGGTAGGCAGTGCTCAAAAGAAGTTCAGTATCCAAGGATTTCTGAATACATTTATAGAATCTGGATGTAAAATGGGGATAAAGATCAGAAACCATCTATAGTGGTTCTCCATGAAGTATTACAACTTCATTAATATATCATCTTTCTAAACATTCAAGTGTTAAATCTTATCTTATAGCAAGAAAATGTGTTGACCTGGTAAGACGATCAACAATGACCCATATTGCATCAGTCCTTCTAGGAGTCTTTGTTAACCCCATGAAAAATCCCAATTAGATATCATCCCATTTCCACTCAGGTATGGGAAGAGGTTGCATGAGTCCTCCAGGATGTTTCCTTCCAGATTTCACTTGTTGAAAAACCATTCATCTTGACACAAAATCATCAATCTCCCTCTTCAGGTTGTCCCACCAAAAATGTTCCTTCAAATATCTATACATTTTGGTGCTCCCATGGTGTATAGAGAAATTGGATCTATGAGCATCATCCAACAAATGTCTTTTTAGATCAGGTATATCGGGAACACAAAGTCTCTTCCGAAATTTCAAAATTCCATCTTCATATATGAAGTCACTCAATCTACCATCATTCACAACTTTAATCTTCTTTTGAAACTCCTCATCATCAACCTGAGAACATTTTATCATTTCTAGTAAAGATTCTTTGGCATCCATTTGAAAAAGAAATGATGTTTCAACTTCCACTATTATTCCCATATCAATCTTTACTAGATCCATGAAAATAGGATCCCTTTAAACTCTCATCTTGTTCAAAACTCCTTGATCTTTTCTACTCAAAGAATCTGCCACCTTTTTTTCCTTCCCCAGGTGGTAGTGTATTGTGAAATCATAATCCTTGATTAGTTCAAGCCATCTCATTTGCCTCATGTTGAGTTATTTCTGTGATAAAATATACTTCAAACTCTTGTGATCAGTATAAATCTCACATTTTTCACAATAGAGACAATGTATCTATATCTTCAAAGCAAATATTATAGCTGCTAACTCACGATCATGGGTAGGATAGTTTTTCTCATGAATTTTTAGCTTTCATGATGAATAGGTTGTAAACTTATCATTATGCATAAGGACACAACCAAGTCATTTCTTTGAAGCATCACTACAAATAATAAACCCATCATTCCCCAATGGTATATTCAATATAACATAATTGACAAATCTTCTCTTCAATTATTCAAAACATTATTCACATTCTTTTGTCCAAACAAATTTCAACCCTTACGCGTGAGCTTGTTTAATGGGTTAGACAATCGGGAAAAATTCAAGACGAAACGCTGATAATAACATATTAAACCAAAAAAAACTACATACCTAGGTTATACTCATCTGTGCTGGCCATTCTTGGATTGATCTTATTTTAGAAGGATCAATATAGATTCCATCCTTAGAGACAATATGGACAAGGAAAGAAATCTCTTGAAGCCCAAATTCACACTTTCTAAACTTCCCATATAATTCATGTCGTCTAAGAGTCTTTAGATTAATGAACAAGTAATTTTAATTATCTTTGTAGATTTTAGAGTATACCAAGATATCATCAATAAATACCAGTACAAAGTCATAAATATATTCTTTGAAAACTCTATTCATTAGATCCATGGAGATAGAGGGTGCATTAGTCAATCCAAAATGTATTACTGTAAACTCGTAATACTCATACTTGGTTCAAAATGCTTTTTTTGGAATGTCTTCCTTCTTCACACACAGATGATGATATCCAGATCAAAGGTCAATATTTGAAAAGTATTGATCTTCATGAAGTTGGTCGAATAAATCATCAATGTGAGGTAGGGGATACTTGTTCTTTATTGTTATAGCATTGATCTCCCTGTATTCAACGCACAACCTCACAGATCCATCTATCTTCTTAACAAAAAGAACAAGGGCCCCCCATGGAGAAACACTAGGGAGAATAAATCCGTTATTACTCAATTCATCTAGTTGTTTCTTTAGTTCCACTATTTCCATAGTGTCCATTATATAATGGGTCATCGATACGAGACTTGAACCAAGAATTAAATCATTGGAAAACACAATTTATCATTCTGGAGGATGTATAGGTAAATCCTTTAGAAACACATCAACATATTATAACACAATAGGTACATCCTCTATTTGAACATTCATTTCATCACCCACAGTTATTTCATTCTCTTCCTCCCCAATAATTGAATTTAGTTGAGCAACTGGGGGTGGATCTAGATAAGAATTAGGTGGTGATGTTTCTTCTCTAAAGATAAGGTACTCCTTATCATCATAAAAAATTGTAACCTCCTTCTTCTTAAAGTAAATTTTTGCATCATGGTCCGAAAGACAATCCAAACCGATGATTATATCAAATTCATTCATGGGTATGATGATGAGATCAATAGATAAATAATGTTTATATTCCTTCATGGGAACTGATTCATAAAAATTTGTTACAATGATACTTCCCTTAAAAGTTTTGACTGACAACTCGCTTGTTAAATAAAATTGGAAATATAAAATTTTCTTAGAAAAATAGGAAGATATAAAATAATGTGATGATCCAGAATAAAATAAAGCATTGTCTAAAGATGAGGAAACCATTAAATTAACTGCCACTACATTTTTCGGAGCTTCAACCTCAGCAGTAGTGATAACATAAGATTGTCCTTGATCCCTTGTCCTTTTCTTAGGTAAGTTCCTCTGACTCATAGAACATTAATTAGCATAATGTACCATTTTTCTACAATTTTAGCATTCAACATCGACATCCTCTTTCTCCCCCTTTCAATCATGAGCTTGGTGGCCTTTTTCACCACACTTGTAACAGACTCTCATTCCCTTCAGGAAAGTACCAGGGTGTTTCTTCCCACATTTAATATAGGATGTATATTCAAATTTTCCCTTCTTCCCCTTATTTCCATTTCCATAGTGTTCAGTAGATCTCTTCTTCTCTTTCTTTTATTTAAAGTCGTAAGACTTAGAGAATTCATTTTCTGTCTTGAAAGCACACGATACAATATCTCCATACGATGAGAAGGATTGTGAGACTAATGCTTGATGGAGAAATGGTTTCAACCCATCCAAGAAACGATCAATCTTACTTCTTGGGTTACGTATATAATCTGCATCATCCCTCACTATCATTGTAAATTTAGCTTCATACTATGAGGCATTCTCATCGTCCTTTTGCCTCAGACTCAGAAATTGTCTTTCCATATCCACTCGATGGTCATGAGGAAGGTATTTTTCTAATAAAATATCATTAAACTCCTTCCGTTCCATATTTGATACTTAATCATGTTCTTTGTGTTTTGAATCAATGACCACCATTGATCAGCATCTTCAGTGAGGCGGTAAACTACCATGAAAACTTTTTCCATTTCGCTACTCCCCAAGGTAAGAAATATTTTCTCTAAGGAAGTTATCCATTACTATGCTACTAATAGATTTGTACTCCCATTGAATGTCGGTGGTTGTTGAATCATGAAGAGATCTAGCATTGATCCTCCACTCTGTGGGTCTGGGTGCTCGATACGAGTAAGGTTATTATTCATAACCTGAGTGAGTTGTCCCAGTGTAGCGATTAGCTGATCAACACAAGTTGTGTCACCAACTCCACTATAATTATCTTGAGTGGGAGGGAAATCCCAACATGGAGTGCATGTATTGATACTGTTTTTATTCCTTCCACTAGGCCCCATTTCTAAACAATGGCATAAAATTGAATTATTTATGAATCACAATACATAAATCCAAACTTGTAAAACACTTAACATAAATTGAACAATTTATGGATATAATCTATAAACATAAAAATGTTTTTGTTGAGGAAGTATATACTCATAAACCCTTCATTATGTTTTTTAATGAAAATGAGAATTATCATAAGCATATCCCCCAGGAGTGTCGTAACCCAGAGTGATGCAAGGCCCGTTGTTGTGCACCCATTCCCGTTTGAGTCTAGCTCAAAGCGGTGTTTTCGGGTCTCACCCCTAGGTACATCTGTGCTAGAGCCACCTCTACCTGATCGTATCCAGATAGGGATTTATTACTTGAAAAACCCACAATATCTCTACAATACCAAAATTCTAGGAAGTTCTTTTATACTAATCCTTATAGTCTATCTTAGGATAATGCTCTCTAATCATAGTTTATCTAAATCTAGATTCCAAGGTTTTTAATAAACTTTCTCTAATACAAACTGTAACACCCCGACCCCAGAATCCTAGATTCGGTGCATTATTACATATCATTGGCATGATCACAAAAGATCTAGTCTCGAAAGACCAATTAGTTTACTAGCCTTGGAAGTACTGGATACATTTATAAGGTTTACATTACATCATAAAATGGAAAACTACAACAACATTGTTTCCATAGACAATACTGAGATCCCCTAGACTATCCCTTTAGGTCAGTCATAACATACTTTTTCACATGTTGGGAAATATAAAACATAGAAAGGGGTGAGCTCAGATGCTCAGTAAGGATAACAATAATGCAGAAACTTTTATAAATAAGCAAAAACATTTAAGGAAGTGTGTAAGACTAAAACAAAAGCCTTTTAAACTTTAACTTCAGCATAATATGGAAAATATAAAATCAAACAATTTCATTTACTTATTCAAATGGATATTCTACTAGTCGAAAAATCACATGCAATATCAATAGCCACTTTCAGAATAATGGAATGCATAATTCCAGATAGCATAATCTCAAAGTCAAGGTCTTGTGACAAGACTTCAAATAAGATTTTTTAAGGCCTTGTTCCAAGACACTAGTTTGTCTCATGAGACCTACCGATGAATCGAGGAGCTATAGTGGGCTTCACCCATCACTTACTAAGTCCAATACATTCCACATATGAAAAGGTTTAAACATAACATAAACATTCTTATTAAAACTAGCGTACGAAATGTCAATAATTTATCCATAAACATTGAATGGTATAAAAATAACACATCCACAGTCAAACATATCAAAAAACCTTCAATTCAACATGGAAGTTTTGTATCATAATAAATCAACTTCAAATAAGCTTAAAATCTATCAAAGGATGTTGAAATAGATGAAATAAAAACATTTTTAGGGAAATATCTCTTTCTATTTTAAAATCATTTAAAAGTAATATAATTATAAAAGATAAAATTTATTTTAAAAATATTCTTATAATATTGTAAGGGAAGCTTAGACGATGTTATAATGGCAGAAAATAGCCACACCCGCTGTATAAGTTAAAAAAACATTCTTACATTAATTTTGTCGAAAAGTTTATAATGTAACTTGTTTGGAAAACAACGAAAAGATTCATTTGAAACCATTTTATAAAAATTCAAATAAGGGTATAAATGACCTTAACCCATAGTCTATTAAATATTAAAAATGTTTGAAATATATTTTTAAGAAACATGGAAGTGGATGATAAATATTTCCCAGTAGCTACTTGCGTAAAAAAACCACAGATAATAAAGAAATTGTGAAATAAACCCTTAACTTGTACTTTTCCTTCATCGAGGGTAGGATAAACTCCTTTATAATGTTGAAATAATTGTTATTTATAAAATAATCATATACATTAATATGATATCTTATTTTATCTTTTAACATTGCTTTGTTAATAATATCTTAGTAATATCGTCGTTTCAGGTGTTAACTGATTCGTTTAACTTTATATGCTTTTTTATGTAAGTAATGTGTGTTACAGATAGGATGTATATTATTAATATTCAGAATGATATTAAGTCTTTTATATTATTTTTAATCATCTAATTAAAATTAGTATTGAATGGATACGATGGTGAATTAATATCATCACGTTCATGAAGACGGTAATCTGTACGTACGCACGAGCGAAAATATCATTCTTTTGATATTAAAATAATATATAATTGGATGGTATATCATAAAAACAGAATAATTATCATGTTAAATTTATTATTTACATCAATTACACATCATTATTATACCCATCCAAATAATAATTTATTGAATAACAATTACACCCCAACGTGGAGATGGTAAGCCGTACGTACGCACGTATGGTAGAATGTCATTCAAAGGATAGATAGAATAATGAATATGATTGTACAATATTTATAATAACATCATATTTTATATAATATACTGGATTTATTATTTTAGAATGGAAAGAACAAATAAAGAGGTAGTGGAAGAATAAAGGAACTTGAAAGAGGTGATGAAATATTTACCTCTTCTCTAGGTTTTTCCTTTTGATTTGATCAAAAGGGCTCCTTATGTTGTATTTATGACTAATGTAAGGAATCTAGGATGAAGGTAGGACAGTTTATAGGGTATTTGGGCAGGTTTTGGCTGAGCCAAATGGCTTATAAGGTGTGAATTAGAGAGAAGGGGGAGTGCCCTTTAATAAGAGGGGTGAGGGGCACCTTAGGAAAAGCTAGAAATATTATTTTATAATAAAATAATTTTAGGTTTATAATGGATCAAAAATAAATTATTTAAAGTCTAAGGTGGTGATGGGTTGAAAAAAACTAAACCAATAGGTTTTAGATAGGTTTGGGTCACTATATTGACTTTATCTTTTTTATTTAACTCTTAGTTAAATAGTTTGACATTTACCATGTCTCTTTGTATTTTTATATTATATGGTTAATAAAATTACTATAAACTTCCAAGATAACTCAAGTGGTTAATTAATGACATATATAATATTATTTAAGATTTTTGGAAAAACGTAGATTTTTAAGAATATAATATCATTTAATAGTATAATATTTGTTTTAAAAACTCTTTTATGTCATTTTTGATACTATTTGGTATTTTGTTTTTTCTAAATTCATAAAAGCATTATTACTTCGAAAAAAATTCATCTATCAAACCCTAACAGGTCATATTAACCTATAAAATTAGAGTAATTTATAAAAAGTTTCAAATTACATTTATTTGAAAATTTATAATGGAAATTATTTTAATCATTCATTAATATGGTAATTACTGCATCATCATTGTGTCAGAAATAAATTTAATTATTTAATGTCTAAAAATTATAAATAAAATTCCATTGTGTAGGAAATATTTTTTCATTTCTAATGAATATTTATAGTCTAATTTATCTTATGTATTACCCTATATTAAAAATGTTTTATTTATTAAACATTGATTTTATCTCTTTTAACTCTTCTTTAAATAAAATAATAATAAATATCCTAATCTAATCCATGTGAACCAAAAAGGATCATATTTTATTACTAAGGTTTTTCTGGTCAAATTATACTTATACAATAGAATTATGACTTGTTTTAGGGTAATAATAATATCATTTGTTACCCTTGATTACCCTATTTACTTCAAAATGTGGTAAATAAAAGTAAAACGTTACTATTCACCAAAAATTATTTTCATCTTATTAAACCATAGTTTACTTACTGATATCTACCGTGTCTCTTGAATTTTTTAAATTCAACTCATAGAAGCAGTAAAATTATGTTTTATATAAATTTGCAAATGCTCCTAGGAGGTGGGTAAAAGATGGTGAAAAGTTCAATAAAATTATATATATATATAATATTATTACAAAATGACTCTAATGAATTACATTGAACATATATAGGTATTATGTATCTATTTTTATCTAAAATAAATTTAAATAAAATAATTAATTTTTTAAATAAGAATTCGATTTTAAACTATAACTCAGTATTTTTCATTATTCATTAAAAATTGAATGTTTTCAGAAAAATAACAAAAATTCACCCTAAGCTAAAATCGATATTCTAAATCCAAAAAGGAAGACCATTTTGAAAGGTAAAATTAATAAAATTTTAAAAAGTGAGTATTACTATTCATAATGGCTAGTTTGATTGGTTGTGGGGTGTTAGAACTCAAAGTTGCGTACAACACACACTATTTTATTATTCAAAGAGAAGTGTATCGTGGAAGCTTAGGGTGTTACACAAAATTCAAAACATTGATAATCTTATCCCACACATAAATTATTAGATTAAATTGAACCTTTTCTAGGATATAATAATTACATGTTATGTACATTAATACTAAAATTAATTTCTATAAATCATAGAAAGCTTATTTCAAAAAATGATTAAAATATATTAAATTATCATTTTAAAATTATTAAATAATATCAATTTTATTTATGGCTATAAAAATTAGTTACTGAGGGTGAATGTGTAGTTACCATGATAAAAGTAAATTGGGTTGAAATGGTTTAAACCATGTGTATGTTTCTAGAACCTAAAAATAATAGATATTTTATTATATGTTGGAGGTAGTAACAACCTTATCTTTTTACCGACACTAATATTTACCATTTTTATAGAATTTGGAACTGAAGAATGTAGTAAAAATTTTGAAATGTAAATAAATTTTAAAAAATATGATACTCACTTTACTTTTAAATTAGATCACCTCCCCCACCTCCCATTTATCCACTCATTCCAAAGATTATGATTGAAAAAACTCTTCCATAGTCTATCCTCAACTAATAGAATTTTTTTTAAATCCTTGGTGTCACCAAAGTTCTAAACTAAATAACTGTAAAGACATAGCCAAGGGAGAACTTTCAAGGTAGTGGTATTACTCTGAACCCAACTTTTCTCATTATTTTATTATTCAAAACCCATCATGTCCCCTATATCCATAAAGTAATGATTAAAATTTAATTCTTTATATGATAATGTCTTATTATATCATAGATTATCTATTTTACAACTTCCCCCAAAATCAATTATAACATGGAAAATGCCTCCACGGATGTGTGTGGTATTCAACTTCATTGAACAATGTCTATAATTTTTTGTTACCACCCAAGGTCGAAGGTTGAAAAAGTCAATTTAATTAACTAATATGATATTTTTTACTACATTCATACTATTTATGAATAATATTGGGAATTCTATGTAAAGTCTCATGTTTCGAAACTAGGTTTAAATTAGGATTTTTTGAATATTTTATCTTTTATTGATGGGTCGATTTTTAAACTGAGCTTCAGAACTTTTTTCAAGTGTTGGAACTCCTAAAGGTTTCATTTTTAGACATTCATAATTACCTAATAATTTTTTCAGGTCTCTTGATGAGTCTCGAGAGCACTGAATTTAGAAAAGTTCACTTTAACAGATCTGCCCAGGCTACACATGATTGCGGTCCAACCCGTGCAGCTTACCCAATTTAATATATTATTAAAATTAATTAAATAATATTAAATGGGAGTTTTGTCTTTTAATATAATAATGTGTTAATAATAATAATGTTATTATTATAATTATTTTGGTGTCTTAAATGATCTTGATGTTAAAATATTTAATTACATGATTAATGGGGTGTAACACTTATGTGAAATTAATATGACTTTTGGTTATCTCAGAGAGACATTTAATTAAATAAGGAGTTTCAAAATTGTTGAAGAAGCATTATTATTAAATAGAGGTTTGGTGTTATATCAAAGGGTTGAGTAATAATAAAAAGATTATTATTATTATGGTTTAATGACTGTTATAATTATTATTAATTATGGTTGTCGTTATTTTATAAGTAATAATAGAAATGGATTTGGGGGTTTTGGCAAGAATTGATTTTTTTTTCATAATAATAATAATGAGGATGTAATTATTATTATCATTTAGTTAATTAATTAAATTCAAGGAAAAGGTGATTTTAAATAATTGCGGGAATTAATTTTTTTGATTTATATGAAGTAATGTGTTTTTTATTAAATAGGGAGTCTTATATTTAATGATAAAAATATTTAATGGTGACAATAATAATAATGGTATGACTATTATTTTTATTGTTATAATAATAATAATATTTATTAATTATTGATATTAATTTATTATTTTATTAATGTTTTAAGTTATAGGTTAGAAAATAAATTAAATAGAGGACCCTTATCCCTTTCCCCCATGCTCAAGCGCACCCCCCCTTGAGGAGAGATGCACAAGAGGTGCATGCTTCTCTCATAGAATAACCCTCCCCCTCTAGACCACCTGCATCGCCCCTCCAAGGAAGATCCTCCCTACATCGCAGCACCTATAGTGCGACATAATCCAGGTCGAACCCCCTACTAAAGCGCACAACTCTCGGGAAACACCCTTGTAGCATCACAACCCACCTCTCTAGTGCGCCACCCCCTCTCCCAGACTCCTCTTTGCATGTGATTATTCCTTTCATAATCTTCATGAATCTTGTCCACCATGTCAAGGTGAGTTATTCTGCATATAAATCACGATTTTCATCGGCCATTTGACTCCTCTCTCTTGCCTTATTTTCTCAATCGCAACCCCAAGGTTTAGGTTTAATCTAATTGGTGTGTTCCTCTGTTTTTAGGGTATGTGAATGTTAACTCAGGACCCATCGGTCCATATTCCAGCATCCTCCACCAAGGAAGAGGTGGATGGAATTGATTTTCCTTGTTACAATTTCTTTGGGCAAGGATATACATTTCTGTATTTGTTTTTCACTATCTCATTTAGAGTCTAAAAAATTATACGAGTCCCTAGTACTTTATTTGAGGTGTGTTGTGTCTTTTCATTGCATTTTTGTAATTCTAAATTATGTTGTAGTGGGTTTTGACCAATGTAGAGGGCACACACATGTATATATATATATATATATAAATATATACAAAAGGCATTTTCATATAATTGTGGAATAATAGTAGATTGGTTGTCATCGTATGTCAAGACTCTGAAAATTGAATTGGTTCCACCCCAAGGTAGGGTCCCTTTTCAAGTCCCCAACATTAATAAATTCAATAATAAAATTCTTGATGCACTTTAATTGGTAGTTAATTTATGCAATGAAGTTTTTATATTGAATGCTTTTCAAATGTGAATTTAGTAGGTTTGATTAAATTGTTAATGTGATATGTGATGAGTTGATGCCTAGATTTGGATGTTATTAAATGATGATACCCATATGAGATAAATGAGGACATGACTATGTGTGGGTTTTAAGCTTGTATTTCGGAATTTGTTAAAGTGACACAAATAAATAATAAATTGATGTTTTTTTACTATGATAATATAATTAATTTTGAATATTAATTATTTCCTTTGAGATTGTATATAACAAAATAATCAAAGGATTAATTATAATATATTGATTTAGTTGAGTGGGATAATTTATTTAGTGATTAATTTCAATATGTTGTTTTGGATAAATCATGATAATAAATGATGGATTAATTACTATCTATTAATGACATGAAAGGTTGAAAAATTATTAAATTGATTAAAGGGTACAAATAAATAAATAATTATTGAATTAATTAATTCAAATGCATTAATTTAAATGATGAATTGTTAATGCTCAATGTAATATACCATGATGTTGATTTATGATTTTTAATGTTGGGTTTGATTAAGAAATGTTGGAATCAAAATGAGATAATTGATTCAGTAATTAATTGGAATATGTTGTTTTTGATAAAATAAGATATTTTAATGATGGATTAAATGATCTACTTTGGCAATGATATTTTGGAGTGTTAATTATCAGGTTTTTGGTTAAGAAATTAGGATAATTAAATTTCAAGTGATTTATTTAGTTTACTTTCTTGTGGTTAAGAATAATTAATTTTTAATTAATTATTAACTATTGTGGTTTTTAATGGTTAATTAATTTTAGAATTATTTGACTGGAGTTCCATATTGTTAATTAGTTTCGAAATTAATTAATGGATTATATTAATTAATTTATGAATTAATTTGTGGATGGTTGTGGGGTGTTGAAAATGGTGTTCTACACCAATGATAAATATTTATGCATGAAAGGTAAATAGGTTGTGATACAGGGACTGATGTTCCAAATACTCACGTGGTGCAAGGCATGGCATTCTACACCTATCTTGCATGCAGATATTCTTTTATGGGATAGGGACGAATGCTCCAAATACCCATGGGTTGTGAGACAAGGACTGATGATCCAAGTACTCTTGAGGGTGCTAGACATGACGTTCTAAACCCATTAATTTAAATTGGAGTGTGGGTCCAATTGGTCACACATGATTGAATTGAATAGTTAATGAAACGCGATGTGAGGATTTGGGCATTGAAAAAGATAAATGATTCAGATTTGTTAATGAATTGGTTTAATCACTATTTAGTGGAAGGTCCTAGGAGTGAATTGCTATTTTTTGTGTGGTTGGGCTCGTAAATACTACGTGAAAGATTAAATTGAATATCTTACGAAACATTATCCAATCCAAAAGAACATGCTTGGAATTTGGTTTATACATTGATTGCTTAGATGGTCTTTAGAGTCATCTGTTGTGAGTGAATAATACAGGGGATGTCGGGCTTAGGCCAGATCTCAAGACATATACAATTTAATGAGGTTTTAATAATGTATAAAAGGAAAATAATGTGTGATGACTATTGTGTAATCATGAAAATTGTATAATGCAGGTTCAAACACCAACTTAGGGCATAAGAAGGTACTTGGGTATACAGTTACATCGTACTAGTTACTTTATTTATGCATGCTTTTACATTGTTTAAATTATTTATTTAATGTCTGGTATTTTGGTAGACACCGGTGGTCTCGGACTACTGAGATTTATCTCACACCCTACTTGGGCTGCCATTACACTGGGGTACCCGAGTAGATTCTATTTGGTTACAGGGATTAGTTGTTTACTTATACTTGGGAGATAGGAGCATAAGAGCGAGCAGGAGCTCATGATGCTTGAGTTGAAAGATGTAGGGCATGGTTGTATTTTATTTTTATTATAATTGATGTATAGATATTGTTGTATTGTTCTTTTCATTCAATTATGTATCCATAACATGCCATACATTCGTATGTTGTATAATTGGTGTGGTCCATTTTTATAAAATTAGAACTATTTTTCTTCCACTACTTTGTCAATTATGTTTATCTTCTTCCCCTATTGATTGTTATTTACTCTTATATACCATTTTGGAAGTTTTTAAAGAGGTTATAGTATCCCCACTAACTATCCTTAGACCCTCTTTGCTACTTGGAAGCCTCTAGTGTAGGGGGAGACGTGCTTGGTGTCGTGTGGTGACCGGTCCGGCCACCTGTTCAAGGGTGAGCTTGGCTGAGACATTAAAATTGGTATGCATGGTTCATCTTCTCTTTCTTTTCCTTTGTCTTATTGCTTTTGTTGTTGGTAGATAGAAGACTAGGAATATGTTATCACTTGGGTTAATAGTCGTGTTTGGGAATGATCACCCCATTTATGGAAAATGATTAAGTGGGCACGGATGGGAATTGATGTTTTTAGCATTTGAGGTTACAGTTGATATGATTTCACCTTGAGTGACTGGGGTATTTTTCGCTACATATTTATTATGAAAATTTTAAAAAAAAATACCTTGTCCTGATATGGAAAGGAATTTTCATTACATGAATAATATTAGGCACTTAGAGATTAACATTCCATGAATATATTCCATGTTATGTAGTTTCATTTGTAGGAAGACTAGTAATATGGATTGTGTGACTTGAATATATTCCATGTCTTGTACTTATTTAGAATTCCTTTTTAGATAGCATGTTTTAGTGATATAATTATCATTCTTGAGTAATAATATGTTATGCATATGTGTCATGATTCTATGTTATAGCAAGTTTTAGTGATTTCAGCATGTTGATTTGTGTTAGCTACTTGTAATGAAATGTTTTATTACTGATAAATTTTTTGTTTCTTTGGATAAATTTATTTGGTTGCAATTACAATGGAACCAGTTTTCAGTCATAAGGCATATGGGTGCCTTATAATTGCACAAAAGGTAACCCATGTTTTCAAACAATTAAAAAGGGATGATAATGTTAAAATTATAAATAAAAGAAATATCTTAAGTGGGATCTAAATTCCAGCTTTAAGGTGTATGGTATCTTTATCGTCTGGTAGATGGACATAAATGTGACTGAACTACATTACTATAGTATGTTTGAAAATGGTTATGAATGTAAAATTGATGAATTTTAATTGTAATGAACTATTGTGGGGTTTATTTTTTAAGATCCTAGATTGAATAAATGGGACCGTTGGAGGTCTCCTTTGTACTAAAAGTCATATAGATGCTAAATTTCATAATAAAAATGAAATGAAACTGATTGTTAAATGTTTTAAGTGGATATTTTTTATAGCATGAATGTTTTTCCATAGGGTGTTGTTTTGAAAACCAAGTGACTTTTTTATGAAAAAGTACTTGTGTGTTTGTAGAAATTCATTCAAATGTTTAAAGGTTCAAATTAATTACATTAATGGATAAAATGGGGGATTTTGATAATCGTGATATCGGTTCTGCATGATAGAGAGAGAGGGTCGATGTTTATATTTCGTTATTGACTAGCCTATGAGACTCGGGTGTTTTGAAATGCTGGTTGGTTTAAAAAAAAAATTCATGTGAGAATGTTTGATGTGGTGATAGGGTTTTGAGGAATGTCACACGATTGTTTAAGGTGTTTCAGCCATAGTGCATGAGTAAGAAGCTAAATTTTTCTCAGACATCCTGGACAATCCTATGGTGGGTAGTGTCACATCGATTTTAGTAATTGTGTTGGCAGGTGATGTCGACCTTTTTGAAAATAGTTGACTGGTAGTAGTTCAATAGATTTTTTAGTGACCTTGTTTTCCTCTTAGTGTGAAGTTTTGAATATGAAAAGAATGTCCCCTATCCTGACCTCTCCATTGAGATACTATGATAGAGTCAGTCTTATGCCATTATAATGTTCTAAATGTTGTTGGTCTTGATGAGTGGTTGTTATACGGGTTGTACATGGGATGTGTTGATTATTTTTTCTATGACTTCTTTCATGTTGGGGCTGGTAGTTTTTAAACATCCATGTGAATGCGTAATTTGGTAATGTCACCCAAGGTCGAGTAAGGACTTCAGTGTACACGAATTTTGTGATGTAATAATATTAAAAGGCACGTCAGCAGTTAAAGGGTGAGTGTGGGTTTTGGGACTATAATGACTTTCCCAGAAATCATGCACAACCAGTTTCTGTTGGTCGATCGAGATTTGACCTTTTTCTTAATGATTTCCCTCTAATGGCCTCATATATAAGCTATGTTTGGGGAGCCTTGGCTCAATTTTGAAAGAATTAAGTGGTTGGACTTGTGTTTGGTTAAAAGATCATTTAGCCTTTGAGAACATAACGCGTCTTTCAAATGAAATATTTAGACCTTAATACGTTAGATTTTGTTGTTATAGTTCTTGATGACTTCTCAGGGATATGAAGATTTTAAGGTGGGTAGATTGTAAAGTATTATGTTTCTAAACTGGGTTTAAATTATGAATTTTTTCTATTATTTTTCCATTTATCAATGGGTATAATTTTAAATTGAGATCTATAGCTTTATTCTGGGCGTTGGAACACCTAAAGGTGTCATTTTTGGCCATGCATATTTACTCAATAATTTTCCCAGGTGTCCCAATGAGTCTCAGGAACACCGAATTAATAAAATTCCACTTTAATGGATCTGTATAGGCTATGTATAGTTGATGTCCATCCCATGTAGCTTACCCAGTTTAATATGTTATTTAATTTAATTAAATAATATTAAATGAGATTTTTGGGTTTAAATAAAATAATTTGTTTATAGAAATATTATTATTATTATTATTTTGGTGTCGTAAATTATTTTGATGTTAAAATATTTAATTGCATGATTAATGGGGTGTAACATTTATCTTAACAGATTTTAATTGCATGATTAATGGGTGTAACTGTTATGTGAAATTAATTTGGATTTTTGGTATCTCAAAAAAACATTTAATTAAATAAGTAGATTCAAAATTATTGAAGAAACATTATTATTAAATATATGTTTTGTGTTATATCTAAGGTTTTAGTAATAATAACAAGATTATTATTATTATGGTTCAATGAGTGTTATAATTATTATTAATTATAATTGTTATTATTTTATAAATAATAATAGTAATGGATTTTGGAGTTTGGTTATAATTGAAAAAAAATTATTTTTAATAATAATTATTATTATGAGGATGTAAATATTATTATTATTGATTTAATTAATAAAATTATAGGAAAAGGATAATTTAATTAATTGTGGGAATTTAATTTTTCGGATTTATTTGAAGTCATGCATTTTTAATTAAATGGGGATTTTAAATTTAATGGGAAAAAATTTAATGGGAAAAATAATAATAATGGTATGACTATTATTACTATTGTTATAATAATAATAATCATTATTAATTATTAAAATTAATTTATTGGTTTTATAAATGTTTTGAGTTATAGGTTAGAAAGTAAATTAAAGGGAGGTCCCCTCTCCCTTTCCCCCATGCTAAAGCATGCACCCCCCCAGCCTTGAGGTGTGATGCATAGGAGGTGCAGGAATCCTCCATGGTGCAACCTTCCTCCTTCGGACCACCTAAAATGCCCCTTCAAGGTAGATACTCCCTACAGAACACCACCTGCAGCACGACCTAATCCTGTCTGGACCCCCTGCTACAACGCATGACTTCTGGGAATCACCCCTATAGCCGGACAATGCCCTTCTTTTTCACCCCACCCCCTCTCCCAGACTCCACTTTGCGCATGATGATTCCTTCTGGACTCTTCACGAATCTTTTCTGTCTCGTTATGGTGAGTTCGTCTCCATATAAATCATGATTCTCATTGGCCATTTGACTCCTCTCTCTCACCTTGTTTTCCCGGTTGAAACCCTATGGTTCAGGTTTAGTCTGATTGTTGTGTTCTTCTATTTTCAGGGTATGCAGATGTTGACTTGGGACCCATTGGTCTATAATTTGGCATCTTCAATCAAGAGATAGGTGGATGGAATCGATTCTCCATGTATTCATTGCTTCGGGTGAGGATATTCATTTCTGATGTTTTCTTTTCACCATCTAATGTAGAGTCTGACAAATTATACGAGTCTTTGGTACTTTATTAGAGGCGCTTTGACTCTTGTCATTGTGTTTTTGTGATTATATGTTATTCTACAGTGGGTTTTGATCAATGTAGAGGGCAATCATGTATATATATATATATACATAAAGGCATGTGTGTGCGGTTGCAAACCAATTGCAGATTGGTTGTTGTCGTATGTCAAGCCGCTGAATATTGAATTGGTTCCACCCTGGGGTAGGGACCCATTTCAAGTCATCAAATATAATAAATTCTATAATAAAAATTTTGGTGTACTTTTTTTGGCATTTGAATAATGTAGTAAGTATTTATATAGAATGATTTTCAAATGTGAATTTAGTAAGTTTGATTAAAACGATAAATGTGACATGTGATGTTTTTATGCACAACTTTTGATGTTATTAAATGATGATTCCCACATGAGATAAATGAGGACATGACTATGTGTTGGTTTTATACTTGTATAGATGAATTTGTTAAAGTGACATGATTAAATAATTAAATGATGTTTTATTTTGGCTAATATAAGATAATTAATTTTTTATATTATTTTTTTCCCTTGAGAATGTATTTTAAAAAATAAACAATGTATTAATTATAATATTTTGATTTAGCTGAGTGAGATAACTTATTCAGGGATTAATTGTGATATGTTGTTTTGGATAAATCAATATAATTAATGATGGATTAATTACTACTCGTTAATAAAATGAAATGTTATTCAATTATTAAAATGATTAAAGGGTATATATAAATTAATTAGTTGTCGAATTAATTAATTAGTATAAATTAATTTAAATGATGAATTATTAATGATCAAATTATGTACCATGATGTTTATTTCAGATTTTTAATTGTGGGTTTGATTAAGAAATGTTTGAATCAGAATGAGATGTTTTATATGACAATTAATTATAATACATAGTTTTTGATAAATAGATATATTTTAATGATGAATTAAATAACAGGCTTTTGCAGTGATATTTTAGGGAATTAATTATCATGTTTATGGTTAAAGAATTGGGATAATTAAATTTTGATGGATTTATTTATTTTAATTGCTCATGGTTAAGAATAATTAATTGTTAATTAACTGATAAATATTAAGTTGTGGAATGGTTAATTAATTTTAGAATTATTTGACATTAGTTTTATACTCATAATTTGTTGTTGAATTAATTAAAAAATTTGATTAATTATTTTATGAATTAATTAATGGACGGTTTTGGGTGTTTGACATGGCATTCTACACCAATTATAAATATTTATGCATGATTGATAAATGGTTTGTGAGATAAGGAATGATGCTCCAAATACTCATGGGGTGCAAGATATGGCGTTCTACACCCAGATTTCATGCCAATATTCTATTATGGGACAAGGAATGATTCTCCAAATACACATTGGTTGTTAGACAAGGATTGATGCTCCAAATACTCATGTGGGTGCTAGAAATGATGTTCTAAACCCATTAATTGACATAGTACAATGGGTCTAATTGGTCGTACTTGATTGAATTAAATGGTTAATGAAAGATGATGTGATGATTTATGAATTAATTATGATAAAGGGTTCAGATTTGTTAATGAATTGAGTGAATCAGTGTTTAGTGGACGAACCCAAGAGCAACTCACTATTTTTTTATAGATGGGATCAAACATAGTACTTGAAAGATTAAATTGAATATCTTATTATGTGTTTTCCAAGACATGGAACAAGCTTGGAATTTGGTCATTACATTGATTTCATAGATGGTCTTTAGAGACATCTATTGTGAGTGACTAATACGGGGGATGTCGGGATTAGGCTAGATCTCAAGACTTATATAATTTAACGAAGTTTGAATAATTAATAAATGGAAATGAATGTGTGATGACTATTTTGTATGCATGAAAAATGTATAATGAAGTTTTAGACACCAGCTTAGGGATAAAGCAGGTACTTGTGTATATAGTTACTTTATAATTCTTACTTTATTTATACATGTTTTCATACTATTTAAATTAATTATTTAATGTCTGGTATTGGGGTAGAAACTGATGTTCCTAAACTACTGAGATTTATCACACACCCTACTCAGGCCACCATTGCACTAGGTTACCTGAGTAGATTTTATTTGGTTGCAGGGTTTTGTTGTTTTTTTATACTTGGGAGATAGGAGCAGAGGACCGAGAAGGATATTGGGATGCTCAAGTTGAAAGTCGTGGGGCTTGGTTGTATTTTATTTGTATTGTACTTGATGTGTAGAGCATGTTGTATTGATTTTTTCTTACAAATATGTATATATAACATTTCATGAATTCATATGTTGTTTAATTGTAGTTGGTTACTTTTGTAAAACAAGTACTATTTGTATTCCATTGCTTTTTCAATTATATATTACTTCTTCTGCTCTTGATTGTTATTTACCCTGATATACCAATGTGAAACACTGTTAAGAGGGTATAGTCTCCCCACTGACAATCATTAGAACCTCGCTGCTAGTCAGCAGCCACTAGAATATGGGGAGATGTGCTTGAGGTCATATGGCAACCAGTCTAACCACCTGTTCAAGGGTAAGCCGGGTCAGGACGTTACACTCTATATGTTTGATCTACAAGAAATGATCATAGTAATATTAAACTACTTAAATGGAAATATAATTAAGCCTTTCTTAATTTCACTAGATTTAAGGGGAAAACATTTCAAATATATAAGTAGTATTTTAATAGATTAGTGAAGGAAATAACCACCAAAATTATAGTGATCATAATGTTATTTTATATCTCCTCTTACCATGGTCATCAAACCAAACATTTACGATGAAATTAACTAAATAACCCTAAGTAACCATTGAAATTGTAATATAAATTAAAAATAAAGTGGAAAATTTAATAAATGGACAATATAGAATAAAATATATATTTATACAGTTCTGTTAAATATACTTCATGTAGATAATTTTATTATTTTAGAAGATAATTTCATGTATAGAGTGCATTCACAAAGAAAGTAATTATTTATATCTCAAATACCTATCTTTGGTGAAATTTTTATATCATGTGTAGAGTCTTGGGATATATAAACCACCAGGGTGAATAAGGTGACTCTTTTTTCAATTCCTCTTGTTTTCCAATTTAACATCTCAATCTTGTTATGGTTTTTGGTCCACTTGATATTAACACTCTACCTCACCCAATGTTTAATTTTATTATAATTGAGATGAAAACACATAATATTTATAAGGTTCAACATAAAAATCATACTCTATGATACATTGTTTATACCCACCAACATATATACATCACTATCAGACAAGTTACTAAAATCACTTCCAATCCTTATAAGATCATCATAGAGTTCCACTATGTTCCTATACTTTCATTAATAACTATAAGATAAAATTCTATTCTTTAATAAGGATCAAGAAATTAAATGTCTTATTACACTTATTGTTTTTTTCTACACCACATTAAAATATGATATTAATCCTCAAGAAAATAGATCAGTAGGTATACACCTGAACCTATTTAGGAACAGTAGCATTATCTTGAAACTCTATTAGTCTCTAAACACATTCCTGGTCTGGTGTGATCTGAATTAAACTCATTTTCTTTGAAAAATCAGGTATGGCACCTTTGGGGACTCCTAACATCAGATCTTCTCTCACTACTGGAAAATGGGTCTAGGCTATACCCATGGTTTTGGGGGCTATACCCACGGTTTTGAACCGTGGCTATAGGTCGTTTTTCCAGTAGTGTCTTATTCTAATAAAATAAATTATTGAACTGTTAGAAATATCATTATGTTCACAATTATAGGAAATGTAACATATTAAAGACATGGACTAATATATAAATCATTTTAAATTCATATATTTCCATCATCAAGAAGATGTAATAAAACTAATATAATTTTTTTCATTAAAACCTACACGATTTGGATCAAGACTCCCACGATTTCCTGATCTTTTTTGTAGTCTTCCATGATTTCTTATAGTCTCCATCAATTTCATCATTATAACTACATATAACTATTAGTAGTTGTTTCTATTTTAATTGAATTCAATTTAACCTAATTGTTTCCTAATTAATTTTAGATATTAATTGATGCTTAATATCCATGAATTATATATAATAAATTCAAAATGAATCAAGATTCATGTATCCTAAAATTATTTAATTAAATTATATCTTAATTACACCATCACACTTTTAAATAATCAACCCCTCATTTAAATACACCAAGGGATCAAGTATTTTTTTTCACATGGCATCATCATTATTCCAAAAACATGACTCATTATTTTCGACATAAATAATGAGACTGTATCATGATATTGTTTATATAAATCTTGGAACATATGTTGGGATTATAAAGCTACAAACCTAGAAGTACAGAGTTAGTGAATTATTTTATTACATTGTCATGGTTAGAAGGGATCAAATATTGAATAACCAAATGGTTTAGCAGTCTTGGAAAGATATATTACCTACATGATACCCATAATAAATTGGGAAATATAAAATATAAACATGATACATAATAAATTGAAATAAACCGAATCTTTGAACACTTATTAAAAGATTTATTCTTCATAAACTAGGGAAAGGAAATATAATAAGTGTGATCTCAAATGCTCATTATGGTAAATAATGTTGAAGAAATAATGAATAAATGAAAATAAATTATCATAAAAAGTTAAATAACTGATAAAACCAACCATTAAAATAACTGGATAAGGAAATATTAGTATGTAAAATAATAAAATTAAACACATTCTATCTAAATAAATGAATTTATAATGAAATTTATCCATATATATGTCGATGGAAAACCTCATAGATGACTAACAACTTAATCTAAAAGAATTAAATTCTTAATTATTGGACACTAACTATCTTAGGTACATGGTACCTTTACTGTAGTGACCTTTCATAAGGCAGTTTACAAAATATATGGTAAAAACCAAACCGATTTTTCCAAATGATTCATCTCCTCAAACTATCGATGATTTGAGGGGCTATCTATAATTAGGGCCCACCTATGTTGTACCCGTCAAAATCATTCCACAAATTCATGACCTATGTAACTTTTAAAAATATATTAATGGAATAAAAAATACCAATTTATCTTTAACTTCCAAGTGGAGAATAAATAAGAAAATGAGTTATTTATATTAATGAATTTAAATACCATTGAATGATCACAAAAACAATCTTGAGGGAAATAAAATTTTAAACATTACAATGTGTCTCAAACCACATTGAAACTTTTAAATAATAAATCCCATGATGGTATAATATTATATGAAACATAGAATATCTTGACAGTAAGGATATTCATGATATAAATAATTAATGTTTAGTAAATACAAGAAATTAAATTGAATTGGTAATTAATAAATAATAAATTTCAATGGAATGAAAAATGCGATGAAATCCCTTACTTAGAATTTCCTTTTATTGTGTGTTCTTTATCATCTTATATAGGGGTTTAAAATATGTTACAAACTTATAACAAAACCATAATCATGTTTATAATATCATATATTAAATTATTATAATATCTCATTATGTGTTTGTTAACATAACATCATTAATTTCACTATTTCAGGTGTTAATTACAGTGTTTTCTCAAGTATGTTTTAACTTGTTAATTTTTTTATAATTAATTATATCATGGTTTCCTAATATAAAAATTGTAAACCATAACTTTATTTTCCTATATAATAAATATATGTGTATTTTAAATTATCTATAATGTTTTTCGATATGAAATTAAATATATTGTTCATGGAGACGGTATTCCGTACATATGCATGAACGCTAACTTATTTTCATTATGATATTTTAAAAGACTGAAAATTAAATGATAAGTATATAAATATATATTATAATTATAGTATTATATATATGAAATATATTTCATATATTATTATTATTAAAAATTATCCTTAATATGTTCCATGTATAGTGTGAATGAATCACATTGCTTCGTGGCGGCGATCATCCACACTTCCTCAAACAATGTTATTGTGCTAAACAAATAGATATTATTAAAGTTATGTGTTAAAAAAAGATAAAATAAATATAAATACATAATAAATTTCAGATATATATCATATAAAAATAGTGTTTGCATCATAATATCTACCATGGGAGGTGGTAAAGAAAAAATGAGCAATCATCATTTCAGGAGGCTTTTGTTCTACATACACAGAAACATTATTTTCATTACCCATTATATGAGATTTTGGGTAAGTGTAGGTCAAACCATTAGAAGAAAAATATCATAGCATATTGAGGATGCTGTTGTTTTTATACAAGCATGATATAAGAATATTTTATAGATTGGAGAATATAATTTAAACTAGAGATCTTGAGAGTATATCTTACCTCTTAATCGGGGAACTCAATTTGGTTTATACCAAAAGTATTCCTTGGATTGCTTAATGAAAAAATGGAAGATTTTAGGATGAGTATAGGGATTTTGGGTGACTGTTTTTGATTATCTTGGATAAGAAAAATTTTCTTGAGATGTGTGAGAAGGGGTAGAGTGTTTTGCTTTTTTATTGTGTCAGGGGAGTGGAACTCCTATAAATACCAAAAGATATTAATTAATGTAATATCTAACTTATATAAAGTTATTAAAAATGTAATAATAATGGATTAAAGTAGAATAATGGACAGAAAAAATCACCACCACAAAAGAGTATGTTCATTTTAATAATTTAGTTCCTAAACATATAATATTCCACAATTTCATCATTTTTTAAAACATCTAGTTTTCTAATATAATTAATTTAACCATTAATAATAATCTAAAGTGATATTTATTATAAAATATATATCCAAAAAATTATTAATCTGATTTATAATTTATAAAAAAAAGAACCAATGTGTTTTGGAAATTAAATTTAAAACAGGTGCATGTGACCTGCTATAACACTACTTAAACACAGACTATGTTAACAATGTATTTACAATATAAGGGTAAATATGTTAATTATATAAAATAAATTTATTCATTAATGGAAAATATTTAATATTTATAAAAACTTAAAAAAATGGTATAATATAGGTTTTTTTATTAATTTTAAATCATTTAATAAAATATCATTTATTGTAAAATAATAATACAGTCAATTTTTACATTATTTATTTACTTTTAATCTTAAAATATCAAAACAATTTTGTAATTAAAATATATTAATTTTATAACTATTTAACATGATATATTCATCTAAAAACTAATTAATGAGAATAATTCAATCAATTAACTTCACTTTTAATATTTATCGTGTCATTTATTTTAATTAGTTTTCAATTAAATAATCACTATGTTGGAATTTCTAAAAAAATTTAAGTAACAAAAACATATCTAAAAAATATTGATAAATTATTATGATAACAGTAAATGATTTATATTTCATAATTATTTTTATAACTAAAAATATGATATTTTTTACATATTTGAATGTTTTATAAAAGTTAATGGCAATGAAAGTTCCCTTTTTTTGTCCTTTCCCTTACTTAACATTTTATATAGAGAAAACCCATTTAATAATATCCCAATAACCCATTAAATAAGAACCAAGTGGGGATATGTTATAATTATTGGAATCCATTAGCTTTTTTCTATGTGTTCAGTTCATTTTAGCCCTTAATATTAAGGTTAAGTCCCTTTTTATGATTAATATGACCTTAATCACCGTAATTAATTTTAATCACTTTCGCTTATATTTTTGGTCGAAAATTAATTTGATCATATTAGATAATAAATATTGTTCTTATTACATCTGTGTATGTATGTTTTTTAAAATTCAAATCATAAAAGTTGGAAAATTAATATTAACCATAATCTCAAAGATGTGGTGAGAAAGTAGGTTTTTAATGAAGAAACGTTCAAAAGATAAATAAGTATGTATATGGAAGTTTAAAATAAAAATAATTCCAATTACCAAAATTGGGATAATATATGCATAATTTATCTATTTTGACATTAAAACCAATTTAAATTATATTTTAACATTAATATATATTTAAATGAAAAGGTAATTTTTAACTAAAATGTTTTATTTTCAACTATTCATAAAAAAATGAATCTTCTTAGAAAAAATACCAATAATGACCATAAGGTAATTTTGAAATTCAAAATTTAAAAATAATGATTATTTTTAAATGTAAAATTAATAAAATTTCTAAAATTTAGTTTTAAAATATGTGCTCCATTAAAAGGCATTACAACTGAGTCTTGCATGTAACGCAAGATAACTCAATGTGGTGTATAGAATAATATTAACATGGTGTTAAAAATAAGGATAGATAATATAATATTTATTCTAAAATGAAAATATTGTAAATTATTTGGGTGTTACATTATTCCCACCTTAATTAAACTGTGTATTTGGAATTTAAACACGTTTTGAGTAATCAATGAATTGATATTTAAAAATACTGTTGTTGAAAAACCAACATCATAAATAGGATTAATAACACCTCTTATTAATAAGAGTTAAAATTAAATGAAAAGTTCACAAAAAAACAATTATTTAGAATATGGAGAACATTAGTGAAAAATTTGGATATGGAAGATAAATCTAGAAATCATGTTTTGATGAAGAGTGATAGAGAACATGTTCAGCTTAAAGTTGTAGACCCTAAATCCATAAAAGATAAAAGTGAGTAATTTTAATTAATATCATCAAATAATGATGATAGTTGGAGGCAATTTTTATTTTATGATACTTTTCTAATTTTTTATGAATTATTTTAACCTATAATAATATGAGTAAACATAAGTTTCTATTTTATAAACACAATCTTATCAATAGGTTACACCTTGAACTATTTATACTTCAACTCTTAGAAAATGATGCATCATATGGTGAAGTTATGCATTGCCCTACAAGATCTCATCAAATTATCCAGTTAAACAATTTCATAAATGATTAATTTTATTAAAGATTATGATTTAACACTTTATAAAGAAGGAAACTAACTTTACAGAATTATATTAGGGTTAGCCTTTAATTTATGTGAAGAAGCTCTAAATTTTTACATACCAAACATGTAAATAACTTCATCATATATCCTCTTGAAATATTTTAATAACTTGAATCCACATCAAAACATATTAGAAACATGAATTTTCTATTATTCCTTCTATAGGACACATGTTATTGAGTAAATTTATTAAATGAAAATGTGTAGTAAAATCCATCAATTATAGCATATACCACGTATCGACAAGTCATTAATCAGTTCCAGCATAGTTAGAAATTGTCCAAATTAATCATTTCTTCATCATTATCTCAGCATGAAGAACATATTATTGCTTGGTTTTTCTACAATAATGTGTTTTTAGAAATTATTAAATTTCCACTAAATAGAAGTTCTTGTTACCATTAAACAAATGATCTCAAATACTTAACGAAAAGGTAATGTAGTATAGTCCTCATACATTCCATAATTCTTATAACTAAGACATCAATGATAAAATTTAAAATGATAGAATTATTTAATAAAAATATTAATCATTACTCTTCTTATGAAGAGGTAGCATAACATGACCATTATCCAATAACATCATTTAATGTATATTCCTTTAATGCTTGAGAAATTAATTTTTATAGTATATAATATACTTAAAATGGAATCATTGCATATTGGGATATTCTTTCTTTATATTTCAATCATAAACATAACAACCATTTTCTCCACACTTATAAAAAACACCATTTCCCTTTAAAAAAGTACCATATTCTTTCATGATATAATTAAAACATGTGGGAATATTTTTATTTCCCTTTTTCTTCATTGACTCATTCTCTTTTCCATGGTGCCCAGATAGCCTCTTCTTATCTTGGTTGCATTTGAAAACATAGGAATTAGAGAATTCATTACCCATATCATTATCACCTGATATTATTTACTCATATGATGAGAATGTTTTGGAAAATATTTTACATTAAAATATTGGATTAATACCATGAATTATTTGATCCTTCTAACTATTTAGATCACGTGCATCAGTGTGGTTCATATTCCTTATACTCAACAACATTTCTAAATAGTGAAATACACTTGGATAGATTATATCATAATGTATAATCTCAAAACTAGAAAAATACGCAACATAAATAAAAAAAATTATTTTTAGTTTCTTCATATTCATTAAAATGGTTTATTTGGGGAAACCATTATTTTTAAATCCATCATAATGGTATGTAAAAACAATTTTAACTATCCTAAGAGTATTCCCTAGGAGTGTCAAACATGGTGCACAGTAAGGACCATTTTTATGTACCAGGTTACTTTAAGTTGGGCCCAAAACACCTTGTTCAAGTTATTACTCCTAGGTACATCTGTGCAAGAGCCACATCCACATATAGTATCTATACAGATATGTATTTCATGAAATACCCACATAATCATTAACATGAAAAAATTATAGGATGTTCTTGTATACTTATCCTTAATGTCTATCTTTGGTTTGTGCTTCCTAATCTATGTTTTCTAAATCTAGTTTTCAGGGTTGCTGGTAATCATCCATTGATAACCACTATAACACCTCATCCCTTGAAGCCTAAATTAAGTGCATTATTTTATTAAATTGGCATGGTTATAAGAAATCAAATCCCGAAGGACCGGTCATTTTAGCATTCTTGGAAATCCAAATCACAAAAATGATACCCATAATACATTTGGAAATATAAAAAATAACCATGATATAGAATAGAATGAAATAAAATAAATCCTTTAATGCTTATTCAAATATTTCTTCTTCATAACATGGTGAATGGAAACATAATATATAACGACCCATACTTTACATACACTGTTAATAATTCAAAATTGAAGCATACTTATTACAGCATATAACAAAACCACGAAAGGACCGTATAGGTATAGTGTCTTTAGAAACTGGGAAACATAAACAACTGGTTCATAACGCTTCTACACTGTCTCCCATTTATTTCATCATATCTATAGTCCCTTTTGTCATATCTTACTTAATAACCTTCTTCTTGACCTGGGGAAAGAAAACATACAAAAGGGTGAGCTCAAATGCTCAGTAAGGGTAAACAAAAGAAATATCAATCACATCATATACATAAGCACATAACTTTTGGAAATCTTAACCTGCAAAAGAGATCATAATTTCATAACATGGGATAAATCATGGCAGTGAAATGTAATCACAATAATCATAAATTAAAACATGAAACTTTGTGGCATACACACATAATCATAGAGAATCATTTCTTATTAGTCAAGGCTCATTGCCAAGACTATCTTAGTGGAAAAAGTCCATTTCTAAACCGAGTTCACTCCTCGTTTCAGTCCTGTTTCACTGAACCAGTATAACCTACCGTTCCAGCCATGTCTATCTCATGAGATATAAAATCTTTACCCAATGCATTGGAGGGAGATATTGGTCCCACCCATATCATAATGATACCATTCTTATGTGTGCAACAAAATCATAAACCATACATCATAGCATAATCCATGTAATAAAAATGGGATTCTTAAACAACATGACATCATAAAACAATAAATATAAGATAAAGGAATTCATAAAAATAAATCCATCACAACATAATCAAATCAATGTAATAATAGGGATAAAAACAGAACCCTTTATTATCTTAGATGGAAAATAATTTTGATAAAACACTTGAACTCCATTCTTGAGGAAAATATCCTTTCTACTTCAAAAACATTTTTCCTTTCTTAACATGTCATACAATTTTAAACTAAAAGAAGTTGATTAAAAATAAACTTGAAAACTTGTAGTGGAAGCTTCTTGGAAATAATGTTTTAAAAATCCATTCATGCTGTATAAGTTAAAAAAAACATTCTTCTCGTACTTTTGTCAGAAAAGTCAAAAAATACCTTGTATGAAAAACGACAAAAGATTCATTTCATATCTTTTTATAAAAACTCACCGAAGGGTAAAAATGGATTTAATCAATTTTAGGTGGATGGAAATAATATTACATATTTAGGAAACATGTATGTGGATGATAAAATACACCCCAGTAAATACCAAAGTATAAACAATCTCGGATAAAAATGAGATTGTGATATTTCCCTTAACTTAGGTCCGTTTTTCTTCGTAAGTGTCCAAACCTCCTGTATAATGATTTAAATAATGTTATTGACTTATTCCAGAATCATACATATTTTTATGACATCATATATGGTCATTTTCTTAGCTTCTTAGTACTAATATTTCATTGCTACTTGTTATTCGGGTGTTTATAACTTTTTGTTCTTATGCGTGTTTTGTCGAATAAATTATTATTCTTATATTTAGGTTATAGATACCTCATTTACAGAATGGTATTAGTTTAATATATATCATATTCATTCATTCAATTCATTTATATAATCATTATTAAATGAATATCATGTAGAACGAGCCGCATCACATCGTGGAGACGGTATTCCGTACGTATGCACGAGTGATGATATCATTCCTATGATCGTGGAATTGTATTGGAGTGTATGTATACTATTTCAGAATCAGTATCACTTTATAATAGTAATATATAGTCATTATTTACACCATTATACCCATCCAAGTAAGGTGGTTGTGGAAAATAGATTACACCACGGCGTGGAGACGGTATTCCGTACGTACGCACGCGTGGTGATTTCTTTTTCCGTAGGATGGATAGATGGTGAAATAGGGTTGTTTCATAATTATAATAACATATTAGTATATGAGTTATACTGATGTTATTACTTCATAATGAAACAACTAAAGAAGAAGAAGTGGAAGAAGAAATAAAGATGAAAGAATCGGTAACGGACATTACCTCTTCTTTGAAGTGCTTCTTTGAGACATTCTTTTAGGGCACTAAACTTTGTCTTTGAAGAAGACCAGTAACTATAGGATGTCTCTAGGAAAGTGGAGAGGAGGAAGTGTAAGGGGTTGGCCGAGCTTGAAGGCTCAAAGTGGTGTGAGGAAGAAGGGGAGGAGGTGCCCTTTTATAAGGGAGGAGAGGGGCACCTTTGGGAAAACTAAAAATATTATTTTATTATAAAGTCAATTTCGGTTTTAAATAGCTCCAAATTGATATATTTAGAAGCTAATGTGGGGATGGGTCGAAATTATCTCATCCAATATAATTTAGACAAGTTTAGGTTCCTATTTTAACCTTATCATTTAGATTTAACATTAAGTTAAATAAGTTTACTTTTACCGTGTCTTTTTGTGTTCTTATACTATAAGGTTAATAAACTTACTATATGCAGCCAAACGAACCCCAAGTTGTTTATTATTAATATATATAACCTTATCTAAGTCATTTGGCCGAACCTTATATTTTTAGGAATAAAATAACAATTACTAATATAATATTTGTTTTAAAAACTATTTTATGTCAATTTTGACACTATTTAGTAATTGATTTTTATGAAAATCATAACAGAATTATTAGTTATAAAAAGGTTAATTAAATCAATAATAACATGTCATATTAACCTATAAAATTAGTGTAATTCATAAAAAGTCTCAAATTACATTTATTTTGGTGTTTATAACATTAATTATGTCAATATTTCATTAATAAGATAATTACTGCATCATCTTTGTGTCATAAATAAATTAAATTATTTAATGTCTAAAAATTACAAATAAAATACCATTATGTAGGAAATCTTTTTATCTTTATAATTAATATTTATAGTCGAATTTATCTTATGTATAACCCCATATTAAAAATTATTTACTTATTAAACTTTGATTATAACTATTTTAACCCTTCTTTAAATAAATTAATAATAAATGTCCTAATCTAATCCAAGTGGGCCTAAATGGTCATATTTTATTCCTAAGTTTGTTTTTGGTCGAATTACACTTATCCAATAGAATTAGTACATGTGTTAGGGTAATAATAATATCATCTTTACCCTTAATTACCCTATTTACTTTTAACCGTGGTAAAAAAAAGTAAAAAGTTACTATTAATCAGAAAGTATTTTCATCTCATTGAACCAAATTTTAGTCCTTGATATTAACCGTGTCTCTAAGATTTTTGAAATTCAACTCACAGAAGCGGTAAAATTAATTTTTATGAAAAATTCAGTTTTTTATCTACCACTTAGTGGTTTCACTATTCATAAAAAATTGAAAGTTTTCAGAAAAATACCAAAATTTCACCCTAGGCTAATTTCGATATTATGAATCCAAAAATGAAGTCCATTTTGAAAAATAAAATTTATAAAATTTCAAAAAGTGGTTATTACTATTCATAACGGCTAGTTTTAATAATATTTTAATAGCATATCGTTGTTTAGTGAAACTCGGTATTGCGTACGACGCAAGCTATCGACGAAGGTCGCGATTTCGTGTAAAGAAATCTAGACAAGTGTTGTGTAGAAAAAGATTCCTTCGATGATTTATATAACATAAAAGTCTCGGGTGTTACATTCTACCCCCCTTAAAATGAATTTCGCCCTTGAAATTCGTCACTTTGTAACAAACAGATGAGGATACCTCTCCCTCATCATATCATCAAGCTCCCATGTAGCTTATTCTAATTAGTGGTTCGTCCATAAAACTTTCACCAATCGAGTGGTCTTGTTTCGTAGGACTTTTTCGCTATGATCCAGAATCTCTATCGGTTGTTCTTCATAAGAAAGATCTTTCTCCAGCGGTACAACTTCTGAGCTGATTACATGTGAAGGATCAGGTATGTACTTTCTTAGGAGAGATACATGGAACACATCGTGATCTTAAGAGAGATTCAGTGGAAGCGCCAATCGGTAAGCTACCTTCCCAACACGATCCATTATTTCGAAAGGACCGATATATATAGGGCTCAACTTCCCCTTCTTTCCAAATCTCATGACCCTCTTCCAGGGAGATATTCGTAAGAACACTTTATTAACCACTTCAAACTCTAGGTCTTTTCTTCATTTGTCAGCATAACTTTTCTGTCGACTCTGAGCTGCTCTTATGTGTTGTTGAATAGATCTGGCCTTTTCTTCCATTTCATCAACGAGATCAGGTCCTAATAGATTTCTTTCCCCAACTTCATCCCAGCAAGTTGGAGTCCTGCATTTCTTTCCATAGAGAGCTTCATAAGGAGCCATCTGAATACTGGAGTGAAAACTATTATTATAAGAAAATTCCACCAAAGGTAAGTGTTGGTCCCAACCACCTTTGAAATCCATAGAGCAAGCTCTCAACATATCTTCTAGGGTTTGAATTTTTCTCTCAGACTGACCGTCTGTTTGAGGATGATAAGCAGTGCTGAAACTCAACTCTGTATCCAGAGTATGCTGAAGACTTCGCCAGAACATCGAGGTAAATCTCGGATCTCGATCGGATATAATAGAAAGTGGTACTCCATGCAATCTTACCACTTCCTTTACATATATACTGGCAAGATGATCCAGAGAGAAATCCTCTCTAATAGCAATGAAGTGTGCAGACTTTGTAAGACGATCAACTATGACCCAGATAGCATTATTGCCTTTGGATGTTTTAGGAAGTCCTGTGATAAAGTCCATAGTGATGTTTTCCCATTTCCATTCGGGTATGGGTAATGGTTGTAACATCCCCTTAGACTTCTGTCTCTCAGCTTTAACTTGTTGAAAAACCAAGCATCGAGAGACAAATTCAGCAACCTCTCTTTTCATGCCATCCCACCAGAAGTACTCTTTCAGGTCCCTATACATCTTTGTGATTCCAGGATGAATAGAGAATGAAGAACTATGAGCCTCATCCAGCAGCTCCTTCTTTAATTCGGGGATGGGAGGAACACAAACCCGATTCCTGAACTTTATTATCCCATCACAATCAAGGTTGAATTCAGGAACATTTCTCACCTTCTTTTGTAACTCAACATCTTCTTTCTGTGCCTCTTTAATCTTCACATGTATAGATGGTTGAACATTCATTTGAGAAAGATAAGATTTTCCCCTTCCATTATAATTCCTAGATCCATCCTTTGTAAATCCATAAATATTGGATCTTTTGTGATCCTCATCATGGATAAACTAGCATGGTCTTGTCGACTTAATGCATCTGCCACCTTGTTTGCTTTCCTAGGGTGGTAATGGATTGAGCAGTCGTAATCCTTAATCAACTCCAACCATCTTCTTTGGCGCATATTCAGCTCCTTTTGTGTGAAAATATACTTTAAACTTTTATGATCAATATAAATATCACACCTTTCACCATAAAGGTAATACCTCCAAATATTTAATGCAAAGATTACCGCAGCTAACTCCAAATCATGTGTTGGGTAATTTTGCTCATGGATTTTCAACTGTCATGAGGCATAAGCTATCACCATATCATTTTGCATAAGAACACACTCCAATACCTTCTTGGATGCATCACTATAGATCACAAACCTTTCTCCACTACAAGGCAGTGTGAGCACAGGTGCACTGGATAACCTTCTTTTCAACTCCTTGAAATTATCTTCACATTTTTCCGTCCAGACAAACTTAACTCCTTTCCGAGTCAACTTGGTGAGTGGATTAGATAATCGTGAAAAATCTTTCACAAAACGTCGATAATATCCAGCCAAACCAAGAAAACTTCGGATCTCAGTTACTGTTGTTGGTCTCGACCATCTTTCAATAACCTCTGTTTTTTCTGGATCCACAGATATCCCCTCTTTTGAGATTATGTGACCCAAAAATGCAACTTTTTGAAGCCAAAATTCACACTTGGTAAATTTGGCATAAAGATTCTCCTTTCTCAGGGTCTTCAATATAATTCTCAAGTGATCTTCATGTTCTTACTTGCTCTTTGAATAGAAAAGAATATCGTCTATAAAGACTACCAAAAATTGATCAAGATAGTCTCTAAAGACTCTATTCATCAGATCCATGAAGATAGAAGGGGCATTAGTAAGACCAAATGGCATCACTATAAATTCATAGTGTCCATACCTTGTACAGAGAGCCGTCTTTGGTATATCCCCCCTTTTGACCCTTAATTGATGATACCTTGAACGAATATCAATCTTGGAAAAGTATTGAACTCCTCATAGTTGGTCAAATAAGTCATCAATGGGTGGGAGATGATATTTGTTCTTGATAGTGATCTTGTTAAGTTCTCGATAATCAATGCAGAGTCTCATTGATCTATCTTTCTTATTAACATATATAACAGGTGCTCCCCAAGGTGACGCACTAGGGCGTATGAATCCCTTATCAAGATTCTCTTGGAGTTGCTTCTTCAATTCCTGCAACTCAATTGGGGCCATTCTATAAGGTGTCTTTGAAATAGGCAATGCACCCGGTACGAGTTCTATTGAGAACTCAACCTCACGATTTGGTGGAAGTCCCGGTAATTCCTCCGGAAATATATTATCAAACTCCCATACAATGGGCATATTCTTAATCGTGAGTTTCTCACCAACCATTTGAGATAAATAACCTTCATTTAGTGGAATCAGGACCTATAAGATGGAAGAAATTTCCACTGGAAGGTTATGTTCATCCTTGCATTGATAGACGATCATAGATTGATCTCGAATATGAAATGTGAGTTCCATTATTTGGAAATTGATATAAGATCCATATAAAGAAAGCCAATCCATGCCAAGAATCACATAAAGTTCTACTATAGGATGGATCACAAGATTTTCAGGAAGCACTTTCCCACAAACTTCGATCGAAGAAGAATTATAAACTTTTGATGCGACTTTTGTGCCATTAGGTGTTGTCACAGCTAACTCAACATCTAATTGTTGAGGTAATACGGTGATACCCTTAGAAAATTCTTCATAAATAAAAGAGTGGGTGGATCTAGAATCAAATAAAACATTTTCTACCTTAGAGTGGATGGTAAGTGTACCTTTCACCACATCGTTATCGTACTCCACATCGCTGATAGAAATTGCATGTGACTTTCCTTTGTATTTAGCCTTAAGAGTTTGTTGACGTCGACCATCATCATCAACCCTTGGATTAGGGCATTTATTGGCATAATGTCCCATCTCCTTGCACTTGAAACATTGAAGTGTAGTAGGTTCATTCTGTGTATCCATTCCATTTTTTGCATCATTAGACATCTTCTTCCCATCATCGCGACATTCAAATGACCGATGAACTTCCTTTCCACATTTGAAACATTTACTTGTCCCTTTAAGACTACTCCCTACATGTTTCTTTCTACACTTTGAACATAAGGGAAAGCTCATCTTCTTTTTAGTGTGCTCTTTAGATTTTCCTTTGAATTCCATTTTCCTCTTCTTATCAAACCCATATGACTTATGGGTTACTCCAATCTCCATATCGACTTTGAGAGCACATCGAACGATTTCCTCGTAGCTATTGAAGTCCCTTATGGCTAACGCCCTTCGAAGACTTGGTTTTAAGCCACTAAAGAATCGATCGATTTTACTCTCAGGTTGGATAATAATACCAGAAGCGTACCTTGCAAGTCTTGTAAAATTTTCTTCATATGTACCAACAGATTCATCATCCTTTTGCTTCAGTTCAAGAAACTCTTTCTCCATCTTTTTTCGGAGAATACGAGGGAAGTACTTATTGAAAAATAAGTTGTTGAACTCGTCCCATTCCATGGACTCAATTTCATCCCTTTTCCTCGTATTCTTAATAAGATTCCACCACTGATCAACATCTCCTTCCAAACGATACACTGCTAGGATGAATTTATCATGTTCAGAACATTGAAGATCTGAAAATATATTTCCAGTAGTACTAATCCATTGTTCAGCAACTAATGGATCATTAGACCCGCTGAAAGAAGGTGGACACTGCCTCATGAAGGATTCAACAGAATTTTGCTCCTTCCTTTGCTCGTTTGGAAGTCCTGCATGATTCATAGCTTGAGAAAGTTGTGTGAGCATGGCTACAAGATTTTTCATTACAGATCCCATAACGTTTGGTTGCTCAGGGGGACAATCATTGCATTGACCGTCGCATTTCGCATTAACACGGTTCCTTCGGGTTCCAGCCATTGACTAAAACCAAGAAGAATAGTGTGGGCAACACTAATTATAATAGGAAAACCACATAATCAAGAATAAAATTTCACACTTAAGGTCTTATCCTAGGTTATTCATGGCCATTTCTAAAACACTAATATTGTGTTCTATGCTTAGACTTATCCTTAGGGTTCTTACTAAGGCATTCACATCCTAGTTTCCAAAGGTTGGCTATACCTTTCCTTTGATACCAACTATAACGACCCATACTTTACATACATTGTTAATACTTCAAAATTCAAGCATACTTATTACAACATATAACAAAACGACGAAAGGACCTTATAGGTATAGTGTCTTTAGAAACAGGGAAACATAAACAACTGGTTCATAAAGTGTCTACACTGTCTCCCATTTATTTCATCATATCTATAGTCCCTTTTGGCATATCTTACTTAATAACCTTATTCCTGACCTGGGGAAAGAAAACATAAAAAAGGGTGAGCTCAAATTCTCATTAACGGTAAACAAAAGAAATAACAATCACATCATATACATAAGCACATAACTTTTGAAAATCTTAACCTACAAAAGAGATCATAATTTCATAACATGGGATAAATCATTGTAGTGAAATGTAATCACAATAATCATAACTTAAAACATGAAACTTTGTGGCATACACACATAATCATAGAGAATCATTTCTTATTAGTCAAGGCTCATTGACAAGACTATCTTAGTGGACAAAGTCCATTTCTGAACCGAGTTTACTCCTCGTTTCAGTCCTATTTCACTGGACCGGTATAACCTACCGTTCCAGCCATGTCTATCTCAAGAGATATAAAATCTTTACCCAATGCATTGGAGGGAGATATAGGTCTCACCCATCTCATAATGATACCATTCTTATGTGTCCCACAAAACCATAAACCATACATCATATCATAATCCATGTAATAAAAATGGGATTCTTAAACAACATGACATCATAAGACAATAAATATAAGATAAAGGAATTCATAAAAATAAATCCAGCACAACATAATCAAATCAATGTAATAATAGAGATAAAAACATAACCCTTTATTATCTTATATGGAAAATAATTTTGATAAAACACTTGAACTCCATTCTTGAGGAAAATATCCTTTCTACTTCAAAAACATTTTTCCTTTCTTAACATGTCATACAATTTTAAACTAAAATAAGTTGATTAAAAATAAACTTGAAAACTTGTAAAGGAATCTTCTTGTAAATAATTTTTTAAAAATCCATTCATGCCGTATAAGTTAAAAAAAACATTTTTCTCGTACTTTTGTTGGAAAAGTCAAAAAATACCTCGTACGAAAAACGACAAAAGATTCATTTCATATCTTTTACTAAAAACTCACCGAAGGGTAAAAATGGATTTAAACAATTGTAGGTGGATGGAAATAATATTACATATTGAGGAAACATGGATGTGGATGATAAAATACACCCCAGTAAATACCAAAGTATAAACAATCTCGGATAAAAATGAGATTGTGATATTTCCCTTACCTTAGGTCGTTTTGCTTTGTAAGTGTCCGAACCTCCTGTATAATGATTTAAATAATTTTATTGACTTATTACAGAATCATAATTATTTTTATGATATCATATATGTTCATTTTCTTAGCTTCTTAGTAGTAATATTTCATTGCTACTTGTTATTCGGGTGTTTATAAATTTTTGTTCTTATGCGTGTTTTGTCGAATAAATTCTTATTCTTATATTTAGGTTATAGATACCTCATTTCCAGAATGGTATTAGTGTAATATATATCATATTCATTCATTCAATTCATTTATATAATCATTATGAAATGAATATCATGTAGAACGAGTCGCATCACATCGTGGAGACGGTATTCCGTACGTACGTACGAGTGATGATATCGTTCCTATGATCATGGAATTGTATTGGAGTGTATGTATACTATTTTATAATCCATATCACTTTATAATAGTCGTATATAGTCATTATTTACACCATTATACCCATCCAAGTAAGGTGGTGGTGGAAAATAGATTACACCACGACGTGGAGACGGTATTCCGTACGTACGCACACGCGGGGATTTATTTTTCCATAGGATGGATATATGGTGAAATAGGGTTGTTTCATACTTATAATAACATATTATTATATTAGTGATACTGATGTTATTACTTCATAATGAAAAAACTAAAGAAGAATAAGTGGAAGAAGAAATAAAGATGAAAGAATCGGTAACGGACATTACCTCTTCTTTGAAGTGCTTCTTTGAGACCTTCTTTTAGGGAACTAAAATTGGTCTTTGAAGAATACCAGGACCTCTAGGATGTATCTAGGGAAGTGGATACGAGGAATTGGCAGGGGTTGGCCGAGCTTGAAGGCTCAAAGTGGTGTGAGGAAGAGGGGGAGGAGGTGCCCTTTTATAAGGGAGGAGAGGGGCACCTTTGGGAAAACTAAAAATATTATTTTATTATAAAGTCATGTTCGGTTTTAAATAGCTCCAAATTGATATATTTAGAAGCTAAGGTTGGGATGGGTCGAAATCCTCTCATAAAATAGAATTTAGACAAGTTTAGGTTCCTATTTTAACCTTATCATTTAGATTTAACATTATGTTAAATAATTTTACTTTTACCGTGTCTTCTTATGTTCTTATACTATAAGGTTAATAAACTTACTATAAGCAGCCAAACGAACCCCAAGTTGTTTATTATTAATATATATAACCTTATATAAGTCATTTGTCCAAACCTTAGATTTTTAGGAATAAAATAATAATTACTAATATAATATTTGTTTTAAAAACTATTTTATGTCAATTTTGACACTATTTAGTAATTGATTTTTGTGAAAATCATAACAGAATTATTAGTTCGAAAAAAGTTAATTAAATCAATACTAACATGTCATATTAACCCATAAAATTAGTGGAATTCATAAAAATTCTGAAATTAAATTTATTTTGGTGTTTATAACATTAATTATGTCAATATTTCATTAATAAGATAATTACTGCATCATCATTGTGTCATAAATAAATTAAATTATTTAATGTCTAAAAATTAAAAATAAACTACCATTATGTAGGAAATCTTTTTAGATTTCTAATGAATATTTATAGTCGAATTTATCTTATGTAAAACCCCATATTAAAAATTATTTACTTATTAAACTTTGATTTTAACTATTTTAACCCTTCTTTAAATAAATTAATAATAAATGTCCTAATCTAATCCAAGTGGGCCTAAATGGTCATATTTTATTCCTAAGTTTGTTTTTGGTCGAATTAAACTTATCCAATAGAATTAGAACATGTGTTAGGGTAATAATAATATCATCTTTACCCTTAATTACCCTATTTACTTTTAACCGTGGTAAAAAAAAGTAAAAAGTTACTATTCATCAAAAATTATTTTCATCTCATTGAAGCACATTTTAGTCCTTGATATTAACCGTGTCTCTCGGATTTTCAAAATTCCACTCTTAGATGCGGTAAAATTAAGTTTTATGAAAAATTCAGTTTTTTATCTACCACTTAGTGGTTTCACTATTCATCAAAAATTGAAAGTTTTCAGAAAAATACCAAAATTTCACCCTAGGCTAATTTCGATATTCCAAATCCAAAAATGAAGTCCATTTTGAAAAATAAAATTTATAAAATTTTAAAAAGTGGTTATTACTATTCATAATGGCTAGTTTTAATAATATTTTAATAACATATCGTTGTTTAGTGAAACTCGGTATTGCGTACGACGCAAGTTATCGAGGAAGGTCGTGATTTCGTGTAAAGCAAGCCAAGCAAGTGTTGTGTAGAAAAATATTCCTTTTATGATTTATATAACATAAAAGTCTCGGGTGTTACATAATATGGGTGATCTCAGATAGTTAGTAAGTGTAAATATTGTGGCACTAATAAAAAATCAATGAGAATAAATTAACCTAGAAATGAATATAACTGATAACATGAGACATTAAAATAACTATATAAAGAAATATCAATATGTATGGTAAGAAATTGAAAATTATTTTATCTAAAAAAATCATAATGAAATGTATCCATAGATACGTCAATGCAAAATCTCATGGACGAATAATTACTTAATCTAAATGAGTAAAATATTTAATTATTGGACACCATGTTTCCATGGTACATAATAACATTGCCACCAAAACCTATCACATGAAATTTTTCCACATATAAGGTTAAAAACTAAATTATTTTTTCAAATTATTCATATCATGGGTCTACAGATGCATCGAGGGGCTATCTATAATAGGTCCCACCTATGTCATACCAGTATAAATAATTCCTCATATTCTTAAAAAATATTCCTTATTAAAATATCCACATTCAATAACAGATACCAATTTATCAATAATTTCCAAGGGGAATCCATGTAATAACAAGTTATTTTTATTTTAATGAATTTAAATACCGTTTAAATATCATACAAAAATCTCGAGGGAAATTATATTTTAAACATTCAAATGTATCCCATACCACATTGAAACATTTAAATCATAAACCACAAAAATTAATAGTATAAATGAAAGATATAATACCATTAGATTAATTTTATTAAAGATATAATGTTTTAATATTTATTATATACACAAAATAAAACTGAATTTTTTCATACTAGAAAATAATTCTCAACAGAATGTAAATTGAGATGAAATCCCTTACCTAAATCTGTATTTTGTTGTCAATTCATTATACTCATGTATAAAGGTTTAAAATATGTTACTAAATTATACCAGAACAATAATCCTGATTATAATATCATATATTTACTTCTTATAATATATCATTATCTATTAGTAAACGAACATTCTTTAATTTCACTATTTCAGGTGTTAATTGTGGAGTTTTCTCGAGTAAGTTATAACTCGTTACTTGTTATTATAAATAATTAGACTAGAGTTTCATAAGATATAAAATTTAAACCATGGGTTTATTATCATATATAAGTAGTATATATATATTTATAATAATCTATAAATATTTTATATATGAAATGAAATGCACTGTTCATGGAGATGTTAGTCCATCCGTATGCGTGCATGCTACCTTCATTTCCATCTCATATTTCAAAAGAATAAAAATTTAATGATATTTATATTCAAGTATATTATAATTAAATTAATATATTTATGTAATATATTTAATAAATTGTTATTAAAATAATATTTAATACCTTCTATGTATTAAGTGAACGAATCACATCGCTTCGATTGGGAAATAGTCCAAACTTCCTCAAATGATGTTATCGTACTAACGCAAAATGGAAATTATTATCGTTATCTGTTTTAAAAGGCCTCAATTAGTATAAATACGTAATAAATATTGTATATATTGTATATAAATAAATTTTCTATCATAATGGTCACCATGATAGGTGGTAAAGGGAAAACGAACAATCATTATTTCATGAGGCAGTAGCTTTCGGTACACAGAAACAATATATTCATTACCTAGTAGATGGAGGAGTGTGTTAGGGTAGGTAAAAAACTTATCCTAAAAAAAACTAGTTTATTATGGATACTTTTTCAGTTATAGAATTGTGAAATAATAATATTTGATCTATTAGATAATGTAAATGCAACTAGAGATCATGAGAAAATATTTTACCTCGTAATCTGGTAACTCTTTTTGGTTTGTATCAAAAGGGTTCCTTGGATTTCTTAATTACCAAATGGAGGAATATTGGTTGAGGGTATAGATTTTTGGATACTATTTGGGAAGAGTGTGGATGATCCAAATTTATTGAGATGTGTGAGGAAGGGGTATAGTGCTTTCCTTTTTATTGTAGAGGGGGAGTAGAACTCTTGTAAATAAAAAAAGGTATTCAATAATGGGAGGTATACTTTACCTAAAGATCCTAAAAAATAATCTAATAATTTATTAAGGGATTATAATGGTAAATAAAAATATCCATATAAAAATATGTGAATTTTAATAATTTATTCCATTAACTTCATGGATTCCCCAATTTTATCATTTAGGTTTTAATTAAAGCTTCTAGTTTTAAAATCTAATTAATTTAACCATTAAAAATAAAACAATGTGACATTTATTAGAAAATATAAAACTAATAAACTATTAATATGATATATAATTTTTAAAATAAAAATAACATGTTTTTTGGAAATTAATTTTAGACCAAGAGCATGTGACTCGCTAAAACAATGCTTAAACTCAAACCATGTTAACAACATTTTTAAAATATATGGGTCAATATGATAATTATAAAATACTAATTGGTACATTAATAGACCATATTTAATATTTATTAACATTTAAAAACACTTGTAATAATATAGGGTTTTTATTAATTTTAAAACATTTAATAAAATATCATTAGTTATAAAATAACAATAATGACATTTTTTAAATTATTTATTAAATTATAATTTTAAAATATCAAAACAATATTTTAATTAAAATATATCATGATTATATATTTGTAACATGATATATTCAACTTAAAACTAATTAATGTAAATAATTAAATCTATTCACTTAACTTTTAATATTTACTATATCATTTATTTTAGTTATTTATTAACTAAATTATCACTATGTTTGCATTTCTTATTCATTTTATGTAACTAAACCATATATAAAAATTATTGATAAATTGTTATGATAAAAATAAACAATAAACTATTTGACCATCAAAATTATATTTATAATCTAAAATATAATTTTATATACATATTATAATTTTTTATAAATGTTAAAGGAAATGAATGTCCCCTTTTTGTCTTTTTCATTACTTATTTTTTATAGGGAACATCCATTGAATAATATCCCAATACCTGAATACAATTATAAAATAGTAAGGATATGGTCAAATTATTGGAATAAAGTATATTTTGGACATGTTTGGAGGTCATTTTGGTTCTTAATATTAATGTTTAGTCCCATTTTAAGCCTAATCATACAATAATCGCCATAATTAATTTTATTCACTTTCAGCAATATTTTTTTCCCGAATTAAGTTGATCATATAATAACAAAAATATTTTACTAATTACAACCATGTATATCTATTTTACAAAATTCAAATCATATAAGTGGGAAAATAAAGATTAACACTCATATCCCATACGTGGCGAGAAAGTGGGATTTTAAAGTAGAAACGTTCAAAATTTGATTAATTTTTATGTGAAATATTAATAAGAAAATGATTCCAATGAACTAAATTGGATTAATATGTGTATAATGTATTTATTTTGACTTAAAAACCAATTTAATTTATAATTAAACATTAATAATTATTTAAACGAACTAGTGGTTTTTAACTAAAATGTTGTATTTTTTACTATTCATCAATAAATGAACCTTCTCAAAAAAATTCACCCTAAGAAAATTTTGACATTATGAATTCAAAATTGATGTTTGTTTTGAAAATTAAAATTAATTAAATTTCTAAAATTTAGTTGTAAAATATTTGTGCTATTAAAAGGTGATAAAACCTAGTCTTTCTTATAATTCAAGCTAACTTAGTGTGGTGTGTAGTGTAAGCTTAACATCGTGTAGCATATTAGGAGAGAATAATATTTAATCTAACATGATGATATTATAAATTATTTGGGTTTCACATAGATATTCCAATCATCTTATGTAACTCATCATGTAAGCATGCATGTGTGATTTCATACTTGTGTTGGTTTATATACATGATCAAAATCCATATGGAATGTCTCCTCATTCACACCATGAAAATCAAAATATGTTGGATTCTATGTTTATTTGTCAAAACTCATTATTTTAGTGTCTCCTCTTCATGGATGATCTTTATATAATTTATCTAATATGATTTTAATTATGATATATGTACACTAGTATTATCTTACGTTCATGTAGTATGTTGCTCAGTATCACACTTGATGGTATCACATCAATGGTGGTACACCTAGTGGTAGAAACTGGTGGAAGAACTCCTAGAAGTATTAATCCTAGAAGTTTTACCCCTAGAAGTAGAACCTCCTTATAACACTCATTGAGGTTTCATTCCAAGAGGTAGTACCTCATGCTTTCACTCGTAGCAGTAGCATTCTTTGTGGTAGTATGCCCATTGGAAGCTTTGTTAAGGATATCATGAATTATGGTATAATTACTCAATAAGTATAATTTTTTTATAAAACTATCTTGAACTTGTCAACTCACGTTCTTTAAACTTTTTAATCATAAATATCCTTTTCTATCTACCAGGACTGTAAATCAGAAAACATATGCACATATATAGATGTATTATCAATCATGGAATCTAATTCCTTCTATGAATCAATAATAATACTCAGAGAACCGCCAATGTTTTTTTACACACCAACACATATTGATTTATTGAAAAAAATACAACATTTGGGATTAATAGTTTCCCCCATTGTATTTTTTTGTCAATATATACCATAGTTATTAATATGTGTATGTGGATGTACTACCTCATTCCCCACATTATTTATAGTCAAATTCGAAGGTTAATGTGAGGGTCTTGTAATATATTCTCATTTATTTCAAGGAACTATCATACACTTCCTCCTCTTTTTTAATAGCTAATTATGATAAAATATTTATTTCATAACAAGGATCCTTTGTTTGTTCTATTATAATTCTATGTGGGAAAGTATATTTATAAAACAGGATATATATATATAACTAAGGATGTCTGTAATGTCTATATGTAACCTTGCATTTGATATCATGCTAAAAATATCATATTTCTTAAATGGGGGCTATAAAAATATCTTCTTTTATTAAAAACATTTATCATTCACATATATCAAAAAATTATAAAACTAATTCATGTATACATCATGAAATTCCCCCATTTTTTGATGTTAACATAACTAACACCCCCCTTAATAATTTCATTTAATATAGTCATACCAAAGGGGTGACTTTTTTTTGGAATACCTTATTTCTCTAGCATTAAAATCTATCTATAATTTTCAGATTAACTAGAATTCTATAATGATTTATTCATCTTTGGATTTTAACCCATAAAGTGATGAACTATTCAATTTCATGGTAGTAATTATACCCAATTTAGGATGGTATCTTCATTCCATTACTGGCGATAACATTAGAATTTTATCCATCATTGTATAGTGTGAGCAATAATCATTAATCTCATTAATGTCCTTATATGTAACTACAAATAATAGAAAAGATTAAGGGGATAATGAGGAAATTTTTCCATTTAGAAACAATATTTAGGCTGAGATCTTCCTCTCAACATATGAAATTATATTCTTCCAATCTAAGCATGGGATAATTTCTTAGGAAATTCCATTATATTTTGTGTCTTCTCTATTTGATAATATTCTTTCTTGAACTTATTTTTTTTGAATACCCTTTTCAACTTTAGTCTTACGAATCTTCAAGTTACCCATGGTTGATAACTTCTCATCAATTCTCATCTCACCTTCTGAATCCAATTTTTTTCCTTTATCTTTTGTAAGTTATTCAACTTCCTAAAAATTTTAACATGATTTGACTTGATTTTTAAAAACAACTATAAAAAATTTCTTATTATTTAAAATCATTTATGAATATCCACCAGATTCACCATGATTTATATTTTGAAACATATTCCCTTTCACAGTATAGGTAACCTCTCATTATATTATTCTAATACATACCCATCCTTCTAACCTTCCAAACTGAATCTAATGAAAAACACTTGTAGAATCCAAAATTTCTTATTTGTTTTTAGTTATGGTGAAAATATGCTCAGATTTTTTTTTCTCTGTTATTCTTTCCTAAAATTCTCATTGAAAAACCAACTTAGTTATTTTGACCTTCTTGGTAATGACATGTTAAAATATAACTAATAGTATTTCTATATGTGATAATAAAAACACATAAAGAACATGTGAAACCCTGTTCTTCCAAACACATTGTTGATCTATCAGGATTTGTGTTGTTTCTATCCAACTGTAATCCAAGTCTTACATTTCTTGGGGGGTTGTTCCTTCTATGAAATATTCTTCCCTTCCTTTTAATTTTATTATTTACTTTCTGTTATATAATCAAAAATATCTTTATTTTATTTTTATAACTACACTTTTATATAAAAAATGGTTTTTTAAAACTAATTTAGTATAGATTTACCTTGTTCATGTGAACTTATCTTCTCATAGGCTGGATAATATTCTCTATTTACCATATAATATTTAGTGTTTTCTTTTCTAGCCATATTCATCTCATAATTAATGGTTATACAAATTTATTTTTATTCAAATAAATATTCAAATTTTTATCCACATTTTTTTTTCTGTAATGGTTACCACATTTTTAAACTCATTAAACTTCAACTTAGGTTGGTTCATCTCATCAATATAAGATGATTACTTCTTAATTAGTTCATCCATATTATCATGAAAATTTTTATTATCTATACCAATATTCTTCATTTATTTATTATGTATTGTATTTGACTCATCAGGAAATATAATTTTTTCTTTTGATCCCAATAAAGCTCGATCATTTCTTCTCCATCGTCGATACTACTTGATGAATCAGATCCATTCCTTATACGAGTGTACATGCTCACATAATTCTCCAAAAACAATTTTATGAGGAACTATTTTTGTTATTTATCATTAAATTTATCTTTTTTTTTCTGAAGTGTTTGTTCATCTTCCAAACCCCTTTGTTTTGGTGAGGTCTCTCATCATCATATTCTAATTTTGTTTCTAATTATCTGACGTTCTTCTATAAAAAATTAATGGAAAAATGAAAAGAGTTACCCAAGATGAATCAAATTAGTTATTTCTTACTCATTATAATCAACAATACCCTTTTCATTCATTTGGATATTAGATCAACAATTTGATTGATTCATCATCCTCTATTTTATTATCAGAATCACTTAAAAAATCAATATCATCTCCCTTACCTTTTCTATTTATAATGCCTTTAAAATACATTTCATATTTATCATTATTTGTGAATAATGGTGACTTTCTGATATCAAAATCTAAGATTAATTTTTGTAGTGCATCAATTTTCAAGCATATCACTCCAACATGGCTAATATTTTTGAATCAACCCAAATCTATAAAGTTCTTCATCATTTTTTTGATAATGATGAAATCCTATAGATTCTCGATGAATATCCAATTTTTTATCAAAATTACTTACCTAGGTATTGTATTTATTGATGGTATCATCATTATTCATCATTATCTCTTCAAATTAACAAATCCAATATTTATTTTTTCCCTCATATTTGATATTACCTTCATAGATACTTCTCAATTTGTCTTAAATTTCCAGGGATTTTTGTAGACCCATGAAAATTATGTAGAACATATATGATAGAGACATCATGATGTCATCTTGATCCTATACATATAACACTATATATGTATCTTATTATTGTGTTTCATAGTGTATCCTTCTATAATGGGTAGAAATCACATAATTTTATCATCTCTCCCTCCTAGGCCAACTGATAGGAGGAAGGGTAACATTATATTCCACCAATCGTGATAATTCCTTATTACATAAGTGGGAACCCATATAATATTGAAAGAATTAATATTCTCCATTTCTCAAAATGATTCTTGGATATTTACTGCTATATCCCCAACCCTTCTAATAGCACTTATGGAGTCCCATTCTATATGAACCACTAACAGGGAGTAGTATCGGTGGTCTCTTTTTAAAAATTCTCTTATTTTCCAAATCAACCTCTCAATCTTTTTCAGGTTCTTAGTTCAATCATTATTGACTCTCAATATCACATCATGTGTATTTGTATTATAATAGATAGGATAACATATTATTTACATGTTTTGGAATAAAATCCAACTCCTTAATGCATTGGTTATACCCCCCATCAATGATTATTTACTATCAAACAACTGACTACAACCACAAACATGCCTTGTATAATCCTCAGATATTCCCACTATGTTCCTCAACATCCTAAACCAAATAGAAGATACAATTATCTAAATAAAATGGGTATTTATCATGTAAATATCTATTTTCGCCCATGGTATATTCTACACAACTTAGATATATGATCTTCCTCTACAAGTTGGTAGTTCATCAGCTCTGCATGTGTACCTCTTCAAGAACATCAAAACCATCTTGCAACTCTACTAGTATCAAAAATTCTTTCAAATTTTTTGAAAGATGGATTCCCCTAAAATTATATAAATAATATTGTAGGTCACCTTTAAGGACTCCTTAATTTGGTTATTCTTTTATTCTACCAATGGAAATTATTGAATTGTTAAAAATCTCAATATGTTCTCAAGTCTAAAACAAAAAACTTCTTCTCCACCTACACAAATGTATTGATCACCTATATGCGTAGTTATTATCAATATTGAAAACTATTAATAAAATAGTGATACTTGTTTGAATTAAAACTCATAAGAGTCAAATCTAGACTCCAATGTTTCCTAATCATTACTATTGTATTCTATAATATCATATAGTATCCTGCAATTTCTTTATCAAAATGGAATATAAAAACAAATATTTATTTATATTTTAAATTAATCTAATGTAGCCTGATTATTTCCTCATTAATTCTAGATATTATTTGATTTTTAACTTCCTATGATTATTCCTCATGATATCATCATAAATCATGATCCATGTGTTGTGATATTCTTCAATTAAAACACATATTAATTAAATAACAATATTTTAAATAAAATACCTATTTATATACCCCCATATATTAGATATTTATTTTCACATGGAATAATAATTAATAAAATACAAATTCTCATTTTTTTATTCATATATGACATACTTTTATCATGATAATTTTCATTAAATTCTTTGGACACATATCAATAAATTGTACTATTATTATTTTAATCATCATGTAAGAATATGTTAAAACTTTATGATTTCATTGGTTTATATGTATGATCATATTCATAAATATCATGGAATGTATCCTCATTAAAAACATGAACAACACTATATCTTGGGTAATCTATTTATTAGTGTGATTTCATTCTTATTATATCTCCACTTCACAGTCAATCCTCAGATGATGTAACTCATATGAATGGAATCTAGAAATAAGTATAATATAATTATATCATTATTAGGTGGTAAGTTTATCATAAATAATGAAATTAAAACACACGATTGCATACATTATATAATAATAGTTGATATTATCATATCAATGGTAGTAAATATAGTGATAGAACTAGGTAGTAGACCTCCTGTTTGTAACACACTCGGTGGTAACTCATGATGATAAGACTCATGGTATTATAAATTGATTTTAGAACATGTAGAGGATGCTCTCATAAAGGTATTATAGATGGAATTATCAATCATAGTTGTATCATTATTGATAGTATGATTCTTGGAAATATATCTCCTCAGTAAATATCAGATTTGATTTTCTATACTATATTGAACTTCTCCACTCATGTTATTTTTTCAATAAACTCACATATTCCTTTTCTATGTACAATGAAAGTAACTAAACCAAATTATGAAACTATGTGGTTGTGTTAACATGAATGAAATATAATTCCTTCCGTGAATCCATAAAAATCCTCTAAGAATCAACTCTACTAATTCACTCACCAACACAGATTGAACCATTAACAAAAAATACAATACTTTGGATTAATATTTTTCCATATTTTATTTGATGTTCAGTATATACTTCCTAATTAAGATATTATATAATGAAATAAATTTTATTCAAAGAAACTGATGTTACATATTTTTTGTATCTTAATTTTTTTTATTCCCCTATGGATGTAATGGTTATGTCTAAAATTCCTCTCATTGATACATGTTTTGTATTATGTATCTAATTTCCATTAATGGGTTTATACATTTCCAATATAAAATTTTATATTGTGAAATTAATTTTATTAATTTTATTTTATTTTAAATTTGAATCCCTCTTTTAAAAATTATTTGATATAATTGTTTTGCAAGCTATAAGTGGGTTATCCCATCTCAATTCTTATTTATTGGGAGTTATGTTATATTTACCACTTATTTACTTTTGTGTAGTATAAGAATTTATAGGGATGAATATTGACCATATTTATCACAATTTATAAGGGATATTAAACCCTATATTATTATCCCTCCATCATATTATTTTGATTCATGAGTTACCAAATCCATTGTAAAACTCAATATTTTTCCATAGTGGAAAATCCATCATGAGTTTTGAACATAAAAGTGTGTGTAGTTTACTATAGAATAAATATTTTACTCTTTCAATGATAACAATGTGTCTTTGATCTCAAAATTCATGTTTTCTACTATGTTGATGGTCAATCTCAGCACTAAGGATCATTGCAAACCAGAGGCAGTTTCCGGAAAATGCATGCATTTTTTCTTAACTCTATTGTTTGGTGCATAACATAGTTAAAGTCAAAATACCTCATCAGATACAAGAGTTTTGTGGGTGTACTTCCATAGAAAATTCAAGAATGTCACAAAATCCAATGTTCTAAAATCAAGTACCATTTTTCATGACAAGATGATGTCGCGCGACATATAACACTAAGAGGATGGAATGTATATAAATAAAGAATCAACACTAGAATAATTATATTGATATACCTATGGATATTTAAGAGTTGATGTCACATAAAAACCCATATATTTCATAAAGGAATCACAACCATAACCTTTCATGGATTTCTATAGTCCTAGATCATGTTCTGAAACCCTCATATAGACCCTAATTAACTTCATCCTGCAAGAGAAGTCTTCAGAAATATCCCATTAATGTCTAAAATACTTCTATTAAGATGAAAATAAATCATTTAACTCTTTACTTCTCATAAAAACAAATGTTGTTTGAAATTATTACTCCAACATCCATTCACTTACCTTATACTAGATCCCATGGTTTTCACAACTAAAAAAACACATATAACTCAAAATTTTCACAACACAACCTTATGGTCCTTGACTTGATACCTCATTTAGAAAATCAAATTTTCATTCATGTTGATTGGTCATATTCCATGAGCCCATTTTTCCTTGGTTTATTTAGTAGAACAATATTCACACATCTGGAATTAGGGACCCTCAATCCAAGAATCAAAAATTCAATAACATTATGGATAAAATCATTTCCTTTGACACCAAATCCAAGAAAATGAAACCCCAAAACCCCAATCTACTACCTAAAATTCATAGTGTCTATTCATTATGAATTAATGAAGAATCTACATAGTGGATATTTATTCCAAGTTGGTGGAATCATTGAGAGAAATGGGACATCATTCCCCTCTATGAGAAAAAGTGGGATCCCTAGATATTTTTCTCTTCCTACCTAAACTAGGATTGGGATACTCTTTTTGTAATCCCAAAAAAACATCCTTGTTCTATGAATCTAAACTAAATATGACCGATATCATAATATCATGACATTAATATTCATAACAATTTACTCACCAAATGATGTTGAGTTGTATCCTTACCCTGTGTGACAAGAACAATATACCTCATGTGATGAGTGTGAGATGATTCATATATCATTTAGGAATCTTCTACGCATAATGCCCACACTATCTATAATTTTCTCTCCTTTCATGATGCAATCATCCTTACCATGTGACGTAAAAATTCATGGACCAATCATACCCATGAAATTAAAATATATTGTGAAACTATGTGGGTTTTAATCCACTTATTCTAATATGGTATGTATATAAAGGCTAAAAAATTTCATACATAGATATTACATATTTTTAGATGATATTTCATTTCATTAAACAAATAAACACTTGAGGATCGTAATGTTATAGTTCATTTATATACATGGATATGTAAACAACTAGGTTATAATAGTTCTATATCTTCTCCCACCCAGTTATTCAAAACTAAGACCCTTTATAGACAAAGGACACATAATACCTTCCATCATAACCCAGGGAAAAGAGACATAAGAAAGTGTGAGCTCAGATTCTTAAAAAGGGTAATCAAGGTAAATATATAAACAAAACATGAGCATAAGGGTATGATAACATCAGGATAACATAGGAAAAGAACACCCTACATATCAAATATCAAATTTATAAGTTATTACATACATATTCATTGTTCAAAAGACATTAATAAAATAGAAATCAAAGAAAATTATCCATGAGATACTAACGTTGACAAAAGGCATGGGATTGTGTCATACACAAGTACATAAAAAGAAATATTTTTTTAATCATGACTTATTTTCAAGGATATCATTATAGAATGGGTTCAATCCCCAAACCATCATAGTAGTGAAGGATCACTCTCAATATATTCATATTGTGAAAAATTATATATTGAACTAGATTCACTCACAATTTGAGTCTTTTTTATCTCATGAAATAAAAATCATTACCAAATTCTTTAAAGGGAGATATAGTTCTCACCCATCACATAATAAAATCCATAAATTAGTGTACCACAAGATCATAAATTATTAATCATATTAGAACCCACGAAAATAAATGGTTTAAAAAAACATCATTATAGAATGACCTATTTAAAAGAAACAAGCTTCATAATCATTTAATCAATTCATCGGAGATTAACATATTAGAAAAACATTTTTTATAAGAATTTTATCATGGTATTAATCAATGAATTAAAATGGTTTTCATAAAAATCTTATTATAATAAACACAATATAATCAGAGAAAGAAAAATAATGGTACCCTTGGTTCATAACACCGGAAATGTATGAGTAATATCAAACTCTGTTATCTTAGAAGGAATATAATTTTGAAATATAACTTTGAAAATTTCATGACAAAAATAGAAAATATACTTTAAAAATCACGTTTTTAAAACATAGAACATTTAAAAAATCCATTTATTCTAAAATAACCTTGGAAACATATAAAAGTATAATTAAAAATTAGTTAAATAATTTCTTGATGAAAATAAAAATTAAATTTTCTAGAAAATATTAAAACATAAAAAATTTGAACGATAGTTTTCATTGAATATAAACCGTGAAAATATTAAATTAATATTTAAAACAATAGGTGGTCAATATGGTGGAAAATTTTGCTCATTACATAAATGTTAAAACCAATATTACTTTCACATTTGAAGTAATATACAAATGGACCTTTTTTAATAAAAAAATATTCATTTTAAAATAATTTTTAAATAGTAAAACAAGGGTAAATATTTCATTAATAAATAATTTGGAGAATTATAAAACATTTTTTAAAATATTTTTAGAAAACATGGATATAAAAGGAAAAATGTTTTTGACCGGAGAGATAAATAAAAACAATATCTCTTATAGACAATATTGGGATATCATTAATTATTTATGAGAGGAAAAAACATTAAAACTTTTATTCTACATAAATAACCAATGGATATGAAAATAGATTATTATCTTGAGATATAGATTATAATATTTCATTATTGTAATCATAATCATAAATAATCTATATAAATGAAGAGATTGTAACATAAAAACCATACCACATTGGTAAATTTGAATCATAAGACCCAAGAAAGTATAACTTTAAATAAAAATTATAATATAATGTGAATAAATAAATTAATAGTATTACATGTCAATGGGTATGTATATACCCCTCATAAGATAACATATGTTCATAAAATAACATGTGTTCTAATGATTAAAAATTAAGAAAAAAATCCCTTACATTATCTCTGGACATAATATATACATTTTTGAACCACTTATATAATAGATATTAGTTTATTTTATATATATCATAGAAGAATGATTATATATAATATGCTATATTATTCACTTATGACCTTTTTTTACCCATTTATTTTCAATCCCATGTTAAAGTCATGTTTCATACAATAATTGTTTTTTTTGTGTATGTTTCGATATGTTATTTTTTGGTCCTATTACTTTGATAATGGTTACATAATATAAATAATTTTAACTATTATATAAATATAATATATATTAATTATATATTTATTTATATCAATACATAAATGTTAGAAATATAAAATTAAATACACCATTAAGGGAGACAGTAAGTTGTATGTATGCATGAGCCCTATTTCAATTTTCCTAATGGATTGAAATAATTAAATTTAAATAATACTTTACCATTATAAATTAATTATTACTTAATTTATATCAAATATTTTTATTAAATCCATCTTTATTACCTTCCATGTAAAACATTATTGAACAACATTTCTTAGTGAGGTGGTAGTCTGTCGTACACACAAGCGACAATATCATATTCCCAAAGAATGTAATGTTAGAATATATATGTAATATAATAATTGAATAATTATAATAATATATATATATATATATAATAAAAAATTTAATATTTCATTATATACATCCGTGAGAGCTGGGGATGGAAATTAAATATCATTATTTTGTGAGGCGGTAGTCTACTATACACAAGAATGGTGATTTTTATCCCATTTGATGGAAGATTATACATATGTAAGATTTGAAGTTAACATAATAAAATATAATAATATTAGATATGATGGATTAATAATATAATCATAATATAATAATATTTTCATAAGGTGGAATAATAAATAAAACAAAAACCCAATTTTAAGAATGCACCTTTTCTTTAGAGATCCTCTTTCGGTTTATATATAATTCTTTGTTAGGAAGTATTATTAATTAAAATAATTACTCTAGTATGGGGGAAAAAATATAGAATTAATTTGTAAATTTATTATTAATAAAATTGTTTTTAAAGTGTTAATAAAATATGATAGGTAGTGTCCTTTTATAAATGAGGTGAGTGACACATGTAATTTTTGGAATGAAAATTGAGTACCCAAATTATTCACAAAAAAATAGATAAAAAATGTATCATTATAAAAAAATTGATGAGATAAGGTCAAAATAATCCCATCATATAATATTTATACAATATTCTATGTAATTTCAACCCTTATATTTTTAGTTTAACCCTTTAGTATGCCTGTTTTCACCATAACCGCAATAGTTGAATTTTACTATTTTAAATATTCACTAGGGTAAAAATTAAGTTTACCATATTTTATAATATAAATTATTGTGATAAAAAATATGGAATCAATTTTACCAAATTAAATTCACATAATTGGAAACATAAAAAATTGAAACTAAATCGTAGACACGACAAGTAAGCGATTTTCCAAAGAGAAAATGTTCAAAATTATAAATGGTTATTGTATTAAAATTAAATAAAAAAATGATTCCAATGAAATAAATTGGATTATTTAATATATAATGTAAATAATATTTTGTTTAAAAAAACCTTTTAAATTATTTAAACTAAATGGACGTTTTCAATAAAAACACATTTTTTCACTATTCATACAAAATGTAATTTTTTAGAAAAATCGAAAAAATATCTACAAGATAATTTTTAAATGAAGATTTCAAAAATTAATTTTATTTTCTGAAATTAATTTTCTAAAAGTATCAAAATTTAATTTCATTATTCTTCTCAAATATAATTAAAAATTTATTTTCTGAGAAAAAGTTAATTTTAAAACATATAAATAATTTTCTAATAATTAATTACTTTTTTATCATTATATTTTATTTATATAAAAAAATTATATTATATATTTATAAAAAAATTACAAAATAATCCTCAATGATTGATATAAATTTAATAATGGATATACTTAAATGATAATATTATTAGTTTGTCTCCATTCTTTAAAACATGGTGTTGTGTGTAATACAAGTTGTTGAAGAAATTAAAATTGTTCAAAAAAATATATCATAAAATATTTTGATGTAAAATTATACCCATATAAAATTAATTCCACCCTAAAAATTACATTACTCTTATGGAAATTGATGATGATATTCGTACCTCATCATATCCTAATGTTTCCATGTAGCTTTCTCAAACTAGTGGATTCGCTAAAAAATATTGATCAGATGAGTGGCCTTGTTTCGGAGAAATTTTTCAATTCGATTCATAATATCCACTGGTTATTCCCCATAAGTAATATTTTTCTCCTGTTTTATAACCTATAAGTTTAGTACATAAGACGATTCAGTTATGTACATCATGTGGATAGATACATGGAACTCATCATGAACATTAGAGAGGTTTGGTTGAATCCCCAACCAATAGGATACCATCTCGATATAATAAAGAATTTAAAAGGAACTGATATACCTAGGTATTATTTTTTCCTACTTTCCAAATCTCATTACCTTCATAAATGGATATATTTCTAGAGCAAACATGCCACAAAAATTGAAATACCAGATCATGTTGGTAATTGTGAGCATCACTTTTATGGTCACTTTATGCCGCCCTTATGTGTTATTGAATTGATCTAACCTTATCTTCTATTTAGTAATATATCATAAGTCCCAATTTATTTTCCCCAAATTTATTCTAGTAAATTGGATTTATACACTTATTTCCATATAGGGATTTATGTGGTGCCCTATTAATTCTCATGTGAATGATTTTATTGTATGAAAACTAAACTAGAGGAATATGATAAAAACAACATTTAAAATATAGTGTAAAGGATCTTAAAATATCCTCTAAGGATTTAATTATTCTATAATATTGACAATTTATTTGAGGATCATATGCAGTTATGAAACTCAATTTCATATCAAGAAGTTATAGAAGACTTTTTTGGAACATTAACGTAAACATCAGTTCTCGATCATATATAATTTAATGGGGTGATCCTTACAACATTACCACATTCATAATGTGAATCCTAATAATCTAATTTAGAGATAAATATTCTCTAATAGCGATGAAATGTGTTGAATTTTTAAAGAGATCAACTAAAACCAAATGCAGTTATTCCCTTTATATTTTTTTGGGTGTTTGATGAAAAAATTAATGGCGACGTTTTCACATTTATATTCTGGTATGGGTAATCGATGTAACATATCCTTATGATTTTGTCTCTCATCAATAACTTTTGGAAATACTATTCACTAAGACCCAAACTCTATTATATCTCTCTTTAAACCATTACACTATAAATACTCTTTCAAATCTATACAGGGAATAAAGAATTGTTAGCTTCCAATAAAAAATCAATCATTCAATATGGTATATATTGAACTCATAAATAGTTTCTAAAACATCTCATATCATAATGATCAATGTTAAACTTAAAAACAATTTTAACTTTCTTTTGAAGTTTAATATCTTCCTTATTCAGCTCTTCAATATACACATGGATAAATGGTTAAATATTCAATTGAGAAAGATTATATTTCACCCGTTCCTTCAGGATTTACATATCCATCCTTTTAAAAGACCGAAAATATTAGATATTGTTTATCCATATAACTGAGAATTTTTCATGATCCTTTCAACTAAAAGCCTGATACATATTGTTCAATTTACCATGGTGGTAATTTATTGAGTTTTTATAATCATTAATGATCTTTAACCGTATTCTTTGGAACATTTTGAACTCTTTATATAAAAATATATACTTTAAACTTTTTTGATTAGTATATATGTCACAATTTTTTCTATAATGCTAATGCCTCCATTTATTTAATCAAAAATAAATATAATCTAACTCCAATTCATGATTTTGGGAATTTTTCATAAACCCTCAATTATCTTGAGGAATAATCTATAACTATTTCATTGAGAATAAAAATCATCCCAATCCAATCATGGTTGAGTCACTATAGATTTAAAACTATTATTTACTATAAGGTAATGTACGAATGGGTTCCCTAACTAATCTTATCTTTGGTTTCTTGAAATGTTTCTCACATTCAACTATCTAGAGGAGCATGGATTCCTTTTAAGTTTACATGGGGAGTGGATTAGATAGTTATGAGATTTTCTCCATAAACCATTAATAATAAAAAACTAAACTAATATAACTATGGATATCCGTCAACATTATAGGTCTGGTATAACATTAAATAGCCTCCATTTTTATGGATTTATTGATATACACTATCTTGAGATTATATGGCCTAATAATTGAGAACTTTTATATCTAAAATTATTTTTTAAAAATTTTACATACGATTTATCCATCCTTAGGGTGTTTATTAAAATTATCAAGTGATATTAAATCTATTACATCAACATAGAATAAATTATAATATCATCTATAAAAACTACCACAAAACGATCATGTTAATCTATAAATACTCTCTTCATTAGATCTATAATGTTAGTGGTGATATTAGTAATACGGAATGGAGTCAATTGATATTAATTGTTTCCATACCTTATATAGAATGTTGTATTGGGTATATACTCTTTATTGATCCTCCATTGGTAATATATATAATAAAATTAGATCATGGGAAAGTAGTGAGATCTAAAAAGTTGATCAAATAGGTCATCAGTATGGGGTAGAGGATACTTGTTCTTGATCATGATATTGTTAAGCTCCCATTAATCAGAATAGATTCACATAGATCTATATTTATTTAAAAAAAGAATAGTTTCACCTTAAGGTTACACAATTTTTATAATGAATCCATTTTCAATTATTACCAAGATTTTATTCTTCAACTCTGACAACTCAATTAGTGACATTTTTTGGGGGTCTTTGAAATAGGAATAATACCAAGAATAATTTAAATTTAGGACTCAAATTAATTTTTATTGAAGTACAAGAAACTATTTTTTAATGAAAAAAACTCACTCACAATAGGAATATCATCGATGATGAGTTTCACCCCTATTAGTGGAGATAAACACCACTTTGGACTATGAATAAAACCCCATACAATGGATGATATTTCTATCATAAGTTAATTTTTTTGTATCACTGATATATGATCATAGGCTAGTTTTTAATATCAAATCCATCTTCCCTTGATTTGAAATTAATGTGGGATTTATGTATTAAAAGATAATCCTTTCCTTTGATAACATCAAATTTAAGTAGAGGAATAATGACAACATTTACAAGAAGTGTATTGTCATAAACTTCACCCATAGAAGAATCTTATACCTAGGATGATATCATCATTACATTAAGTTTTATTACATATATTTGGCATATAATTGTTTTGGTAGAATCTATATACCCTCATAAAATTCTTATGAATAGAAAGAATTGGTAGATCTAGAGTCAAAAATGAAATTATCACTTAAAATTTTATAGTAAGTGTATTATTCACCATGTATTTATCACACCCCTAGTAATATATAGTGATCTCATGATATTTCCCTTTGTCTCTCATCTTAATATGTTTATGACATTAGTCATCATCATTAACCATCATATTTGGGAATTTGTTAGTATAATTCCTATACACTTTTCATTTTAAGCACCGTAGTGTTAGTGGTGCAATTTGTGAGCCATTATATCAATTTGAATTATATTATAACTTCATCCTATAGATTTTTCGTTAAATAGCCAAATGACCATCCTTTCTACAATTAAAAAATTTTATAGTTCAATTATGATTACTTCCTCCAAGTTTCTTTCTATAATTTTAACATTAATAATATATCATCTTCCTTACTCCATGGTTTGTAGAGTTTCCATTGAATTCCACCTTTATTTTCTTCTCAAGAAAATGTAACTGATGGGAAATGAAAATATCTTTTTCAACATTTCTAAAAAATATATAACTTAATCATAACTAATGAAGTCACTTCTGTCCAACACCCTTAGGATAATTGGTTTTAATCGAGTAAAGAATTAGTCAACACTGATTTAGTGATGAATGATAATACTAGAAGTGTGACTCAAAAGTCATGTAAAATTCCCCTTATTGGTACCAAAAGATTAATAAATTTTTGATATTATCTATGCAATTTCCTTATCATTTTTTCTATATATAAAAAAGTGTATGTACTTATTGAATAATCAGATCGTAAACTCATCCATCAGTATGGAGTAAATTTCATCATGTTCCCTTGTATTATTGATTAGATTCTACCATTTATCCAGTTCTCCTTCAAAAATGACAGATATACACAATTAATTATTTCATCATATAGAAATTTGAGAATGTGAAATTAATTACTATTGGTAATGATTCATTTCTCAGAAACTAGGAGATCAAAAGAACAAATAAAATAATATGGATATTTCCTTGTGTGAATGACTCAACATAATGTTGTTCCCTCTACTCATTATAATGTTTTTCATGATTCATATGTTAAGAAACTTTTGTTTGTATTGAAAATATATTTTTCATTCCCACTCCCATAACATTTGGTTTCCCAGAAGGAAAATCATTACATTGTCAATTTCATTCAGCATTAACATAGTTCCTTTGGGTTCCATCCTTTGAATAAATAAAAAAATCATAGTTTAAGTAGCAATAATCATATTAGGGAACATCATATTCATATAAAATAGCTTATATGATGTATAATTCATGAAATGTTATTTTGAATCTATGAATCCTTTGTTTTATACTAGTTTATTCATATTTATCATCAATGTAAATTTTTTATTATGGTTAGTAAAGAATTTTGGGAATTTACATATCATATCCCATGGGCCTGTCAACCCAGGTGTATAGCAAGGTATGTTGTTATGAATTGGGTGATGATATATTCTAATTAAATTTTCTCATTTTAGAGTTATTTCCCCAATGTACCTTTATGTGGAATCTATATCTATGTTTAGTATCTAGATATGGATTTAGTTTATTTTAAACCACTCACTATATCCTTTAGGAAAATTCTGAGAAAATTTCCAATACATTGAATCATTCTTAGACTTATCCATAGACATATCCCTAGGTATATCACTAAATTATTCTCATCCAAGATTCCAAAGATTAACAATAACTATTAGATTAAACCACCTATAATCACCCAAACCTATCAGACATAAGTATTACATATTTTTAGATGTGCATTATTTGCATTAAAAAAATATATGCAAGAGTATTGTAATGGTATAGTGAATTCTGAAATATGGATATATAAGGAACTAATTTATAAGAGTTCTACATCATCTCCCACTTAGTTCTTCATAACTATTCCTCTTACAAGATGCAACACAAATAATATCTATAATCATCACCTCAAGAAAATAATCATAAGAAAGGGTGAGCTTAGATGCTCATTATGGTTAAACACGGGAAATTTGTAAAAAACATGCTTATAAGGGTATGAGAATATGAACATAACATTGGAAAACCCTACCATTTATATCAATTTATGAAGATTTTGAGTCATATAATAATATTTCATGTTCATAAAACACTATCATAAGTAAATCAAATAAAATGATCCCTTAGAGTATAGCATTGATATAAGACATGGAATTACAATATACAAAGAACCATAGTAATTCATCTTCATGGTATAAAAGGCTTATTTACAAGGATATCACAACGTAGTTGGTTCACCCCCAAACCATCATTATGGAAAAGTTTCACTCTCAAGACTATCATTCTGGAAAAAATTCACTTGTTAAAATATGTTCACTCCACATTCCAGTCATGTTTTTCTCTTTTGATATGAATTATTACCCAATGAATCAGATATTGATATAGGCAAATACCATAACATAATTAAAATAATATATATAAATATTCTACATGATCATAAAATTGTCAATATATTAGATCCCATGAAAAGTAATGGGTTTCGTATAAATATAATTACAACATAACTTATGGAAAAGAAACAGGTTTCATAATAGTTTCATCATTTCATTATAGAATCACCCATTGATAAAAAGTGGCTTTCATAATAATTTCATTATGGTATAACCTGTGGAAGGGAAATGGTTTTCATAAACATACATTAATTATAAACATAAAATACTTAGATAAATAATAAAAGTGGTATCCTTGGTTCATAAAACAATTAAAGCATGAGTAACATCAACACATGTCATATTAAATGGAAATTGATTTTGAAAGTTCACTTCAAACACTTCATGTGAAAATTATTATTTTAAATTTTAAAATAAACTTTTTCAAACATAAAACATATTGAAAATATATTTATTTTAAAATAACTATGACACTTATAAAAAAATATTTATATATTATTGAAAAAAAATTCTGGGAAAATATAATTTCCATTTTTACTTTTATTTTTAAAATATAAATCATCTAAAAATTAATTTTCTTTGAAAATAAAATTTTAATCTTTTAAATGAATCCTTAAAACATTGGGTGGTCTTGAATGTGTGAAATTATATTCATTTTGTACATGTTAGAACTAATATTCTTTTCACATTTTCAGTAACATCCAAATGTGACTTGTTTGGAAAAAAGACATGAATGTTCACTTTAAAACAATTTTAAAAATTTCAAAAATGTGTAAAAATGTATTTATTAAAAAATTTATAGAATGTGGAATCATTATTTAAAATATGTATAGAAAAAATGGATATAATAAAAAAGGGGTTTTAACCGAAGAGATAAATAAAGTGGTTTTTTATTAAAAATAATCTATTGGTATCTTTAATACATTATGAGATGAAAATGAAATGAAAATATGCATCCTAAATAAATAAAATTACTTTTTTGATAGATATATCATAATATTTCATCACTATAATTATAATAATAAATAGTCACAATAAATGATGAGATTGTAATATAAACATCATTGTACGTCGGTTACATTGAATCCTAATCCCTATTGAAGAATAAAATTAGTTGAAACATATAATATAAAACAAATCATTATACTACATGATTAAGGTGTTTTATATTCACCTCATATAAGTAGATAGGTTTATGACATAACATTTGTGCCAAAGAAGTCAAATTGAGAAACAAATCATTCCCTTACATCTCAAATTCCATCATAGTTGTTCAACCATCTTCTATAATAAATATAAGTTTACTATACATCTATTATATATCCATAATTATTTATATCATACTATATATTATTTAATTATGAAATTTTATTACCCTTTTATTATGAATTTCACATTAATGTCACGTTTCAGATAATAACTTCTTTTTGGTCTGTATGTTTTGATTTGTTATTATTGTTCCTCGTACATTATTTATGGTACTATAATATTCATAATTTTAACAATGATATAAATATAATTTATATTTATTATATATGTACTTTGATTAATGCATAAAATTTAGATATTGAAAATGAAATACAATATTCATGTAGATTGTAGTCCATATGTGTGTATGAACATTATTTCCATTTTCTCAATGGAATGAAAGAAATAAAGGTAAATAATATATTATGATTATATAATCATTTTTATGTCATATATATCACATTTTTTCATTAAACCCATACATATTACCTTCTATGTAAATCATAAACATATCTCCACACTTCGCGAGGTGGTAGCCTACCGTACATAGTAACAACTTTGTCATATTCCCACAGAATAAAATGTTAGAAGGTATATGTGATATAATCATTAAAAAAGTGTATTAATATCATATATATCATGTTTAAACATTTAATATATCATTATATATTTCCAAGATAGGTGTTTATGGAAAATTTATAACATCCTTTTATGAGGGGGTATTCGGTCTTACACATGAATGTTTATTTTTTAACCCATTTTGTAACATCCCATTACTGATTTTTTGGGATTCTTTTACCCCTGATTTATTTATTTTCTTTATGTTGTTTCGGGGTGAATCAGGGGTAATTTTTATATTTTTAGAGTTATTCTATACTGTTCATGTTTGGTGCATGGTTTTCCCAAAATTTACACCCACCCAATGAAAACTATGAAACCATAGATAATGGGGTTTTCATGGTTTTATTGTGATTTGACAAGAGATGTTCCCACCATGTAGAAACTATACACATTAGTAGAGGGGTAAAACTTTAAACAAGGGGTTTTCATAGTTTGAAATGATATGTTATTTTTGTTTATTTTCATTACACTATGATTAAATAAAAAAATGTTTTCAAGATAATTGTTTTTACAATGGGTAAGTATTTATTGTTGGAAATAGTGTTTTTCCCAGTTTTTTCCAAATATTTTGGTCTAAAATAAGAAAGATATATAATTTTACATTTAGAAAAACAATTTTTTTAACTAAAATAAACAAATTCAGGAATTAGTAAAGGTTAATTTCATACGTATTCACAAGTGATGTTTTGGGATCATCACATCAAAATAAGGCAAATTCCAGAGTTACAAAAATGATCTCGAATTGAGTGAAATTTAGATTTTTTCAACACATGAAAGTTTTAAAAATAGTGGAAGTCACACATTGTTCTTATTTTCTAAAGGAAAAGTCTAAATGAGGAGTTCTTCATAGGAGGAAACTTGAACACAAAGTGGAAATCATGCAAGGAATGTGAACATAGGTTCATCCTGGTTTATAAATGTTTGGGTACCCCCTTCATTTGTGGTAAATTTTCCAAATAATATCATGTTTTTCTCTACATGCTAGACTTGCACACCACAAAGTCCTATGAAGGTGGTTTTTGTGAAGAACATTCCTTATGTCTATAAAGAATAACTGAATCTCATGATACAATTGCGTGAAAGATAGAGGTGAATTAAAGTTAAACTTTTTAGACAAACCCCAAAAGTTTATGCATTTACATGTGTTGTGAGAAAGTGCTTGAGTTGCACAACTCTGAGGTTTTAATATAAGGTTTTATTGATCAATGCTTTCAAAAACATCAATTTGGGTATATGGTGCAAGTACGTTCTAGTTTTATTCATGAAAAAAATACTTCAATCCCTATCTACTGAAGGGACCTTCCTATCATTCAACAGAGTACGTCTTTAACCTATGTCGTGAGTTTGGGGGGGGGGGGGTCGAAGGAAGAGTTATGAGGGAGGAATTATGATGTCTATAAAATATTTTAAATGTAGTGTTCCTCTAAAAGAGTGATTGTGTTGAAATTATTTAATCTAAAACAATTTATAATTAGTGTATTTATTTATGACCCAAACACTATCGACATATTCTCAACGTATATCCCTTAGTGGTGAACTAAGTAAAATTTTTGGGTTGTATCTCTATATGTGATTGTTTATTAACTGCAAAATTCCACCAAACATATTTTAAAAGTTCCTACCGACATGGGAACATGATCTAAAATTTTAAGAGAAATATTTGACACATTGATTCACCCCTCACCTATCAGGGTTATCTAGGGTCCTACAACACACAGTTAGGGAACATGGTTTCTCTAAACATATGGTCATACCAAAATAACCATTAAAATGATAATTTTTATATCCAAAAATTATTAATAAATACAAAACTACTATTTAAGCTCCCTCTTGACCCCAAATCTACTTAAATTGGTTTCTTTTTTTCTTATAGCCTTTATATGGGTGATTTTAGCTCCTCTAAACACATTTCTTTGTAGATAGAAGCATAAAAGATAACATTCTATCACCTATAGGTAAGAGATTCTCATTTCATGTGTCTTCTCCCTCTCCATTTTCTCTCCTCATTATAGTGTGATAGATCATCATGTTATTGATTGTCCTAAACTTTTTTGAATTGAATCTTGATTCTACAATTGGTTTATTGATCTCTGATGCTGTCATTCTTTGTGGGAAAATCTTTTTGTGGGTGTTGTGTTTTTTCATTTTGTGATTAATGGTTGATGGTTATATTTTAGATTTTCCATGTAATTAAACCTTGATTTGATTAATTTGAGTTAAATATCTTTGATTTTGTTTGACAACCCAATTTAAGATTAATTCCAATTAGAATTTGAATTAGAATGGAATTTTTGGAAATCCCCCAATTCCAATGTAATTGGAATTTGGGGAATATTTTTAAAATGATGGAATTGATGAGATGATATGAGAATTGATTTTAGAAAATAGCTTAAATTGAATTTTTGAAAACCTATGATTGGGTTTTTACTCAAAAGGAATGAATTCATGGAAATTCCATTTTTTCATTTTGAAATGGAATTTTCATTTTTAAAAGTAAAATAGGAAATCTAATTGTGAATGATGATTGATTAGAGATGAAATAATTTTCCCTTTTCTTCTTATTGATGGAGAATATGTGGTCCTGGGTAGTTAGTGGGTTATTTTGGAAAATCATGTTATGATGGTACGTAAAAAGAAACAGATTTATAATGACAACTCTAAATGAACCTAGTTAAGTAGATCTTATCCTTGATGGGTTGTTGATGAGCCCTATTAGTCCTAATACTAATGGATGTATGTACGCATATTTCCATGATCATTGATGGGAGTTTTTTCATCTCTTATAACTAGATACTATCATACCATATAGTAAAATACCATAGTGATTATTGTGATTATTCTGATATATATTCCATTGATTTTATAGAACTTTTTTATTCATTATAATTTATTTAATGTTTCTATTTTATATCAATTTTTTATTTAAGCCATGTTTGAAATGTTTTCTATCATTTAAAAATTAAGTAATGTTTTGTTTTAAATATGAAAATGTATTTCCATGCCCATTTTTACATAAATTGAAATTATTTTTTAGTTTATTATTAGGGAATATTTTTTTGGAACATTTGGTGATACCCTAATGGTATTTGTAGCTCACACTATATCTATTCCTATGAGTGTCTGTAGATTTCATTCATCAAATTCAGAGAAAAGGGAAAGAGCCTATGGGAGGATGATGGTGTTCTAGATCCAATGAGATTAGAGTGATGTATCCTTTGGGATGTTGAGTTATTTTTTCAGATTTTAAAGACATTGATGATGTACTTTTTGGGTTTTTTTATACCTATTTTTTTTCTGGTACTTTTTTCCATTTTGGAGTGTTGAGAAAACTAAATTTTTTCTTTATCTTCTGCTATTTTTTTGGAAAACTCATTACCTCTTTAATCTTCTATGATGCCAGTTTCTAGTCACAACCCCATGGGGATCCTGAACTCCCTTTGGTCCATGTTTGTTTTAGATTAGGTATCAAGTTAGCAGGGTATCTAGGATAGTTTGTGATAATTTAGTATGAAAGATTCATGTTAAGAATATTTCTGTGATGTTAGTGTAAAATTTGTGATTTTTTGATAGGAATTAGAATGTAGTTGTGAGCGAGTGAGTAGACATATCTTATTTTAATGATACCTAAGTCACCATGGGTGGTTTGGGAATGGAATATTTAAGAATAAATCATATACAACTCTATTATTTTACCTAATTTAGATTTTTATCATTTGAAATCCAAATCTAGATAACAAATATAATGGTATTTATTATCCATTTGATATTGTTTGATTTTTTCTATCTGAGTAATCTTATGATGTCTTCAATATTTTATACTAATGTTTCATGTCATCATGACTCTAATAAGACATTTAAATTGGATCCAAGAGGAACCCTATGATGAACCATAGTGAGTGAATATTATAGTGAACCTGAATCTCATTGAGATTATTTTTCTTATTGTCCAAGCTCTTGGATGGAAACATGCACCCACTCCCATTCAATATTTAGTCATGGAACCTCAGAGGGATGAATTATTGAATAATGACTTGGAGTTCCATTATCTAAATACACCAATGTTCCATGGCTATAATGATTCTCAATAGGCTGAAGATTAGCTTAGTATGAGAGAGCTTCTATTTGAATTCATGAAAATGACTCATTCAATTTTGGTGAAATGTGACGCCTTCAAAATAGAGGGAACTAACATCAAATGGTTACACTCTATGGTGACTACCAAGAAGCGTGATTTTTTAGAGAGGAATGAATTTAATGTTATATTCTCTAATCATTTCTATACAAATTATATGGTGATGGTTAAGGCCATGAATTTTTTTAAACACAAGAAAGAAGAATGGACCACGATGGGGTATGATAATTTATTTCTTTGGTCGTGTATAGTTTACACATTAGATTATTTATAATGAGAAGATAAATACTCTATGGTTTGAGATGTTTCCTCAATTTGATACTCATTATCAGGTTTTCTTGTTGAATCTCTCTTCTTATGTTGAGGTGCTTGATAGGGTGTTGATGGTTAAACTTGATTAGGAAGATAATTTAGGGTTGGTGGGAGTTTTTTTCTCTTAGTGGTAGTTCTATGAGTTTCATCCAAGGAAATAGAAAACATGATGATGCTCATGGTGGATCTCAAAAGAAGAGTTCTTCTATATCTCCTATATTTCATGAAGTATGATTTTTTACTTTAATCTACTATGGAAAACTGGGGAATTCAAAATGGGTTTTCATTGAGGCACCCAACATTTTTAGAACCTTAGTATGATCAGGACACTTTCAAAATTATGTTATATATTTTATACCCCACATAGGGGTACATACCCATTAACACCAAAAAATATTGTGCTGCAATCAGATGCATCATGATATAAGGGCTTCCAACCACATGTATCTAGAATGAAGCTTCTTCATGAAGTGGAATAATCATCAGTGAAAGCATATATGGGAAGAATGATTATGAGAGGTACTATCATATAGATTCATCTTTAGTGACTTCATTATTTGATACTATTGAATCTCATTCATTTGAATCAAATCAATTTTTTATCCTTTTAAATCATCCCATAGAGATTTTATCTTACGTGATTTCTATTACTAAACCCATCAAAATATAGATATAGTATGGTATCCATTGTTTTAATTATTTTTTCACTTTTAAAAATATTTATATTACTTGGGATTTTAGGGTTCTCATCATGAAATATCCCGATATCATTCTTAATATGGATTGGATCATTGAAAACAAGGCTCAAATTAACTATTATATCTGAAGTGTATATATCACTACCTCTGATGGGGTGTGTATTTTCTTTCAAGGAGAGTTTGACCTGATGTTTTTTAGATAATGATATTCTTATCTAGAGTTTTGAAATTAATAACAGTATTTTTTACTTGGTTCATGAATACTAGAGTGATGTTATCCCTCTAGTTTTCATTGATTTTCAAAAAAAAGTTTACTTCTGACATCTTACGATTTCAACTCATAAGAGATGTAGAGTTATCTATCAATTTATTTTCTGGTTATCAACTTATTTATATACCATAATTCCATGTGGAACCACCTAAAATGAAATAGTTGAATATTTAGTTGGATGATCTTTTAGAGAAAGGTTTTATATACTTGAGTTTTTCTCCTTGGGCGACACATGTTTTCTTTTCTAAGAAATTTGATGCAACAATTCACCTATGTGTATATTATTAAAAACTCAATTGGGTTATGGTAAGGAAAAATTATTAGTTTTAATGGTTTGATGTCTTATTTGGCTAGTGAAAGGGGAGAAGTGGTTCTTGAAGATTTATCATTGATTCATTTATCACCATCTATGAATAAAAGAATCTAACCTTAAAAAAAACCTTCTGAAGTAGGTATGGCCATTGTGGGTACTCTTTTATGCCATTTGGTATACCCAATTCTCTTTAATTATTTATGTCTTTGATGAATAGGATCCTCCATGAGTATCATGATAGGTTCTTGGTGGTCATTCTAGATGATTTTATGGTTTGATCTATGTATTAAGAAGATCATGTTCATCTTATAAGAGAAGTATAATTTTTTTAGAAATCACTAAATTTATGCTAAGATAAATAAATTTAAGTATTAGTATTTGGGAAGTAATGATCTTGGGAAACATGGTATCTGATTGAGGTCTTTTAGTTGATACAAAAAATTAAAAAGATATTATTACAAGGGAGAAACCCTGTAGTTTTTTATATTCAGAGCTTCGTGGGTTTAACAGGGTATTATTCTAGTTCATAATGGATTTCTCAAGGATGGATTCTCAAATGACCGATATCAATCGAAAGAGGGTCATGTTTTCATTAGATGAAAACATTCATAGTTTTTTTTTGAGATAAAATATATTTTGATTTCTTTACTGGTGTTGACATTTCCAGAGGCCAAGTAGGGATAAGTGGCCATCGGTGATGCATCAAGTTTAGGTTTTTGTTGTGCTCTAATAAAATATGACCATGTTTTATCATATAGTTCTTATAATATTAGGTCATACATGAATAATTATCCGACTGATGACCTTGAACATGTAGTCATGTTGCATGAATATGAGAGTTGGAAGCATTTTCTTTTCATATAATGGATTACCATTTTTTCTAACCATAATATCTAACAATATATCTCATCTAATAAATATTTGAATTTTATCCAAAGGAATTGAGTGGATTATTTGTAGTCTTTTTATTTTTCTATAACCTATACCCTAAGGAAATATAATTTCTATGATGATTCTTTGAGAAGGAAACATCCAAACCATGCTATGAAAGAATCATTAAAATATTAGAACTAGATGGATATTATTTCAAAATTTATTTTGTGAGTATAGGAAATAGATGATGAGGATGTCTTATCTAGTGTTCATTTGACCTCCACTAATCCCGGGATGATTATTTAGGAAAAAAATCTTGATGGTGAATTTTGTGGAATTATAAACTCTCTTTATTGTGGGGAGACTGTTTTTGAGTGGAAATTCTCTATGGAGGGTATTCTATGTTTTCATATTTGGTTTTTTTCTACTTATCTATGAGGATATATGTGATGAGGGATTTTCAAAAATTATTCGTGAGTTATACACCGAAGAAGCACAAATATGATCTAAGACATGTGGCATCAATTCTAGTTCCTATGTATGAGATTGGGACTTACTGATTTTTTCTCTCATTATTGTACTTTCCAACAGATCATCTTTGAACACCACAGAGATTAATGTTTTCTTCACCCACTTCTAATGATGAATTAGATGTAGAATAAAATTTATATGAACATTATGGATGGGTTTACACATACCCATATAAAGAATAATGTGATATGGTTTTGGATCAATAGGCTAAACAAATCATCTCACTTAAAATCCATTCATGAAACAACAAATTTTAAGGAGCTGGGAAATCACTATGTGAAAGATATTGTTTATCTTCAAAAAGTTCTTTCATATTTGTCTCAGATAGATATCCTCAATTAACGTCTAGTTTTTTGAAATTTCCTTTATGAGGATATGGGATCTCATGTTCATTTGTTCATATAATTCCATCCAAAAACAGATGGATAGATAGAGAGAGAAATAAAAATTCTTGAGGATATGCTTTGTGACTAAATTCTTGAATTTATTGGATATTTATATTAGTATTTTGCACTGGTTGATATTTCTTATAATAATAGTTACCATTCCATGATTAGAATGAATCCTTTCATATCCTTATTTGGATGAACATGAAAATATATATTTTAGTGGTCAAGGATTATTGCATTTTCCTTAGTTCGACTGAGTTTAGTCCAAGAGACGCCAACAATGATTCAGTTGCTTTATCCAAGAATTTCAAAGGTATAAATCCATTATAAATCTTTTATTGATCATTGTCATAGACCATTGGAGTTTTTAGTTGGTGAAAAATTGTTCTTGGTATTTTTTCTTCATTTAGGTCATTAATGTTGTGGGATGAAAGAGGATCTTGCTTCGCATTTTTTGGTGGATTTTGAAGTTGTCAAGAAGGTGGGGAATGTGGCTTACCATGTATCACTTCCACTATAAATGATGTAGATATATAACATGTTTCATGTATATTATATATGGAAATATATTTTGGAGCCATCTAATGTTCTGAGATAGAGTGATCTTGAGGTTAATCCCAAATTATCTGTGACTATGTATCCAGTTCTGATAGTTGATTTTGAGACAAAGGTACTTCGTGGGAGTATGATATATATGGTCTGTGTGTGATAGCACCATGGAACTGATGTATAAGAGACATGGTAGAGGGAGGAAATGATGAGATAAAAGTGGCCCTATATTTTTGAGATGAATACTTATAGGTTGTATTTATGAAGACAAAATGTTTATACAGATGGGAGGTTTAAATATCTATTTATTAGTTATTAGGAATTTATTGAACATTTTTTGATTCCCTTTTGGTTGGATCTTATTTAGGGATTCTTTGAGAGTAAATTTTATCTTTTATGAGGTTTTTTGGGATTTTCATGGATGGAACATGGTTTTCAAAAACTATGTGACCCTAAATAGTGGTGTTTTCATGATTTTCACATGGTCTTATAAGCTAGTCACAAACCAAATAGAAACTATACACCCTAGTAAAGAGGTGCATGATTAAGGTGCACAGTTTTCCTAACTGTGTATCCCTGCCCATCTGACCATGCTATAGGTAATTTTGTTTTCAAAAAATTGTTAAAAATACTAATCCATTTTTTAAGAAACTTATCAGTCCAAAAATGGCATAAATCTATTTATTCTTCCTTGGACACACTCTGTTGTTGATTTTGGCTCCTCTAAACCCATTCTTTTTCTTATCAAATCATGGAGGACCTCGTTCGATCTCTTTTAGGAAAGCGATTCTCCTATAATTTTTCTTCTAAATTACTATATTTTTATCCTACATAGAGAGTGTCAGATCATAAAGTTTTTTATGGATCTAAACTTCATTTAATTGAATCTTGATTCCAGTTTTTGTTTCATGATCACCATTTCCATCATTCTTAATTTTCAAATCACGTTGTGGGTGTTGTGCATTGTAATTCCATGATTATAGGTAGGTGGTTCTATTTCTGTTTTTATATATATTGAAACCTTTATTTTCTGTATTTTGTTTAAATAAATTTCAATTGATTTATAGGAACCAAACTCATGATGAATTTCATGGGGAATTTTAATTAGAATAGATTTTATGGAAAACACCCAATTCCATTGGAATTGGAATTGAGGGTGTATTTTGAAATTGATTAAATTAATGAGGAAATTTGATAATTGATTTTATAAAATGTATTAAATTGAATTAATGAAAACCTATGATTTATTTTCATAAAAAATAACGAAGTAATGAAATTACCGTATTTTGGTTTTGAAAGTGAATTGATATTTTAAAAAGAAAAATTGGGATTATAATTGTGAATGATGATTGATTTAAGATGAAATGATTTTAGGTTTTTCTTATTGATTGATTGAAAAAAATTAATATTGTGAAGTTAGTGGATTATTTGGGATATGAAAACTAGGGTGGTAATTCCATATCAATGGATTTAGGATTCAATGTCTAAAAAATACATAGTTAAGAATATCTTATCCCCAATGAGATGTTAATGATATTTATTCAGCTTGAGCCTGAGGGAAATGTGTACACAGATTTCCATGATCATTGATATGAGTGTGTAACAATACTATAAATATAAATTATCATACTGCAGGGAAGATGACCATGGATCTTATTGTGATTATTTTTCTAAATTTGTAATTAATTTTATAGAACTGTTTTATTAATGCTTGTAAATGTATTTAAATTTTTTTATATAAAATATTTATGTAATCCATATTCGAAATGATATCCATGATTTTAAAAAGAATTAATTTTTGTTTTAAATACAAAAATATATTTCCATACCATGTTTTTCCTAAATTGGGATCATTATATTGTTTATTACTGTGCAATGTTTTTATGGATCACTAGGTGATACCCTATTGGAATTTTTAGGTCACACCAAACCTTTTACATCGGGAATTTATATATTTCTTTATAATAAGTTTTATTAAATGGAAATAGACTCTATGAGTATGTGTATATTATTTATCTTTTATGATTGTAGTTATGTTTCCATTGGTATGTTGAGTTTATCTTGTCATATTTAGAGTTCTATGATCATATACTATTTTGGGCATTGTTATACATGTTTTGTTTCTGGTACATTTTACATTTTAGAGTGTTGAGTGTACTAACTTGTTTCATTATCTAAAACTATTTTTGTGGAATTTTTTAACCTATTTTATCTTTTTTGATTCGAAGTTCTGTTTCCAATCCGAGGTGATTAGGAAGGCCCTTTGGGTAACGTCATCTCTAGATTGGGTATCAACATACCAGGGTATCACAGGTAGTTTATAAAATGTTTGATGGAAGAGTAGATTCATAGAGGATATGAAATTAACATATCAGTATATAGTAGATACTTTTATTATTATATCAACATATTGGAATAATCATTTAAGGAGGTGTATAAATAAATAAAACTAAAATAAAAGTTTAATTATTTACCTCTTCTTTAGAGTGACTATTTAGGTTTTAATATAAATCCTTCATCAAAGGGATTCATGGTCAATATAATTAATCTAGGGTGTGGGGAGTGATGAAGATACGTTACTTGGGTAGGGATTTTCTAAAATAATGTGTTTTTAAGTGTGAATCATGATGGATAGGGTTTGGCCTTTTATAAGTGAGGTGAGATTAAAACTTGTAATTTTTGGAATGAAAAACCTGTTCCCATATGTATAACATGCCAAAAGGCTCTAAAATGGATCATTATCAAACTTTAGAGTAGATAAGATCAAAATATTTCTATATAATTGGATTTTAAAAGGTTTATTCACCATTTTAATCCTTATATATTTAGTTTAAACCCCAATAAACATGTTTTCACCTTAACCACTATAATTAATATTTACTATTTTCACAATTATTTGTGGTAAAAAATTATTTTGAACATATTAAATAATATAAATTAGGAATATTACAAATATGGAATCTATTTTTCCAAATTCAATTTATATAATTTATAAATTATAATTCAAAATAAAACCCACATACATGATGAGAAAGTTTTTTTCCAAAGCGAAAATATTCCAAAGTTTAAAAAGATTGTATATTAAAATTCAATATGAAAATGAATAAAATGTTCTTAATTGGAACAATAAATATATTATTGAAATAATTTTACATTTAATATATTTTTTTTAAAAGTAACCTTAAAATTGTTTTAAACAATTTTTTTTTAATTAAAACTGGTATTTTTACTATTCAAAAAATATTAATCTTTTTATAAAAATATGAAAAATTAACCATATATATCTGCAGTCCCCACTAGACTATAAACATGATACCGTACATTTATGGGATGGACATATTTGGGAATGATCCCCATTTTAATTTAAACAAATGATTAACCCATACACGATAGATGTATATGGTATCATCCACACTATAATTTAAATACGCGAGTTTCCCTTACTCATCTTTAAACATGTGACTACTCAAGATGGATTAGAATCTCATACTAATGTGATGATCCTAATAATTTTATATAAAGAGAAAGAAATATCTTTTCCCACTCAATTAATTATCCAAATTATCTACTTCTTATGAAAATCATGAGATGCAATGGGTGATGATATGGAGAATAATTTTATAAAGAGTATATGTTTCCTAGCATGAAGATCATCAGAGGAATCACATAATGATTATAAGTCATTATTTGTGACAAGGAACAAATGAATAAGGTGATGAGCCTTAAATCTATCAGACACGAAGAATATGTTACTTTAGGATGATTACGGTATTATTTGGTGTTTTTCACATAATACACCTTATTTCATGAGTATATGATTCTCTAAAATCCCCAAAAAAAAGACATTATAATGGCCCAACATACCTGAAAAAATTATGTATGTACACCATATCCACCATCACCACAAGTTTTAACATCGTGTATTTTCCCTATCAAAATATCATGTTGTGTAATTTATCAGTGTCCAGTAGAATACATCACTGAAAATGAAATTAATGAGTCATGCATTGTTATTATAGGGAGACCCTGACTTTGTGATGAACTCCATGGATGAATCCATTAAAGTAGAATATGAAATCCCCTTATCTAGTTCCGATAGAACAATTGACATCATTATCCACGATGGGCGAGTCTTACCTCCATTAGAAAAAAAATATTGGGGAGCGCAGGACCACTACCAGAATAAGTACATATATAATATAAGTATAAGAACACATCCATTTTGAAGTACCAAAAAATAGATTGGTGAGGCCAACATGAATCTCTTATCATGTAAATAGGAGAAAATGGTGAGCATTAGGTTACACAGGTTCATGCAACTATGTATATAAATCCTTTCTCTATCAAGGATAGGTTGTGTAGAATTGGGAATATTATGTATCACATTAACTATAGTCATACTGACAGTTGGATCCGGGTGTCTTATAGGACCACAGTAGGTGTAAATGATTGATAGCCTATTGTTAGCTGACATGGGAGAATAAGTAATGAAGGTGCTACAATACCTCACAAAAATGAATCATTTTGTGACGGCCACCAGTCCTATATCTCCAAGGAATCATTTCCTTAGCTCTCCCTCCAAGATTATCTAGGAGAGTGTGATCAATACAACTGTTTTCTACTTTCAATGAGAATGGGTCCTACCAACCATGGAAATAGAACAATAATACATGGAAGATGTGGTTATATGTTAATGCCTCCACCCACAAGAACCATGTATGGGGAATGGCACCATCCCCCCATTATCATGATAAAAAAGTTTAGGAATCTCCCCTTGGAACACTTTGATAACTCCATCCTCCAAATCGAGGAGTTCAGGGGCATGCCGATATCACCTACTATGTCCACCACCGTAGAGTATCCAAGGACACTTCCCACCAGAAACTACCACTGACAATGTCAATTATCCCTACATGATGAAAAACTAGATAATCATGTCCCTAGTCAAATAGATCCAATCTAGAATGTGTGTGTCCCACACTGGGGTTGGCCTATAACATTGCTCGACATGATGCTTCATTATCTACTCTTTTGTCCTATTCCACCTCTAACACACATAATAACATCTAATCAACATTATAGGGGTATTTCCTATCCCTATTGGGAATGATACCCCACATTTCTGTTAAGTATGTTTGGTTGACTCTCCCCATAGTGGGATCTACTATAAACTATCATGGGGGTACCCCCAATGAAAAAATATTTTACCTTGGTGGTCCTATAAAAACATATTTCATCCAAAAATGAGGCCCTACCCATGAAGAGTTCTTCTAATACCACAAAAATCTTTCTTGAGGTACGTGTCATGATTACCACCATAGGGGACCTTCATATAGAATAATCCAAGGAATTCATAGAAAAAATACTTATAATCCCCTAGGGATCATTCTTGGAGACATCCCTCATAATCATTAAAGATATGGTTGGGGATAAAATTACATCACCATCTACATTTTAGATTCTTAGGATACTGATGTATTTATGGAGATGCCTCCACCACCCCCACAAAAGTTGGTGTTAGGAGACTTCTCAGTTGACAATGACTAAATATAAGGATGACATCCATAAGGTCCCCAAAATAAATCCAAAAATACCTAAAAATTCAAGATTCTTTGGAATTATTTTTCAGACTATCGGTGTAGTCATCCCTACTACCATCTGTTTCCCACCTCTACAACTCTACCATGGAAGTGGGGAGAAGTTTGGGTTTGGGTTAGAACCCTAAGATAGTGTTAAGAACCATTTTGAACCACATAAACATGATGAACTTATCAATTAGTATCAGGTCATAGATACCAATCCTATAAGAACATGGTCATCAACCTATCACCACCTATGGAAGACACTCCATCGTTTAAGGATCAATTAACTCATGAAACATCTCCATTATCAGATATTCAGTAGAAGAGTCAGTCTTCATTGGTACCTCCACCATTTTCTAAATTTCACTGATAGGTTTGGGATGATCATGAGTGTAACAAACTGAGATTTTATGAGAATTATTATTTTTAATTTCATTGATTTTTTGTGTTGTACGCAACACCAAAGGGAGGTTGTACTACACCCATCCCGGACTTCTCTTGCATTACATGGAATCACGACCTTCCTCGATAGCGTCTGTAGTACACAATACCAAGTTTCACTAAACAATGATATATTGTTATAATATTATAATGGACTAGCCGTTATGAATAGTATTAACTATATTTTTAATTTTATAACATTATTATTTATCTTACACATTTTCTAGAACATGATATGAGAACAAAAATAAAATTTTCAGGTAAAATAAGTATTTTTAAAAAAATGATGTTTTGCGGCCTTTTGATGGAACACCCACATTAAATATAGTTTTTGACATTTTTATCAGTTCAATTTGACAAAATAAAATTCTTCTTTGGAATCAGGATATAAAAATTTACTTTGGATAAATTTTTCATATTATTCTGATAATTTTCATATTTTAATGAATAGTAAAAATATGCTATAATTTATGTAAAAACATCTTTTTTAATCGCAATAATTTATTTGGTTATATTATAATATTTAATGATTTTAAAGTATAAATATAATATATTTTTAACATTTAATATAATGTATGTCATTAACATTAATTTTACATTGAAATCATAGGTAAAAACATTTCAATCTTTGGCTATGTTTTAACTTTTAAAACTCATTTTTTAAACAATGGGATTAATTTTAAATTAATTACTATAACTTATGAGTTCTGAATTTTAAAAAATGGATTCCATATTTTAATTTAGTGGATACAAATTATGTTAAAAGGCTACTTTTATTTTTTTTGGTATTATGAATAGTAACTACAGTAATTTTTATTTACTACCGTTAAAGGTAAATCAGGTAATTAAGGGTAAAAATAAGATTATAAAATTATTCTAACACCTGACAAAATTCTATTGGATAACTAAAAGTAGACCCATATCAATTAAGGGTTGGAATAGATTCATTTTATGGACTTTTTAACATTAAAGTAATTTAATTATTATTAAAACCAAAGAAAGTGACAATATGTCACTCTCTTAAATCTTATAAGTATAATAATTTTAATTTAGTGATAAACTTCATGGAACTTCAAACATTAATAGTCTCCAGAAATCTAATAAAATTATCTACATCATGTGGATTTATTTATAATTTTTAGGGATTAAATAATTATCATAAAGGTGACACAATAGTGATGTTGAAATTATTTTATTGATTGAAATATCAAATAAATGGTTTTAAAAATATTAAAATAAATATTTTATGAACTATTTAATATTTTCCATGATTTTTCTAGATAAATATGACATGTTATAAATCTATTAAATATTTTAGTTCGAACATATCTATAAGGCCACAGCCTTAAACATTACTTAATCTTGAGTTACTTCAAGAATACACATTGAGGATCTTTTCAGGTTTAGAGTTTTAGAGAATTAGATCATAAAACATGTATTAAATTACACATTTAAACAAAGTGGTTACATAAAAGATAGTACTCATTTTTCCCATAAATGGAAACATATTTAAAATAAAACATTGATTCTTTCTTGACACTTCTTTGACACTATCATCACATCATGTACCCTTACCTTGACCTGTGAAAAACATTTCAAAAACTTGGGATGAGCATAAAAAGCTCAGTAAGGGATATAAAAGTACGAAAAGAAAACATTAGTCCATGCATGAAATCATAATTTTCTCATAAAAATAAGAATTTTAACATACCTCATCAAATCATGAATAAATCATAGAAATCATAAGACATAAATTTAACTTGAGGCATTCATAACATTCTTACGTAGGGAGTAACCCTCATGGTTACGTTTGGAATAAATATCACAGTATATTCCCTAAATATCTTTAGGGAAACCTTAACATTTAACACCTTCACGTTACCCAATTCATTGGAGAGCTATATCAGGCTCACCCGCCCTAAGTTTATCACGGAACCACCCGTCTTCATAACAATTCCCAAGAACCATAACATAATTGTATCACATAAAATATGCATAAAGGAAACATAACATTTCCACTTTTCAATCACAAGATATAAATACAACACATTGATATAAAAAAATTATGAACAACATTTTCAATACCAAAATAAAATAAAAGTAAAACATGGTATTTATTTTTCATATTTTAAAAAAAGGTTATGGCTTGTAGAGGAATCTGAAGCTCAAATAATGGTCACGGCGGCGGAGAGGTCGTTGTCACCGCATACGTACGACAAAAAAAATCCATTTTTCCATTTAGTAAATGCTTCATATAAATATATTCCTTTTGAGTAAAGGTAAAAGTCCAAGGAGTTTATACACCGTATAAAAGAAAGTTGTGTATAAAACATAATATGCCTCAATGAAAGGAGATTGAGACGAAGTCCCATACCTCGTGCCCGACTTGACTTGATTGTTCTTTAATGTCCTGAATAATAAACTTGAGTTAATTTCTACTTTCTTAATAACCTTTTTCAAGTTCATTAGTCTATTTATATCACTTATTACCATGTTATGAACACTATGTAATTATTTAAGTTAATAATGGTCGTTTTGTCGATCATTGGTACTTTAGTCAAAAAAAACTCTTTATAATTACAAGTTGTTCATGTGGTAAAATATCCATTATATCCAGAATTATAGTCATGATTTAGATATCATATATTTCATATATATCCAGTATATACATGCATTTAAAATATTACATAACATTTATAAGTAATAAATGAAATGCACCGTTCATGGAGACGGTAAGCCGTACGTACGCATGAACGCTACTTTCATTTCTATTTCATATTTTATGGAATGGAATCATAATGATATAAAGGTATGTTATAATTACAGTATAATATAATATATAATATCATTAATTCCATCCTTTATACGTCCCACATATGGCATTAACAAATCAAATCACTTTGAGGGGGCGGTAGTCCGCACTTCTTAAAATGAAGATATCACGTATACCCATAATGGAAGCCATAAAGGTATGCCATAAATGAAAAATACAGAAGCTTAAGGAAAAAATAAACATATTATATATCATATATAAATATATTGACATATTAATGGCCACATTTTAAGGTGTTATAAGATTATTCAACAATCATCGTTTTGTGAGGCAGAAATTTGCCATCCACAGAAATAGTATGTTCTTTACCCATTAGATGTAGGTGTGTGTAAGTGTAGCTCTAATCCTTGTCATAACAACATCCTTGTATATTTAAGATACTGTTGTTGTTAAAAAATAAAGTAATAAAAAGAGTTTAGGGGGTTGGAGAAGCAAAATAAAACAAAAGAACACAAGAGAAGACACTACCTTTAAATCGGGTAACTCTTTTTGATTTGAGCTCAAAGTCTTACTTGAGAAGAATTCTGCCCAAAGTGAGGCTTATAAGAGTAATATAGGGATGTGGAGAGACAAAATGGTATGGGTTTTGACAAGCCAAAATCTTGAGAGGTGTGGGTAAGGTGGTAGAGGTGGGGGCCTTTTATAAGAGGAGAGGAGGGGCACTCTTGGAAAGTTATAAAATGTTAATTTATTATAAAATGATTTTCAGATTTTTTAGGTCCCAAAATTATATATTTCTAGGATAAGGTGATAAATTTTATAAATCCACCCATAAAATAGGTTTTTGACAAGTGTAGGTCTTAGATTTTACATTATCTTTCCATTTTATTTAAATCGTTAAATAATGAGGTAATCACTGCATCATCATGGTGTCATAAATAATTTAATTTATTTAATGCCTAAAAATTATAAAAAAAATATCATGATGTAGTAAATATTTTATATTTCTAATGAATATTTATAGTAAAAAATATGACTTGTATAACCCCATGTAAAAATTGTTTTAGTAAAACAACACATGTTTGTGACATTTTCATTTTAACATTAAATAAAAAGTTATTAATTTCATTTTCCTACCAAAGTGGCTCCATGGGGTCCCCAAGTTGACCCATGGATTTTCTTGGTCGGTCATGACACATAAAATAATGGTAGGACATGTGTCAAGGTCATTTCATATTATTAAAACATTATTTTTACATTAAATCACACTAATTACCTCTAATCGCGAATAAAAACTTAAAAGTTACTATTAACCAGAAAATTATTTTAATCCCATTGAACCACATTTTACTTCATAATGAAAACCATTTATGTAGAATTTTTGAAATTCAAAACACATAGGTGGTAAAATATCATTTAAACAAAAAATCGGTTTTTTAAGTACCCCTTAGTGGTTTCACTATTCATTAAAAATTGAAGTTTTTCAGAAAAATACCAAAACTTCACCCTAAGCTATATTTGATATTCCGACTTCAAAAATGATATCTATTTTAAAAAATTCAAATCATATAAGTTACATTAATTAATTTAATAATTAATTCCCGCTGTCAGAACAAATAGCGTGTTTTTATGAAATAATATATATCAAAATATTGACACTAGTTGAAGTCCAATTTCAAAGTGAAATTAATTCCAAAGACCACTATTGGATTAAATGGTAAAAATATATTCTAATTTCACTTTATAACCAATTCAAAATATAATCTATTCATATAAATAAATTATATTAAAAAGAGGTTTTGAATTAAAATACAACATTTTACACTATTCATTAAAAAATGAGCTTTATCGGAAAAATACCAAAAATTTACACAAAGTAAATTTTGATGTCCCGATTCTAAAGAAGAATTTTATTTTGTCTAATAGAATGTATAAGAGTGAACAAAACTATATTTAATGTGGGTTCTCCATCAAAAGGTGATAGTTCGACCTTTTAGTGAATATTAAAGTATCTAAGCCTAAAATTGAATTATTTTCATATTTTAAGCCTTTATCATTTATTGGATAAATGTAAAAACATTTAACAAACAAATATAAGCATATCTTAGTTATTTCTATTCATTCCTACCAATACGATGGCCACATGTTAACTACCATTTAAAATAATATTATTTTATTACTAGTGTGCAACGTAAGATTTCAAAGAAACTCTTTGTTGCGTATCGGGTATGCTAATGAACATAGCAACCCCTTGAAAGTAAAATTAATATTTAATTTGTAAATATTAATAAATATGAAAATGTTTTATTCTTTATTTACCTGGGATGTTACATCCTTCCCCCCTTTTGGGGATTGCGTCCTCACAATTTAATTCACTTATCAAAATAAGTGGGGGTATTTATCCCTCATAGAATTTTCAGATTCCCACGTTGCCTCTTCAACAATATGGTTTTTACAAAAAACCTTTACCTGGTGAATTAACTTATTTCTCAACACTTGCTCTCTTCGGTCAGGAATCTGGACTGGTTGTTCTTCATAATAGGGATTCTCTTCCAACTGAACTACCTCTGGGCTCAAAACATGAGATGGATCTGGCATATACTTTCTCAACATCGAAACATGAAAAACATTTTGTACCTGAGATAAACTCGGAGGTAAAGCCACTTGGTAAGCAACTGATCCAACTTTCTCCAGAATTTCATATGGTCCAATGAACCTTGGACTCAGATTTCCTTTCTTACCAAATCGCATCACACTTTTCCACAATGAAACTTTGAGAAAAACATGATCACCTACCTTGAAAGATAGATCCTTCCTCTGGTTATCTGCATAACTCTTCTGTCTGCTCTTAGCTGTTCTCATGTGTTTCTGAATCAACTGAACTTTTTTTGCCATCTCTTCTACCAATTCTTGTCCCATCAACTTCCTTTCACCCACTTCATCCCAAAAAGCTGGAGTTCGACACCGCTTCCCATATAATGCCTCAAATGGAGCCATATGTATACTCGAATGAAAACTATTATTATAAGAAAACTTAAACAAAGAAAGATGTTGGTCCCAACTTCCCAGATAATCCATCGAACAAGCATGTAGAATATCCTCCAAAGTCTTAATTGTTTATTCTGACTGCCCATCTGATTGCGGATTAAAAGCTGTACTAAAATTTAATTCAGTACCCAACGAATTCTAAAGGCCTTTACAAAAGTTAGAAGTGAACCTAGGATCACGGTCAGATACAACAGAGAGAGGAACTCTATGTAACATGACTATATCATTAAGATACAAACAGGAAAGTTGATCTAGGGAAAAAGTTTCTCGTATAGCAAGGAAATGAGCAAATTTAGTCAAGCGATCAACAATAACCCAGATTGCATTATTTCCTCGAGGTGTCTTCGGCAATCCCACAACAAAGTCCACGGATATATTCTCCCATTTCCACTCTGGTACTGGTAAAGGCTAAAGCATCCCTTTCGGTAACTGCCACTATGCTTTTACCTGTTGAAAAGTCAAACACTTCACAGTAAAATCAGCAATATCCCTTTTCATTATGTCCCACCAGTAATACTCCCAAAGATCTCTATACATCATAGTACTGCCTGGATGAACTGAAAACAGAGAACTATGAGCTTCACATAACAACTATCTCTTCAACTGTGAATCACATGACACACACAATATGTTCCCAAATCTCAAAACACAATCATTATCAATGTTCAATTCATGCAACTTACCCTTCTAAACCAGCTCTACCTTTTTCTGCAACTCCTTGTCTTGCTTCTGTGATTGCTTAATTCTATCTGATAGAGAAGATTTCACTGATACCTGAAACGAAACAGAAGGACATCCTGCACCATCAACTTCTATGCCAAATTTTATCAAATCCTTAACCAAAGGATCACGTTCCAAATGCAACATTGTTAATGAAGCATTACTTTTTCGACTCAAAGCATCAACCACTTTATTTTCTTTTGCTGGATGGTAATGAATTGTACAATCATAATCCTTGATTAATTCTATCCATCTCCTCTGTCTCATGTTCAATTCATTCTGAGTGAATATATACTTTAAACTTTTATGATCATTATATATTTCACACTTTACTCCCTTAAAATGATCCCTCCAAATTTTTAGAGCAAAAACAATAGCAGCTAATTCCAAGTCATGTGTAGGGTAATTTTCCTCATGAGTTTTCAACTGACGTGAAGCATATGCAATTACCTCATCATTCTGAATTAGGATGCAACCAAGTCCTTTAAATGAAGCATCACTATAGATAACAAACTCACCATTCCTGGAAGGAAGTTCCAAAACTGGAGCATTCACCAATCTTCTTTTCAATTCCTGAAAATAATAATCACATTCTTTTATCCAGATAAACTTAACACCCTTTCGAGTTAGCTTAGTCATTGGACTAGGTAATCATGAAAATATTCTAACAATCCTTCGGTAATATCCTTCCAAGCCAAGGAAGCTACGAATCTCAGTTACATTTTTGGGTCTTGGCCATTTTTCAACAACCTTTGTTTTTGCAGGATCAACAGTTATCCCATCTTTAGAAACAATGTGACCAAAGAAAGAAATTTTTTTCAACCAAAACTCACACTTTATGAATTTCCCATATAATTTCTTTTCATTTAGGGTTTACAAAATAACCCTTAAATGACTTTCATGCTCCTCTTTACTTTTAGAAAACACCAAAATATCATCAATGAAAACAACCACAAACTTATCCACGAACTCATGGAAAATTCTATCCATAAGGTCCAAGAATACATCAAGTGCATTGGTTAGCCCAAAAGGAATTACTAGAAATTCATAATGGCCATATCTTATACGAAACACGGTCTTTGGAATATCTTCTTCATTTAACTTCAACTGATGGTACCCCGATATCAGGTCAATCTTTGAAAAAAACTGAGCTCCCTAGAGCTGATCAAACAAATCATCGATATGAGGAAAAGGATATTTTTTCTTAATAGTGATGTTATTCAAGGCTCTATAATCGATGAAAAGTCTCATAGAACCATATTTTTTTTAAAAAATAAAACAGGAGCACCCCATGGTGATGTGCTAGGTAGAATGAAACCTTTCTCTAATAAATCTTTCAATTGCTCCTTCAACTCAAAAATTTCAATTTGAGCCATTCAATAAGGGAGTTTTGAAATTGGTTTAGCATCAGGAACTAAGTAAATAGTAAATTCAACTTCCCGATCTAGTATTATTCCAGGAAACTCATCAGGACAAACATCAGGATACTCATTTACCACTAGAAAATCATTAATCTCAACAGTTCCCTTGTTTTCAACGATATGTGCAAGGTAACATTCATTTCTATCTTTTACAAGTTTCTCGGCCTCTTGATATGTTATCAAAAGTAAGGGTTCATTCTTGTACACAAACTGAAATTATTTCTGAAAAAAAACTTCTTTAGCTCTACAGTCAATCTTAGCATGGTAAATAGAGAGCTATTCCATACCCAGGATAACATCAAACTCTACTAGAGGTAAAAAAATATGGTTTTCAAGTAGGTTCTTTCTAGGGATAAGGATAGGAAGATTCTTCAAAATTATTTTTTCCTCAACATTTCCCCCAGATGTTTTTACCACAAGTTCAGGAGTCATTTATTGAGATGGTATTCCCATTTTACTAGAAATGTTTTCAGAGATGAAAGAATGTGTAGACCCCGAATCAAACAACAAACTGGAATAATCTGAAAAAACAAACAAAGTACCTGATACCACTTCATTTGATGGTCCAACATTTGCTGAAGTAGTTGCAAAGGATTTCACCACCCCTTTCTGCTTGTAGTCTAACTACTTCCCATCACTCGATCTCTTTGTCTTACACTCGTTTTCATAATGACCCATCTCATTACACTTGAAACATTTCACTAACTGTAAATAAAATTTGGACATACCATCACCTTGACCTTTTTCAGTTCAATCACGAGCCTTATGTCCCATCTTACCGCATTGGTAGTACTTTCCCGAATTCAGAAGACATTCCCCAGTATTCCTTTTACAACATTTATCACAAACTTGAAACATAGTTTTCTTACCATCAGACCTTTTTGAATAATTCTTTCCTTTCTCCTGCCACCTCGATCTCTTCTTCTGTTGGTTGTTATAGAACACTTGATCATAGGCAAACACCATTTCCACCTTCTCAGCACATCGAACATGCTTTTCATAACTTTTGAACTCACGAGAATCTAAAGCCCTTCGATATTTTGGCTTTATTCCTGAGTAAAAATGATTGATTTTACTATCAAGGTCTCAGATAAAATTTGTAGCATACCTTACCAACCGAGTGAACCTTTCATCATAGGCAGCCGCCGAGTCTTCCTCTTACCTCAATTCCAAGAATTTTTTTCCATCATAAGTTGAACAGCCTTAGGAAAATACTTCTCAAGAAACATACATTTGAATTCATCCCATTCGAGAGCATCAATCTCATCAGCATCCCTGATATTTTTAACCATCAACCACCACTGATCTTCTTCACCCTCCAAACGGTAAATAGAAAGACTAACCTTTTGATTGTCTAAACACCCCATGACATCGAAAATATTCTCCAGTGCTTTAATCCACCCTTCAGCTAGCACAGGGTCAGATGATCCTCTGAATGACGGGGGATGTTGCCTCATGAAATGTTCCACCACTGACATGTTCCTATGCGGTTGATCTGGATGATCTCGTGCATGGATACCACCACCATTTATCTCTTGAGTCAACTGCGCCATTACTGCAACAAACTGTTCAGTTCAATTCCGACCATCTCATGATGCTGATTCGGAAGGTTATTTCCTTCTGTATGCCTTCCTAGCACTGCTTCCCTGTTTCCTTTGCGGAAAACCATTCTGAACAAACATGTCTTCGATAAAGAAACATGGTAATATTCAAATGCCATATCATTTAAATTTGACCATAAAAAAATATTTTTGGATAATCATTTAATATAATTCTAACTCCTTATGTTATGTAAACCGACCTCTGATACCAACTATAAGGCCCCAGCCTCAAACATTACTTAATCTTGAGTTACTTAAAGAATACACATTGAGGATCTTTTCAGGTTTAGAGTTTTAGAGAATTAGATCATAAAACATGTATTATATTCCACATTTAAACAAACTGGTTACATAAAATATAGTACTAATTTTTCCCATCAACTGAATCATATTTAAAATAAAACATGGATTCTTTCTTGACACTTCCTTGACACTATCATCACATCATATACCATTCCCTTAACCTGTGAAAAACATTTCAAAAACATGGGATGAGCATAAAAAGCTCAGTAAGGGATATAAAAGTATGAAAAGAAAACATTAGTCCATGCATGAAATCATAATTTTCTCATAAAACATAATAATTTTAACATACCTCATAAAATCATGAATAAATCATAGAAATCATAAGACATAAAGGTAACTTGAGGCATTCATAACATTCTTACGTAGGGAGTAACCCTCATGGTTATGTTTGGAATACCCATCACAGTATATTCCCTAAATCTCTTCGGAGAAACCTTAACGTTTAACCCCTTCGCGTTACCCAATGCATTGGAGAGCTATATCGGGCTCACCCACCCTTAGTTTATCACGGAACCACCCGTCTTCATAAAAATTCCCATGAACCATAACATAATCATATCACATAAAACATGCATAAAGGAACATAACATTTCCACTTTTCAATCACAATATATCAATACAAAAGATTGATATAAAAACATTACGAAAACAATTTTCAATAACAAAATAAAAGAAAAGTAAAACATGGTATTTATTTTTCATTTTTTAAAAAAAGGTTATGGCTTGTAGAGGAAGCCGAAGCTCAAATAATGGTCACAATGGCGGAGAAGTCGTTGTTGCTGCATACGTACGACAAAAAAAACATTCCCTTTTGTCGTTTAGTAAATGCATTGTATAAAAGGATTCCTTTTGAGTAAACGTAAAAGTCAAAGATGTTTATACACCGTATAAAAGAAATTTGTGTATAAAACATAACATGCCTCAATGAAAGGAGATTGAGACGAAGTCCCATACCTCGTTTCTGACATGACTTGATCGTTCTTTAACGTCCTGAATAATAAACTTGATTTAATTTCTACTTTCTTAAGAACATTTTTCAAGTTCATTATTCCTTTTATATCACTTATTACCATGTTATGAACACTATGTAATTATTTAAGTTAATAATGGTCGTTTTGTCAATCATTGGTACTTGAGTCAAAAATAAACTCTTTATAATTACAAGTTGTTCATGTGGTAAAATATCCATTATATCCAGAATTATATTCATGATTTAGATATCATATATATCATATATATCCAGTATATACATGCATTTACAATATTACATAACATTTAGAGGTAAGAAATGAAATGCACCGTTCATGGAGACGGTAAGCCGTACGTACGCATGAACTCTACTTTCATTTCTGTTTCATATTTTATGGAATGGAATCATAATGATATAAAGGTATATTATAATTATAGTATAATATCATGTATAATATCATTAATTCCATCCTTTATACGTCCCACATATGGCATTAACGAATCAAATCACTTTGAGGTGGCGGTAGTCCGCACTTCCTAAAATCAAGATATCACGTATACCCATAATGGAAGCCATAAAGGCATGCCATAAATAAAAAATAAATAAGCTTAAGGAAAAAATAAACATATTATATATCATATATAAATATAGTGACATCTTAATGGCCACCTTTGAAGGTGTTATAAGAGTATTGAACAATCATCGTTTCGTGAGGCAGAAATTCGCCATCCACGGAAATAGTATGTTCTTTAACCATTAGATGTAGGTGTGTGTAAGTGTATCTCTAATCCTTATCATAAAAAAATCCTAGTATATTTAATATGCTTGTGTTGTTACAAAAGAAAGTAATAAAAAGAGTTTAGGGGGTTGGAGAAGCAAAATAAAACATAAGAACACAAGAAAAGACACTACCTTTAAATCAGGTAATTATTTTTGATTTGAGATCAAAGTATTACTTGGGAAACATTCTTCCCAAAGTGAGGCTTCTGGAAGTAAGATAGGGATTTTTAGAGACAAAATGGTCAGGGTTTGGCTGAGCCAAAGGCTGGAGAGGTGTGGGTAAGGTTGTAGAGGTGGGGGCCTTTTATAAGAGGAGAAAAGGGGCACTCTTGGAAAGTTATAAAAGGTTACTTCATTATAAAATGATTTTCGGATTTTAAAGGACCCAAAATTATATATTTAGAGGATAAGGTGATAAGAGTTCGAAATCCACCCATCCAATAGGTTTTTTACAAGTGTAGGTCTTATATTTTACATTATCTTTTCATTTTATTTATATCGTTAAATAATGAGGTAATCACTGCATCATCATGGTGTCATAAATAATTTAATTTATTTAATGTCTAAAAATTATAAAAAAAATATCATGATTTAGGAAATAATTTTATATTTCTAATGAATATTTATAGTCAAATATATGACTTTTATAACCCCATTTAAAAATTATTTTAGAAAAACAACACATGTTTATGACATTTTCATTTTAACATTAAATAAAAAGTTATTAATGTCATTTTCCAACAAAAGTGGCTCCATGGGGTCCCCAAGTTGACCCATGGATTGTATGGGTCGGATATGACACATAAAATAAGGTTAGGACATGTTTCAAGGTTATTTCATATTATTAAAACATTATTTTTACCTTAAATTACACTAATTACCACTAACCGCGATTAAAAACTTAAAAGTTATTATTCACCAAAATATTATTTTAATCCCATTAAACCAAATTTTACTTCCTAATGAAAACCATGTATGTCAGATTTTTGAAATTCAAAACACAGAGGTGGTAAAATTTCGTTTAAACGAAAAATCAGTTTTTTAAGTACCCCTTAGTTGTTTCACTATTCATTAAAAATTGATGTTTTTCAGAAAAATATCAAAACTTCACCCTAAGCTATATTTGATAGTCTGAATTCAAAAATGATGTCTATTTTACAAAATTCAAACCATATAAGTTACATTAATTAATTTAATAATTTATTCCCGCTGTCAGAATAAATAGCGTGTTTTTATGAAATAATATATATCAAAAGATTGAAACTAATTTAAGTCCAATTTCAAAGTGAAATTAATTCCAACGACCACTATTGGATTAAATGGTAAAAATAAATTCTAATTTCACTTTAGAACCAATTCAAAAGATAATATAATCATACAAATAAAGTATATTAAAAAAACGTTTTGAATTAAAATACAACATTTTTAACTATTCATTAAAAATGAACTTTATCGGAAAAATACCAAAAAATTACGCAAATTAAATTTTGATGTCCCAATTCTAAAGAAGAATTTTATTTGGTCCAATAGAATGTATAACAGTGACCAAAACTATATTTAAAGAGGGTTCTCCATCAAAAGGGGATAGTTCGACCTTTTAGTGAATATTAGAGTATCTATGCCTAAAATTGAATTCTTTTCGTATTTTAAGCCTTTATCCTTTATTAGATAAATGTAAAAACATTTAACAAACATATATAATAATATTTTAGTTATTTATATTCATTCCTGCCAATACAACGGCTACGTGTTAACTACCATTTAAAATAATATTATTTTATTACTAGTGTGCAACGTAATATTTCAAAGAAACTCTTTGTTGCATATCAGGTACGCTAACAAACATAGAAACCCCTTTAAAGTAAAATTAATATTTAATTCATAAATATTAATAAATATGAAAATTTTTTATTCTTTATTTACCTGAGATGTTACAATATCTTCTGTGTGTATTTTATTTAAATTCAAATAAATGAATAGTGTCAAAATTGACACTATTGTTATTTTATAAAAATAACATAATATAAAATTGTTTAAAAATCACAAAAATATTTATAAATTACAAATAAAAATTTATATGGTCTAAAATTTCATAACTAATTTAATTATAGACAATTAAAAACACATAAGTAATTATTTATAACAATTTAAAATTTAGAATCTTATTACCACAAATAAAATTATATAGATTAAATAAGGATAAATCAAGTTGACATGGTTTAAAATAAATATCCAACATGACTAAATTTTATTGGTTGATGAGATTACAACTCAATATCTTATAATATTAGAATATGAGTAATTTTTTGTGTTTTTTAAGTGGGGTTATATTTATTATAAATTAATATATTTGAGGTTTCCAAAGGTGCCCCTCTCCTCCCATATAAAAGGGAACCTCCTCCCTCTCCTCTTCACAAAACCTTGAGCCTTCAATCTCGGCCAACCCCTGCCCATTTCTATTATCTACTTCACTAGAAACATTAATGAGGTTCTGGTCTTATCAAAAGACCAACTCTAGTCTATTGAGAGGAAGCTTAAAGGAGGTGTGTTGAAGAAGAGGTAATCTCTTCTACCGATTCTTTTAAGTTTCTTTATTCTTAAAAATACTATTCTTAAGTTGTTTCATTGTAAAGTAATACAATATATATCACTAATATACTGATATGATATTATAATTATGAAACAACCCCATTTCACCTTCTATCCATCCTACAAAAAATGTAATCATCGCGTGTGCGTACGTACGGAATATCGTCTCCATGCCGTTGTGTAATTAGTTTTTCCACCACCAACTTACTTGGATGGGCATAATGGTGTAAAGAATAACTATATATGGTTATTATAACATCATACTGATTCTGAGATATTATATCATCCACTCCAATTCTATTCAATAATTATGGGAACGATATCATTGCTCGTGCGTACGTACGGACTACCGTCTCCACGAACGCTATGAGATTCATTTTCCATGATTACCCATTAAAGTAGGATTATAAAGTATATATATAATAAATAATCATGAAATATATTACATAATAATGATACTGGATTTATGTACATATATGTTTCATTTACTTAATTCCATTCAATTCAATAAGGAAACAAAAACAGCGTTCATGCGTACGTACGACCTACCGTCTCCATGAACGGTGTATTTCAATCCATTTATCGATATATCATATATATTTACATACTGAATATATATTATATATAAATAATGTTTTACATTCTAGAATTAAGTAAATCTGGATATGAGTAATAATATCAAGAACAACAAATCAAAACACGTATGATAAATGAAACGATTTTACCTAAAACGCTGCTTTAACATGGAATTTACAAAAGAATGGGTAATATAAAGTCATAAGTGAACCATATTTGATATCTTAACAATGAACATTATTCTGTAATAATTCAATGAAATTATTTAAATCATTATACAGGAGGTTCAGATACATAAAAATCATATCTGACATAAGGTAAGGGATAATTATTCTAATCTCATTATTATCCGAGATTGTTTATTTGTAAGTATTTACTAGGGTTATATTTTTCATCCATGTCTATAAAAATGTTTTCATAAAGTGTTTAATATTCTTCCATGTATGTTTAAATTTATTTTTACCCCTCTTGACTTTTACATTGTGTTATGGAAGGAATCTTTCTTTTTTTTACCATACGTGGTACTTTTTGACTTTTCTGTTAAAAGTACAAGGATAATGTTTTTTTTAACTTATACTACATGAATGGATTTTTACAGTTTCATAATGCATTATTTTCATGAAGATTCCTCTACAATATTTCATGATTATTTTCAACAAAAATCCTTTTCATTTATAATTTCATGACATTTTGTGAAAAGAAACCGATTTTGAAGAAGGAAGGATATTTTCCTCCAGAATTCATTTCAAGTGTTTTATGAAAACTATATCTCATCTAAGATGAAATTATTTAGTTTGATTATTTTTCAAGTATAGGGTCTCTATTATTTACATGTTTTTATTTTTCTTATGATGAAATGATATCCATTTATTTTATATGTATTATGTTATGATGGAATGATGTTTATAAAACCAATTTTATTCATTGGGTTATGATGAATGGTTTAGGTTTATTTTTTGGCACACGAAAGAATGATTTTATTATGAGATAGGTGGGACCTATATCTCCCTACAATGCATTTGGGAAAGATTTATATATCATGAGATAAGACATGGCTAGAATGGAAAGTGAATCATGTTCAGTAATACAGGGCTGGAACGACAAGTAAACCCGGTTCAGTAATGGACTTTGTCCACTATGATGGTCTTGGAAGCAATGCCTTGGCTACTATGGAAATAATATCATGTGGTTAATGGTTTCCATAATTACATGTTTTATTCCCATGCTATTTTATCATGATTGATGTTCAATTATGATCTATGCCATATGTACTGCCATGTTTTATTTCATTGCTAAAGATTTTGATGTTTAAACATTATGTTCATGTTTTTATGTTCAAATGTATATGGTTTGTTTTATTTTCTCCATTATTATCCTTACTGAGCATTTGAGCTCACCCTTTATATGTTTTATTTTCACTATGATATAATGAAAGGTTTTAGGTAAGAAAACAAAATGGGAAGATCTTTGTGGGAGATGTTAAAGATCTTTCACCATGATTAGAAGATTATGTTCCGACTTTCCAAAGACACTAAACTATTATGGTCCATGAGTGTTGGTTTTTGTTATGTATTAAGTATTCTGAAAAAGTAATGTAATGTCCATGTACGTCATGTTTGGGGTCTCTACAGTTGGTATCAGAGGAAAGGTTTAGTCAACCTTTGGACACTAGGATGCGGGAACTTTAGTGATATCTTTAGAGATATTTCTATGGTATGTCTAGAGATGTCCCTAAGGTTAAGTATAAGTATAGGTTATAGTCCTAGAATTACAGTAACAATATTATAATTAAACCTAAGATGTTAGATATTGAAGGTACTCCCCCTTTATTATGTTGTTTTCCCTAGCATGATTTTTGCCTCTCACACTATTCTTTTTGGGTTTTAGATGATGGATGGAACCTGAAGGCACCGTGTTGATCAATGTAATGTAAAATGAAATGATTGTCCTCCTAAACAAACCAATGTTATGGGATATGGAGTGAAAAATCTTATTTCTATACTAAAACAAGTTATGAATCATTATGGACTTCCAAATGAGCAGATAAAGGAACAATATTCTATTGAGTCTTTCATGAGGAAATGTCCACCTTCTTTCAGTGGGTCTTCTAATCCACTTGTTGCTGAACAATGGATCAGTACCATTGAAAAGATATTATCCATACTTCTCTATTTATCACAAGAAAAATTCATTCTTGATATTTACCATTTAGAAGGTGAAGCAGACCAATGGTGGACTCTAATTAAGAATACGAGGCCCTAAGATGAAATTGAATCCAAGGAATGGGATGAGTTCAAGAACATATTTTTTAATAAGTACTTCCCTCATATTCTTCGAACAAATATGGAAATGGATTTCCTTGTGATTAAAAAAAAGGATGATTAATCTGTTGGTATATATGAAGTGAATTTTACAAGGCTTTCAAGGTATGAATCTGGCTTTATCATCCAACATGAATGTTAAGTTGATCGATTCTTTTGTTGATTAAAACCAAGTCTTCGAAGGGAATTAGCTATACGAGACTTCAGTAGCTATGAATAAATTGTGTGTTGTGCTATCAAGGTAGAACTGGAATTTGGTGTTATATATCCATCTCATGGTTTTGTCAAGAAACGAAAGATGGAGTTTAAGGAAAAGTCTCAGAACAATGGTGAAAAGAATATGGATGTTACTTTATGCTCAAAGTGTGGAAATAAGCATGGTGGAGATTGCCTAAAAGGTACTAGAAAATGTTTTAAGTGTGAAAAAGAAGGTCATCAAGTAGTTCAGTGTCGGTGTAATGGAAAAAACGTAGCTAATTATGTGAATAGAGAAAAGACTACAGAGAATGCTCCTCCAACACTTCAATGCTTCAAGTGCAAGGAAATGGGGAATTATTCTAATCAATTCCCTAATACAAGGGTTATTGATGATCGATGTGAGAAACCTCTTAAGGAAAAGGATAAAGGGAAGTCACATGCGATCACTATTTGTGATGTTGATGATGAAAATGATGTTGTGGAATGATTAAGTGTTTATGTAATATTATCATGGAATCTCATTTATGGTATCGTAAAATTTTGTAATATCTATGTATTGGTTTTCAATAATTATATGGTACCGGTAACCATGAAAAGTGATTAAAATTTTTTTGTAAAGAAGATGATATGTGCATAATGAAGGAATAAATAGAAAATGAAATGAGCTCATGACTAATATCATGGTTTGTGTATATAGAAATTTTGGGATTTTGGTATGTGCAAACAGTTAACTTTTGACAACATTCATGTTTTCACTAAGGTTCAATGGGTATTCACTTTTCACGAAAATACATGATTAAGGTATTCACATGTTTGGAATGTGACCAAAAAGATATATCGTATGATATATGGGGGACAAATTATTGTATTCACATGCTCGGTAGATGACATTTATATTAATTGTTTTCATTATACTATGATCTTGGACAGAAGTATTTTAGATAAGCCTAAAGATTGGAATGGATTATGTTGGAGATAAGTTAGTATTGTTTAAGGATATAACTTTTTTTGTTGGTATTGATGGGATGTTATAATAATGTAGTTTTATAGAATGGACAACCTGCAGGACGGGCGACAACCCGTCGCGTCAGAATAGGCTGTGTGAATCGAACCCACAACCGATGTGTGAAAGGCCTTTATCGCCTACCACTGGCCTACAAGAAGTCCCTGGTTTGTAAAAACGAGTTTTATTTTATTAAGCGGTATGATAGATGAAGTATAAGTCCATTTTTGGAATCATATACGATTAACCTCACCATAGATGGACTTATGTATATTTGATAACTTTTTCTAACCTTTTGTTTGAGATAGATGGAATGACCCATAATTCTATCACATGATCTTCTAACACTTCAAGAATGAAAAATTCAACTTCATTTATTTAAGAGATAAAGTGGAAATTGTTCAAGGCACAAACAACAGTGAGATTGTATTGAAATAATGTAAGTATTTCTTCTAATTAAAATTCTTCAACATTAGGGAAATGATCTTGAAAGTCAAAATGTTGTCCTTGTGTCTTCATATCCGATGAATCAGATGGTACCTTAGATCATCACAAAATTATGGCTTTTTGATTGTTGTCTTTTTTATAGCCATGTTTTCTATCACTCTCCATCAGAACTCGATGGTTGGGTTTCTCTTCCATATCCATATTTTCACCTATGTTCTCCAATGTGGAAACCTAATGATGAGTTAATTTGGGTAACTAATATGTTTCATACTTCACTTTTTAAAATTATTTTTTAGTATTCCTTTTTACGATTTGGGTTTCTATGAATGAAATTTTCAAGTAGTAAACCATTTTTAACCCTGACAAATTTCATGGGAGAAATTCATTTTAAGGGGGTAAAATGTAACAACCGGAGATTTTATGAGAATTATTCTTTTTAATATCATTGATGTTTTGTGTTGTACTCAGCACCAATGGTAGGTTGCACTAGATGCATCCTGGACTTTGGTTGCATTACACGCAATCACGACCTTCCTCGATAGCGTGTGTAGTACGCAATACCGGGTTTCACTAAACAATGAAATATTGTTATAATATTATAATTTGCAAGCCGTTATGAATATTATTAACTAAATTTTGAATTTTATAACATTTTTATTCATCTTACACATTTTCTAGAACATGGTTTGAGAACAAAATAAATGTTTCGGGTAAAATAATTATTTTTAAAAAAATACAGTTTTTCCTCCTTTTGATGGCGCACCCACATTAAATATAGTTTTTAACATATTTATAAGTTCAATTTGACAAAATAAAATTCTTCTTTTTAATCAGGATATAAAATTTTACATTGGATAAATTTTTCATATTATTCTGATCACTTTCATATTTTGATTAATAGTAAAAACATGCTATATTTTAATTAAAAACATCTTTTTTCATCGCAATAATTTATATGGTTAAATTATAATATTTAATGGTTTTAAATTATAAATATAATATATTTTTACCATTTAATATAATTTATGTCATTACCATTAATTTTACAATGAAATCATAGGTAAAAACATTTCAATCTTTGGCAATGTTTTAACTTTTAAAACCCATTTTCTTAACAACGAGATTAAATTTAAATTAATTACTGCAACTTCTGTGTTTTTAATTTTGAAAAATTTATTCCATATTTGAATTCAGTGGGTCTAAATTATGTTAATAGGTTAATTTCACTTTTTTATATTATGAATAGTAACTACGGTAATTTTTATTTGCTGCCGTTAAAGGTAAATCAGGTAATTAAGGTTAAAAATACGATTTTATAATTACCCTAAAACCTGCCAAAATTCTATTGGATGACTAAATGTTGACCCATATCACCTAAGAGTCGGAATATATTCATTTAATAGACTTTTTACCATGAAAATAATTTAATTATTATTAAAACCAACGAAAGTGACAACATGTCACTCTATTAAATATTATAAGTATAATAATTTTAATTTAGTGATAAACATCATGAAACATCAAAAATGAATAGTCTCCATAAATATAATAAAATTATCTACATCATGTGAATTTATTTATAATTTTTAGGGATTAAATAATTATAATTAAATCTGACTGAATAGTAATGTTGAAATTGTTGTATTGATTGAAATATCAAATACATGGTCTTAAAAATATTAAAATAAATCTTTTATGAACCATTTAATATGCTCCATGATTTTTATAGATAAATATGGCATGTTATGAATCTATTAAATATTTTAGTTTGAACATATCTTTTGTGTGGATTTAATTTAAATTCAAATAAATGAATAGTTTTAAAATTGACACTGTTGATGTTTTATAAAAATAACATAATATAAAATTGTTTAAAAATCACAAAATATTTAAAATTTATAAATTAAAATTTATATGGTCTAAAATGTCATAAATTATCCAATTATAGACAATTAACTACACATAAGTAATTATTTATAACAATTTAAAATTTAGAATCTTATTACCATAAATAAAATTAAATAAATTAAATAATGATAAATCAAGTTGATATGGTTTAAAATAAATTTCCAACATGTCTAAATTTTATTGTATGATGATATTAAAACCCTATCTATTATAATATTCTAATACGAGTAATTTTTGGACGTTTTTAAGTGGGGTTTGATTTATTATAAATTAATATTTTTGAGGTTTCCAAAGGTGCCCCTCTCCTCCCATATAAAAGGGAACATCCTCCCTATTTTCTTCACAACACCATGATCCTTCAAGATCGTCCAACCCCAGACCATTTCTCTTCTCCACTTTCCTAGAAACATTATGGAGGTTTTTTTATTCTCAAAGGACCAACTCTAGTCCCTTGAGACGAATCTTAAAGGATGTGTGTTGAAGAAGAGGTAATCTCTTCTACTGATTCTTTCAAGTTTCTTTCTACTTCAACATACTCTTCTTTAGTTGTGTCATTTTAAAGTAATAAAATATGTATCACTAATATACTGATATGATATTAAAAATATGAAACAACCCCATTTCACCTTTTATCCATCCTACAGAAATCGAAATCACCGCGCTTGCGTACGTACGAAATACCGTCTCCACGTCGTGCTGTAATTAGTTTCTACACCACCACATTACTTGGATAGGTATAATGATGGAAAATATATTTATATAGGGTTATTATAACATCATAGTGATTCTGAGATATTATATCATCCACTCCAATTCTATTCAATAATTATGGGAATGATATCATCGCTCCTGCGTACGTACGGACTACCGTCTCCACGAACACGATGAGATTCGTTTTCCATGATTAACCATTAAAGTATGATTATAAAGTATATATATAATAAATAATTATTAAATATATTATATAATAATTATACTGTATTTATGTACCTATATATTTTATTTACTTTATTCCATTCAATTCAATATGTAAACGAAAACAGCATTCATGCGTACGTACGACCTACCGTCTCCATGAATGGTGTATTTTATTCCATTTATCAATCTATAATATATATTTACATACTGAAGATATATTATATATTAATAATGTTTTAAATTATTGAATTAAGTAAATCACGATATGAGAAATAATATCAATAACAACAAATCAAAATACGTACGATAAATGAAACGATTTTACCCAAAACGCTGCTTTAACATGAAATTTACAAAAGAATGGGTAATATGAAGTCATAAGTGAACCATATATGATATCATAACAATTAATATGATTCTTTAATAATTCAATGACATTATTTAAATCATTATACAGTAGTTTCAGATACATACAAAGCATATCGGGCATAAGGTAAGGGATAATTATTCCAATCTCGTTCATATCCGAGATTGTTTATTCGTAAGTATTTACTGGGGTTATATTTTTCATCCATGTCCATAAAAATGTTTTCATAAAGTGTTTAATATTCTTCCATGTATGTTTAAAGTCATTTTTAACCCTCTTTACTTTTACTTTGTGCTATGGAAGGAATCTTTCTATTGTTTACTATAGGTGGTATTTTTTGACTTTTCCATTAAAAGTAAGAGGAGAATATTTTTTTAACTTAAAATGCATGAATGGATTTTTAGGGTTTCATAATTAATTATTTTCATGATGATTTATATACAATATTTCATGATTATTTTCAACAAAAATCCTTTTCTTTTATAATTTCATGACATTTTGTGAAAAGAAACTGATTTTGAAGAAAAAAGGATATTTTCCTAAAGAATTCATTTCATGTGTTTTATGAAAACTATATTCCATCTAAGATGACATTATTTTGTTTGATTATGTTTCAATTATAGTGTCTCTATTATTTACATGTTTTGATTTTTCTTATGATTAAATTATATCCATTTATTTTATATTGATTATGTTATGATGGAATGATGTTTATGAAATCCATTTTATTCATTGGGTTATGATGAATGATTTATGTTTATTTTGTGGCACACAAAAGAATGATTTCATTATGAGATAGGTGGCACCTATATATCCCTCCAATGCATTGGGGAAAGATTTATATCTCATGATATAAGACATGGCCGGAACGGAAAGTGAATATGGTTCAGTAATACATGGCTGGAATGACAAGTAAAACCGGTTCCGTAATGGACTTTGTCCACTATGATGGTCTTGGCAGCAATTCCTTGGATAATATGGAAATAATATCATGTGATTAATGGTTTCCACAATTACATGTTTTATTCTCATGCTATTTTATCATGATTTATGTTCAATTATGATCTATTCCTTACGTACTGCCATGTTTTATTTCATTGATCGAGATATTGATGTTTAAACATTATGTTCATGATTTTATGTTCAAATGTATATGGTTTGTTTTATTTTCTCCATTCTTATCCTTATTGAGAATTTGAGCTCCCCATTTATATGTTTCCTTTTCCCTAGGATACAAAGAAAGGATTTAGGTATGAAAACAAAAGGGGAAGATCTTTGTGGGATATGTTGAAGATCTTTCACTATGATTAGAAGATTATGTTCTGGGTTTCTAAAGACACTAAACTATTACGGTCCTTCAGTGTTGGTTTTTGTTATGTATTAAGTATTCTGAAAAATTAATATAATGTCCTTGTACGTCAAGTTTGGGGTCTCTACAGTTGGTATCATAGGAATGGTTTAGTCAACCTTTGGAAACTAGGATGCGAGAACTTTAGTGAGATCCCTAGAGATATTTCTATTGTATGTATAGGGATGTCCCTAAGGTTAAGTATAAGTATATGTTATACTCCTAGAATTATGGTAATGATATTAGAATTAATCCTAAGATGTTAAATATTGAAGGTACTCCCTCTTTATTATGTTGTTTTCCCTAGCATGATTTTTTCCTCTCACACTATGTTTTTGGGTTTTAGAAGATGGCTGGAACCCGAAGGAACTGCATTGATCAATGTAATGGAAAATGCAATGATTGTCCTCTCGAACAAACCAATGTTATGGGAGATGGAGTGAAAAATATTATTGCTATAATTACACAAGCTATGAATCATTTTGGACTTCCAAATAAGCATAGAAGGGAACAATATTGTATTGAGTCATTCATGAGGAAATTTCCACCTTGTTTTAGTGGTTCTTCTAATCTACTTGTTGCTGAATAATGGATCAGTACCATTGAAAAGATATTTTCCATACTTCACTGTTCAAAACATGAAAAATTCATTCTGTCTATTTACTATTCAAAAGATGAAGCAGAACAATGGTGGACTCTAATTAAGAATACGAGGCCCCGAGATGAAATTGAATCCAAGGAATGGGATGAGTTCAAGAACTTATTTTTCAATAAGTACTTCCCTCGTATTCTTAGAAAAAAGATGGAAAAGGATGTACTTGAGCTTAATCAAAAGGATGATGAATCTATTGGAATATACAATGTAATTTTTACAAGGCTTGAAAGGTATGCATTTGGGTTTATCATCCCACCTGAAAGTTAAGTTGATCGATTCTTCAGTGGCTTAAAATCAAGTCTTTGAAGGGCATTAGATATAAGAGACTTCAGTATCTATGATGAAATTGTGCATTGTGATATCAAGGTAGAACTATAATTTGGTGGCACATATCCATCTCATGGTTTTGACAATAAACGAAAGATGGAGTTCAAGGAAAAATCTCAGAATAATGGTGAAATGAAGATAAATGTTACTTTATGCTCAAAGTGTGGAAAGAAGAATGGTGAAGATTTCCTAAAAGGTACTAGAAAATGTTTTAAGTGTGGAAAAGAAGGTCATGAAGTAGTTGAGTATCAAAGTAATGGGAAAAAGGTAGCTAATGATGTGAATAGAGAAAAGACTACAAAGAATGCTCCACCAACACTTCAATACTTCACGTGCAAGGAAATTGGGAATTATGCTAATAAATGCCCTAATCTAAGGGTTAATGATGATCAACATGAGAAACCTCTTAAGGAAAAGGATAAAGGGATTTCACATGCGATCACTATTTGTGATGTTGAGTATGACAATGATGTTGTAGAATGATTAAGTGTTTATGTAATAGTATCATGGAATCTCATTTATGGTATTGTTGAATTTTGGAATATCTATGTATTGGTTTTCAAAAATTATATGGTACCGGTAACCATGAAAAGTGATTGAAATTTTTGGAAAGATGATGATATGTGCATAATGATGGTATAAATAGAAAATGAAATGATCTCATGACTGATATCATGGTTAGAGTATATAGAAATTTTGGGATTATGGTATGTGGACAGAGTTGACTTTTTACAGCATTCATGTCTTCACTAAGGTTCAATAAGTATTCATTTTTCAAGAAAATACTTGATTAAGGTATTAAAAAGTCTGGAATGTGACCAACAAGATATATTGTATGATATATGAGGGATAAATGATGGTATTCACATGCTCGGTAGATGACATTTCTAATAATTTTTTTCTTTATACTATGAGCTTGGATAGAAGTATTTTAGATAAGCCTAAAGATTGGAATGGATTATGTTGGAAAAAAGTTAGTATTGTTTAATGATAGAATTTTTTTCTATATTATTTATGGGATTTTATAATAATGTAGTTTTAGAAAAATGAAAACTTGCAGGACGGTCGACAACCCCTCGCGTCAGACAAAGCTGTGGGAATCGAACCCACAACCGAAGTGTGACAGGCCTTTATCTCCTACCACTGGCCTACAAGAAGTCCCTGGTTAATAGAAATTATTTTTTTTGTTAAGTGGTATGATATATTATATATAAGTCCATTTTTGGAATCATATATGATTAACCTCACTATAGATAGACTTAGGTATATTTGATAACTTTTTCTAACCTTTTGTTTGAGACAGATGGAATGACCCATCATTCTATCACATGATCTGCTAACACATCATGAATGACAAATTAAACATCATTTATTTAAGAGATAAAGTGGAAATTTTTCAAGGCACGAACAACAGTGAGATTTTATTGAAATAAAGTAAGTATTTATTCTAATTCAAATTCATCAACTTTAGGGAAATGACCTTGAAAACAAAAAATGCTGTCCTAGTGTCTTCATATCCGATGAATTAGATGGTACCTTAGATCATCCTTAATTTATGGCTTTGTGATTGTTGGCTTTTTCATAGCCATGTTCTCTACCACTCTCCATCAGAACATGATGGTTAGGTTTATCTTTTATATCCATATTTTCACCTATGTTCTCCAATGTGGAAACCCAATGATGAGTTAATTTGGGTAACCGATATGTTTCATACTTCACTTTTTCAAATTAATTTTTAGTATTCCTTTTTACGATGTGGGTTTCTATGAAATAGACTTTCATGTAGTAAACTATTTTTAACCTTGACAAATTTCGAGGGCGAAATTCATTTTAAGGGGGGTAGAATATGAAATCCCGAGATTTTATGAGAATTATTCTTTTTAATTTCATTGATATTTTTCTTTATACACAGCACCATAGGGAGATTTCACTACATGCATCCCAGACTTTGCTTTCATTACACACAATCACGACCATCCTCGATAGAGTGTGTAGTATGCAATACCAGGTTACACTAAACAACGATATATTGTTATAATATTATAATGGACAATAATTTATGAATATTATTAACTAAATTTTAATTTTATAACATTATTATTCATCTTAAACATTTTCTAGAACATAGTATGAGAACAAAATAATTTTTTCAGGTAAAATAAGTATTTTTCAAAAAATGAAGTTTTGCTTCCTTTTGATGGCACAACCACTTTAAATCTAGTTTTTTACATGTTTATAAGTTCAATATGTCAAAATAAAATTCTTATTTGGAATCAGGATATAAAAATTTACATTGGATAAATTTTTCATAAAATTCTGATAACTTTCATATTTTAATGAATTGTAAAAACATGCTATATTTTAATTAAAAAAATCTTTTTTCATCAAAATACCTTATATGGTAAAATTATAACATTTAAAGGTTTTAAAGTATAAATAGTGTATGTTTTTACCATTTAATATAATGTATGTCATTACCATTAATTTTACATTGAAATCATCGGTAGAAACATTTCAATCTTTGTCAATGTTTTAACTTTTAAAACCCGTTTTCTTAACAATGGGATTAATTTTAAATTAATTACTATGACTTCTGTGTTTTAAATTTAGAAAAATGAATTCAATATTTGAAATCAGTGGGTACAAATTATATTAATAGGTTAATTTTACTTTTTTGATATTATGAATAGTCACTACAGTAATTTTTATTTACTGCTGTTAAAGGTAAATCAGGTAATTAAGGGTAAAAATAAGATTATAAAATTACCCTAACAGCTGCCAAAATTCTATTGGATGAATAAAAGTTGACCCATATCACCTAAGGGTCAGAATATATTAATTTTATGGACTTTTGACCAAGAAAATAACTTTATTATTATTAAAAACAAAGAAAGTGATAACATGTAACTCTCTTAAATCTTATAAGTATAATAATTTTAATTTAGTTATAAACTTCGTCAAACATCAAAAATGAATAGTCTACAGAAAGATAATAGAATTTTCTATATCATGTGAATTTATTTATAATTTCTAGGGATTAAATATTTATCATTAAATGTGACACAATAGTAATATTGAAATTATTTTATTGATTGAAATATCAAATAAGTGGTGTTAAAAATATTAAAATAAATACTGTATGAACTATTTAATATTCTCCACGATTTTTCTAGATAAATATGAAATGTTTTTAATGTATTAAATATTTTATTTCTAACATATTTTCTTTGTGAATTTTATTTAAATAAAAAATAATGAATGGTGTCAAAATTGACACTATTGTTGTTTTATAAAAATAACATAATCTAAAATTGCTTAAAAATCACAAAAATATTTAAAATTTATAAGTTAAAATTTATATGGTCTAAAATGTCATAAATTATCCAATTATGGACAATTAACATCACATAAGTAATTATTTATTACAATTTAAAATTCAGAATCTTATTACCACAAATAAAATTAAATAGATTAAGTAAGGATAAATAAAGTTGATAAGGTTTAAAATAAATTTCCAACATGTCTAAATATTATTGGTTCATGATATTACAACCATATATCTTCTAAGATTCTAATATGAGTAATTTTTGGAGGTTTTTAAGTGGGTTTTGATTTATTATAAATTAATATTTTTGAGGTTTCCAAAGGTGCCCCTCTCTTCCCATATAAAAGGGCACCCCCTCCCTCTCCTCTTGAAAACACCTTGAGCCTTCAAGCTCGGCCAACCCCTGCACATTTCTCTTCTCCAATTCCTTAAAAACATTTTGGAGGTTTTTTCCTTCCCAAAAGACCAACTCTAGTCCCATAAAAGGAAGCATAAAGGTGGTGCGTCGAAGAAGAGGAAATCTCTTATACCGATTCTTTCAAGTTTTTTTCTTATTCAACTTCATCTTCTTTAGTTGTTTCATTGTAAAGTAATACAATTAGTATAACTAATATACTGATATTATATTATAAATATTAAACAACCCCATTTCACCTTCTATCTGTCCTACGGAAAACGAAATCACCACGCGTGCGTATGTACGGAATACCGTCTCCACAACGTAGTGTAATTAGTTTTTCCACCACCACCTTACATGGATGGGTATAATGGTGTAAAGAATAACTATATATGGTTATTATAAAATCATACTGATTCTGAGATATTGTATCATCCACTCCAATTCTATTCAATAATTATGGGAATGATATCATCGCTCGTGCGTACGTACGAACTACCGTCTCCACGAACACAATGAGATTCACTTTCCATGATTAACCATTCAATTATGGTTATAATGTATATATATAATAAATAATCATGAAATATATTACATAATAATGATACTAGATTTATGTACATATATGTTTCATTTACTTAATCCCGTTCAATTCAATAAGGAAACGAAAATAGCGTTCATGCATACGTACGACCTACCGTCTCCATGAATAGTGTATTTCATTCCATTTATCGATCTATCATATATTTTTACATAATGAATATATATTATATATAAATAATGTTTTACATTATGTAATTAATTAAATCATTATATGAGTAATAATATCATGAACAGAAAATCAAAACACGTACGATAAATGTAACGATTTTACACAAAACGCCGCTTTAACATGGAATTTATCAAAGAATGGGTAATACAAAGTCATAAGTGAATCATTTATGATATCATAATAATGAATATGATTCTGTAATAATTCAATGACATTATTTAAATAATTATAAAAAAGGTTCGGATACATATGAAGCATATCAAACATATGGCAAGGGATAATTATTCAAATCTTGTTCTTATCCGAGATTGTTTATTCGTAATTATTTACTAGGGTTATATTTTTCATCTTTGTCCATAAAAATGTTTTCATAATGTGTTTAATATTATTCCATGTATTTTTAAAGTCATGTTTACCCCTCTTAACTTTTACTTTGTGTTATGGATGGAATCTTGCTTTTGTTTTCCATACGTGTTACTTTTGACTTTTCCATTAAAAGTAAGGGGAGAATGTTTTCTTAACATATACTTCATGAATTGGTACTTACAGTTTCATAATGACTTATTTTCATGAATATTCCTCTACAATATTTCAGGATTATTTTAAAAAAAATCCTTTTCTTTTATAATTTCATGACATTTTGTGAAAAGAAACGGAATTTGAAGAAGAAAGGATATCTTCCTCAAGAATTCTTTTCATGTGTTTTATCAAAACTATATCCCATCTAAGATGAAATTATTTTGTTTGATTATGTTTCAAGTATTGTGTTTATATTATTTACATGTTCTTATTTTTCTTTTTATGAAATGATATCCATTTATTTTTTTGGATTATGTTATGATGGAATGATGTTTATGAAACCCATTTTATTCAATGGGTTATGATAATGATTTATGTTCATTTTGTGGAACAATAATCAATGATTTCATTATGAGATAGTTGGGACCTATATATCCCTCCAATGCATTGGGTAATGATTTATATCTCATGATATAGGACATAGCTGGAAGATAAAGTGAATCCGGTTTAGTAATATAGGGCTGGAATGACAAATAATCCCGGTTCAGTAATGGACTTTGTCTACTATGATGATCTTGGCAGCAATTCCTGGGCTACTATGGAAATAATATCATGTGCTTAATGGTTTCCACAATTACATGTTTTATTCCCATGCTATTTTATCATGATTGATGTTCAATTATGATCTATGCCTTACGTATTGCCATGTTTTATTTCGTTGCTCAAGATATTGATGTTTAAACATTATGTTCATGTTTTTAAGTTCAAATGTATATGTTTTGTTTTATTTTCTCCATGCTTATCCATACTGGGCATTTGAGCTCACCCTTTATATTTTTTCTTTTCCCCAGGATATAAATAAAGTTTTTAGGTAAAAAAGCCACCGGGGAAGATATTTATGGGAGATGCTGAATATTTTTCACCATGATTAGAAGATTATGTTCCGAGTTTCCAAAGACACTAAACTATTACAGTCCTTAGGTGTTTGTTTTTGTTATGTATCAAGTATTCCACAAAAGTAATGCAATGTCCATGTACGTCATGTTTGGGGTCTCTACAATGAGAATGATCACCCTTATGATAAACAATGTGAGGAGTAATTTCTATTATATATTTTTTCTATTGACTAGTTACCAGTCATGTTTTGGCCACTCAGAAACCCACACAACTCCACACAAGAGTTTATTACTAAGGACCACTCAACATGCCTGTATAAAATCTTATGAGTGATGTTCAACTAAATATGAGACTTATAGATGACCTATTTTTGTAGACATGAAAATAAATTAGCTCTTTTTAGTAGTTTAGAAAGGTTGATAATGTAGTAATTTTTATGGATCACAACCCCAACTCATATGGGTTCCATCATATCTTCCAATAGACTTTTATAGAGATCCTCAATGTGCTTATACATATCATGTAGAATACACCACATAATGTATATATTAGAGGTCAGAGGTAGTATTATTCTCAATTATCCATTTTCTATCATGAAGACAAAAACATCCTAATAATACATTCATCAGTGGTGATGGTTTCTGTACAACTATTTCCACCGTGAATGTCATAATAAAAAATATAGGGATGATTAGATGAATAATAATAATAATGGGGAGTATGAGGATGATAATCCAACCCTAAGAGATGTTTAATTAAAAGAAAAAATTATACTATGTTATAGTTCTCATCAAATGAGGGAGAAGTTGGACCTCATCAGCCCCATGAAGATACAACTACCCATTCATTGACAACTTGAACAGGGTAGGTGAATCTATGATCTCATTATTCTATATGAGGATTTTCTAGTAACTATGACAGATTAAATAATTTAAATTTTCTCTTGGATATAAATATTTAAAAAAGGATCACTTCTATGATCATTAAAAAATACCATCCAAGGTGGGAAGATGTTTACGGGTACCCTACCATTCCCCCAGTTGAGAAAACAATCCTCCTTAGTCAACCACCCTATATCAAGTTAGAAGGTCCTACTCATCTGATTAGTTTAGTGTATTGTTGATCAATTTAAGAACGATACAACCCAATGTATAATATGGATACTACCCTGATAGACTAGTAAGACTTCCATCCTAGACCATGATTTTTATAGTTTTCAATCATGAAATCATATAAAATCAAAGATTAATACCAACCCTCAAACTGACTACATAAAATCTATAATCACCATTTGTTTAGGACTTATATATACAATGTGTCAAAATGATGACTAAAGGAATGTCATAGCCAACATGGGTGGATTAAACTCTCCCACACACACATTTTGGTAATATGAGAATCACCCATTCAATGGAATTGTTGACGCATTTCAATATTTTTCCTAATTAGCCTAACAATGTGAGATCATCTAGGGAAAACCAAAGAAACAAGATATCCACAGTTATTGGTGTTCTTCCAACCATTATAGTGAACTTCATTTTTATGTTGTAGTATGTTTTCCATAGAATCTATAACATGGTGGGAATATCTTCACAAGAAATTCTTCTACCGGTTCAACTACACCATTCACATAACTAACATCACTGACCTCTATAGGTATAATGAGAGGGATGATGAATGTGTTTCGAACATCATCATTAGATGTATGGGGATGAATTATTCATTCAAAATTCCACTCTGATAGGAATTACAATTGTGGTTATGTGTGGAAAATTTATAACATGATCTAGTTACTACCCTAATATCACTAATTATTCCAGGAATACTACAATAATTCTCTATGTAGTCTCATTAGTTGGAAGATTCCTTGTATCATACTAAGAAACTATCATGCCCATTTTCTCTTCTAGGACAAGTTTAAAAGCCTATGAGTTTCGAGATAGCCAGCGCCATGAAAACTCAGTCCCCTCAGTGGGTTCTATAACACCCCAAGCTTCCACGGTATGGTTCCTTTTAAATAATTCAATATATTTCACTACTCACGACAACAATTTCAAGCGCACCATGACCTATCAAACTAGATGTTTAGAAAGTAGATTTGAATAGTATTTAACAAATTATGAAATTATGAAATTTTATTTTTCAAAATATACTTAATTTTTTAATTTTGAATATCAAAATTAGATAATGGTGAATTTTTTTTCAACAAAGTTTCAATTTTCGATGAATAGCGAAAAATGCCACATTATTGTTAAAAATAAACTTTTTTCATTAAAGTAATTATTTTAGATTAAGTTTTTTTTAATGAAACAATAGATAAATAATAAATATATTAGTCCAATTTAGTTCATAATATTCATTTTATAGTAGAATTAGATATAAAAAATTATTAAACTTTTCAACATCTCTTTTACCCGCCTCCAAGCCACATCTGTGGATTAGTATTAAACATTATTTCATCACTTTTGTGAATTGAGTTTAGAAAAATGGACATATATGGTTTTAATAAGTATAAATTTTTGTCTAATGAGATCAATATATTTTTTTGTGAGGAGTAACTTAGAAATTTTATTTAGCACAACTAAAAGAATATTAGATAATTAAAAGAAAAAAAATTATATTATGATAACATAATATTTCACAACCACTTGTCCTAAAATCATTGGATAAGTATAATTAGAAAAAAATAAACCTCATGTATAAAATATGATCCTTTTTAATCAAAATATATTATATTATTCTTTGATTTTATTTTATTTAATGAAGAGTTAAAAAATCCCTATTCAAATTTTAATAACTATATCACTTTTAATATGAGGATATTTATGTGACTTTGTAAACTATAAATAGTATTTTGAAAGATAAAGTGATAATAAAAATATTTGAATATTATTTTGAATTTTTGGAAATAATTATTTTAAATTAAATGGTGATGCAATAATGATGTTGTAATTGAATTATTAAAGGGAGAATAGATTTAATGATATTAAAAATATTATAATAAATATAATTTGACATAATAAGTAAAATCCACAAATTTTATAAATGTAATAGAATTTTTTTAACAAATTAGAACTATTGGGTATAAGTTATCATGTTTTTTTTATATTTGTAAAAATACAATTATTTAATAGTATCAAAATTGACATAATTGATACTTTAAAATAAATAATATTTAATTAGATTTTATAAAATTCATAAAAATATCAAGTTTTTCAAAATTAATATTAAAATGTAAAATATTTCATAAATAATACAATTACTGTTATTTTTTAATTTTTATAGTAACTATATTAACCATATAGTATATAAAGACATGTCGACACGGTAAGTGTTAAACTGTTTAGAAAAGAGATAAACCCAAAAGATATGGTTAATTTTGTGACCTAAATATTTCTAAAAAACATTTGTTGATATTATTTAGACCCATAATTAATATATCCTATAAATAACTCACTTTGGAGCAATTTAAAACCCAAAATAAATTTATATTAAATTATTAGTTTTGGAGTTTCCAAAAGTGCCCCTCACCTCTATTTTGAAAGGAAACCTCTCCTTATCTTCTATTCACACCTATAAAGAACTTTGGTTGGAAAAAACCCTTGAAAAATATCCCCCCAAATTCCTTAAATTCATCCTAATGTCCATAATTTTGTAATAATGCCATCCTATGGGGTCCTTTTGTGAAAATCAAAAAACGACACTCATAAAAGAAGTAATTATTTTACCAATTCTATTCAATTTATTTTCTTATTCTAATTCAAATTCTTATGTTGTTTCCATACTGAATTAATAAATCTAGTATCATATTCATGCATCTATGTTATTATAATTATGTATAAACCATATTCCTCCATTTATCCATATTGTGAATAACAATATCACTATGTTTGGGTACGTATGGATTACCGTCTTCATGTTATGGTGTAATTTTTTATTCCATTCTACTTTATTTGGATGGGTATAATGATAAGTATAATGGATATAAATAATTAATATAAAATTATAATGATTTTTTATATTTAATATACCATCCAATTCTATACCATTTAACCATTAGGGGAATGCTATTGTTGCTTGTGCGTACGTACAACCTACTGTCTCCACGATGGGGTGAGTTTCATTCCCCACGTTAACAATTGAATAATGATTATAAAATATACATAATAAGTAAAAATAGAAATTATAATCTTATTATAATTATGGATATGAATAATATACATCCTCTTCACAACAAACATGACATATATGGAACAACAGGAATGCTAAAGCGATGTAGTTATCAACCGAACTAATGGTAATACTGAAATATTATTAACAAAACGATATTATAGAATCATACATGATATCATAAATATGGATATGGTTCTAGTATAATTTAATAAAATACTTTAATCATTATCCTGGATTTTAATGTACCCTGGACTATAGGAAAGTACAAGGTGAGGTTTAATTTCACAATCTCATTATTATTTGAGGTTGATTATATGTATCTACTAGGAAATATTTATCATCCATGTCCAATTTTCTTAAAAATGTATTTCAAAATTTGATCAAAAATTATTTAAAGTCATTTTTCATTATGTTTTACTTTTTTATGAAAAAGGATTTTAAATGAATCATTATTTCACTTTCAAAAATATGTACTTTATGACCTTTTCAAATAATTAAAGAAAGAATGTTTTTATTAATTTATATGAAACAAGAAGGTATTTTCCAGCACTATGATGCCTAAATATTTTGAATCTTTCCTTATAATATTACAAATTTGTTTTCAAAAGAAACATTTTCTTTTATAATTGTGTGACTTTTAAATAATTTCAATGCAAAAAAGGATAATTATCTCAAAGAGTTTTAATGAATTTTTTAGATTATTTTCATCTCTGTCAATTTTATGTATAATTTAAGTAGATTTATTATCATAAAATCTTCAATATTGTATTTAATATTTTATGATATTTTTTACAACGGATTTTATATTTTTATACCATTCATTATTTATAGATAAAGTATTAACATTCCTTATGATAGTTTTAATATAAATATTTATGTTAAGTTTCAGACTTTTTAATATAAGAAATGCATTAGACATAGTATGTGACTGGAAGGGCCCAATATTTCCCCTTGATGCATCTATAAGTCTCATGGTACAAACTAGTGTCTTGGGATGAGGCCTTAAGGGTATGGTTATATATGGTCTTCGAACGAGGCCTTGAAATTATGGTTATGATGTCCAGTACTATGTGTTCCCTCATTATTAGTTTAGTTATTGATATTTCATGTGATTATTCGACTAGTAAAATATCCATGTAAATGTTTGAATGGAATTATTTGATTTATTCTTTCCATATTATGTTCAATATTATGTTTAAAAGTCTTATGTTTCAATTTTATACCTTTCATTAAATGATTATTCTTATTTATGATATATTAGTCTATATTGTTTATCCTTACTGAGCATCTGAGCTCACACCATTATTATATTTCATTTTTTACTAGGACTCGATGAAGTACATTATGAATGACCTACAAAGATAATCTAAGGGATATGATTGTTTTAAATTAGTCACTATGTAGCTTCTAATTTCAAGATGTAATGTAAAACCTATAATTATATCTATTGTTTCCAATGTTACTAAACTAATCAGTCCATCAGGATTTGATTACTTATGATTATGCCAATTTAATAAAATAATGCACCGGAACTAGTAAATTAGGATTAGGTAGTTATAGTTGGTATCAATGAAATATTAGTACAAACCTTGGAAACTAGATTTATAAAAGAATTTAATTAAGGGACACTAACATAAGATAGACATTGAGGATAAGTATATACAACATCATAAAATCGTGCTAATGTAGAGATTATGTAGGTCTTCTATAAGAATAAATTAATGTCTAGATACTATGACTGGACATGGTTCTGGAACATATGTACCTAGGAGTAACAACTTTGATAAGTTGTTCTAGGCATGACTTTAGGTAACCTGGTATACAACAACGTGCCTTACTGCGCACCTTGGTGGTCACTCCCACAGGATATGCTTAGTATAATTCACATTTTCATTACGAACCATAATAAAGGATTTCTTAGTAGATATTCCCCAAAAAAAAACATTTTTTATGATTATGGAATATATATACATAAAATTTTCAATTTATGTTTTGTATTTTACAGCTTTGGAATTATGCATTATGATTTATAACCTAATCTATTGTATACCACTGATTACAAGTGGATCCTAGTGGAAGGAGTGTAAATCGTATCAACACATATAATCCAAGTAGGGATTTCCCCCCTATGTCAGATGATGATAGTGGAGCCAGTGATACAACTGGTGTTGAAAAGATTATAACCAAACTGGGAAAACGAACATAGGTGGGTAATAATAACCTTACTCGTATGGAGTAGCTTGGTCCACAACATGGAGGATCAATATTAGACCACTTCATCAAAAAATAGCCCCCAACATTCAATGCGAAAAAAACCCATTTTTAGATATGTAATGGATATGTTCATTAGAGATATATGTCTTAGTTTTGAGAGTAATGAAAGGGAAAAGTAGTTATGGAAGTCTATCACCTATCAGAAGATACAGATTAATGGTGGTCATTAATTCAAAACATGAAGTTGGTTTAAGAGGTTCAAAATATGGAATGGATATAATATAAATAAATAATCCTAGAAAAAAACATTAATCATGATCTACGAGTGAATATGGAGAGGCAATTTCTTGTGTCTGAGGCAGAGGGATGATGATACAGATTCAAATTATGAATCTAAATTCACAAGGTTATCAAGGCCTGCTACAGACTACATTTTTAAGCCAAGAAGTAAGATTGATCAATTATTTGATGGGTTAAAACCATTTCTCTAATGGGAATTGGTCTCAAAATAATTATCATCGTATAGTCATATGTGTTATCAATATAGAAAAGTAATTCTCTATGTTTTCTGACATCAAAGTAAATAAATAGAAGAAGAGGGACACTTAACATAATGAAAAGGAAAATAAAGGGAATATGGGAAAAGTTGACTATCCACCCTGTAGTAATTGTAGGAAGAAACACCCCATAACTTTTCTAAAAGGGATGGGTGTTTGTTACAAGTGTGGAGAAAAATTCTTGCAAGCTCGTGATTGAAATGGTAATAAATAATCTATCAATTTTCAGTGCTACAATTGTAATGATATGGTACATTATGAAAATAATTTTCCTAAGTGTCAAGGAAATATTCCCTAGAAAATCCAATTGAGAAAGGGAAATATTTTTTTTCCATAATTAGTGAGGTTGAAGTTACTAATGATTTGTTGGAAGGAAATTTAATTGTTGACTCAAATATATCCAAAAAATTATTTTATTCTAGATCCTTCCATTCCATTATATCTTCCCCATTTTCTTTAAAAATTAGATATTTCTAATTCACATTAACAAGGGAGTTGTCTGTCAAAACCACTAAGTGAATTCACATTGAAACAATGATGTGTCAGTCAGTTTCCATTATGGAATATAAACATGCTTTATCTACTAACATTATAATCATACCTATGGACTAATTTGATATAATCATCAATATGGATTGGCTATATAAATATGATGAAAAATATTATTACAAGAGGAATGAAGTAGATATTTATGAAGATGTAGAATCCATTAACTTTAGATCAGAAACTTAATCACCTGATTCTTATCAAAATCCACCCCCAGTAGCTTTACTGAATGAGATTATTGGGGAGGAAGAGTAAATAACATCTTAGAATTAAGAAATAATTATTCAAATTGAGGATGTACCAATTTTATGAGAATATATTGATGTATTTCCAAAGGATTTACTAGGAAATAGTATAGAGAGGGAAGTTGACTTTTCTATTGATTTAATCCCTAACGTATGGATAATATAAAAAAATCCCTATATAATAGAAAATGTGGAATTAGTATAGATAAAGAAACAACTATAGGAGTGGAGTAATAAGGGATTTATTCATCCATAGTGTTTCTCCATGGGGGGAGATTTATTTTTTTTAAGAATAAGTATGGATCAATGAGGTAGTGCATTAACTATAGAGAAATCAATGTTATTACAATAAAGAAAAAGTATCATCTTCTTTAAATTTATGACTTGTTTTATCAAATACTTGGAGCTCAATATTTTTCAAAGATTTACCTTCATTCTGTATATCATCATTTGTGCCCAAAAAAGAATATATTCCAAAGACAACATTACAAATGAGGTATGACCATTATGAATTTATGGCAATGCTATTCGAATTGACTAATTCACCCTCTATTTTTTATTGATCTAGTGAACAAAGTGTTCAAGGAATATATTGATGATTATTTTGTAGTATTTATTGATCATATATTTCTATACCCTAAAAGTTACGAAGACCGTGAGAACCACTTACAAATTGTTCTGTAGACTCTTGGATGAAATGAAATATATGGTATGTTTAGCAAGTCTGAATTATAGATTTAGGAAAAAAATATGGACCATATTGTCTCCAAGGATAGAATCATTGTTGATCTTCCAAAGAAAAAGGCAATCCAATCATGGTCAACATCAATGAGTATAACAGAGGTATGTAGTTTTCTTGGTTTATCAAGTTTGTATCAGGGTTTTGTATAGAATGTTGACTAATTGGAAAACCCGTTGACAATGATCACATGTAAAGGGGTTAAATTCATTTGGAAAAAAGAGTGTGAATATTGTTTTGAAGAATTGAACAGAATATTTTTCAATTCTCTTATCTTGACTCTACCACCTTGTAATGATGGTTTTGTGATTTATAGTAATTCAACAAGGAAAGAACATAGTTGTGTTCTAATAAAAAAATGATATATTTATAGTATATGCATCAATCCAGATAAAAATTGATGGACTAAACTACCCAACACATAATCTTGAGTTAGTAAAAGTAATATTTTATATGAATATATGGAGAAATTATCTCTATGGTGAACGATTTGAGATATATAATAATCACAAGAGTCTGAAATATATTTTCTTACAAATATAATGAAACATGATACAATAGAGATAGCTTGAGCTACTCAAGGATTATGATTGAACAAAACACTGCCACTTGGGGAACAAAAATAGGGTGGAAGATGCTTTATGTAGGATGTACCATGGAGTTATAAAAAAATGAGAGACAAAAATGATCCAATGTTTATGGATCTAGTAATGATGGATATGAAAATTACCATGGAAGATGAAGCATCACTATGTTTTTCAAATGGTTTCCAAACCATCTTAACTCAAAAGGAAAAAAAGTTCTCAGCCTGATGACAAGGAGTTTCAAAATAAAATTAAAGTTGTGAATGATCGGAGACTGATTGACTTAGTATTTGAAAATGGTATTTTGAAATTTGTGAAGAGGGTTTGTGTTCCCACTGTACCTAATCTAAAAAGAATTATTAAATGTTGCTCTTACCTCTTATTTATCTATACACCCTGGTGAAACAAATATGTATAGATATTTGAAGGAACATTATTTGTGGAACAACATGAACAGGGAGATTGTTGATTATGTGTCAAGATGTTTGGTTTGTCAAAAGGTGAAGGCTGGAAGACAACATCCTAGAGGATTCATTCAACCTCTTCTTATACCTATGTGTAAATGGGATGATATTATGATGGTCTTTTTAATAGGGCTACCAAAGACTCGCAAAATAAATTATTTGATTTGGGTTATTGTCTATCGCCTTAAAAAATCATGACATTTTATTGCTATAAGAGATGATTTACAACATTAATTTTTAGCAAGAATATATATTAATAAACATGTAAGACTTCATGGAATACAATTTTCGATTGATTTTGATCGTGATCCCCATTTACATCACATTTCTAGAAAGGTCTTTTGAAGGACCTAGATATTGGGCATCATTTGAGCACTTCCTACCACCATTAAAGTAATGGAAAATCAAAACAGAAAATTTAAACTATATAAGATATGTTGAGAACTTTCTTACTTGACTTTAATGGTATGTGGGATCCATATTTACCACTAGTAGAATTTTCATAGATCAATAGCCTCCATTAAATTATTTAGATGGCATGATATAAAGCGTTTTATGGGAAGGGATGTTGTGCATTAACTTTTTGGGATGACGTTAGTGAATGAAAATTTGTAGGCCCAGAACTTATTGAGGAAATGAAAAAAAGGTAAATACTATTCATAACCATATCAAAATAGCACAATGTAGGGAAATATCTATAATGATAACTGATGGAAGGATTTGAAATTCCTTGTGGGAGATCATGTTTTCTTGAAGGCATCACCATGGAAGGGTGATATATAATTATGTAAGAATGGTAAATAAAGTCCCTTGTGCATCATACCTTTTAATATTCTAGAATGAATTGGTGTTATTACTTACCATTTGGAAATACCGCCAAGTATCTCCAAATTTAATGATGTGTTCCACATACCATTATTGACGAAATACATGCCATACCCAATTCATGTACTTACCTTCAACGAAATAGAACTAGAACCCGATTTTTATTATTGTGAAGAGCCTATAAATATTTCTTTGTATGATATTACTAGTTTTGAGAAATAGGATGACTTGTCTGGTAAAAGTTTTGTGGAGAAACCATAGAATGCAATATGGGACGTGGGAACCAGAGGAACATATGATGAAAAACCACCCGAATCTTTTTATTAAGTGATATTTAAGAAATTTTGAGGATGATATTATTTTATGTAGGGTAGAATGTAACACCCCAGGATTCCATGGTATGCTTCCTTTTAAATAATTCAAAATATTTTGTTGTACACAATATCTAGTGCAAGAGAACCTTGACCTATCAAACTACCCATTTAAAAAAGAAGTTATGAATAATATTAAACAAATTATAATCATTAATTTTTTTTAAAATATGTTTCATTTTTAAAATATGAATATCAAAATTATCTTATGGTGAATTATTTTTATTTTTTTGAAATGTTTCAATCATTGTTGAATAGTTAGAAATACTTCCTTATTGTTTAAAAACTAACTTTTCATTAAAATTATTATTTTACTTTAAATTTAATTTAATTTCACAATAGATACATAATTAATATATTATTACAATTTATTTCATAGAAATAATTTTTTATAATAAATTTAGATATGAAAATATTACTAAACATTGGAATGCAACTTTTACCAGCCTTCTAACCACATCTACATATTAGAATTAAACATAATTTTACCGCCTCTGAGAATTGAATTTCAAAAACGGACATTCATGGTGGTAATCAATATGAAAAATGTGGTCTAATAGTATCAAAATAATTTTTGGTGAACAATAATATTGGATTTTTTATTTACCATAGTTAATGGTAAGTAGGATAATTGAAGGTAAAAATGATATTACAAAAATATAATATTACTCTATCACTTGTCCAAATTTAATTTTATATGTTTTTAGACCATAATTAAACTTATTTCAAAAATATGTTCTTTTTTAAGAAACTTTTGTAAAATTAGGACATTTATTAAATTTTATTTAAAGAAGAGTTAAAAATATCATATTCAAATTTTAATAACTATATAATTTTTAATATGAGGATATATAAGTGATATGGAAAAATATAAATAGTATTTAGAAAGATAAAATGATTAAATATATAATGGTAATTTATTTATAATCTTAGGAAATAATTAATTAAATTAAATGGCGACATAATAATGATGCATTATATGAATTATTAATTGAAGAATAAATTATATTATATTAAAAATATTAAAATAAATTTAATTTGACTTAATTAATGACATCCATGAATTTTATGTATAACATTGATGTGTTAGTAACCTATTAGAAGTATTGGTTAGATGTTATCATTTTGGGTTGATATTTCTAAAAATTCAACTATTGAATATTTTCAAAATTGACATAAATGATAGTTTAAAGTAATTAATATTTAATTAAATATTATAAAATTCACAAAAATATCAAGATCCATTAAATAACTAGGATAATTTTAAATATTTCATAAAAGTCAAATTTTGGTTTTTATTATTTTATTGAAACTAAAATAACAATTTAGTATAAAATGTCATGTAGACACAGAAAAAGTTAAACTATTTAAAAAAGAGTTAAAAACAAAATACAAGGTTGATTTTGTGACCTAAACTTATCTAAAAATAATTGGATGATAGGATTTTGGACCATATTCATCTTAGCCTCTAAATAACTCACATTTGAGCTATTTGAAATTGAAAATCAATTTATAATGAATTAATAGTTTTGGAGATTCCAAAATTGACTCTCCCATCTATTATAAAAGGACACATCTCCTTCTATTTTATTCACACCTCTAAATCCCTTTGGCCCAAACAAACCCTGACCACATATTATTGTAATTTACTTACCTTCATCATATAGTTCGTACTTTGGTTAGAAATCAATCATAATGATTCCTTTGTTGAAAATCAAAAAGGGTCACTCAAAGAAGAGGTAATTCTTTTACCAATTCAATTAAATTTCTTTTATTCTTCTACTTCTTAATTCTATGTTGTTTCTATACCAAAGTAATAACCCTAGTATCACCAATGCCTCATCTAACTATTCCAACATTTATTTTTGTTATGAAGAGTCCCATAGGGGAGAATTTTCCCCATTATCAGATGTATGATGTGATGAAACAACTCCCCAGTATACTTGAATGAATCTTAATCATTGATGTACGCTACTTATAAAGGGAGTTACTAGAGGCTCTCAATGAATCATTAATGACATCTCTCATGTTTTAAACTAATGAAGATTTTGTTGAAGCCTATTACACAAAGTATTATTATCATTATAAGTTCCAATACTTCATCACCTTCTATGAGGAGGATGATGGTGTAACCACTTAAGGCATACATAAACACTTAATTTCATAGGATGAAGAAATGGTGTTGAAATCCAATAATTCTTGGTCTACATTGGCTCCAGGATAAATCTCATTCCATAATGGACACATCACATGATGTAGATCATGGAGGAAGACATGACTCCATCCAACTTGAATATATAGGTATATGATAAGGGTGATCCCAATCCACAATTAAATATGAAGTTGAAGAATCCATTATTTTACTTGATAGAACACATCATGATCATTGTTTCCTTACAAGACACTGATTATAATGATTTTATTGTATGATGTTGGTTTTATCATCATGTATTGGTCCCATATTTATATGATCAGTGCCTCGTGTATTCTCTCAATATTCACATAGGGATATTTTATGATCATGTAGCCCCATTCAACAATTATGAATCCCACTACCTGGATGTGGGTATTATAAAAGTGATGGGAAGAAACTCTATGTTGAAGTGGTATAGTGAATAAATTCTTAAATTTATTGATTTCCTCCTCATTGGATCATTGTGAGGATTTGAAATAAAGTGTTATCCTTCCAATTTGTTAGATAGAGAAAACAACATAGGACATCAAGAACCATTTCATCTTCCCACAGAAAAATGGATTATCATAGATTACAGAATATTTCTAAATTGTATCGAAATTGTTTAGGAAATAATGAAATAATCTAATAGTATACTAGAAGTTCCATCCTATGCTCATCAATATGTGTTATCATTGTGTCTTATAGAGAGAAGGGTTGGCCCAACAGAGTTCCATCCATCACCATTGTTTTGCATCAAGGTTTGGAACCTTTATTAGATTTCAAACGAGAATGGATCATCAGTATATTGTACCACATTTTACAAAGAGGTTTTAGTGTAGCATCTATAACAAAATACCCCTTCAATATAGAATCAGGTGACAGTACAAGCTCGTGATCTCCCATTCACATAGAGAAATATCCCTCTACTTATCCTCATGTTTCTAGTGATGATGATGATTTGGACAGAGCCCCTCATTCCATCAAGGTTGATGTCCCTAGAATTATTAATGAATTGACATGGTATAATCCTAAAACTAAGGAAGATACAAGGGAAAATATAATTGATGTTGTCTTATCTATAGAGGATTCACAATGGATTTTCCAACGAAAAATTCTAATGTTCTCACTCGAAACTGAATGTAAATTACAGAGCTCAATCTCTAGATTTATGTTCATGTCCATGGCCACCCTATTAGACACCATGAGTTCAAAAGGGATTATAAAAAGAATAATATCTCCTATATTGATATGGTCCATTATATAGTTAATAATATCATCAAGTAAAACATCATCAAGAATGTCCAATATACCAATTGTTTGGCCAATATCATTCCCATCAAGAAAAAGAATGTATATATTAGACATTGTATTGACTTACAAGACATCAATATCTACTATACAATGGATGATTTTCCCATACTATTAGTATATATATTGATTCATTCCACTATTATCTTCTAGTATTTTCCCATTTTTGATGTCTAATGTTGGCATAATCTAATTTGGATGACCTTAGATGATAAATAATCCAATTCCATCAGGGTTCCTCAACAAATATATTATTACCGAGAGAGGTCTTTCAGTTCGATTACTTTTTTGGATTATATAAATATTCCATGAAGAATTTATTCAATCCACTCCATTGGATATTGTGGAAATTATATCATGAGGACTTGTTACTCAAATCAAACTAATGAAAGAACTAGCTTTAGGATTTTGAGAAATCATTTTATATTCTCTTTTACCATCACCTTAAGATGAAACCCCTGATGTGTGTAATAAACGTCACCTTTGGGAAGTTCATTATATTCCTTGTAAAATATATATGCATCGAGATAAATCTATAGACGATCAAGGATATCAATAAAGTACCCCATGTCATTAATCTATGGGAGTTATGGGGACTTTAAGGCCATCTAGCCTATATATGTTGTTTTTCATTATCATTTTTGTAGAATGTAATTCCTTTTCAAATATCATTATGAAAGGTGTCTCCAAATAGTGGTGTGAGGAATTCTATTATTGATTCGATGAAATTAATAAATATTAGTTACATACACTTATCCAAATTCAACCCATCCCAATATAGCCTCTAGTATATTATGTTACCTCCACAAAATGGTCCATTGGTCCCCACTCATCATAGAAGTATAATGAATGAAAGAAGAATAGTCTATATTATAATAATCACATCTTTCTTGACATTGATATCTAATATTCTCCCATCAAGAAGAGTTTTATTTCCATGGTATTTATATTTTAGAAAATGTTGCATTTCCTGTAGCTTAACATGATATAGAAATTATTTTGCGTCAAACTGATGACATACATCCTCAACCACCTTATGTTGACTAAGATATTGGTGTAAAATGTAGAAATTCTATAGTAGTTTAACTTAAGATTCAACCCATAAAATTTAAGAATGGATATGTTATTGTATACTTTCTTTAAGGACATCCAATCTTTGGGGATCTATCCTTGGATATTGAATTATTTAATGAATCCATCATCTCAGTTGATTAGGCTACTAAATATTGGTGGATAAACATCAATGGTGCCTCTCAGATCCCAAAAGGGGGAAGACCGAACAACCCAATAAATGAATAGGGTTGACCTTAGGATTATATTCATAAATCCTAAATCAAACCTCAATCTATACTCATTCCTTTTTTCTAAAGGATATACTAATAAAAAATCTAAATACCTGGTCATAGTCATATACCTTGAGTTAGCTCTAAATATTGAGTTTACATAGTAGTATTTTAATGGTGATTTCAATATAGATATAAAGAGTATCAATAATAACTATATAGTCCTGAAATATGACATCTTCCCCATGATAGAGAACACTCATGAGTTTATGAACCAGTTTGCTTCTGAGATGAGGGTAATTCATGTTTAGTGGACTCATAATGATGGAGTAGTTTATTTGGGAATCCTAGTTATATCCCATGTAGGTGCTAACCAAGATAACTTGTAAATTCACATGGTGCACTAGAAATTCATTTCCTCTATCACTTATGATGGGTAGGATTGAGAGATGAACCAACAAGCAATAAAATCTTCCTCATGAGAACCACTAGATTCCCCATGAGATAGATAAAATTAAATATTGGATGAATCATTTCATCGAGATCCTCTTGAAAGAGACTCTCCCATAAAAAATAGATTTTTTTCAATGTATTTATTAGTGTGAGGTGAATTTCACCATTCAGGATGACCACATATTATAGTAAGTTATCTATTACAATGGATTCGATGGAATACTCTTCTATTACAACCAACTGATTAAGGACCCTGTGACTAAGTATAATTTCCACATCAGGTCATGTGAGGACAATAAATAAGGGTTGAAGCTCCCCCAATAGATTTGATGATTGGGGTACCTCTGGTCCCCATGTTCCATGATTGCATTTAATTCACAAATAAGATTCATGCATAATAGATCCATTTCAATTTATGAATCCACCAAAAGATCTCCTATATCTCACCAAGTACTCAGAACCTTTTTAAATATGTGGACATGAAATTTTTGGCCCCTAATCCCCGGTGATAGTTCAATAATAGAGGTTCATCATGACTGCTACCGAAGTCTTCTCAAATTCAGATGAACTCATCCCCCTCAAAGAGGTCAAGGACTAGTCTCTGGTTGAGTTTTTGAAATTTGAGATTGTTACAACCCCCTCCCTCTAAAGATACTACAATGGGGAGAGAGATATAATGAACCTAGGGTCCCTCCTCCATCATGACCTGGGTTGACAAATAATGCTAAGTGTGTACAAATCTCATAATATGGGAGGCATTATACTTTATAAGAAAATAATATTTAGAGATAGAATAAATCATTCAAAACCACTACAAGACATAATATAAAAGAGAAACCCAAACCATCCCACATTAATGAATAAATAAAAATGATACATATAATATTCTCAAATGTAAATACTAAAATTTAATGATAAAGTAGTGAAACAACAAATGTCAAGGATCCGAGATAGTAAAGTAATGAACGGTCTAGGAATTCCTCCTAGAAACCTAAAAACTATTTTATTGACATAGATTGAGTATACAAGTATACTCTTTAAGAAAACCAAATTCTATCATGAACATGTGAAATAAAAATATTAATGCACCTGTGAGAAAACAAAAAATATATATATCACCTATCAAGCTATTCTAAAAATCCTAACCTCACCAATTCACACTCACAAAATAATGAACGTCATGTAATATAATTTAACATACTAAATGTCGATGATAAGGTACCCCACACCACCTTCCCACTGATTAGTTTCTCTCACACCCCGATGGAAGATCCTCGTTCTCAGACCTCTTCCAAATATATCACTTCACATCCCTCCCATGCATACTAGTCAATCACAACACATCCTACTTACACACACCTGGACCTCACAACACATCCTACCTACACACACCTTGGCCTCACAACACATCCCACCCGCACACACCTAGGCCTCGCCACCCACCCCACCCGCACATACCTGGGCCATACATCATATCCCATCTCATCTCATATCATCTCGAATACACCTGGGAAAGCACATCACAAATCATCTAGAATACACATAGGACAACACATCATAACTCAACCCAAAGACCCTTGGGACACCACATCACAACTCACCTAAAAAACATAGTCCATCGTCACCCGGAAGAGGGAGCAGGGAAGAGCTGGGGGTCGCCCATCCATTCTCCCACCATGATGTAGGGAAAGATACACCCCCTATGAAGATGTGGGTGTTCGAAACATAGTGATCAGCATTTACGGGGTGTGTATAAAAATAAAAATTACAATAAAAGTATATATATATATATATATATATATATGGTATCAAACACTCAAACCCATCATATGGGTTCATAAACAACCCACCAACTTATAACTTCAAAACTTTTTTCGACCCCTTCTAAATGAATAACATCCCATAAAAATACAAAAACACCATTTCAAATTTCCAACCATTTTCATTTAATCAAACCATTCATTTCATTATTTAGCATTAACCACATTCAACCATGGAGACCACCATTTAATTTTCCATTAGCCATTTCAATTCAATTAACAAAACCAACCTATGATTTTTCAAGAATTATTAATCTTTCATTTATTCTATCACAACTTGAGAAACTGGAAGAAAGAAACCATATATTACCAGAAACCATTCGTCACCAATAATCTCACCTAGACACACCAAAAACACGTCCAACAAAGTATCCCCTTACCTCCCCCAAAGTATGTCCAAACTATCACCACTTCATTTTCCCCAAATAATGGACCACCAAACATCATCTCCACAATCCCCAACCACACATCACCATCCCAAAAGCATATCCACACACATCATATCACATAATGATCATTTTGAATATTTTCAAAGGGGATTTTATCACATTCAATTTTATTTGTTTGCGGTATTGTCTCACAAATCATAATTTTGGGGAAACAGATTTATTAACCAAATACAAGTGGTTATAAAATTTCCATTTTTAGGGTGATATAACAATTATAAAAACCAAAGAAGAAATAAAAACCCATATATCTAGCACAATTAGGGCCCCCAACGACCACAATTTTAAGCGGTGCATTAGACCCATATGATTCAAAATATCACAATAATTTCAAATCTTTAATAGAATGTTAAACAAACCCCTTAACCACTAAATTTTTAAAAAACTAATTAATTATCATTAATTATGCCAACACAACCATAACCCATAAGTAAACAAAATAAAACTTCTCCTTCATGATTCACAATAAAGAGAAATGAGGGAAATCCTACCTCAAATAATCTTTTCCAACTCGATGTGCACCGTTAGGTGAAGAAAAATGCCTGAAAACCATAATTACATGAAAACCCATAGATCATCTAATACCACAACAAGGAATCATAAAAAAGAAACCCACATGAATTCCAAAACCAAAGAAACACTAACATAGCAGAACCCCAAAGAATAACAGAAGAAAATATATGATAAGGAGAGGAGAACTCACCACAGATCGATGATGGAATCCCATGGATTGAACCTCTTCAAATGAATTCTTCAAATGTGGAAGGATAAGGTCTTCAGATAGCTATGTTGAGAGAAGAACCACTACTATATGGTTTATTAAATAGACCATGTAGCTAAAACCTTTATAATAGTATGGCATCGGTGAATTACACGACACATAATACTTTTTCACGTTGTGTAATCCCAGGATTCCTGGTTCCATTGAAAAATTAATCACCTTTTTATTATTTATCCCAAAAAATATACACATCCTAAACATCCTTGGAAAAGCCATGAAACCAAATTTCACATAATGAAATAAACTTATATGGTGTTTATTTCTTGCAGTAGTCCTATTACACCTCCATCTTGCATAAAAAAATCTCCTAGAACCACTTCCGAACAATTCCAAAAACCAGAACTAGCAATGTAATGGACCAGGAGGGCACACAATTTTACATTAGATAGCTATAAAATGATTATCAATTTAGAGAATCTAAAACTAATCACATATGAATAAAAAATGAGGGTCTAATCATCCACTCTATGAGATAACTTTCAAGGATCTTGTTATACATCAAACGTTATCATCATCTAAACATGCCAACCCCAACGACCAACAAACACACTGAAAAACAACACCTATATCCTATAACACAACCAAAATTCTAATAAACCACTTCAAAACCATAGCAAACTCTATTAATCACACACCAATAACCACTATTACTAAAAACTTGCACCATCCAAAACCCAAAAATCTGGGAATTCAATCATCCATGTCAAGATAATATCAGATCTGGGTGGCATTGACTCACTCTCAAGAGGTTAATCACATAGAAGTTAATGTATCTCAATTAGAAATATGGTCCTCCCCTTTTAATACATCGGGAATTTATCACACATCAAACCATACACATACCAAACCATGGAAAACAACTTATCTCATAAAAAAATAAGCAAAATCACATCAATAATGTAAAACAGAGAAATGAAAAACTCAAAACAACTATGGATACCAGGAATGAATTTGCATATATCACTCTCAAGTAAACTTTTCTAGGACACCATGCCTCCACAACACCTGAACCAATGAAATTATCTATCCACACATTTCCTTCCCATGGAGATATAGGATCTCTATTGGCCGCTCTACAAACATCATGTTAGCCTCGATATCAAAATATCCCCAGTCAAGTACATGGGAGTCATCATGAAGATATCGAGGAGTATGAGAGTTATGGAAGATGTCATGGATCCTCTCTCACCATAGTGTGAATTCCAACTGATACACAACCTCACCAACTCAGTACAACACCACAAAGTGCCCAATGAACTTGGGGGAATTCTTACTCACTCTGCCAATCCTATGCTACCCATGTTGAGGGAAAATATTCAAGAACATACGTTCCCCAACCTAGAAATACAAGGGACTCCTTCTTCGATTGATAGTTGACATATTCTGGTCCTGTCGTACATTCATCCTCACACAAACAAGATAAACATTCTCTGTCTTGCTTTGCACCACATCAGGACCCAGAATGACTATCTCCCCAGCCTCAATACTGAACAAAATATAAGGACACTGTATTCGATAAAAACCATCAAATCAGGTCATTCCAATGGAAGAGTGATTGTTATTATTATAAGAAAACTCATCTAGGGGAAGTTATCATACCCAAAATCCTCCATAGTCCAAAATTCACACCCACAACATATCCCCTAACATCTGGATAGTCTGTTCACTTTTCACATCTATTTGACGGTTGAATGAAATGTTGAGGAATAAGTGAGTGCCAAAATCATTCTACAATCCCCTCTAGAGTTGTGAGGTAAAACCTGTATACCGGTCTGAAACAATGGACATCATAACTCCATGAAACTACACCACCTCATACACATACCTCTTAAACAAAGTATCCACAATGCCTAACTCCTTTTTTACTATGAAGTGGGTCAATTTCGTCAACTGATCCCTGGCCACCTATATAGCATCACAACTTTCTTCAGATATTGGTATACCTGGGATGAAATACATAAAGCTGTCATCCCATTTCCACTAGGGGGAATACAATGGCTGCACTAAACCACTAGGAACATGATTCTATTCCTTTACCTAATGGATAACAAAGAACCTTTCCAAAAACTCTTCCACTGCCCCATTTATCCTGCGCCACAAAACGGAAGCCCTAAACTACAGTACTTCCTAGAAATAATCAAGTGTACTACCATAGGTGAGCTATGGAACTCATGAAGAACCTTCCAGTGCATTGTTATTAAAATGAACATCCTTTAACAAAAAAACATATGGTTTTGACCGTCCTTCAACCATAAATCTAGAGTATAACCATAGCCAACGTGATCATAAATCACCTCTACTTATGTGTCTCCCCACTGTGACTCCTCCATATACTGCATTATATAATGTTGTACAGTCATCTAAAACAAACAGCCTCTACCACCATACAGCATTGTATTTAAGGGAAGGGATACCAAATACTGCTCCACTCTCTAAGAATCCAAAGATTCCCAAACAACGTCCTTATATACCTTTATAATCAAAACAATAGCCACATAATTCTGTTTTCCTCAGGTGTAGGATATCTCATAATCATGGCACTGAAGGAAATCTATCCTCCTCCACTGTTATAGATTCACGTCACATTGGGAAAAGAAATACCTAAAGCTCTAGTGATCTATAATGACCACAAATCACTCCCCAATTAGGTATTATCGCCACAACATTAACAAAAAAAAACTGATTCTAGCACCAGATCATGGGTGGAATATTAATTCTCAAGGGGATATAACTACCTAGACCCATTATATATCACCATCTGATGCTAAATCATGATGCATCCCAATCACAGATAGGAATCATCACAAAATAACTCAAACATTACCTCTTTTTTAGGAAATCAGTGCACCGGTGTGCTGACTATATTTCCCTTTAGGAAACCAAACTCTAACTAAAACAAATCAATCCACACAAAATCTTTGTGTTTCCTAGTCAGTGTTGTCAATGGTGTTCCACCTCCAGAGAAATCAGGAAAATTTCACTAATAATAGCTTTCATGATGAAGAAAATTATGAACCTGTACCAAGTTATTGGGTGATTCTGAAGAAATAAGTGCATCAACCATCAATGGTTATACTTCTACACCTTACTAAGACACCCCATGCATGAGGAAATTGACCTCTCATGTCCATAACTTACACATAGAAAACATTCCATAGAGTTGGTGGCTTCGAATAACATGTAATAATGTTATGATATTCTTGACTTTATCCTCTTTATACTTCTAGTAGATTGAGTTATCATCGATGGATACAATGAAATTGATCTAAGAACTCATAGAACATGGAGTTCATAAGCCACCTGAAGACAGGTGGTTCATTCATAACACTAAATAGAATGACTAAAAACACGAAGTTCCCTTACATGTATTTGAATGCAGTCTTCTGGATATTTCGTTCCTTCACCCTCAATTGGTGATATCCAGACCGTAGATCGATCTTAGAAGATGAACTCACCCCTCTCAGTTGGTCAAAAATTCCTTCTCTCCTTAGAATATGGTAATGGTTCTTGAATGGCACCTGATTCATCCACATTTAGTCTATATACAACCACATACAACCATCATCGTTCTTGGAGAACCACACTAGAGATCCCCATAGTGATACACTGGGCCAGATAAAACCCTTCTTTATCATATCATCTACCTAAATCTTTAGCTCTTTTAACTCATAAAGTTTCATCTGATAAGGATCCATCAAATTTAGAGATACAATAGGTTGTAATGTTATCCCAAAACCAATGACTTGGTGAAAAGGAAGCATTGAAAACTCCTCAATAAAAACATACAAGGACTCCCCAATGACCCTGGTAACCTCTACTTTCACAATGTCTACTAATTCCACCGAAAACTCAGCCAACATGGAATGAAGGGGATACACATGCTAACTAACCACCTGATAATCCCACTCACCAATGAAAACCATATGTTGGCCACCCACATCTAAAAACAAGATTCTCCACAAAAATTAGTAAATAATAGTACTTATGAAATTAAACCAGTAAATGTTGAGGATGAAATCATATGACAAAATATGTAGAATGAAATGATCCCCATGAGACTGATGTGGCCCCATCATTAGTATACACCCTCGACAGACATCAAACAAGTTTTTCTAGTCTAAAAATGGTGTATTCAACACCATGGGTAAGGGAAACCTCTCTATGTCTTGTCCTAGATCATGGGATAGAGAGGGTGTAATTATGGAGTAAAAATATCCATATCAAACAAAGAAAAAACAAGATTATTTTACAAACTAATATTATCTTTGATGATCTGTGGCCCCTCTAGAACTACTGCCTCCGCTATGTGCACCTGGCCATACTCATTTCCTCTACCTATATATTGACAACCACATCCACATCCATGCTCTGGCCATAGTTCCTCAACACGAGTAACATCATGAGGTTGGCCTCTACCTACACCATCAACCCTTGGTGAAGTTTAATCCTACATCCCTTGCTTCTAAAATGACCTCAGTAGCAACTATTGTTGAGGATGACAATAAGGAAATCCTCCTAGGAATAAATAAGCTCAAGAAGCCATTGGAAGCTGATCCTAAAGATAGTCATGAAACCCATAGAACAAACACATTGACCCTAACCCAAATGGAATGGAATGTAAACTATAAGGTTTAAAGCTAAGCTTCTCAGGTAAACTCCCATCTAGTCTAAACCCCAAAGGTCCTAGCACCTAAGATCTATCATAGAAAACTCCACACCTCGAGGAACCTTGATGGTTTACATAGCAAAAAACCATCTTCATGAGTGAACCCAATCAATAACCTCTATCTTATTCAAAACATTCAGATACATTGTCATCGTAAAATGAGTTACTTCATTCTGGATAGAAGGACCGAGTGCCTCCTCAAGACCCCATGTATTAGAATACTCATTTGGAAAAATATATGGGGAAAACACTGAAGATGTTGGAACATGATTCCCAAGTCCTACGCTAACATTATCCTATGATGAATAGAATTAAGCTTCTATATCTTCACTCCCTTTACAATTGAATAGAGTAACTCGGATCCAAAACCCTTTTACAAGTCGACCAAGAAAACATCTTCCTCATTCTATTTTCCTAGATACAATATCCACCACTGACGCACATCTCCATGTATCTCACTAATTTCCAAATGGACCCAATACTCTGTCATGTCCCGGATCAAACTAAATGTGATCTCAGGATCTTAAATATATCCCTTTGTCTCCATATATGAAACACTTTCCTCATATTCCCCAAAAGTCTACCACTGGAAAACATGCAATGTCATATGCCATTGATCATCATCCTTATCTGAATCAACCCTTTGGTGATGAAACGAATTATCCTCATGAACCCCAACTACCAAATCTACACATGCATGACAAAAATGATTCATAGCTAAAAGAAAAACAAATATTTACTAATCCTTGTATTGTGAAGTCTTATTTAGACTCGTTTTAATTCATTTTATTTATTTAATCCATTTTAACCATCCCAAAAAACATAATTCAAAAAGAAACACAAGTCATTGTGATGAATGTACCTCTAATTTTCCTATATCCTATAAGAAGTTCCATATCACTTGGTCATTAGATAAGATTTGAGTCCATGCACTAGATCATGGGGGGAGCCCTAAAACCCTGTGTCCTAGCGAGTCTCCCTATCCTATGTCATGTACCAAGTTCAACTACAACTTTTTTACATACAAAAACATGAAAACTAATTGTGCCTAACTCTAAAATCCATCATATATCTCATCCATCCCCTCTCATTCCACTCTTTCACATACCACTCCCTCCAATGGTTCCACAATTAGGGGAGATAGATAATAACCTCCCACCCCATGTCCCAGCTCAAGTAGGCCCTAGGTTGGTGACTAGCACCAATGGTGTACAAATCTCCCAATATAGGTGGCATTACCCATTATAATAAAACAAGATCGGGATATAGAATGAATCATCCAAAAAAAATCCAAGAAGTAATATAAAATATAAACCCCAACCATCCTACATGAATGTATAAATACAACTGATATAGATAAAAGTATCCAAAGTAAATACCCCAACGTAAAGTTAAAGCAACGACATAACAACTGTCAAGGATATGAGATATTAAGGTCTAACAAGGTCCATGAAATTATCCTAGAAACCTGAAAATAGTTTTATATACATAGGGTTACCATATATGTATACTCAGTAGGAAAACCAATGTTTCTCATGAACATGTGAAAAAAGGATAATAATGCACCCGTGAGAAAACAAAAAACCCAAAAAACACCTATAAAGGCATAAAAACCATACAAACCTCACTAAGTCACACTCACCAATTAATGAACATCAAGTAATATAAAATTAAATAATGAAAATCAATGATAGGGTACCCTGCATTATTTTCCAACTGATTAGCTTCTCTCACAACCAAACAAAAAATGTCTTAGAACTACCTCCTCTTCTGAATATATCATATCACATCCCACACACACACACACCAAGGAAATAAAAGCACATCCCTCCCATAAAAATCTGGGTATCACAACACATCCCACCCACACAAACCTGGGCCTCACAACACATACCACCTATACACACCTGGGCCTCAAAAAATATCCCACTCGCAGACACATTGTCCACATATCACATAACATCTCATCACATATCATCCCGAAGACACCTAGGAAAGCATAGAAAAACTCATCCCGAAGAAACCTAGGAAACCACTTCATAACTCATCTTAAGGACACCTAGGACACCACATCACAACATGCTTGAAGAAACATGGGCCATAATCACTTGGAAGAGGGATTATGGAAGATAGGGTGGACATGAATCCATACCCCCACTAATATGTTGACTAAGAAACCCCCTCACGTGATGATGAAGATGTTCAGCATGTAGTTCACAAAATGGTTGGGTACATATAGAAATCACATGGAAAATACAAACATATATATATATATATGGTATCAAACAATCAAGCACAACCTATGGGTTTAGAAAAAACCAACCGACAAACAACATCGTCACTTGTTCTACAACCTCTAAAATCATAACATCCCACAAAAAGAAACAAACCCCATTTCTCATTTCATCCAATTTCATTTAATCACCCCATTCATTTTTTTTATTTTTTATCAACCATATTTAACCACATAACTCACCATTTAATTTTCTATTAACCATTTAAATTCCACTAACCAAAACTTCCCAAGCCATTTCAAGCATTATTAAACATTAATTTATTCCATCACTACATGGGCATATAGTAGAAAACAACCATATATGAAAAACAACAACTTATCCCCAACAATATCACCTTACCACCCAAAAGTGTGGCCCGCAAACAATTACCTCAGTTTCCCAAAAGCACGGCCAAAGAACCACCACCTCACCACCCCAAAAGCATTTTCCACAAACTATCAGCCCACAATCCTCAACCACACATCATCGAGCCACATGCCTGGACACACACATCACAACATGTCAAGATCATATTTTAAATCTTAAAGGGACTTTTATCAAATTCTACATTATTTATTTAGGGTGTCGTCACACAAATCATAATACTATGGAATCATATTCATTAAAAAAATATATGTGGTCAGCCAATTTAATTTTTAGAGTGATATAAAAATAATAAAAATCCAATTAGAAATCAAAACACATATATCCATCACACACAAAACCCCAAAGGACAATAATATTTAGTGGGGCATCAGGCTTACATAATTCAGAATATCAAAATAATTTCAATGTTGTAAAAGCAAGTGAAACAAAAACCTTTACCATTCAAATTCAAACCAACAAATTATTTATCTTTAATTAATTTATCACAACCATAATCCATAGTTAAACAATAGAAAACCACTCCCACATGATACACAGTTAAGAGAAAAAAGGGAAATTCTACCTCAAAGAAGCTTTTCATCTCATTTCACATTGCATGGCAATAAAGAATGCCTAGGAACCAAAACTGCACTATGAGAACCATAGATAAACCTATAACACACAAAATATCCATAAAAAAGAATCCCAAATGCAACCAAAAACCAAATAAACCCAACTGTATTGTAACCTAAATGAATAAAAAAGGAAATTGATGAGAACAAGAGGAGAACTCACCCTGGATCGAAGATGTAACCCCAAGGATCGATCCCTATCGAAAGGAGTGTCACATAAGAAAAGGAGAAGGTCATAAAACACCTCGGAAGAGAGAATATCTGATTCAATCGAGTTTGATAAGTAACCCGAGTAGTTGAAACCTTTAAAATTGTGCATAATTGGGTAATTACCTGACATGTAATCCCCTTCCACATTGGGTAATATCTGGATTCCAGGTTCTGCCAAAAAATGAATCGTTATTTTATTATTTAACCCTAAAAATATAAACTTCATGACCTGCCCTAAAGAATCCATTAATCCAACATTCACATAATTTAATAAAATTACACAATGTGTATTTCCTGTAGTTGTTCTTCTGCACCTCTGGCATCCACTATAAACTCTTGAAACCTCCTTTGAGCACATCCAACAACCATAATAGGAAATGTAACGAACTGGGAGTGAATGGACCATTATGCACCATATCTATAAATTTGGTATTACTAAAAGAATACTCATAAATAATGACACAAAAAATTAATACCACTCAACTAAAGAACCTATACATCTATTATAGCATCTGATCTAACCATACGTCATTCTATCATGTGTATGGATATGAGAATATTGAGCCACTCAAAATTTCCCTCTAAAATATTTTTCAAAATATGGTGGACCAAAATAAGAAGAGATGGGTCTAAAATATCACAAATTACCAATTTAAATTTTATATAATGACATCATATTTCCCCACGGTGAACCGATACTCCATGGTGTATGAGATAGAGGAAGTATTGCCTGTATAGGTTCATCTTTCATCACTATGTATGGATGTTTATGATATGAATACACCAAAAAGGAGTGATGAGGATGGTTTGGATGAACTATAATCCCTTTATGATAGAAAACAGAAAACACTACACCAACTTTAATTTCATTATATCTATGTCTCCCAAATATTAAACAAAAAGGTTTGACGATTATTTTTTCCTTTAGGGTGACATCGTCTTTGTATTAAGGATTTCAATGATACTTAGGATGACACTTCCAAAGCTATAGTCGAAATAGTAAGGAACTTTAATCATTAAAAAGGTCTTCTCTAAAGTTTTATAATCACCAATCACCATCTAAAAAAGATAAAATTACACCATCCAACAATTCTAGGATACTCAAGAGGTTCTTTTCATTACCCTTCACCAATGTCCCTATCACATGATGTCAAAATGCAGAACAACTTCATCATCACAAGGAATTGAAATTTATGAAACTTCACCCTCACAATGTGATGTTAAAATTTCATTAGAACATATTTACTAAAAGTAATTTAACTACATGGTTCATGTCCACACCACATGAGATAGAACTTCTTGATATTTTGGACATCGTTTGAGAGGACATTCTATTCTGATGTTGGTAACCTACCACACAACACATTTCTATAACTATTTATGACTTTATTTTCATTATAATTGGATTTATAAAGACTCTAGAATCTCATATCCTTGACCAAGCCAACCATGTACTTATATCATTTACTTTTATTTCAGAACGTGTTCAAATCTCACTTACTAATTTGTCGATTCAATGTGCTTGAGTAAATGATGGTGTATCTCAAAAATTGTTGATTTCTCCCTTAAAATCACATATTTTATACCAAAAAACATGAATAATTCATTTATTTACAACATAATAATTATCTAGGTTCAAATGACCTCCCCTACGTTGATTATGCATGGACCAAATAGGCTCGCCTCCCATTTAGGGTTTACACCTTGGAGAAATTTTTATGGTAAGTGATGGTTCCCATAATTCTAACATGGTCAACGGTTGATCCTTAATTTTCTCACTCCATTATTGGATTATTAGGTTCTAGAAATGATACTTAGAACATGGTTAATCATCAATTCCCAACACATTTTTTACTCCGCTTTTTGGATTAGATTATGAAAATTATGATTTTCTTTCCCTTAACCTACTTATGTTTCATTAGAGTTTCATTACCCTCAGTATTACCTCTTCATTACCACATGTATTTTAAGAATTTTACTATTTTTATGACCCTACCATGATAATTTATATTTGGTTTTATTTTTCACACCATTGTGATGGGTGAGTTTCTCACCACTCATTGTTTCATGCACTGAGTATAGTTCACGTAGGATTAGGATTTATGGTTGGCCATTCCCTTCATGGTGTAGAAGAATATATTTCTTATTCAGTATGCCTAATGGGTCAATGCTTCATGACCATAAAGTGTGAAGATCTCGTTCAAAAGGTTTTTTTGGAACAAGACCTTAATGTCCCTCCATTAATACCATGTTTAAGATCGCCTTCATACCTTATGATCATTCCATAACACACCCATTTTTCGTATGATATCCCTAATCTTAAACTAAATGAAACACCCAATGGGTGAAACTATAATGTCCATAGATATCTAAAATGGTCCAAAAATATGAATGTATGTTTTGATATCACCTTTCCATGAGATCAAAATTCCCCAAGAAGAGCTGGTTGGGCCCCTCATCCATTCTATTCATGATGGGTACGATCTAGTCCAGTTGAATAGTTTATCTCACTCTAACTATAATTATATAAATCAAGCCAACTTTGGGACCTCAATTCATGTTCGGTTTGCATCACCTTAGTGACATGTAAACTTATGTCACACTGTGTTTCATCCTTAATGAATGATGTTAAATTAGACGGTGATGTCCCTAGTGTGTGACCAAAAAACTATATAAAAATTAATGCCCACATCCAAGAGGATTTCCCCATTTTGATGATTCTCATATACCACACCTCATCCTATATGTGTCTTTATTCCCACTTCATGGGATATGTAAGAATTAATTTTTCTCTAGGATTAGGTACAAAACTAAATTCTTCCATCACTTACACCATGATTTTTCACATCTCATTCCATTTTCATACTTTATGTTCCCATTATATTTTCTCATAAAGATATATTTGTGTCGAACTGAGATGATCATTACACCAATTCATGTTTGGATTATATTACCTTTAATTCCATAGTAGATTCCCTGTCATAATTAGGGTTATACAGGTATTACCTAAAACCACCTCTAGAGAGAGATACAAATGACTATTAGGATAAAACCCCATAATCTTGTCCTAAGAAAAATTTAGGGGTTTATTTAGTATTCTCACTTAAAAAATTGGAAAATGTAATGGTGTATATGGAAATGATACCAAGCCTTCGAGGATCATTATTAGGCCCTAGAAATAACCTGGTAGTGTACATTAAACCCACTAGTTATAAATAAAAGATGTATCTAACCCTCCCACCCCTCCATTATTGTTGATATAAGATGTCAAACTACCTGGTATATGACCCCTTCACATGATGGGAAACTATGTTATTGTCTACAAATTTCCAAATGGGAAATTTTATTTTGATGATACACATATACTACACCATACTCTAGAATGAATTATGGATAAATTCAAAATACAATGGATAAGTAGTGTAACTATGACATATTACGTCTAGTCAGACCACAAATTATTCACCACTAGTGAGAATTTCATCACATTCCTTTGTCTCCAAGAGGATTCCATTATAAAAAAGTTCATTATTACTTTTTGGAGAAAATTTCTCACGCTTCCCATGACCCTAGTTTTTATTCCTTAAACTACAGTTCCCCAAACAGTCCAAGATTACCAACCTCAAAATGAGCAGTCCATGATCCTTTCTCCATGACCTTAAAATAAAATTCTCTTACTAAAATTTATATAATTATAAATTAAGAAACTGTGGTGATCAATGAGATCCATTTGGATGAATGGTCGATCCTTGATCTTGTGACCTTCACTCAGTTGGAATATTCTTTATCCCCACTTTTTCATTCTTTATTACCATTTTTATGCCTATTCGATGTTCCAGATACATGATGGCATGAAATTAAGAGTTATTTAACTCTTCTTGGGCATACCTCTTTTTATCCACACAATTTGTGTCCCCTTAACTTGGGTTTAAATCCATCATATTTGTTGAAAAATAATCCCATGTGTTGACAGCACATAGCCAAAATCAACTTGCCACCCATTTAAGGAACATACACTACATGATCCACCTCCATTATCCCTAAATGGAATCACCTATGGTGATGACACATAGAAAAAATAGGCTCATCTCTTCTACTAACCATATGACTAAGAAGTGCTTACTTCATTAGATCGATTTTCAAAGTCGTGTTTCAAACATGGTTAATGTTTATCCTCATGCCTCTTTCCCAACCAATTTTTCAATAAAAACTCTTGAGTTTTAAATTTATCCATATAATCTCTCCTTGATCATTTTGAATTATAACACCATTAGTGGTGTTCCCCTATGCCCCATGTAGATCAATAAGGAAGAACAAACCGCATGAATATAACCAACTCTTTTCCTAAGGCCATGGGTCACCAAAGGTAATTGATTAATCATTTTAATCTAAAAAAATAATTCATTGTTTTGAAATATATTATAAATAATTATTATTCTTTTGGTATCATCTTTGTTACATGGAAAGTGAATCATGTTGGCTTAGACATATGTAATTGATATTCTTGTTTGTACTATGGATAACCAAAATTTGATGCATGGAATGTAGGGGGAAAAAGAAATTTTATTTTTTTGAGAATAAGATAGTAATTTATTTCATCCATATGATGGATCCCCTCCCTTATTACAAATATAAAACCCTATGGCATGTCTTGGGACACAAACCACTCTTTCTCATATATCTACAATCTGGTTTCCTTGAGGATATATTGTTTCCAAATCACATCCACCATATACTCCTAGGTTATAGGAGGATTCTCATCAGCCTAGATTTTCAACCATATTCATTTCAATACTCTATCATGAAGAACACATCTCCTTCTTTCTCATCCTCAACTTCCCCAAATTATTCTCTATGCTAGAATATGATATTTTTCTTGGCGTTGATGAAAAAACTCAGGCTACTGAGGCTGAAATTCCATAAAATTAAGATCCCATTCTTCCATTTGACGTTCCTTGGAACCTTTTTAAGGGTTATTATTCTATTCCTTATTGATTTATTCTCAGTATGCATGTAGTATCATGGATATGAATTAGTCGTCCAATGCATGGAGGGTGTGGCAGTCCACACTTTCTATCACTAGGTTTACTAACGAATAGTGAAGGGACCTCATCCAGGTTATCATGTTATACCATAGAGATCAATTTATTAATCATTGAATGACCCCCTCCCAATTCTAAAAAACAATGTTATAAATATACACATCATACCATAGTTTTTTAATATATTCAGGTGGAACATTCTGGTACTCAAGGAAATACATGAGTACATCTAAAGTAGGATCTTCATCATGAATCCATTAAGATGAAATAGGATCACCATTGAGGTGGAGATTGGATTCTTCTGATCACTTTCTAGTTGAGGAAAATTCCTTATAGGGAGGATCCATCATCTCCCTATTCACATTCATCAATGCAACCAGTTTCTCTTTTAGGATAGGGGTTGAAACATCCAAAGTAGTCAACTCCTTAGGAATCTACCAAACCACTAAAATGGTCTTCAATTATTAGTCCCCTTTTTCATGTTTGGATTTTGAGGGTTAAAATACACAAAAAATGTTGAAAAACAGTGGTTTTTAGCTCAATTTTATAAAATAAACAAAGTAAATAAATCCCATGGTTGAGGAAACTTACGTGAGGAGAACGAATTTATAATATCCATATCTATCTCCCATTTTATAACCATGTCATGGGTTTATTTTTATCTAGAGAACAACATAAGGCAAAGGGATTTTAATGGGAGGACCATCATGGTATACCCCTCTACACTATTAGGCACGCCCTCTACTATCTCAAGGTCCTCTAGTGTAGCATGCCTAAAACATGTGAAAAATTACATTGAGGGTTTCTTTACATAAAATTCAATAAGGTATAAAACGGTTTAGGGGTGAATATAAATTGGTGATTTCCATGTGGATGTAATGGGATATAAATAGTTATTCATCTCGGGTATCATACCCAAATTCCATAAGGATCCACTACTGAGGTACCTTCCCCACTTTCTACAAAGTTCTCCTTACCCCCTCTAAATTATTACTTCCATAATCGAAAGCATGAGACAGTCATGATAAATGAAAATATATTAAATGACAGCTTAAAATTTATGATCTATAAGTTCACAACTTCAAATATGACTCTAGTCAACTCATCCTCTTGGGTTACTTCACAACTCTCTAGTGTAATTTCACACTTCGCATCACTTTCCAATGACTCCATATCATTGAAGTACAATGAATAATACTATTGATCCATAACATCCTAAAATTATGTTCGAATATCATTTTCATATACAAGATTCACATCGTGCATAGTATACATCCATGCAGTGTAATAATATCTTTACCAATTTGCACAAGAGCCTCAGCCCAGTTGGTGGGGACTCAACAAGTATATCCTAGAGACCTGAGTTAAAAAATAGGTGGAGATATAATTTCTAGGTTACTATAGCAGTACTATAGTTGGCACTGTAGAAGACAACGTTCAGTAATGTAGCAGTCGGAACTATTCATCCATTTGGGCTTTCAGGCCATCGGTTTGGGCCTCAGGTCCTTTAAGGACTTTGGGCCACCCAAGGCCTTCGGTCCAGTAAGGTGTTTGGGCCACTTCAAGGCCTCCAGAACATATCAAGGCCATCGGGCCACCTGAAATATGATTAAATGGTTATACAGACTCTATAAGTAGAAAACTCTAGATGAGGATTCAGAGTAGGTGCATTCACTATAGCAGAATCTAAGCAGGTTTGTCAGAAATAGATGGTAGGTAATTTCCATCGAGACTAGCCTATGATTGAATGGGAATACTAGCCAAACAATCCATGCGAAGGTGGAGAGCTAATGTCACGATGAAGAATATGGGGAGGAGCAGTTCCACGTATAGTCTGTATATTTCCTATGACTTATGGGTCATGTAATCTCTAAGCCTATTGGCCTTGTAAGGGTTCCCCCTCATCCCTTGAAAGGGGGTTATCGAAAATAAATAAAAAATAAGGCCTTCGGTCCATTCAGAATATATCCCTACCAATTCATATGTTATTGGGTATCCATAACTCCCATGTATGATAACCTCTCCTTTTATTCCACATATGTGGTGATTCTAGACTCTTTAACCTCTGGTAGATCGATTACAACTCAAGTGACCTTCAATACAATTTATAATCCATCTAAGATAGTTACATAATGACCCACTCCTTATAGATACCTTGGTGGATAATGTCCAACACATCCTACACTCGGTTGAATAGTCACTTCTCTAGATCCTCTCAGGACATGTTTTCTGAAACCCTATAAATTTTAGTAAGATTATATAGATCCTTTGATAAAAGAATTTCACTGCTAAATTTTACCTCTCCATGATCCCTAGAATAATGTAGTGGAATGAGAGTCCACAGATCTCTCTTTTCATCTCCTAATATCTCACCACAATCTCTTCTCCCTACCCATCTGGATACCATAATAGAATCACATCTCCTTATATTCTTCTCTTGAGTATCCTTCGATGGAAAAACCCACCTCACCCATTTTTGTAGGGTTACAACTAGATACGTCTCCAATGTGTTTTTTCAAAAATTATGGCTATGTATGATATTGATATTTATGGTTGGAAAGACAATAACCTCCCTCGATCCTTCTCTAGTGAACATCCCCCAAAAATGGTGCAGTATGCATGGATTCTTTTTAGGAAATACCCATCTGTTTATTTGTGTTAATGAATTATGAATGCAGCTGACCATGTAGATAAATTTGGATAGGGTGTATGGTTCACAATAGATGTTTTCTTCAATCCTCACACATAACACATAGCCTAATAATTCTAGTTGATAATTACTATACTCCAAATTACCATGTTTTTTGTCGACTATTACACCTGATGGGGCTAGGGGGGAATGTAGTTGATGTTTCCAATGTTCCTGAAATGGACCACCACACTTGCTTCACTAAGAATCATCGGCCATACAACAACATGTTGAGGAGAGAGGGATTAAGGATAATATTCACGGTGGTATGAACATTAAGGATCTTATCCCCTAAAAATGTGTTGTGAGACACCTTTGTAGAAATTCGAATAGACTATAGAGAATCCTTAGAGTGTCTCCCCTTGCAACATGCCATAGTTTTTTTAAACCTAAATTTATGTCCTCGGCCCGATTCTCACTCACGTGATAGAGACTAGTCATGACTTGAACTCAAGTGCAGCTCCACATATTAATGATCCTAATGAAAATTATTTATAGTTATATATTCTCAGTTGAGAGTCTACAACCACTAGTAGTGAACAATAAAAAAAGTGTAAAACACAGTAAACAATCAATTTAAATAAACAGATGTAGAATAATAGGAAATAAACATATCCAAAAAATATTATCAAACTACGAAATTTCATACTGTAGTGTCAAAATAAATGTCTTACTAAAAGTCAAACAAGAAAAAAAATTAAATTATAGACTCCAAAATTTATTCTATAGCCCCTTGTTCAGTTCCATTTCCAATATCTACTCCCATATTGCAAACAAAACAATCAATCACGAGGCCCCTTTACCTTAACTATACCAACATAAAAAGTTTATACTTAGGTACTAAATGGAGTCATGAATAATGTTTGAGTAAAACTAAACAGGACAAAAAAACAATGTATAAAAAAATATAGTCTGATAAATAGTGCCTGAAAATTTACAATATACATATGAATTAATTTAAAAAATAAATGAAGATCATAAAATAAACCCGCTAAACCTTAAGTTCTACATTGTCCCCTAGAGTTAGCCAAACCTTTTTATCCACAATTCCAAATGTCAGTATCCAATCCTACCACTTTGTTATTGTGTATTACCAAGGAAAGGAGAAATCTCACATTCTATTCATAACCAACCCAAGGAATACACCCATATCAATGATGAATTTGATATTCCATGTGTTAATGGGATATATTTTAATTCTCATTCTAGATCCCCTAATATGTTCCCAAGGTAATCATAGTGACAAGGTTGAATTATAGATAAAATTACCTAGTCATAATTCCCATTCAAGTTAATCTTACAAACTCTAAATACATTAAACTATATTTGAATTAACTTACCTGGGATGATTTCACCTATCATGTAATAAAATAAAAAAAGATACAATGTATAATAGATTAAAAAACATTCCAAACATGTTAAAATAATATATATTGATTAATTCATGATAATTAAAAATTATATCTATATCTTAAATAACATACAATTATTCGTTTAACCCATGTTCCATTCACATGCAATGTTACAAATTTCCAATAAAATTGTAACAAATCTAGTTCACACTCTACTATACCCAATAACTATTTCACATGTAAAACCAAGTTCATAATTTCAATTTTGTCCCTAAGGGTTACAAGGTTCATGAGGATTCAATAAAAAGATAAAACCATGTTTTAAAAATCATTACAGTGACACTAGTTTTAGATATTCCATGTTATAACCAATAATCAAGGGTTGGCACACCTCTCGGGTGGCCGCTTGTCCATGTATCATACACCAATTGAGATGAATAGTTTCATTAGAGTTATATGAAATAGAATTATAGAAATTCTAGACAATTACAATTACATGAGGTTATGATTATAGTGCATCGGCATGTTATCACATGTTTCACATTATATAAAAACAAATTAGACCATAGGGAGATCTTTCAAACCAAAAACCTCAAAACAAAGAAGAAGAATCCAAATGTTGTACATCTAGATCAATGAACAACACCCCAATTCCCTATGTATTGTAATTTATCCACAATATAAAGGTATATATAAGAACATACATGAAGAAAATAATATATATTCGTTATTTTTTCTAAATACATTCAACTTCCAAACATTTATATTAAATCAAGGATCAAAGATCTAATAGAACACATTATAGAAGCCAATTAATCCTTGAAAAGACCATCTAAAATTATAAACATGGTTTACGGTTGAAGGAAGTGGTTTTTAAATTAAATGGGGGTTTAAGTGGTAAAAATGTGATTATACCCTTTAAATTCCTATCCTATAATATCACCACCGACTAGTCGCTATCTACCACTAGAAGGTCGATGGTGAAAGGGAGTGTGAATGTGCCTCTGGGAAAACCACCAGCTAACTAGTGGGTTTCTTATTAGAAACCTATTCTTACAGGTAGCCAATAACTATTTAGTGGGACTCACCAGCTAGTTTGGAGAATTCCTATAGCCATACCAGGAAACATTCCTGTGCACCAGTTGTTTGATGCCATTATAATTTTTTTATACCTTCCAGCACTAGAAATAAATAGTCTACCTCCTATGAATACCTAGGAATGTCACAAATGGAAATTAAATTGTTTACAAGGGCTCATTTATATGATTTAAAATGGCTTAATCAAAAATTATTATGATAATGTACCTTGGTAAAATATGTGGTCTTATAACATCCCAAAAAAATAGAAGCTCATCCTTGAGTTTCTCTCTCATTCATCACTGATAGAGAAAATATTTTCAATTAATTTATATTTATTATTATTGTTTTAAACCCACAAAATTGTTCCTCTAAAGTGAATTGTTTCATTTTTGTGATAATGGTGTTATTTTGAGATGAATAGTAAAAATTGGCCATTTTGGATTTTTAACAGTTTTAAATTATTTCGGTAGTTTGGCCACAACATTATCTATACTGATCCAAATTTTAAAATTGTTTTTTTCCATATTTTAGACATCCAGGGATTCATTTACTATTTTTGGACTAAAAGATGAATCCACCATATGGAAGCTCAAAATAAGATAACAATTGGGAGAAAGAAAACTTTTTTCAGTTCTGCCTAGTTTTGGTGTGGGATCCATAACTCATCCATGGTGGGCCCAAATGTTGTGAAATTTTGTGGGTGGACGTGCAAGGAGTTTTTTATAATCTTTTATGAAGGAAGCACTGAGTTAATTGGCCATTTATGGGGTCATTAAATCACCCTAATCCGGAGGATTTCGTTTTGGAGAGTCTGACTGGACAGAATAAGTGCTCATAGTAAAACGGCCATATCCCTTGGAATACAAGTCCAACTCCTCTAAGATTTTGAGGGGACACGTCCAAAGGAAATTATGAACGAAATTAAAGAAGGGATCAACGTGTGAAGATGTCATTTAATGGGGATAATATGCATCAACATCCGGGGGACAAATTCTGGCTATAAAAGGAGGAGAGCTCCACCCTCTCAAAGCATCCCATTCTCCATCCCATTTCTTTCGGGACACCAAGAAGAAGATCTTTTCGGCTTATTATTTCTTTTCTTTTTCATAGTTTTATAATTCCTTCTTCTTCCCCATTATCTCGATTACCCTTACCATGGTGGGGTAAACTTTTGGAGTGATTGGGGAAGGGTTGGTTTTCTACATTGTAATGCTTGAGTTCTTGGACGCAATTGAATAAATGTCTTTCTTCTTCAAAGTTGTTTTCAAATTTTTATAGCGTATTTTATTATCAAGTACGGTCATTATTGAATATTAATTCTGTTATTTATTTTTTCCTTGGTAAAATAATCATAATCTCCCTCTAATAATTTCTGGTTTATATACGATGGAATAAACCAGGAATTAGTGGTGAAGTACTCGACGATCGTTAGTACGTGTAAAAGGTGTAGTGAATGTTCATGATTTTTTGGGATAAACAAAACCCGATTGGGTATTTCCTATTTCAATTAAGGATATTCAATACAACTATTTTACACATGGAAGGAGAGTTGACCAAACCAATATCTTGGTAAGGTTTTGTTTCACAATATTAATTTCACCAAGGAAGTGAGAGGAAACGATTGTGGAAACTAACTTTAATCAACTCAGAATAAGAGGTTTGAATTAAATTGAACAAGGATAACATTAAAATTAGGAAACCGACCCCTACCTAATCACCATTTTTAATATCATAGTTTTTCAATCATTTTAATTTCAAATTTCATTTCAAAAACACAATATTTTTACCCTCGTTTTAAAGTGAAAAATCATTTTGTGTGCACTCCTCTTCGTGAGACATCCTAGGTCATACACTTTACTACATTTTCAATTGGGAAATAATTGTTTTTCCATGCCCTATGATAGGCATGCGTCAAAGTTGGCGCCTTTGCCAGGGAGGCAATGCCTCAAAAACCATTAAAAAACATTTTTTTACATCTTTTTTTTTGAATGATCCGTTGTTCAAACAATAATTTAATTGAATTTGATCCCGCAATTGAGCGAACAATAAACCAATTAAGAAAGAAACATTTGCAATTAGATTTTAAAGAAATTCAACTTACAGATTCAAGTGACACATCTAGTGAGCACTCTGAACCTCCAATGGCTGACAATCTCAACCAAACATTGCGCGATATTTGCGCCCCACATTTCGCTAACCAACGAAATCAACAAGCTATTCTAGCATTAGAAAATGATTTTGAATTGCGCATTAACATGATTCAAATTCTTCCTAAATTCCATGGTCTTTCAGGTGAAGACCCCAACAGGCATATCCAGGAATTTACAAATGTGTGCTCTAGCTGCAGACCTCGAGGTGTTGCAGAAGAACATGTAAAATGGAGGGCATTTCCCTTCTCACTAGATGGAGTAGCAAAGGAATGGTTGTATAGTCTACAACCAGGAGAAGTCCAAGACTGGGAAGATATTCAATGATACTTCATGAAAAGGTTTTTCCCGCATCCAGGAGCACATCTATCCGAAAAGCGATATATGCCTTTCGCTAATGAACCGGTGAAACACTTTATGAATAATGGGAACGATTCAAGAAGCTCTGCACTAGTTGTCCACACCAGAATGTGGAAGAACACCATTTCATTGTTTTATTCTATCACGGATTACTTGACAATGATCAAAACTTTCTAGATGCATCATCTGGAGGAATCTTGATTGACAAGTCACCAACAGATGCCAGCGAATTGATTGAAAAGATTTCACAAAACTCACAGCAGTTTGGCACCAGAGGTACAATCACCAGAGGAATCGATGAGGTAAGAACATCTGATTTAGTAGATTTAATTAGGAATGAAATGGGTGAACTCACCAGGCTGGTGTGAAAAATAGCTGTGAACCATGTGAAGGAACAACAAGGGCCGAATCAGGTATGTGGTTTATGATCTTCTAATTCTCATTTCACTGATCAATGTCCAGAAGTGCATGCGACAAAAATTTGTGCTACAGCCTATCAGCAAAGTCAATACCAACCGCAAGCCCAACCAGGGTATGGGTTTCAACAGAACCAAGCCAGATCACCTTTTCAGCAGCAATATCAGAATCTTATAGCATTCCAACAACCTTATAAGCAGCCCTTGCAATAATAAAAAACTTTCCAACCACCACCTTTCCAATGGAAGAATTATGAGAAACCGTCCACAAGTGCACCGACAAATGAAGATCAACAGCTTAAGATAAGAGTGGTTGGATTAGAAGATAAAATGTACAAGCTAGTTGATCAATTTACAAGAATTATGGATGCTCTCACCAAGAACCTTGGTAAACTTCTCTCACAAAAAATTCCCAATCCAAATGAGAATGTTAGTGAAATCACCACCCGAAGCGGGAAGGAGCTCACACCACCATAAAAAAAATAAGGAGGATGATTCCGAGGAATCTCCCGAAGCTCCTCCTATCCAACAAAAAGATGGATTCAAAAAAAAGGAGAAAGAACAAGGTTTTGTAAGGAAAGAACAAAAAAACCTCTTCAAAAACAACAAAGGGATAAAAAGGATATCCCGACACCATTTCCATCAGCATTGGTTGAGTCAAAGAAGGGTGAAGAAGAAAGAATTCAACAGGAAATTCAAGAAACATTCCGAAAAGTTGAGATTAACATACCACTACTGGATTAAATCAAACATATCCCCAAATATGAAAAATTTCTGAAGGAGCTATGTACTAAAAGAAGGAGGCTGAATGGAAATGAAAGAATCAACTTAGGAAGAAGCGTCTCAACATTGATCACACCACCGATACCACAAAAATTTCAAGATCCTGGGACTTTCTCTATTCCCTACACTATAGGTTTTTTAATTTTTACTAATGCATTATGTGATCTTTGAGCTTCGATAAATGTGATTCCTCACTCAGTATTTTCATTTTTACAGATCAGAGAACTAAAACCAACTCGGGTGGTGGTACAATTAGCAAACAGATCCACCGTTTTCCCAGCCGAAGTCATTGAAGATATACTTGTAGGAGTGAGAGGATTAGTCTTTTTGGAATACTTTTATGTCCTTTCTATGGAGGAAGACCGAGCACCATCCCAATCTCCCATCATCCTAGGGAGACCATTCTTGAAAAAAGAAAGGACGATCATCAACGTGCATGAAGAAACACTCACCATTGAGTTTGGAGAGAGCACGGTTCACTTCAATATTTTTGAATCCATGAGGCACCCATCTGATGATCACTCCCTCTTTTCACTCTCCCTTGAAGTTGGTGTAGAATCAATTGAAGAATCAGGTTACATTCAGGTACCCATTCCTCCCAAGGATCAAGAGAAGATGAAATTTACATGCCCTTTTGGTACTTTTGCATATAAAAGAATGCCTGGATTATGTAATGCTCCAGGTAAATTTTAGAGGTGCATGGTGAGTATATTTTCTGATCACATTGAAAATTGCATGGAAGTTTTATTAGATGATTTCACAGTTTTTGGAGTTTCTTTTGATCATTGTTTGAAAAATCTAGAAAAAGTTTTGAAAACCTGCATTGCAATAAATCTTGTTTTATATTTTTAAAAGTGTCATTTCATGGTTCAAAGAGGAATTGTACTTGGTCATGTAACCTAACGTTATAAAGAAATAGTCAGTTTCTAAGAATATACCATTTTTGTGCCTCAGTTGTCATGAGAAGTAGAAAAATTATTTTCAATGATCACACAAATATACTAAGATAATTTTGGGTTTCACTCAATTTTCTCCCTCCTTGTTTTAGCAATACTAGTAATAGTAGCTTTTGTAGATTGATCATCCATTTCGATAGATGTTTCGTAATTGTTTATTCTTGTGATAAGAAAAAACAACCATTTCTCTCACAAATGAACTTGTGTTGATAAAATTAATTAAATATCACATGAATTTCTGTCATGGAAACAAAACATATAGCTCATTTAAGTATCACTGCTTAGATTGTGCGCTGTAATAATAGAATTGCATGAATATGTTGTATTTGGAGATCAATAGTTTATACAAGAGATGGAGTTTCACAAATGTGGAGGAAATATTGCACATGAAATCATGTGAAATTACTTGGGCACCCTATATATATATATAAGTGGTGGACCACCCATTTTTTTCATGCACAATGGAGTTTTGCAACCCATATCTTAGTTCTTTGAAATAGGGGAAAATTGAAAAAGATCCATGTTTTCTTCAGAATTAATCTGTTCACATCCATATTGGCTTTAATTCAAAAGTGGAGTGGGGTAATTTATTGATACTAAAAATGTGTTTTGGTTTATATAATGTATTTTTTAAAAGGTTGGGGTTAAACTCTAATACTCTGAGGTTTCATGAATGATATTTTTAAATGAATTTAATTTTTTGATATCTTGTGTTACAAGAAACACTATGTTTAAATGAACAACAATATACTATTAAAATATTATTATTTATTATAAAACATATAGCCTTGAAATTGGATTCGTGTTTATGAATAAGAAGACCCAAATTCCAAAAAACATATGTTTTACACATGTATAACTTAAATTATTTGGTTATCAATTGATTAAAATAAAAAAAATTAGTGGAAAAGAAATATTTTACATTAAAATATATTTTCATACATGAAATGAATTTTTATCTTAATAAATTATATTAATCACTTTTGGAGAATTATTTTATTTTCATTTTTATATTATATTAAATCAAATTTTTTAATATTCATTTCATATTTTTCACTTCATGGGATAAGAATAAACAATGTTTTATTCTTAAAAATGTATTTTACCACCAAGAGGTATTCTTTATTATTTTCATGCATATTTTTTAACAAAAAATTTCTACCACATATATATTTTAAATTTGAACAAAATTATTCCAAAACTTTAATTATGGGTTTTATATTTTGTTATTATTGCTACTTTATTTTTATTCAATACAAATAATAACCATGCTAAAATTTATCACCTAGATAAAGTGTTAATTGGGTTAATATAGGCTCAAAATAACTTTTAAATCCATAAATTTTCATCATAATTTATTTCAAATGAATTTAATAATACCCAGATCACCTTACACATTAAAATTAATTAATTGAAACATATACTTGAAAATGAATTATACAATATTTAAAGCAATGAATATTTAAAAATGGCACTCTATTAGTTTAAAATATCCCTTCTATGTTTACTTTGGGGAAAACCTAGTTATGAATGAATATTAATTTTTAATTTTGTAAATTATAAAATTATATTCATGATGGTGATTTATTTGTACTTTTTAATTACTAATTAATTTCATTAAGTGCATGCACATCCCTAATATAGTATATATTTAATTAATAAAAAACTAAAATAAATTTTTTTAATAATACTAAATGTAATAAAATTTTTGTGTGAAGTAGTTTTAAATGATTTTTTTATAGAATGATAACATAATAGTGATGTGTAAAATGATTATATTTTAATTAAAACATTTCTATTATGTATTTTATGTCAATTTAAAATAATAGTGTCAAAATAGACATTATGATATTTCATAAATATAATAACCTATTAAATTATTTAAAAATCCTAAAATCATTTAATAGGACAAGGTGGAAAATATATAACTAAAACATTTATCCCCTTTCCATTTATAGAAAATTATTCAATATATATATAAAATTATTACTCTTTAAGTGTGAAGAAAATGTTTATTTTTGAATCCTTGGTTTGGGAATTCCCCCACATCCACATATGATTGTGTGCTCTAGATTCTCTTATTGCCTATTTTTCACACATTCCAAATGTGGGTGACTTTTATCACAATAATGGTGACGGATACTCATTGATCAATGTAGGATGGTGGGATGTTGATTCCTCTTTGAATGGATACCTCCTTGGATCTTGTCACCTAGTCTGGGTCTCTCTTATAGAGTTCATCCATGTTCGTGGAACTCATTCCAATTTCCATCTCTTTGAGGATGCTAATTAATTCCATTAATTCTATCTAGACATTTTGTTTATCTTGACTGGGTAGAATCCTTGGGTTAGGAGAGTATTCATGTTTTTAATCACTACCATGTTTTGATGTTGGTAATAGTGGTCACCTATATTCTTCTTATTGGGAGGGAATCCCATGTGAGTCATATTTGGTGTATAATCCAAGGTATCATATGTTTACCATGGGGTAATGAAATTAGAGGCATAAATCATCTTAGAATTTTCACATCAGGCATCCCATGTTTTTTATAATGTAGCTGACACAGTGTCAACATATCATCCAAGGATTTCAACTCAGGCATTCCATGTTTAGTAGGGAGTATACATTTGGTTTCAGGTCACAAGTTTTACATCTTGTGTATACAGATCAAAATGTCTATACAAGATATATTGAGGCATTATTTTCATGTATTGTGGGTACATAAGGTTGATGAGGGAACCTAATGGAGGTGGACATAGGATGGATGGTTATGAACATCCCTTGAGAAAAATTCTAGTGGTGTTTTCTATAAAGGTAATATTTCACACCATGAAGGTTGGTGAGAATGAATCTTGAGATGAACCTTGGATGGTTGGATCAAAACTCCCCATAAAGGAAAATCCTAAAGGTGTTTCCCTAGGAGGGAGAACGTAAACTATCATTGGTCAGCACACCCCATGATGTGAACCCAAAGAGTTGATTAGAACACCCCTTAAGGTAAATCATGGAGGTGTGTTCCTAGGAGTGAGAACCTATGTTTACCATTTTTTAGGGAACCACATGAGGAAAACATGAAGAGTTGATCATAACAACCATTGGGGCATATTTGGGAGGTGCTTCCCTAATAGGAAGCACCTAAATTTCCATCTATTAGGACACCCCTTAAGGAAAAAACAAGGTGTTGATCAAAACACCACTTAAGGAGGATCAGGGCGAAGCATCCTTAGGAGGGAGGAATTAAATTGCCATTGGTTGAGAATGAACCTCATGGTGGTGTCCTATATACCCTTTTTTGAAGACAGTGATCAAAACCCATGTAGTTTGATGTCTTAGTTTAATGTAGTGTGGTAGGATCGATCCTTGAAGTATAACATCATGAGATTGGGATGTCCATGTTGGGAAATTATTATTGATGAGGGATGGTGTGGGGATTAAGCATGAATGTTTCCTATCACAATAGGATTTATCTTTGATGGAATGGTGTAGAGATTATGCCTTGAGATACCCAGGGGTCCTAGTGGAGATGTGGTCTCCTTGGTGAGGGGCATGATCTGACCAGGGATTTGACCCAAAGAACATTTGGGTGGATGTAGATGTTGGGTTTTGATCTCATATAGTCTTACTATGTATCCCTGATAGTTCATAATGAAATACCATGTATTTCATAATTTTTGGGGGTTATACATGGGGAGTCCCATTGGATCATGTAGTTGGGATATATAAATTGGGGTGGCCCATACAATTTTTATGGTTAGGGATTACTCATAGGAGAAACCCATAAGGTCAGGTGGATATTGAGTTGATTTCAGGATCACCACTAACCTCTAAGACCACACGAGTCATACATGGTCTGATAAACAATAGGAATCAGTAGACTTGGTGATTGTTTCATGAAAGAAGAACTTATGGGATATGATATAGATCTTGTTTGTGAAATCTTCCCAAGGATAATTTCCTTCCAAGTGAGGGTTGGTTGTGTGGGAACCATCCCATTCCACTTATACATGGAGAATCCTACTATTTTTGCATATGGTAAAGATGTAGTTTAATGTCATGATTTCAAAATGCTGAGATGCAACAATTTCAAGTCATGTAGCCTAGACATGGGGGACTCAATTAGAACCCATTGGGATTATGTGACCACCACTCATACATTCTTGGGAGGTGAATTTATTTGGAAATGTCAAGGTGTAATGATGAGGATGAGTGGTCAATCATGAGGTCCAAATTAGATTTCCTATGCTGAGAATAAATATGCGTTAGAGTACATATGATTTGAAGAAAAATGTAGGTGGTAGTCTCAATCCACTCTCATAGTGGAGAGGGAGGACACATTAAATGGTGGTACTTGTCACATGGGGACTCTAAGTGTAGCTGGATAAGTCTTGGATGGGTTTGGGGGATCTGGTCACACAACCGTAGTAGAGTAGTGTCAAAAAAGGGAGCCATGATGTAGAGGTCATTGAGACGGGTTTTTTGATGCTCGAGGCATCATGGAGAGGTGCTTCACAAAGTGCAGGTATGTCAATGAGGTCAAGGGCTTCGCAAAAGGGTGATATTTTTGATGCATGGTGACCCTGCCTTAGGATAAAGTCATGTCTTGGGAAATGAGTTCTTTATTAGGGTTTAATGATTTGCAAAGCCTCATGTTCCCCATAGTGACTTCTTCCATTATGAAATCCATAGGAATTTTCAACAGAAATCTACACAAATTTTCGATTCTTTCAAGAACACAAGGATGAGGGTTTCGAAAATCTAGGATACCTTGGGTGATCAATGTTCTCTTTGTTTTACGATTATTAAGAGATCTATAAATTGGGTGTAATTCTAAAGATGAATGTTCAGGTAACCCTCCCCTATAATTTGGATTGATCGTGTATTTATTGGAAATGTTTTATTTTTTATATTCATTTAACTTAACAATGAATGTGTGGGGATCCTTGAATGGGGGTTGATTCATCAGACTCATCAAGACAACGTCTATCATTCCTATGGTCGTGAAGTTCCATCAGACTTATAGAGGAACATCATCAAGGAATCATGTGGATGTGATGGTATATTATTTTCTATAGAGTTTCACAAGATAAAACCATTCATGAAGGATATTTTCCCCATTAAACAGATTCTTTAGAGGGTTCTTAGGCTTTTTTAATTGGAATTACTTAGAACTGGCCATGCCCTCCTTGACCGTTTACGTGAAACATGTATTTAATCATCAAAAAATCCCCCCACTTCCAATTGAGAGATTTCAGGGAAATAGTGCATCAAATTATGAGGTGTAATTTATGAATATTATCAATAAACTCCCTTATGTGAAGTATACATGTGAAGATCATTCATGAAGCTCATATTCACAGAACTAATCTTGAGAGGGCATCACAAAAGCGGGTAGGCACTACACCTATATATAGTGGTGGGGTTCCCACTAAAAGGAACTAAATCATTATGAAAAGATAATAATTTGTGTTATTTTCATGACTATCTTCATATATGTGAATGTTATCCTCGAACACTACATTATAAAACTATATATTTGGAACCTTTTCTCCTTGAATTATACATAGAGAATCAAACACTATGAACCATATTTGCACGACCTGAGCCTGTAAACTAGAGCTCCATGAACCAATCTTCGGGAAAAGGATTCTCAAATATAATTTATTATACAGACATAGAAAACACTTAATCCATTAATACAATGGATGTTTAAAGAGTCAACACTGATTCTACTTGAAAGAGAGAATTATCTTACAACAATAAGATCAGTGAGAGTGTTTATAGTTTTTTAGACCATGAATCACTACTCAGACTACTGAAATAGGATCAGAAGGAATATACATTATTAAATATGTTATCTCTATATTGATTTAGGTTAATTAATGATTTATTCATCTTGATAGCATGTATATATGGACTATCTTATTCATTCAGAGGCATACCTGGGGAATTCCAATGGCATAGAGCTATTGCGGTCCATATTTGTAAAGATGATGCACTGATCATAGTATATTATCTCTATAACAATATCAAAAAAATTAATGTATATAATTTTTAGGATGATTAATACCCCCCATAGTATTATACAATCCACAAGGTGGGTTTGGGGGCTCTGTTTAAGGGCTAGAACGATAGTTAGAATCTGTGCCATGGTGGAAACTTCATGGATGAGTGGACCTAGGATAATTGATTGTGTGTGTCATTCCATGAATTTGAGGCAGAGCTGAAGTGGGTAGGAATTTATTAAGTATAATGGGATTCAAACTTTACTGTCCCATTATATTAGGAGATCATGCCAGAGATGTTGAGCAGATGGTCGCCGAGGATAAATGCATTTCATCAATATCATTGGGAGACCAGTATCATCATGTAGGACTTTAATCTTATTTTTGGAATCCAAATATATAGGGGTGATTTATGATGAGTTACTTCTTGTAGATAATTCATTGGGTTTAAGAAAAGTTGTTGGACTTAGAAAAAATTTTATTGGATCTGGTGTTGGGGAGGAGTCAATGCCAATCAGGGATGAAAGATATCATATCCGTGAAGTGGTTCACCTAGTTTTTGAACTAACCAGTGTCACTAACAGATGAAGTATATGATTCAATGAAGAGATTTATGACTAGGACTTCCATATTCCTCAAAGGATATCAATAGAGAAAGGAGGGCTCATATTGGAAGATTCTGGAAGCGAGATAGTGGAAACTGTGGGGATACACCATCAAGACTGAGGCTCAACTTGTGGTCATATTGGTGGAGTTCATCACTCTGATCATCTATGGTTGGATGATATTAGTGGTGGATGTGCACATGGGTGTGTTTTTGAGAACTTTTATAATAGTGGAGATGATGGAGAATGTGAAGCTTGTTAATTTGGCTATACCGAGATTGGAAAAATTATACAGGGAACATTGCCACATCAAGGAGGAGAAGATGTCACTATGCGTGTGTGGGAATTTCAACCTCTTTTATAGTTTGGGGGCACACGCATGGTGGGATAGGATTACCCAAATACCAATTATCATCATATGAAATATTTCAAACTATAAATCTATAATATTCAAGGGATTCATCTATTGAAATTGAATTTGATGGATGTGTTGGAGAAGGTTGATCTAGCATAGAATTTTATATTTTACAAGTTTCTATTGCCGAAGGGAGTGGTCATAGATGCTGGAACATCGACCGTGGATTAGATTTCATAACTCTTAGCCTTTCTTGGTGGGGGTACTGGTTTCTAGAGTCGATTGTGGGCCGATCTATAAACCATACAGTCTGTACCCGTTTAAAATACTATTCAAATGTCTATAGAGGCTAACACTGAAGGTATACACAAAGGTGAGGAATAAATTACATAGTTTCTGGAGAAATATATATGGAGTATGATTAAATTTGAATATGGGAAGATGAGAAATGTGCTTACACCACCAACATCTGCATAAGGTCTTACCCACAACTATGCATTAATTTGGGAAACCAAATATCCCAGGGATACGCTGAGGCAATGGCCACCCAAGCTAATGAATGGGTGTCCCCTAAACTACAAATTTGGGGCTGAGTAATGGTTGGAGTGGGTTGTGGTGGAAGATATGACCCATTGGTTTGGGAAACATCATAGGTTCTATCAATTGGTTTCCCCAAATAGGATAGATCCATAGGGTTATGAGAAGAAGCACCATGCCCAACACCCTTGGTCAGGAAGATATAGGAAGAAGTGGGTCCATATGGGTTAGAATCAATGGCATTTTTCTTGGAACATGGGAAGTGAATACACCACATGGACATCCCTAGTGACATCATCCTCTCCAAAGATGGAGAAAACATGGATTTATTCATGCATTTATCCAGTGTTCATGAAATGTGGAAGCATGTCAATAGAGTATTGACGCATCTCATTGGGATTGGATATGCCAAAGCCAACTCCCGTAAAAAATGGGAATTGGGGGGAGTGGTAAGTAGTGGACCTGGAAGAACTAATATATTCTCGGGTCATAGTACAACCTCTAACTGGTCGGGTAAAGATGATGAGGTAAAATAAACCTCCCCTATAGCTATCGGTAGCTGAGATTGTTATGATCTCACTACATCTAGAGGAGTAGAATGATTATCAGGGGAGTGATTATCACCAAGGGATAGACAAAAATTGTCATTCCTCTACTGAAAAGGTATATTAAATAATCTTTTCATTCTCTTAAATGTTACTCAATCTTTAATTCCACATCTTGGATCCTCCATTTACCTATACAGGAATCGACAAGAACCAAAGAAAGAGAGGTCCATTATAGGCCTCATGCATAGGGTGAGGGGACCTCAACCCATGATGGGGAGAGTGTGGGGTCCCTCGCTAATTCAATGGTCATGGGTGGCCAACTGTCATCCAAAACGGTGCATGTAACTGAATCAACCAATACTAGGGGATCCCTCGCCATGTGGATTTCCCATCATTATCTCATAAACTTTCTTCAGGTTTAATCATTAACCTAAGTTTATTTTCACCCAATCTCTTTTCATTTCTCTCTTTAACTTTCCATGCTTGACTAAGACACTCTAGAATGGAAATTTGAGTAGTGCTCATGGATCAACTATTAGCATCAACACTGACATTGAGAGCTCTTTAGGCCGTTGTGGCAATGGTAGATATTATCCTCCAGGTACGTTTAATAAGAAGGACATGGGGTTTGGTATTGTTGGAGAAGAACCATTATAAGGGATGGATAATATTGTTCCCTCAGTAGAGGGGGTCAAGGGAACGCTCCCAACAGGGGTGACTGAAGAAGCTATGGGGGCTATTCATGTCATAGAGCTACCACCAAGGGTAGATTATGGAGATGAAATTGAGGTTGCTCCACCAACAAGGGTATTGATGGGAGTTGGGATGGTTATGCCCACATAAAAGGGGCCACAAGATGTAGTAGAGACTTTTTTGTATGTGATCTTGTTCGGAGTATTTATTCCTAAATATGACTCTTAATTTTCCCATGCCCGAAGATCCACACATGGATCATCCAGATGATGATATACTAGCGATCATCCCACCAAACTATCCCATGCCACTAGTAAATTTTGATGATCTAGGTCTAAATTTCACTGAGGATAATTAGTTTTTCCACTGTAAAGAGTGGTGGAACATGAATAACTTCATCACCGGTGCCCAAATAGTGGAACATCCAAATCGGGTGGGATCTCTCGACCACTGGCTAGTCTACATGGAGACCCATGGGATGGACTCTAGCATCACTCGTGTTCTATCTGTAGATATTATTGTTGAGTAGTCACATGAAAAATGGATTGTAATTGATGTTGTTTGGATGAAATTCAAGGCTAAGGGCTCCAAGGTGATTGGTAGGATGATAGGGAGATTTTTCAATTATAGGGGCTAGCACCAGCGAATGTGGTGGTTCTTGATACTCGGGCTTAGAATATTATAATTCGATGGGAGCAACTAACAATTGGTGAGACCAAGGAGGATGAGGATAAGAAGGAATTAGATGAGTGCATGGATGAGAATAATTGGTAGTGAATCAGGGATAAATATGTCTGGTGTAAGGCCAATATATAAAAAGTGTACATGGAGACCCAATAATAATCCCTAGAGGATACTCACTCGATGTTGGTTGAGATCGATCAATAAATTTTTGATATGAAATGTTGAATGAATTTAGAAAATAAGAGGGTCCAAAATGTGGATAACCCTATGTAATGGTGTCTTGTTTAATTTCTTCATGATTAAACATAATTCTTTCCTTTTTTATCACACTCTAAACATGTTTTCAAAATAACTAATGCCCAATCCCTGAGATCATGTAATTCATGCCTAGTGTGAGAAATAGGGTATGGACAAGTTATTGATAACATGTATTATAGTGTTGGATAATCATCAAAAAATCAAGATCTTTTATTGTTAACTGGCCACCGAGAGTGCTCAGACTAATAGAGGCTATAACTGAAGAATAAAAATATCTTAACAGCTAACCATCTTTTTCAACATGTTCTAGTCCATGATCGGTGTAACTCAAGTGGATTGTAATTCGAGCAGAAAAGGGGGGGATTGAGAGGTGTGATTCATAATTACTTGAATTTGGAACATGAGGGGAGTGACATTGTGATATAGGATAACCACTGACCATCTTAGAAACATAGCATCCATATCACTTAGATAAAGAATACGGGCTGACAAATGAGAGTCAGCCACAGAACATTTTTAAAACATGGAAGTTATATCAGAATGCCATATAATTTTTTCTGATGCATGTACCTAGGAAGGTAGGTTAGCCTTATATAGACACCATTTCATTAGGGGGTACATTACAACATGGATGAGGATTAGGATAAAAAAAGTGGTATGTGATGCATGTAAATAGAGTGGTACATTGATTTAATGGATTCTATAACTCCCAGAGTAATACATCATGGATTAGAGAACAATGGTCTAGGCTTATCGGTCGGAATGAAAGACAATCTGGTTATCCTGTAAAGTGTCATCTCATATTCCAAATGGTATCTGAAGCGCGTGAATGATGAAGTTGATGAACAACATTGGAGTAATGGATTATTATAAAATGGCCTAAGATTCCATAAAATTTTTTTATCATGAAATGAAGATGATATATAGATGGTTTTACATCATACAGTTATAATGGTGCATTTTGTAGGTTAACATTGTGAAATCAGGACACAAACCATAGTCTATTTTCATGTGACCTTTATGTTCCACATAGTTTAACATCATGGGGCTTATACCACAGAAAATAGTATAAATTCATGGTTCATGTAATGTAGGAGAAGTCACTTGAAGGAATTTATGTGACAAAAAGGTAAATTAACATGGATGATAAGACCTATAAGGTCAACCAATGTGGTGTACAACACCCTTATTGTCCGAATGTCTTACTCTTAGTTTATTTTCATAGATCTTGTACCATAGGTAAATTGTAGATGGATATATGTATCATGGAAGAGTGACATATCCAATGAGAATGATAACCATAGGGACCTTATTCCATACTACATAATCCTAATAGGGTTTTCAAATAGAGTAAAGTCATGATACTTGGACTATAATGTCATGAGGCTTAGTTGCCATGGTGCCTTTCCTGTCAAGACACCTCAGTTCACATTATTGATTCTCAATGTGTGAAACCAAAAGTGATGAAGGGATTTCCTGAACATATATAAGTGCACTAGAAGGTTAATGAGGATCTAGGTTGAGAATGTATTAATGATTAACTTTCTTGATTGACACGCACAAAAGAATAGATGGGTGACACCAAGGGTGTCATTATTCTTAAATGAAATAAGCAGGTTAAAAAGAATGTAAATCAGTACTTTTGAGGTATAGATAAATGGTAAACTTCTGGGAGGGTATCAGTATTGACCATACTGGAAACATATGGTTTACAACTTCATTAGTATTTAATAGAACAAGCAAATAAAAGACCAACTATTTACCTAGTTCAACACACTAGACCCTCTATTTTTTCCCAGAGATCTATGATGTAATTTCAGATGATGGTAGGTGAGCCATGGATAGAAAAAATTATGGTTAAGGATTACCGTTTGGATTTGAGTGTTGATGAAAACCCAAACCAATAAGTACTTGAATGATAGAGATGGGTTGAGGTAATGCCAATGTTGTATTTAACAATCAGAGTTACACATACCATCATATTTGAGAACATCAATTGGGAATATAAAAAATTAGTATTGAACCTCATAAAAGGGGAGGTATAAAATAATCTCACTTTAGGAGGTATAGCATTATTTCTTGAGGTAACATGTTCATCTCACACTTATCATGAGGCATGTTGATTTGATTCGGGGTATGACTGTAGTTTAATGTCGTGAATTATGGGTGTTGGGATTGGCAGTTTAATGTTGTTCAACTCGGACTAAGTCTGTTACAAGATTAATTTCATAGAACTAGAACTATATTAAAATATTTTATGGTCATGTATCATATATCAAAGGATCTAAGTTTAAGGTCTTAGGGATTTTATGATTTCTAGGTTACTCGATCAGATATATGTAGCATAGAGAAGTGATAAACCCATCATGAATGGAGGGAAATGGAGGCTCGACAACATACAACATATTACTAAGGAGACTTGAATATAGATTAAATTTGTGATATTGGACTATTAAGGGAGATCAAATTAGAGTCACAACATAAGGACGGAGAACATGTGCTTTTGACGGATACTTGTATGAAAAAAGAGGTAAAACCCAATACGGATGAGCCATAGGTGGATAACATACCACAAAATTATCAAGAGACAAACAAAATGTAGTTAAGTTCTTATGGTGTGGACCAAAACTAGGACTAAAGGGCCTAAGTGCTGATGAATTTGTAGTTGGGCCTGAAAATGAGAAGTGTGGGCATCAATACGTATTGAATGTGGATTGGAATCAAGTCACACATAGTTATGAATATGGTTTCAAATAGTTTAAGGTCATAAAGTATGGAATATTAACAAAATGGGGAACCTGATGGTGCTCAAGAAGTAAAAGAGTCAAACAATTAACATGAATGTGGCATGGAAGACCTGCACCATGTGAAGGAGGCCTAACACCACACAACACAATATGATGAGGAAAATTGTACACAGATTAAATTCATGATTCATGCACTAATCCTCATAGTTTAAAGTCACAGAGTTTGGACCATGTTCATAGTTTAACATCACATGGATGGGATGTGGAAATGTATTTTAATGTCGTGTGTTGAGGAAAATGGTGGTTGTGTAGTTTAAAGTCATGCAACTAGGATGATGGTTCATTAATGTTTATTGTAACATAGAAAATACATTGGTGATTGTTTGGTTTAATGTCATGAAACTAGGATACATGTGATATTATGTTTATCATTATACAGATATGACCCTTGTTCTATGCAATTTTTTCATTAAGTAGCGAGGATGTTGGTTCTATGATGTTTATCATCAAATTATTAGGACTATGGTTCTATGTATTTCATTATCATCTTGAGAGGAAGATTGTGGTTCTTCATAAGATTTACTACTTTATAAAAATTTCATTGGTGGTAGGAGTGATGTGCTCTCCATCCCTAATGATCAATTATTATGAACCACTATAATAGAATTTATGAATGATGTACAGTCCTTCCAATTTAGGCTCAAACTTTGGTGACTTCTTTCAAAGTATCATCGATTTTATGAGAGTCAATATCAGGCCATCCTAGGGTAATGGGAAAAAGAAATCATACTTATTGAATACTCTCAACACCTTATTGTGTTTCCTCTCAAGATTTTCAAACGATTGAAATCTATTTTCTTCAAGGTATTCGAGTTTATCTAGATAGAGATCTGTAATTTTCTAGAGCATATACTGGTCACAAATAGATGCTTGGAGTGAGGGAAACTAAACCTTATTGGGAAGGGTTACCTCTGTTCTGTATACAATGGAATATGGATTCAGCTGATTGGAAATTTGATTCATTTTCCAACAGCCCTAGGGGTTTTGGGGGTTTTATAGATAATTTTTTTTCTAATACACTATCTTCTACAAAATTATATAGATGGTCATTTTTAATGCCTTTATCTATATATTTTCCTACATCTAATTGTGGAATGTATGGTTTGATTGGATATTATACTTGAAATTTAATCTCTATATCTCAACATCCTAGAATTCGGTGTTGTTTTCAGTGAGAATGGGGTGAGGGACCATGAATCAATGGATGATATGAGAGCTCACTAATATGATAACATATTGGTCCTTGAGTTCCTTATAATGAATCACTTAGAAACACATTGATAAGAAATCTATCAAGGACAAATTTAACCTACACTAGAATGCCATTACTGGAAGATACGATCCCTCAACATTGAGTACTCACACTGCAAATGGACAATAATATATAGTGGTATGGATAGGCCTTGGAGGATGAGGCACAATGTCAGCATGGATCTGACATACATGATACCTCTTGGTAGACTTAATGAAATCATGGACCATAGTGGCACAAAAGTATCACATCCTATGAATCTATTGAGATATCTTCAATACCAATTGATTGGAACTACATTTTGTGGAATGAAATTCCTAAATAACCAAGGTAATATTATCTCATATGATGAAACATTTTATAATTCCATCAAACCTACATCTCAATAGAGTTTATTTGAGGATATGCCTTCTCTTTTGGGTGAATTGTGCTTCACAATAATGGATTCAATTGTTCTAGGATCAGTCTAGTGGGAGGATACCATATTGGAAGTACATATAAAAATGATGTGTCCAATTAGAGGTTTACACTATTTCTAGGGTCTTGGAGGTCTTGACATGGAAGAATCGACAACCAGTGGGTTCACCTTCTGTCCATCATCATCATCTATAATTAAGAAATAGGTGACTATCTGATGCACTATGTGAATGAATAGGTCATCCTAGTTAGGTTGCATTAGATATGTGGCTAGAATGGCATGGTGTCGGCTAGACCATTATATGATCAAGGGACATGACTCACTACTAGCTGTAAAGGTAACTAGAACAATAGTTGATGACTACATTCTAGTAGATAAAAATTCTCTATATTTCTGAAGTTATAACCACCATTGATCTTTTTTATGACTAATATAGAGTCACCCTTCAAATGAAATCAAGGAGAATAAATCTCAAGGGGCAGATCAAGACCAGTAATGAAAGCTTGATACTCTGTTTCATTGTTGGTGTTGCCTTATTACTACAAGAATGAGTATTGTAATACAATCTGGTAGATTTAGGAATATAATCCCCAGACCTACTCAGTTGAGTTTGGGATTATTGATCAATATACTAGTTGGGATTTGGGAGGCCCTATAAAAATACTTTTGATTTCATGACATATCTCGATATACTAAATGTATGGTGTCATATATGAAGGCAACATCTAGGGGTGATTCTTCAGGGTTCAGATGACTAACTAGGAGTTCATCTAATGCCTGAACCTTGACAACATTTTATGGAATGAACCTAATGTTGAACTATGGAAGGATCAATTACCAGTGTTCCATTCACCCTTTCAGTGTGGTTAAATTTAAGATACAGTTTAGTGGATCAACATGGTACATAAGCTATATCTCTTTGTGGTTCATATAATGCTTCAACTTCTGTAATGTGAAAACTAGTGCGAGGAAACTCTCCTCGACAAGGGAGTAGCAAGCCCCTATTTTAGGAGCATATGGATGTTATAGTATTAACTATTATCTTTTATTTAATTATTTTATTTTATTAAAGGGGAACTAATGGAAATTTCAAGGGATGTGAGGTAGATTACTAGAGGATTCCCAGAGATGGGTGGTATCAGAACCAGAGGTTATTGCAGATACTGCATGATTTTCTCAAAGGTGGTATGAGACAGTTTATCCCACTAGTAGATGGTACCTTTATTACTTATCCTAGAAAATGCATTACTCCTATTGGCCATATTTATAATGAATCATTGTGTGTAGGATAAGGGTCCTTGGAGGCTTCAGAGCTCCAATAGGTTTCTTTGAGGATCCATCAAGATGATCACTTTGATCTTCTAGGGGTCCATCTCTATTCCCCCATATCTTACTATGAAGCTGGGAAACATCCAAAAGATAAGATGGAATTCTTACATCTAGGGGTTAGTCTTAAAATTTTGGGAGCAAAGGAATCTAAAAAGTTTTTCAAGATATCTAAGATATTCCTGGAATTGGTGGGATTTTACCACCAATTCATCCTTTTAAAATTACACTACTATCCAAAGGATCTGTTTTAAGATGTGTTTCATGGACGGATGATAAGTGTCTCCCAAATTCTTCAAGATGAAGCATATCACAGGATACAAAATGACCGCTTATAGTGATCTGAAGTATATATAATACTCATCTTCAGGACCCATCTAGATCTAATTTTACCTAGAATATCCATCCATTAAGGAGAGAGCCTATAACCTAGCCATAGCATCAATCAATAGCTCTATTACTAGAGGGGGGAAATAATCCTTCATACTAGTTGAGATCTCATAAGACCATACATAATGTGATCTACCCATTCTTTTTCCTAATTGGGATGATATTGGCTAGCCACATTAGGTATTTAACGTCCTTGATGAAGTTTTCTTTTATAAGATTACCAACCTTGGCCTCAACCATGGCCCCATGATTGGGGTTCATTTTTATGGAAGGTTGATTGAATCCTCTATAAATCACTATGAGACAAATACATGGGATGATGACCTCAGGCTCTAATCCTAGGACCTTATCATAACTCCAAGAAAATACATCATGATGTTCCTTTTGGGAATCCACATACTACTACTGCTCCTACTTGAGTATAGATGAACATATCAATGTTGGACTTGGATCTACCTCACTACTGAGTTTCACCTAAATCAACTCCTCAACGATGATGGAGACACCATCTTCAAATTAGGGAGGAGTGTCTTCCAAATCCTCTTCATCAATAGATGAAGTAGAATATTTTGTAAGAGGTCCATTAAGGACAACTGATCTAGGAGTAACAATGGTTCATATTTTGGAGGATACAGAATATCATTAAGGGGGCTCCTCCTATAATGATTCCATGGTGATAGATGATATCGATCCAAACTAATCAGGTCTTCAACCATGTTTTCCATTCTTGATATGAACATAATGATGGTATGTCCTCTTATATTGACTCAACCCAGCTAGGTGGAAAATGGAGGAATTCTATGAAATTGTGGTCATGGGGAGAACCTCTTGATACTTTACAAGGGTATGGCCTTCTTGTATCACCACATACTATCCTTTGTAAGAGTATAAAGAAATATTCAAATTCTATTTATATTTAAGTACATGATGCCCCTTTCTCTAAAAGAAGACAATGAAACACCCCAATTATGGTGTTGTGTCCCCCAACTGATGAATTCGGAGATTGAAAGCATAATAAAATTATTCCCATGGATTGGTCATGGAATTTGTGTTCCAAATGTCATTTTTTGAACTTGATTTCCCTCCATCTTTTAATATCATTCATCTAGGTAGTGGTCTTCATAAAAATTAACAAGAGATACATCACCCTAAAGAACACGTACTCGACCATTGAGGGAGTACTTGAGGCTTTAGTGATATGAGGGGATAACTATTGTGTGAAGATGAAGCTATTTCTACCCATACATTCATATTTAGTAGTATCATATGAGACAAACCTGAATTCATTTCTTGATATCATGCCTCAAAAATAGGCCTTCAAAAGAATACCTGAACGCTATTTGTGTTTGGTCCTATCATAACCCTTAATCTTCAGGTCATAGGGAGTCAAATATACTTTGCTCAGTACCAATTTATGGTGTTTCGATGATCAAATGAAGTTAATCTAAGAATCTTTCTTAACTAGACATCAACAGATATCCACACCATTGAACTAGAATGTGATGTATAGTAGGAAAATGTTCCCCAACATGAGAAAGCCTTCATCTTCTTTGTTGAATGATCTGATGTCTTGGCATTCCTACCACCCAACCTCCTCTACATAGAAGGATTCTATAGCTGTTACTTATGCTTCAATCTAGAGAGAGATCTTCAAGGCCTCTACAAGGAACTAGTGCATACCTTCTAATAGGTGGAGGGATTCGAGGAACAGTAGACTTGAAGGTATGATAATGAGGTACTTTATAACATCATACATTCGAGCTAGATGAACATTTGTTTCTCATAGGGGGTCTTACATTGGATGGAGGAACAATATATATATCTAGACATACCATTGGGTTCTGGATAGCACTGCCAATATCCCGCTTCTCATCAGCTAACCCACCCAAAACCACTATCACCAGACTATAAGTTGTTTGAGGCATGACATTCGATAGATGTGGTTGATTATGATGCATTAATTGATATTCGTTCCATTCAGTTGACATGGTCAATGGTGATGGTGTTTCATATGAAGTGGGGTAGAAGGAATGTGTCTGCAGAGCTCTGTGAGTGACCTACTTCCCATTCTTGGTAACATGTACATCTTTGTTCAAGGTAATTATTAAACCTCTTCAAATATTCCATGAATTCTTCCATTAATTCAATGGTTCCATCTAGAGGGATAGAAAGTATTTTCATGTAATTCCCCATCATCCCAACGTGTGAAGTGGTCTATCAATTTGATGTAATTCATGGAATTATACTTCTCCTCATCATCAAATGGGTCTTTCATTATTGGTCATACCCAGGTTGTGATTCCAAACTCTAGAGTCGTGAAATAGCTGAGAATACAATATGATTTTGACATAGGTAGGGGACATTGAAATAGTGAATTTATTAGGTCACATAATCTCATAGGAAGGTATATCAGTGGACATAGAGAAAGTGGAGGATGTCATGTCTTGGGAGTAGCCGAAGAATGTTTTTGATATTTGGAGTTTTAATTGTTTGCTGGGATATTACATAATTTTGAATAATGATTTTTTTCTATTTGGCCACACCAATTTCATGCTTTACCAAGAAGGTAATCATGATTGAATTCTACATGGAATTTGAGGATTATTTCTCATAGTTGAAGAGGCAGTTAACAACAACATTATTTCTGACCTTAACAGAGCTATGTAAATGGTATACCTTGCTTTATCAGGTGTCTAGTATTGGGCTTGGGGTGGTGTTGATACAATACGATCTGGTTGTGGTGTATGGGTCATTATTGTTGAGGCACCATAAAAGAAATTATCCTATGCAAGATCTCATAGTAGTCATGTTGGTTTATGATTTAAAGCGTTTGTGGCTCCACATGTTGGAAGAATGGATTATTGTTTTTTCTAATCATAAGTTCCATAAGTATATATTCTCATTGTGAGATTTGAATTGACCTCTATGATGGTGGGTCAATTACATGAATTCTTTTGACTTTTATCTTGTTTACACACTGAAAAAGTTATATAATATTGTAGACGCCTTCAATCAGAAGACTCAAAATCAGGTTGTTCAGGAATCCATCTCCTAGTAGAGAATGATGGAGTTGTTTGTTAGATGAATCTTGAGGTTTAGGATGGGACAGGGAAGATGAACATTGAATCCTTGGATGTTTAGTCCTCATTTCTATTTCAGATCAAGGTAAATAAATATGAGGATTTGGAATGCTTGAATTTATGGGAAATCCATATATGTGGGGATTCACCTTCTGAATATACTATTGCTGATTATGGGATTATTTAAGTTTCTGATCTTGTTTTCATGCTAATTGGTATATGGGAATAGTATATATGATAGTTTCATGCATCAAAGTGGGTAGTGAATCTAGGGTTGACCAAAATGTATCATGATCTTCGTAGGAAGTTCTGGTGTCTAGGGATGAAGAAAGGGGTCACATGTTTCATGGTATCTTTTTTCGCATTCCTATGGGTGAATGATGATCATCAGTGGTAGGCACGTTTTTTGTTTCCATTTCCCATTATATAATAAAAGTGGGAGGTCATTATGATGGATTTCATGGTGGGTCTCTCAAGGATTTCTCAAAATAATGATATGGTCTGTGTAGTTTTAGGTCTGTTGACTAAGGTTTATAATTTCTTGAAAATTTGAGAGACCTTCAACGTTGATCAATTGGGTGAGTTTTATGTTCGATAGATAGTTTCGTTACATGGGGTACTATAGACTATAGTTTCAAAACATGATCCATATCTTACACTATTCTTCTAGAAGGGATTATAAAAGTCACTCGATGCCCATGTGTTTTTTATTATGGATTTCTACTAGAAATGGAAAAATAGTTGGATCATGGTATTCAATTAATAGTGGATATGTTATGGCCTTTTGACCAATTTTTTGTGGATCATGGTAGAAGAATTTGGTGATTGTTTAGTTTTCTTACAACAATAGTAATCAGAATACAATTTAGAGAGAAATTTTTGAGGCACTCTATGGTAGACCATATAGATATCTATTATGTTGGGTAGAGGATGGCAGATCAGAGTTATTGGGGACTAGTCTCATTAATGAGTCTTTTGAATAGGTTCAGTTGATTTAAAAAAACATATCCGAGTAGGAATGAGTCATATGCCTATTGATATCATAGAACACTTGATTTTTTGGTGGATGATATTGTGTTTATTTGCGTTTGACAAAGGATGGGACACCTTCGGATTTGGAAATTGGGTAAGTTTGTGCCAAGGTTCATGGGTTAATTTGATATTGATTAGAGGATCTGACCGGTGGCATACCGATTTGATCTTCCATAGTAGTATAGGGGATTGAATGAAAATTTTCATGTTTTTTAGCTCCAAGAGTATCACCCTGACCCATATCATGTTATTTATATTGATGATGTTGAGCTTGAGGTTGATGAACCCATTGAGAAGAATTTGGTCCATATTGCGGATCATAGTGAGAAAGTCTTGTGGGGGTAATTCTCTTACTTTATTTAAAGTTTTTTATAAGTGCAGTAATGTTCATGAAAAATCATGGGAGAGAGATATGGATAAGTGAGCTTAGTGTCCTAATATATTTTCCTCCTAATCTCAGTGATTCTTTGAATTGTGGATAAAGGAAAATCCATTATAAGGTGTGGAAGATGTAAGATCTTGACCTTTGTGGAGGTACGTTCTCACTTAATGTTTTCTTTTAATCCCTTCATGTAGGCTAATTAAATTTTTACTAGTTGTATGTGGATAATCGGGGGTTATATAAGTATTTGAGACATGAATGAAAGGATAAATCTATCAATCATGTGCATGTTTCATAATTGGCTCATAGTTAAATTACGCCCAAATCATGCTAGTTCGGAGGAGGGTGCATAGTTATGTAAACCATGCAGGGGGGAGCCAAACCATGAGGACTTGGATAGAGAAATTTTTCATGGTTAGTGCATAGTTTCTCAAACTATGCGGGGGCCCCATGTAACCATTAATCTGTAACCCCTCTTTGATAGAGGCTGGTTCAAGGTTGGTTCACGGTATGGAAAAATATGCAGCCAAAATATGTGGCCCATTAAAAGAGGATTTTCCCATTTCCCCTTGGTATTTTAAGTGTTCTACCCAATTTTCTACCCAATTTATTCTCCATTAACCCTAGTGATGAACCAAAATGACCAAGTCTTCATAAGGATCAATATCTATTATTTCTAACCTGTTTAGAGTGTGGTTATGTATAGATCGAAGCTCCACTTAAGTCTAACTATCCTCTTTGTTCTCTTTTTTTTGGATTAGGTATTGTGGTTTCATTCTTCCTCTTCTAAATGCCTAAAACCATTCTTCTCTATAGGATATTTGGTTGGGGTTTAAAATAGTGTTTTAATCTGAGTTAATGTCCAAGGTTATGAAATGTTCACCATCATAATCAATGTAGGTGGTTTAAAATTCATATCCCATAGTCTACATGTTGATTTAGCATATGTGGATGTGTTATTAGTTCTCTTTTGATGTTAATTTGATGCCTTTAGTATGAAATTTTTATAATTGTTGGATATGTGTTGGATTAAAACACTAATTATTCCCATGGGATGCATTGAGGAAGGTTGAACCAGTTTTATAGCCACCCGCGTGGTGTGTCATCATCCTTAACATAGAGATTGTAATGTTGAACACATAATTGTTTATGATAAAGTATATCCCATAATATATGAGTGGAAACATTTATTAAATTGTGAAGGGAACTAATGGAGGTAGTGTCTAGTTATTGATAATGGTATAAGAAATTGGTTGGAACAATTTGAATGGTATTAATGAATTAAAATGAATATGATAAGCGGCTTATGATTTGAAATGGGAATATGATTATAGGTTAGGAAATAAAAATGAATTGATATAGTCTATGAATATTGAAATGTTAAAGTTATGTGAAATTATTTTATTTGTTTCTTGATTTGGTAAATGTGTATAATGGTTAAGAAGCATGTCCAAATGGATTGGTAGTTATGGGTATTGAATGACATTCAATTCCCACTGGCCGACTTGGACTGAGGTTCTAAACCCCACCACTATAATGCACAAGTTAAGCAATTAGACGAATGTTCTAGGCCCCTAACAACTATTTTAGATGATTACATAGACTGAGGCTCAAAGGTAAGTGTTAAAACATTGGATAAGACTACCTAGACCAATGCTTCAAGGTACATGTAATGAAATTTCTCAGGTTATGTTTTCCTCTAGGGAGATTGGGATCATGATTTATTTCCTAACACATAGTGGTTGACTGGAATATGCCATTATGAGATAAATGGATCTTTTAACCCATGGAATTGACCGATGATAATGGTTTAATTAAATAATGAATCACTAATGTAATATTTTTACTCCTTGATTACTTGTTATATATTAGACCATGAATACACTACCTTTTTAGACATGATATTTTTTATAGACCATTAGTGGTGGCCTACTGAGTTTCACTCACACCATGCTCAGGATTCTATTGGGTACCCGAGTAGATTCCCCGGTTGCATGTCCTGACAAGGGAAAAGTTCATATGTTAGGGAGTGGAGTTGGTCATGAAATGGGAATGGAAGGGGATCTAAACAAGGATTCAGGACCCATTTGGGGATGATTCTATATGTATTTTTTTATTCACCATTTCATTGTTACCATGACATGGAATATTTATTGTATTGTTTTTCTATGTACAGTCTTTTGGAAAGGGGTAGTAATGCATATCTTGGGTTCATATTTTATTGTTTCTTTGATATCATTTTTTATTTGATGGGGATTACTCTCGTAAAAAGGGTATATTATCCCCACATGATCCATTAGGCCCTCACTTCTAGTTGTAAACCTCTGGAATTATGGGAGGTTTGCTTGAGGTTATGTGGAAATGAAGCTCGCGGAACTGATTTTTGTGGCACCCTGGTTAGGAAAACTACATTAAGTACTCAGGAGACTAGAATTATATTTTTACGGAAAATCAACATTATTTCTATCTTCGGTTCAAATTTTTATTTCATCTATATATATGATTTTTAAAAAAAATTAAATAAGGTTTTTCATTCCTCATATAATTTTTTATATTCATTTTTACCGATGTTTGAATTTTTAATAATATTTTAGAAGGAATATTAATGATTTTTCATAATTATGTACATTTTCAATTTTAACAAAAGTATGAAATGAATGTTTTTTAACTTACACACCATGAAAGGAATTTTTGTCCATTATGAACAATATATGATTTCAAGATTCACTTAAATATTTTCATGGTTCTTTTCAATAAAAATGTTTTCTTTAATATTTAAGAAATTTTTATATTTTAAGTAAATTATTTCAAAAAGAAAGGGGAATTTTCCACAAAAAATGATAAAAGTCATATTTTAATTAGGGTTTTTATCTAATATGGTATCATTTTATGACACTTAAGTTTTAATAGGGATATGAACCAATGATACAATCCTTATTATTTATATGGATGGATTATATTTATTATGATAACATGTTTATGAAACATTTTCCTTTTACCTAGGTAATGCAATGATAAAATGAAGAAATGTTTATGAACCCAATTTCATTTTTATGTGTTGTGCTATGATGAAATTCTAATGAAACCCATTTGATTTCATGGGTTTTGATATGATGAAGGTGTTATGATCTTATGGAATTTTTTTATTTATTTTCATTTTGTGATGGGTGGGACTAGAATTATATATCCCTACAATACACTAGATAAAGATCAATATCACTTTAGATAAAGAGGATTGGATTGGGGAGTTAAGCCAGTTCATTATGGGACTCTGTCTACTATGATAGTCTATGGAGTAAACCTTGACTACTAAAATGTTTTTGGGGATTGAACCCAATCATATATGATATTTTTCGAAGTAAACCATGACTACTACTATATTATAGGAATTGAACCCAATACACTATGATATCCTTAGAAATATGTCTTCACTACTAAATAAATGATTTTATATTCTTATATGTATTCCACAAACTCTTTTATTGTTCTAAATATATGCTCTTATAGATAATGTTATTTGATTACTTTATGATTAATATCTTATAAACTATCAATATTTATTCCTTGAATAAATATTATGATCTATGATACGCAGGGTGTGGATTTCTAATTTGATTTTCATTCTCTTATACACCTATGTTCAGGTTATGTTGATATATCCCTTATTTTCCCTTACTAAGAATTTGAGCGCACTATTTCTTCTGTTTCCATTCCTATTGTTATAAATAAATGTATTGAGTATGATATGTCTTATAAGGGTTATAGTTATCATGTACTATGTGGAAATGATGTATATCTCTTTTGAACATGATATTTGTGAATCGAAGTTTCCAAAGGCGCTAGGAATATACGATTCTAACATAGATCATTATGTAATGTAATGAATATTCTTTTAAAAGGAAGAAATATCTGTTTATGAAAAGTATTTTCCACTTTAAAAACCTAGTCATGGGTACCATTATTTAGTATAAGTCTAAATTTCATGAAACTTTAGTTATTTTTGTGAAACAAAATAGTATGTCACACAACATAATTTTCTGAGAATACTGACATCAAATGGAAAAGTATTGTTTGTATCATTTAGTGGTGATGGAATGGGTGTCTTGTGACTGTAATTTCTATGAGATAGTAACATGTTTTATGACATGACAATGTTATGAAAAACAACACCCCAAGAGTATGAGATATCTATTAATAATGTATCACCCCCCCATTTTGGGGATGCACCACTGGAATTTGAAGAGTCACAGTCTTAATCGTAAAAGCCTATTTTTTTATAATATCACACAAACAGAACACTCCATGGATTCCCACATGTAGGGAAACATAATTAAAATCCCCAAATTATCCCTATATCACATCACATTATTCAAGATATGTATTCCGGGATATTCCCATAATGTAAAAACTAGTTATCAAAAAACTAAATTTCATCACAAAACTCTAAGCCCTATCAAATACCAAATGTTTCACAAAATAATTCCTCTAATATCCATGAAGTTCACTTGCTTATGTATCTCAAAATATTCATGAAACTCTATAGTTGTGTGACACATCCTCATTGTCTCAGACTCAATGACTCCTTCCTCAAAACATAGTTGCATGCAAGTTTGGTTTCCAAGTTCCCTATTACCATTTGACATGAGTTTATCCATGAAAAGTTAATTCTTAAAAACACTGTTTCACACCCTTATTATAAAACCCATTAATGTAACAAAATTATGCAAATCATAATTGCCTTATAATCTTGAGAATAATAACCCTAATACTAAGAAACTAGCCTAATGGCTGAAACAGGATGTTTATATACCTTTTACTCTAGAAAATAACCATCAAAATGGATACATAAGTCCCATGAGTGGAATCATCAAGGAAAAATTTCCATCCTTCCTCACTGAGAGAGTAGGTAATATCCTGGTATCTTTCTCTCATCCCACCACTACTAGGAATGTTAAGCCACATGTGTAATCCAGAAATAACATATGATCTTCAAGACATTAAATTTTATATCACCAACATCTGAGTCACAAGATGTTAAACTTCACAACAACATCCCTAGAACATGAAATTATACTATAGTGTTACCCTATGTAAAGAGTACAAGATTTCTCATGTGGGGGGAATCATATAGTTCCTCTATATTTTGGGAAGCTTCTACGCATAATACTCAAACCCTCCCTCATGAGTAATCCTTTTGTAAAGATTTAATCCATTCCACATTATGATAAACTACATGTATCAGTGAAAAAACAAAACGTTAAACATATAATTCAATCTATATGGGTTTTGATCCATTTATTTAAATAGGGTATAAAAAATAAATTCATAAGGTTAAATCCCAACATAATAAAAAAACCAGAAATCAAACATCTCATTCAGACTACCTTCACTGGACTCTACATATTTGAAGTTCCCTCACTTGTATTTTAACCTTTGACCCCTTCTCATGAATTAGAATCCTACCCTTATGTGATCATCCTAAGTAGTTTTGGTTATGAGCATACAATAACCTTTCCCATTTAGGTGAAGATCCAAGGGTTTTACCTCATGTGATGAGAATGAGATACCATAGGTGATGAGAATAGGAAGCCTATTGTAGTGATCATGATATATATAGTGTGACGAGAATATGATTCCTAACAAAATGATTTTTAGTTTATCTATGAGGAAGGCATTAGATTCTTGTGGCGATGGCACTGTGATACCTTATCCATGAAGTATCAGGTTCCTTATAGATATTGTGGGATGAAACAGGCTTTTCACTCGAGTTTCCTTATGTCTTGGGCATAAGATTCCCTCACAACCCCACATGATTAATAATTATACAAATTGAAAACATACCCCAAGTCATCATAAATATATAAAAAACCCAACACTAAAGTCATTTCTATCCACAAGTATCCACATTATCACGAAAAAAGTGGAATAATTAAGTAGTTTATAATAAAATATTACACATGGAATGAGAAATAAGTACATGTCTTAGATTTATGATGGAGAATCAGACTATGAAACAATATCTGAGGAGGAATTCATAGAATGATGAGCTAACATCCCCTAATAAAATTCTGATCAAGGAGACGACCACATCAACCAAGGTGTTGGATTCTTACCACCTTTAGAAAGTGGGAATGTATGTTTGACATGGACCTTGACTAATAGAAGTATGTGGACCCCATATGGACGAAAAAATTCAATGGAATATGAATTGAAAAAAACAGTTTTGATATTGGAAATTTTATTAGGATGTGGAATAGATACACCTAAAGGTATTCACCATGAAAATGGTTTGTTGTGAGTTGACTCAATCATCACTTTGATGCACATTTAGTGGGCCTATGACTGTATACCATTCTTGACACTCACAGGAGATGTTATCTTCAATATTCACTCACTCTTTATGAACCATGATGACAGATTATTCATACCCATAAAAACTATTTAACCTAATTACTATCATCCATGAAAAAAACAATTAAATTACCCTCTCCTATATATTTTTTGATAATGGAACTTTTGGTTACATTGAAAATGCACAACAAAATCCAATTTTATTAAGGGATCTCCTCCCAGAAATCCACATTGTTTCATTGAATGGGGAAGTAATTAATTTCTAAATTTTCATTAATTCAAAATCAATGTTTTTACTCATATAAAGGGTTTATGGAAAATGGTATGAAATGTATTGTTGACTGTTATAGTGAGTAAATTGGACATAATCAGGTGAAGGGTGGTTCTATTAATTTATAGATCATCTATGCATCTACGTGTATCTTGAGACAAAAAACAAGGGTTTGGTGTGTACCTATCCCAATATCGAGATATTATTCATGAATATGGTTCAGATAATATGTTTTCAAGTCTAATTTTATGAATTCCCATATTATCAGATCAATTATTATTTTTATCCATCTTTTCAGTTATTTTCATTGATATAACATACCCTCATTTTTTGTTTATTATTGATCCATGTTGTTTATTTATTTCTACCATTTCACTTATGAAGTTTTTTTACGAAAGATTATATTTTATTATATTAATTTTTGGGAATTTGATATCATCTTTTTTTGGTTTCCTATCCACAAGAAACCTAAATATGAACCATGTATAATTTTCATGGATATAATAGAAGGTTTAATAGTGTTCTTTCCCTTTTTTATGAGGTATCTTATTTTTTTCAAATGGAATGTACGAATATATCCTGTATTCCAAGAATACTAAGTTGTTGAATTTTATTTGAACTATTCCTTTATGCACCAATAATATAATATAATCATCATTACCAGGTGTGTTGATTTCTGATTGTTATAATGGGTATCAATGAAAGTTAGGAGGAACCTTATGAGTTGACGTTATAATAACCAAGTTATATAGAATAACTACAATGAAAAAACCGATAGGATTTTTAGAAAACACTCTTAGAAATATTATAGGAATTTTATTTTACATTAAAATATAATTATTTGATTATTTGTATTCCATTATAGAAAGATAGTTACTGATATGGGGATTTGAACCATATCGACACCCATTTTCCTTAATGATATCCCCTCACCAAACAGTTCCATGATGATGGAGTTAATTTTAGTCAAATCATACCCGTATAAGGTTATCAAACCCAGGTTAGGAAAAATAATCTGGTAGAGTGAAATTTGATTCTATAATAAAGTGTAACTATGTTAGAATGCATCATGTGACAAAAACCTCCAACATTTAGTGGAAGTACTAATATATTGATTGCTAAACAATGGATCAAGTCCCTTGAAAATATATTTTTCAATATGGGATGTAGTGAAAATGAAAAACAAAACATGGATGTTTATCTACTGATCAAAGATTTAGACAAATTGTGGTTTCTAATTCAAAAAACTTAATGAGAGGATGATATAATGTGTGTAGAATAGATAACTATTTTAATGGTATTGTAAGAAAAATACATTCCTAATGTGAAAAGAGTAGAAATTGAATGGGAATTTCAAAAATATTAGACAAAATGAAGGGGAAAACTATAAGGATAAATTTAATGAATATTTATGAATGTTTAAGACTATTTAAAATGACTAATAAAAATTTATTATTATATTTAGGGGTTAATGTTGATCCTTTGAAGGGATTTTTTCTTTCATAACTTTTCATTCTATATGGATATATTCCCCAGATCCATTGAGAAAAAAAGGATTTCTTCATGAAGTATGTAATAATGGTAAATCAAGAGAATAAGAGGTAATTTGAGTATCTTGCGGAGAATAGTGTGGATATGGGGAACAATGTATGGGTAGAATTTACCATATGTTATATCTCTTTGAGGAAACTCCAAAGGGAAAATAGGAAGGGTAAAAGATTTTTTTATATGTTTAGATAACAGGGCCATAAATCTCATGAATTAAATAGAAAGAAAGAATATATTGATGTTAAATTATTTAACCTGTATAGAAGGGACATAATTAAAACCAATAACCCAAATTTCAAGGAAATTGGACATAGAAATATTAATGGATAAAATTTGGGCGTATGCGATTATCATAACTCAAGATGATGTTCTGAATGACATGGTGATTGGTAATTTGATAAAATCCAAAAATTTATATAATGTTTTACTTGATTCTTCATTATTTCAGTCTTTCATATCTTCCATGTTTTCAAAATTATATCAAATATTTCCCTATAACCCTAGAAAGGGAGTTATCAATTAAGACCCTAAGTGGAAATCTTAGTGTATAAATGTATTTCAAGAAGTTCAAATTATGATGCATGGATGCCCCTATTTTTAGTATTGGTTTTTATACCTTTGGTTTAATTTGATATTATATATGGTGTAGATTTATATTAAATGTATAATGAGAAAATTTACAATCAATTTAAGGAGATAAATATTCATGAAGAAGTGGTAGAATCTATTGTCTTTAAATGGGAAACTTCTTCTTTTAAATCATGTTTGGATCCTACACTAGAAGATATACATAATGAGATTACATGAGGAGAGAAATATTAAGTATGATCTATAGATATGGATGATATCTTACAAATAATGTATGCACCCATTGTTTTAAAAATCCATTCACATTTTTCTAGAACACATACCTTATAATCCACCATAGTAAGATGTTGAGTTCTCATTTGATTTGATTCCTAATACAAGGAATATATCTAAAACTAATTATATAATTGAACTAGTGGAGATAATGGAATTGATGAAACAATATCATGAGCTTTGTGAAATGGTATTTATATCACCATGTGTTTGACCATGGGGATACCCTAATTTTTTCATGAAAATTAAGGATGGGTCAATGAGATTTTATATTAATTATTGTGATATCAATCTCATACAAATAACAAACCAGTATCCTTTAACCTACTTTTATGAATCTTTTTGATCAACATATATGATCCTAGTAATTTTCAAAGATCAATATTCACATGGGTTATCATTATATAATATTAATAATGATGATATAATGAAGATGTATTTTTGATCATGGTATGAAAATTATGAGTTTAAAACAATTCCTTTTGGATTGAAAATTTAAACTTATTTATTTATGAATTTGATGAATAATTTATTGAATTATTATATTGATAAAAATTTTGGTGGTATTCATTGATGATATCGGGATATTTTATAAGATCTATGAAGATAATGAGAGGCATCTGCAAAGAATTCTTGAGTCCTTCAGCAAAAAACTATATGGTAAATATAGTAAGTGTGTATTTTGACTCAATGGAGATTCTTTTCATGGCTATATTTTCTAATGGGTGGAAAAAATGATTACTATTAAATGATTAAAGTATTAAATAAATGGACTATAACAACAAACATAATGGAGATCTAAATTATCCTAGGTTTAGTAGGTTTCTATCAGATGTGATTTCCAGATTTCACTCTATCGGAAAACCCATTAAATAAGTTAACATATTATGGGGTGAAATTGAAATAGTTAAGGTATTATGAAGAATGACTTGAAGAGATGATGGAAATACTAATTAATTAACCTGTATTAACTGAAGATTTATTCAAGGAAGTATTTATAATATGTTTGGATGCATTAAATAATTATTATGGTTGTATCATTATATAGAATGACATGGTGGTTTCATATGCATCATAAAAATTTAAAATAAATGAATAGAACTATACGAAAATATACCTTGAATTGTAATTTGAAGTCATTGCTTTGAAAATATAGACAAACTACCTTTATAGTTAGATAAATAATATATATATATAGGCCACAACAGTTATAACTCTACATTATCTTATTAGTATGATTAATATTAGTCAATGAAGATCTATGAAACTACTAATGAACTGGAAATTCGAAATACAAAACCTCCTTGGGAATGAAAATAAGGAGTTTTATGTATTTACTTGGGGTCCATGGATTTATGGACATGATGAGGGTTAAGAAGAATTATATATAAAGATATTTAGTAATGATGGATATAAGGATTTTTATGAAAGGGGTGACATCAATCCTTTACCGTGACACTTATAAAAAAACCATACTAGAAATGATATAAAAGTGCTGGAAAGATAAAGAGACCTTCTAAAGGATGATTATAGTGGAAAATCATTGGAAAATGACAAACATCATCTATAGGGATAGAGTGTTGAATTTTTTAAAGAGGTTATGTGTTCAATCAATATTATATTTGAAAAGGGAGATACTAGATAAAGAATATAGATGAAATTTCTCTATACACCCTATCACATGAAGATGTAAAGGGATTGAAGAGAATATTTCTGGTGGGATGGTATAAAGTTATAAAATTTAGAATTTGATTATAGATTCTTAGTATGTCATATATTAATTGTTGTAAGACAATATCATAAGGAATTCATAAAACATCTTCATATTACTATATCAAAGTCGGATAATATTACAATCCACATTATCACTAGACTCTAAATGTCTCCAAGGAAGAATGATTATATATATTTCATCATTGATCTTATTAATATTTTTTAAATTTCATAACACTAAGATAGGATCTATCCTTTATGTTCATTTTCTGGTACTATATCAATGAAATCGTACTTTGTTATGGTGAATCTCTATCAATTGTATCATATCATGACCCATGGTTCACATCATAATTCATGAAGAGTCTTCAATAGTCTATTAATATTAATATACATTTAAGGACCAATTATTATCCCCAGACTTATGGGTTGTTTAAATGTACTATAGAAACAATGGATGACATGTTGAGATCATGTTCTCTTAACATCCAAGGTATATTAAATCAGTATCAACATTTCGTGGAATTTTCATAAAAAAATTTATTCCATTTGAGCATCCAGATTTTAACATTTGAACCATTGTATGGGGAGATGTGTAAAAACCCAAAATGTTGGGAAGATGTTAGAGAAAGAAAGCGATTTTGACTGAAATTTTGGAGCACATTGCTATTAAATTATGGAATATTCAAAACATGTTAAAGCTCCCTTAAGAAGAAATCATGTTATGCTGATAATCGAAGGAAATACATGGAATTCCAATTAGGGGACCATGTATTCATGAATGTTTCACTATAGAAGGAAGTTGTAAGATTTGGTAAAAGGGGATGTTAAGATTGAAGTATATTAGGCATTTTGAAATACTAGAAAAATTATAGTCATAGAATGCATATTGAATATTCCACATAACCTTTAATGTACATATAATATTCCATGTTTAATTACATAATAAATACATGCGAGATCCAATTCATTCGATCACATATGTCAAAATAATTTGGAGACTAGTTCATATTATAGTGAATATCCTTTCCATATTCTAGAAACTATAGAAAAAGTGTTGTAAATTTGGATGACTATTTTGGTTAAATGTATTTTGGATAAATCACACACTAGAAGAGGTAAACTGAGAATGTGGAGAATCTATGAGGAAGGAATGTCATCATTCTTTCAATAGCTAATATATGGAAAAAATTAAAGGTGAGATTATTTATAGGGGGATGTAATACCTAATACCTTACTACAGTAGGTAAACATCATATCTTGGACTATCAGATAGTTCACATACTAAATATAATTTATTCATTAGTATATTTAAATGATAAATTTTTGAATATTATAAAATTATATCAAAATAATAAACCCCATTTTAAAATCATTATTATGATATTATCAAAAGATAAAATTTTAGTATTTTTTAAAAATAATTGACTTCTTGATGAGTAGTAAAAAATAAATTTTTCCCAAAAAAAGTGATTTTTATTACCTTATCATTATATATATATATATATATTATTTAATAAAAACGTTATATATATTTAGGGAATAATATTATTCATTTTTAATATATTTTTTAAAACTCATAAAATTAATGTTTTACCTTATTAAACCAGATAAATATTTAGATTTTGGTAAATAATGTTTTTAATCATTTATTTTAATTAATCATTATTTTGTGAAAAATATTTTTTTATTTATTTTAAAGATACTGAAAAATTAATTATTTATAATAAACAGAATTATGTCTTCAAAATTACAATAATTGGTATCATATCCCACAAAAAAATATTTTTAAACAAAAATTCGAGAAAACTATTTTTACAAGTTATGTGTTAAAATAATAAAATTAATTTCCCAATCTCATTAAAATATTATTTTATAATATAATTTAAATACTTTTAATTAGAATTCTCAAATTATTAATTAATTTAAATTTCAATTTTTCCACGAAAATTAATTATTGAGTGTGAAAGTGGAGTTACCGTGATGTGGGTTAATTAAGAAACAATACTTTATACAATATACAAGGGGATATAAAATTTAAAAATAAGTATTATATTGGATGCTGAAGTTAGTTTAGACATTATCCCATTCCCCCATAATTATTATAAATTATTTTATCAATTTTCCATGAAAAATGGAGTTACATTTTTGACAATTAATGAGATTTAAAAAAAATACCACTCTATTTACTTATAAATTGACTTCACATCCTTCACATTTAACCACAAATTAAGATGAATTATATCAAAACAATTCTTCCCTAGTATATCCACATTCTATCACCACATATTTGAAGTCATGGCCTCACCAAAAGGAAATGTTAAGGATTGTTAAGAAGTTACCCAAGTGTTATGTAATACACTGAACTGACCTTTTGTGGTTCCTTTCTTCTTCTACACCCCTAAAGTACCCCATATCCATGGATGTATGATAAAAAAACATTTTTAATATTCTTATGTTTTATTATATTAATTTAATATCCATTTTACACTATTGTTCAATATCATTAAGAAAAAGGTATATTGTTTCATGCAGGTGTGCCGACTACTGCCTCCATGAATGACTTATTAAATATTCCATCACCACCCCAAATTTCAGGTTCTAAATGGTTATTTAATTATCTAATATTATAAAATTTACACATTTTATAGCCATGTAAAATAATATTGGGAATTTTATATGTGTTATTAACTTCAATTGGTTATAGTAACTTTAACCACCATAAATGGACTTATCGAGATAAATTTCTTAATTTGGGTCTATTTTTGGCACAACCGTTGTAAATATATAAATATTGTTATATTGGATAAATAAATTAAATAAACCTAAAACGTTATGGAGATCATGAGGTTATATTACAAGTCCTTTGATCACTATTAAAAAACCATAATTGTTACAAATAAATTTACTGAACAACTATGACTAACAAACATAAGTGGAAAATATACTATAAATAAATATGAAAAGAAAATAAATGATTATTATAAAATTAAATATTGATAAATAAGGATAATTATATTATATTTAATTAATATATCTTAATTATTAAATATTTAAAGAACATATGTATATCATATTTAAGCTTGACATTTTGGTTTTCCTCTAAAATTCCACCCTTTGAGAAATTTTTTAATTATAAAACTAATTTTTTCTATATGGTGTTTATAATTCATAATTGATATATTATATTATTAAATTAAATTCATTCATGGAAATTTAATATCAACATAAATATATATTTTTCAACTATTTTTTATACTCTAAATGTTGTAATTATTTCCATTATCAAATTCCCCTCTTCGGGACATGTTTTGTATTATGCACCTAATTTCCTTTATATTATGTATATATTATACAATTCATTCTCCGCCATGATATTTCATGTAAGGTTATTATGAAAATATTAATTATATATATAATAATTATGATATATTTTAAGAGGATTGGTTTTGGGAGCTCTAGTCCACGGTGATCATGTGGTGGTAAAGAGGGAAATATGAAATTTTAGTGCTCATATGCCTCAATGAAATCCAAAATCCTGGATAATGTTAGGTCTCTCCATTTGGAAGGTGTTATTATGGGTTCCTAGATGGTGTGGGGAAATAATGTTCCCAAGGTGAATACAATTATTAATGAATATCCTTGTTGATCAGTTTTTTTCAATTTAGATCGACACATATCATAATGGGAGCCAGTGACACCGAATAGACTGAGTGGTGTGTATCAATTGAGTAGTATGTTATTATTACGATGGATAACATGGATTATTTTTATAGAACTAGGGTGAATCGGGTGTTGCTGATGGTTACTGATACTTATTATTGATCTATTGGGTTCTCATCTATTGGAATGACTTTGGTTGATTCCTTACATTTAAGGATTAATTTTTATAGGCATCTGCTGGCGTATTTTAATGATACTTACATTTTTTGGATACTGTTGAAAGAATCATTGGCTCATTTTGAAAAAAAATCATGACTCACTATTGGAATTTATGAATTTGGGTAATAACTCACTTGTTGATGGGATTTTTATTCCTAAATGTTAAAAGGTATGGTGGATATAGCATCTTGTTTATAGGATCTCTTTTATGTGGGTTTTTTCATAATGAAAATGTATTTCAATAGGCAATGGTTTTTTAGACTTCTTATTTCAATATGATGAATCCATGATCCATGTGTGGTCATATGGGTCATTGATTTTGAAGCTGATAACGCTTCATATCCATGTATGGATGATGATTTTTCATGTTTCAAGGGTAAATAATGATTTTTCATATATTTGTATCAGGCCACATGGTCTCAACTTGATTTTATAAAATATTTTTTCATGATAATGCCTCTACCATTAATGTTTTGATTCTATTAGATTAGGAAACATAACACGTTAGGTATTTCCACATTGGAATAATGATGGTTCAAATTGATTGAGTTCCACACATATTAGTGATGTGATTCTTACCACTCATAGCTGGTGACATAAAAATAACTTTTCAATACATAAATTGTCCTGATTATTTTCCAAACTTCTAATATTTTGTCCATCTATCTGAAAAATGAAATAATAAATTCTATTATTTTAATTGAAATTATTAAAGGTATTTTGATGGTAATGATAAATTGAATTCATCGAGGTCGCATGGGAAGTTAGTACCTAGATACCATGGGAAGTAGCTGATTAAATATTTGGATAAAAAACCTCAAAATCATAGGGCTATAGTGTATAAAAAGATATAATTAGTGGTGAATAAATATTAGTAAGGAACTTCATTGGGTACTATTATTTCATTTTCCATTCCTAAACAGAAGGATGGGAAAATGATTTGTGATCCTAAAACTAGAAATGATAAATCTAGTTAAAGGTGTGGTGATCTTCCATCTGAACATATTCAATAGGTTAGTGGATATGATTTGATTTTCATGTAATTTTATGTTAAAGTTGGACTATATACTGGTGAGGTGGTTCAATATGCAGATGTGGCTCTTGGTGTTTTGGGGAGTTATCCTTCGCCAAATGTGGAGTACGTTTTTTATTTTTTAGCCACTAGATACAGCATTTTGAGGGTGTGTTCTATTAGATGATATTACCAGGGTATATGATGTTGACCAAAGTGTGTATTATATTAATGAGATTACAAATTTCTATAGTTCATCAAAAATTTCTGATAAATGGGGCGAAGTTTCAGATGATGGATGTGACAAGGAAAAGAGGGAGGTTCAGCTGGACACCACCCATCTTCGATCTACAATCAGCAGTTATACCATTTCATTTAAGGATGATATTTTATATAGAAAGAGTAGGATTATCAGTTGTGGTTTTATTGCTCCATTTTATCCAAAAATAATTTCATTTTAGGATTATTCCAATATTCCAAGGAACGTGATTACCGGGTTATGTTCTAAGGCATCAAGGATTCAGCTCATTATAGAGTAGGAAAGGTCCAAGGATAGGATTCATGAAATCATCAGTCAAATAAATTCAATGTCAAAATGGGAAACTATTGATAATGATTATTATTATTTTTTTAATGATCCAGATTTTCTTTATTCATAGTTCTCTTTATGGATGAGGGGATGTCTCTTTGTTTGACCCCATCTGTTACCATGATTTCTTGTTTCTTTTTATATCATCTTTAATAAATAGGTGGGAGCTTTGGATTTTGGATGGACCTTTTTCATATAATAATTATTAAATAATTATACTTATATAATTATAATAACACACATACCACACATACCTCTTTACCTTTCAATCTCTTTCAAAATAATAACGTCACTCATGCATATATGTGGACTATCACCTCCACAAAGTGATGTAATTTTTTTAATTTCTATTTTACATGGAAGGTAATAAGTTTATATTTAATTAATATTAATTATGTTTTAATATAATAATTATTTTTTAATGTGGTATTATAATTTACCTTTCTTTTGTTTCATCTTTTGAAAATTGAAAACATCATTCATGTTTACATACAGCCTACCTTCTCCATTAATAATGTAATTCATTTCGATATATAATTATTTTATGAATGATTTTAAACATAAAAATAATAGATATATAAGATATTTATATCATTATTTTCCTTATGTAGATGATTTAACCACGATCAATGTATAGTGAAAAAATCGACCGAACAAAATTGTACCTGAAAAACTAAGTACATATCACCCTGAAGAGTGATCTAAATAGAGAAATATTAATAATTATGTAATAACTTATTATAAGTAAATAATATATTATAATACATATAATATTATTATTTTATAATACATTTATAATAAATCTATATTTTCTATACATGGGGTTCAAACATGTATGAAGGAAGTCATACCTAAGGTAAGGAGTTTTCATCTCACTTCTATTTCTATGAGACACATCTCATATTCAACACTTCTTTATTTTATGTAGGGTATATAATAACCATGAATGTATTTAATGATACTTATTATTAATGATATGTTTATTTTCTTATTCATATAATATTATTTATTTCATCAGGTTTAAGAATCAAATGTTAGCAATGAGGTAAGAGTTTTATGCCACAATCTCATAGTTTGTTGGGATTATTTATGATTATGTTTTTAATAAAAAACATTTTATGATATAACTATCAATAATATCATGAAATTTATTATAATCTATTTTTTTTATTTAAAATAAAATTTCCCATTGATTTTATGCACCTTAGGTTACCATGAGACTGAAATTATATTTTTAATGAAAATTGACTTTATTTCTCTCATTGGTCAAAAAACCTTTTTAATACATTTCCATGTTTTATAAAAATATTTTAAAGATGGTTTTCACTATTATCCTATAATTTTTAGCCCTTTTTATTGATTTTTTACCTTTTAAAAATTGTTTAAAAGGATTTTTCTTGTCATTTTCGGAAAGAGTTACTTTTTGAATTTTTACAGTAGTATGAAAGGAATGTTTTTTGAACTTATTAGACATGATTGGAATTTACAACCATTATGAACACAATAAAATTTAAATTTTACTTTAAATTTTTTCTAGATTATTTTAAAAGAAATTTCATTACTTAATATTTTTAAAAAATATATATTTTAAATAAATATTTTCAAATAGAAAATGGTATTTTCTTTAGGAAATGTCCAAACAGATCTTTTAATGATATTTTTTATCTAAGATGAAATCCTTTCATATAACTTATGTTTTACTAGGTATATTAACCATTGATAAAATTCTTATTATTTCAATGGATGGTTTATTTTTATGATGAAATGATTTCTACAAAACCCATTCCTTTTTCATTTGTTATTCTATGATAAAGTGCTAAAAAAATTATGAAACTAATTTCTTTTCCAGGTGTTATGGAATGATGAAATGAAAATGAGACCCATTTATTTTAATGGGTTCTGATTTGATGAATATCTTATGATCTTGTGGAATACATATGTATCATTTTAATTATATTGTGGATGTGCCTAGAATAATATATCCCTCAAATATATTTGGAAAAGATTGATATCTCATGAGATTAAAATGACTTGAATGAGGAGTGAACCCATTTCATATAGGTAAATACATCCAATAAGATAGTATTATTAGTGATCCTTTACAACATAAATATTTTGGGGAGTGAACCCCTTCCTCTATGATAGATTTAGGAGTGAAAAATGACTACAACGATGGTTTGGGGAGTGAACCCAATCCACTATGATAGCCTTGGTAATGATCCTTGACTACTAAGAAAATGATTGTATATGCTTATATGTATGCCACGTGATCATGTTTTATTCCAATGATATTATTTTATAGATCATGTTCTTTGATTCATTTCATATTCATGTTTTTTGAACTATTATTCTTTAAGAGATGAAAAAAGATTATGATCCAAGATATGAAGGATACGAATTTTAAATGTTATGATCATTCTATCATACACTTATGTTCATTTTTTATTGATATATACATTATTTTCCCTTATTTTTCATCTAAACTCACATTTTCCTTATGTTTCCTTTCCCTATGTTTTAGAGAAAGGAATTATGTATGAAATATCTAAGAAGGGTGATAATAATGAAGAACATAGTGGGATAAGATATAGATTTCATATGAAATAGATTTTTATGTATCTTTATTTCCAAAGGCATTAGACGTATACAATTTTTGTATTTATCATTATATTAATTAATGAATATTTATCTAAAAAGATAATATATATATGTACGAGAATTATGGGTCACTTTAAAAACTTGGATTGAAGAAAAGTTTTCACTAGTGGATGAATTTTCAAGAATCATTATCCATTTGTGTGCAACTCAAAAGTTTTACACTCAACCTTGTTTTGTGAGAAAACTGACATTAAATTGAAGTGATTTGTAACTAGCCTCCATTGGTAAACACATGGGTCTTTCATCACTGAAATTTCAATGAAATATTATTAGGTTTCATGAATCGAACATTATACAAAAAAATTCCCAAATAGGCTAAAAGGATTATAAGTAGAGAATCCCCCAATTGGGGATGGGCGAATGGAAGTTAAATATTCACACTATCATTCATGAAAGACTCTCTTTTGAGAATATAGAACAAAAATAATATACCATGGACTTCTAATTATACGTAAGTTTTATGAAAACATTCACATATTACCTAAATAACATAATATTATAAAATATATGACATTAAGGGAATTCACTTAATAATGAAACAACTTATCAAAAAACTGAATTCTTTCACACAAATATTAGTATCCTGCTAAACCAAATGTTAAATACATGTATTTCTATACTATACATGACCTTAACTTATTCTAGGTACCATTGGAGTTTTAACACAAAAGATTCATGGAACTATAATGTTGTGTGAGATAAAATTTAGGCCCTCGAATCAATACCACCTTCTTATAAACAATTTATCACACAAGTTCAGTTCCCATGTTCCCTATACCCATTTTCTAGGATTTTATTCATGAAAATTTCATTCTTACAACCATTATTGTATACACTCATGATAAAACTCCTTAATTAAATCATATAATGCATATCATGTTAACTTATAATCTTGGGAATATACACCCTTGTACTAAGACCCCAACCAAATTCCTAAAATAAGAATTTTCTACACCTTCTATTATATAATATAATCTACAAAATATAAACATAATCCCCAAAAGTGGCATTATCTAGGTAAAATGGTCATCATTTATCTTAGTGAGGGCAAGAGACCCCCTATATATTTTTCTCCTCCCACCACTATTATAAATGAGTAGCTCCATCTATAATCCCAAAATAAATTTTGAGCTGTAATAAATTAAATTCCATAGCACCAATGTCCTATTCACATGTTGTTAAACTTTACAAAAAAATCCTTAGATCATGACATTAAACTATATCCTTACCATATGTAAAAAAGTATTATATTACTCATGTGACACGCATGATATGATTACTCCATATTTAAGGAATATTCTACTTATAAGACCCAACCCATCCCCAGTTGGTGATCCTTTCACAAATTGTAAATCCTTTCCATGTGATGTTAAATTAAATTCATCAATTAAACCACACAACCTCAAGTAATATGAGTTATTAAGTACACAAATATGGAATAGATTCCCACTAGTTTTTTATACTTTTGTAATAACTTATTCCTCTTTCACACATTTGAGGATACATGAATCCTTTTTGAAAGTAACTTATTTTCCATCATCACAGAGTTGACTTACACTAAGTAAGTTATGTTTTAAACCAAAAAATAGTAGAACATCCTTGGATTTTAATTTTTCAACTTCAATCTCTTCGATTTTCATTCCTCTGATTTTGAATGAACCATTATTACCAAAATTAACTACTCCCCCTTCATAAATTTCATCATATTTCAAAAATTTTATATCACGGATCAGATGTGAAGAACAACCACTATCAAGTATCCCTGGTTTGTTCCTTTTAATTTCTTTCAATGTTGTCTCAACAGTGAAATCTCTTTCCTCAAACTTCTTATTTTCTTCTTTCTTTTAATACCCATGATAAGAAACTTATTTTAGAAGGAGTATCATGCATATTTCGTCATGATGACCAGACTGATCACACCTTCCAAAAACGTCTTCCAGATATTCAAATTGATTCTTTTTTGGAATGTTTCTGACATCTTGAAAATTTGTGTTTTCATATTTTTATGAGTTTGGAATGTTACTTATTCTTATTTCACTATTTATTCCACTTTTATCAAACCTTATTCTAGATAGAGATAAATTGTTCCAATAATTATAATCTCTATTCCCATATATTCCATAGAACTAGAAATAGCCTTCAAATTTTGATTTTCTATTCAATAATATATTTCTCTATAGAAACTTTTTTGAGGTTGATAACGTCTTTCAGCTCTAACATAATTAGTATTTGGACCATATTTTTTTGAGCCAGTTTTCAAATTTTGTAGATTTTACAGGTTTCTCACATCCATTCTCCACCCAATATTTATAAATACTTTTTTCAGAACATGAAATGTTAGAAGAATCAGATGAAACATTATTTTTTGTAAAAGAATATTTCACCTGATTCTCGTAATGATCCCTCTCAATAATTTTAGAAGTCTTAGATTTTAATTCTATAACATTGTTTAATTTTTATTTCATATTCTAAATGGTATTTTTGAACTCAAGAAGTTTTGATTTCAACCTTGGGACATATTATTTGGTAGCTTCTGGCTTCTTACTAAGATGAGTAATCATCGTTCCCTATTTAGCAGTTCTATGTTAGTAACTTGAAATCTCATGAATTTACTCATCCTCATCCTTGATTACATATTTTATTACACCAAAAAATTCTTGAAGATATTTATTAATTACTCAAATTTCTATCTTGATAATTTTTTTTTGATCAAGACATGAAAGAAGTTCAGTTCTAAACATATACTCTCAATAAGATTCTTCACCACCTTCTTCGCTCTCTAAGGAGCCTTTTGTTTTTTCAAATTTTTCAATAAAGGTTATAAATTTTTCCAAATAATAATATTCAAAATAATAATTGTATGTTGATTTTGTTTCTACCTTTTTACTCCTCATATTTTTTTTTCTTTTAGAATAATTCTTCTTGAATTTTTCATAAGACTTCTCTTCTTTATCATTTTTGTTTCACTTCTTCCATCTAGGCCTTTCATCGGAATCATATCGACATTATCCAACTTTATTATTGGGGAAATTCATATAAAAGGGCCCAATTCAACCACACTAAAAAAATTTGAGATTAATTTATCCTCCATACATTCCTCTTCCTCTACGATAGTTCTTGGATATGAGAGACATGATTTTTTCATTCAGATCATCATCCTCTTAGTCTTAAGACTCACAAGGATCAATTTCCCCAATATTGTGGATTTTAATCTTTCTCTTAGAATCAGAAGACATTTAATATTTCATATTCTTTTTAAACATTTTATATTTCCTCATTTCATAAGAAACAAAAATGTTATGCAATTCAGTAAGAGAAAATTCATCATTATCTTCTAAAGAATAAATTTTAGAATCGAACCCATCCAGAAAGTTTCTCATATGTTTTTTCAAAATTGTAGAATCTTCCAAGACATATATAAATAATCTAATGTTGAAAAAAATCATTTAATCTAGTTAATTATTCATCAATTGTTTCTTCATTTCTAATTTTTATTTATTCATACTTATTATGCTATATTTTTAGCTTTTTTTCCTAGACTCTAGTATTACCTTCAAAAACACTTTCTTGATTGTCCGACATACTTTTTGACATTTGGAGACTCATTAATTTCTGATAAAAATCCTTGAATAAGGATATAAGTTTTTCATTTCTTGTCTCTCCATAAACTTATATGGTTCATTTATTTGAAAACACCAAAATAGAATATTTCTCGATAGTGGGAAAATCAATAGTCTCTACATCAATAAATTCATGTCCAAGAGATAGGAGTTAAGGAATCATACTATTTTTTCATCCAAAATAATTATTTCCATAGAAATTAATAATTCATATACTATTGATATAATTAATATTATCCATGATAAGTGTTCAATAAGGGAACCTCACTCTGATACTAATTGAAGATCCAATGAATGAATAACAACTGAGACGGGGGGTTTGAATAAGTTGTCCACTTTTTATAAGTTTCAAAACATTTAGAAACATAAACCCTAGAACATATTAAGATTTATTTCCTTATCCACTTTTAGAAAATAGTTATTCATGAACAAATAGTAATGAAAATATAGCATATATGATTTATAAGGTTTATCCTCAACGTGAGAAGCAACATCATTTCCATAGCCACTCATATAGGTCTATAGAAATATAATATAATAAAGAAGTTAATACAACTTGTGCCAACTCCAGTTAAACACCTTCTATCTCCGGATAGGAATGATTATACTAACTTCGATTAGTGAACAATGTTTTCTTATAGAAAAATTTACCCAAAAAAGAGTAAAAACATTGTTGAATTGGCTTCAAAAATGCTTATTCTGAATCCTCATTCCTATTTGGCTAATTATAATCTTCTTATCATGGCAAGGATGATTATGCTTTTCACATTATCAAACACTCAATGAAAATATCCTTCAATATGGTGGGAACATTTCACATGGAATTCTCTAGATCTCCACTTTTTTCACCTGTGTCAAAGTTTCAAATTAAAAAATGGTCTAAGCAATTTTTTATAGGAAACTCAGAAAACCAAGGCAGGAATCTTGGAAAACGTTCTCACTTCCTCAAATCTCAAAAACATAGAAAATATCTCATAATAAAATATCTTGTTTTACTTTTTCAAACCTCCTTAAATTTTTCTATGATTCAAAAAAATTGAAATTCATGTTTTTCTCCTTGAACTCTTCACTCAGAATGATAATTTTGAATATTGGTTTTGAATTTTATGGAATCATGCTAAAAAATGTGGTGCATATTTTCTCAGAAACATAATAAAAAATGTGGCTTAGTTATTCTAAGAAACATACACAGAAAAGTGGTACAGTTTTATCAGAAACCTACTAATAAAAGTTGTTCAGTTATCTCAGAAACATGCTCATAAAAGTTTTTCAGTTTTATCAAAATTTAGTTTTCAATTTTCTTATAATTAAGGTTCCGATTTTCTTAGAATTTATGTTTTGATTTGTTCATAATTTATGTTCTTATTTTTCCATAATTTGGGTACCGATTTATGCATAATTCATGTTCTTATTTTTATGTAATTAAGGTTCTTCTTTTCTAATAATTCAGGTTCTGATTTGTACAGAATTTGGGTTCCAATTTGTGCATAATTACGGTTCTATTTTGGGTAAAATTCAGGTTCCGATATGTGCAGAATTTAGGTTTTGATTTTCTCGAAATTCAGGTTCTGATTTGTTCAATAAATATTTTATGACTTGTGTAGAATTTAGGTTCTAATTTTTTCATAATTCAAGTTCCAATTTGTGTAGAATTAGGGTTACAATTTGTTCAAAATTCAGGTTCCAGTTTTCATAGGAATCATGTTTCAAATTGTGTAGAATTCATGTTCCAATTTGCACAAAATTCAGGTTCTGATTTTTTTAGGAAAATGCTCATAAAAGTGATTCTGATTTCTGCAGGTTTCTACATAATTTCTTCAAAAACTTTATCATTAAATTTATAATGAAATACTAGAAATTATTGATCATAAAATTATCATCTAATTTTGTATATAATGTTTGAGAAAATTTCTAACTTCTGAATTTTTACTCTTCAACCACAAACCCTTTTAAAACACTTCATCAACAAAATGACTTCATCTTTCAGCAACATCTTCCAAACTTAAAAACTTATTTCAAACTCAGCAACTTTCTTCGAACTCAGTAACTTATTTCTTTATCTAACTATGAAGAAGACAAACTTCCAAAAAATATCAACTTCGTCTTCTTTTATATTAAAAACATTCAACCACAGTAAAGGTTAGTTCTCAACAAATACCAAACTTTGTTATAAAAACCCACAATGGTTCATTAAAACATCTAAAAAGTTTTAAACCCAATTGGATTAAAATGATGATATTATAATCAAAATTATAAAATGATTCTTTAGGCCATGAAATATAGATGGAAATTTCATTTTCATGTTTTCATATATTTTTCACCTTCATAATGAAGAAATAATCTTTGATCCACTATTAAAAGAAATTTCCATCATTATTTTATCTATCTTTACGAATCATTTTAGAATCAATAGGATTTATTTTCTATAGATAATCCTCTTTTAGTATATGACTGTCTAGGTTTTATTAGCAAGAAATTTATAGATTCAAGGTTAAAATGTCCACTATCCATAGTGAATATTACATTCTTCTCAAAGGGAACATCATCCACATTATTTTATTAAATTTATATCGAAATTTAATATTAAAATCTATAATAGTATGTGTTTTTTTTATATTTTAAAAATTTATCCATGAATTAAATCATTTTAAACAATATTTATGGACCTTATGATAAATAATTCTTATATTGTAATATGTTTTATCATTGATTTATTTGAATAATGTATCACATGATGAATATATAAAATTTAATGAACATTAAAAACATTTAACAAATAATTATAGACACTAACTTGATATTTACCTACCCCTATAAAATTATTAGAGTATAAACATCATAATTTATTTAACCTAAATTAATAGATTTAATTAAATAATTCTTACCTGTAAGAAAATTTATAAAAAATTCATGAATCCCATAACAATCTATTAAAATAAAAGTGTTCTTGAGCATTACCCATCCCCAAGAACATTTCATTCTTTAATTTCATTTCCACACTTTATATAATTCCAATTATGAATAATGATGGGTTGTTCAACAAAAAAGACAAGCTGTTGTTTTTTTAATTCAAGGGGAAAACAATGAACCTCTAAGTGGTAATAAAAATTCAACCTTCATGAGTATCAAATGTATTATCTTTTTTATTTTTATTTTTTTTTATAATTTTCATTTTCTGTTTATCTTTCTATTTATTTAAAGTAGTTGAATTATGATCAATCAAGTCAATCCATATGATGAATCTTTTTCAATGTCTCAACATAATGATTGTAAGATATTGTGACTGTATGGGATAAATATTCCATAAGGAATTTTAATTTCTAAATTATTTGGATGAATGGATTTTGAACTGGTGTTCATAATTTAATTTCAAGAGTATGAGTGCCATAAAATATTTATCATCATTAGTAATGAGGGATTATTGGTGTTAGAGAGGCATAATAGAGTGTTTCATGCATTCCAAGGTGTTTGAGCTATAGGGTGTCTATAAACTGTAGCTAGCTGATACACATTGGCAACCAATCATCAAGTTAGTGGGCTATCAAGTGGCATGACTAGTCTCGTGGAGGCCCCAAAAATATGATGTTCATTATAAGGCGTGGTATAGAATTTTTACCCTTGATTTTTTTATGGATCTATCCCCCATTATCCCTATTCATTCACATGCATGGTATTAGGGCCTCATCCCCATTTACTTTTTTCATTCCCTTGGTTTGGGGTGATGTTCTAAGGAATTTTCATTAGTGTATTGATGTAATTACTCTTCTATAATCTATTCTTCTCCACTTATTTTCTCTATAATTATTGGTTTCTCTAGTTTGGTTTTTTGATATAATTCCACTTAATCATGATTAATTCATTATATAATCTTGAGGATTTTTATCATCCTAGAATGACTAAATCTCTAACACTATATACACATTTTCATTTTTTTTAATTTGATGAAGGTACATCATGTTGTGGATTCTATCTAGTTTATCACGAAAATTTGATTATTTTACTAATTCATATGGTTCAAAAGTTGGGATTTGTCTTAGTTTAATGCCATGGGTCTCCAAGGGATCTCTTATTTTTGCAGGGACAGGGTACTAGCATGGACACTCTATCCAGTGTCTTTTCATTAAGCATGAATAGTTTAAATTAAATTATTACAAATAATTATAAATTTTATAATAACTTGTCTCGGTATGTTGGGTGATGCTTTTCATGGTTTATGGCCTCACGTGAGTGGTTGATGGTTGGATGGATTGGTTGATGCATATAGATACTTGGAATTGATGTTGGTCTATGAAGTTAATAAAGGAAAAGGTCATTAATTGAGGCAGGTGGCCCTAAGTGCACTCCTATTGGTTTGTTCTTTTCTTAGTAAGATATGGTATACAATATCTCTTCCATATTTTATTTCCCTTAATGTTATATAAACTACTGAATGAATATATTAACACATTTAATAAGTTTATTAATTAAACTATTTATTTTAAAAAATTAAATTTACTATAATTTTACTACACAAGGATTTAAGGGTCATAGAGGACCCTTGGGATCTAGCTAAGTTCCTGGAAACTAATGGGTTGGGGTTTGCATAACTATGTATTTCCTTGAAACCCATGGAAACCGTGGAGGGATGTGTCTCGATTATGTGAACAGAAATTCCATTTTCTTAATAGACCTTAGAATCCTTCCCATATAGGTTTTTGTTGGCATGGAGTGAATATAATAGAATTTAGAATGTATGATTCTTGATAAAACTATTAAACCATTGGGAATATTGAGTTGGGATAACCCCATATCCATTGTTAATTCTCACAGGGTTACCAAATTTATAAATTTATAAACATGAAACAAAAAAATGAACTAAATGACAAGGTAGTATAGGATTTTCATGTATATGGTCAAACCCATAAGGATTGGGTTAGAGATAATATTAATACAATAACAATGACCTAAACTGATTATGATTTTCAATAATTGATTCTATACTATTGAACATGTGATTGGTGGATAAGGTGGGAGAATAAAATATAAAAATGGTATTGGGTAGAATTGAAACCATTTTCATGGGTTTAAAAGGTATGAAATAAAAATTACTAATCATTAATTCATTGGAATTAGGTCCTAGAGAGTCTTGTGATAGTCATAAATATTCTCCTTCCAAAAAATCTCATTTTCTCATGCTCAGGTGCTTCAGATTACAAAGGATTGATAGCCTAAAAATGGTTTTATCATAGGGTATAGAAAAACACATTGGTAATGTTGTAAGTATAAATTCAAGACCTCACATTAAACAATGTCATTAAATGAACTCATAAACTTGAAATTATCAATGAAATAAATACATTAAACACATTCCCCAACCCCACACACAATTGTTTTGCATGAAGAATCAATAATGAGATAGTAATAATGAATTGATATGAAATCCCCACATGAATTAAAATAAAAAATAAAATACCTCATATAATAAATATGTGTTTATCATGCACATAAAAGCACAAATAAATCACACCCTCATGAAATCCATGAGAGGGTGAAGAAAATAATAAATAAAAAATCTATAGAGAAGTAATTGTAGTAGGTCTCTATAGTGGTGTGTGTCTCCGATGGACATCCCTCATCGTCGTTCCCTGAAGATCATCCACCAAAGCTTGGATGAGGTTGAATTTTATAAGGGTTTTGATCAATACATTAGCTTCATAGTAGATCCCATGAATCTCTATTTGTTATATTTCCTAAAACTATCATTAGTTTTAATCCATTTGAGTAATAGTTTTTTTATTCTTTATCTGTCTTGAACCTTTACATAGTGTATAGTACTATCACGACCTATCACAATGGGGCCTGTTTCATGACACCCAAATCCAATCCCCAACAGTTCAGGGACTGGTGACTAGAACTGAGTAAGAATATCTCTAACATGGGAAGTATTTCCTATATATTTGTATTCACACACACATCTCAAAGCCCAAAAAATTCTGAAATGTAAAAAAAAACTAAGTAACTAATGAATGTTGAAAACTATATCCCATAACCATAGTATGATAGGATGTAAAGAAAAGTAAATAGGGCCAAATACAAGACCACCACAAGAATTATGTAAAATGATTCAAACCTGTAAGTAAAAGGTATTGGGACTACTATCTGAAAGTCATGGGAACACACCTAGATCTATCTGGTATCACTAAGCATCATCTGGTCCACGTTTTCCTAAGACTCCATCAAATGGTCGATCATCTCCACAAGACACAACCAGTGTTGGAAAATTCCATGTAGGCGTGATTATTACCATACTCAGTAGAGCACCCTTAAACCAAAGATAAATACAAAGAAAGGATATGACATTCATCTCTACTTCTATATATGTCTATATCACATATAACAAGAATATAGAGATATGCTTAGTCTAAGACGCATAGTCTAGAGGTGATCCACAACTATAGTATACCAACCCTAGAATTCCAGCTCCAACATTCCTTGAAGAACACAATCGAGAGAACAAAATACTAAGCCTTATAGCACTAATGAAATCCATCCTAGAGGTACTGCTCATCGAGGACAGTCATGATAAATATACACTGATAAATCTCTAGATAATATGGAAAACAGATGAGGAACACAACTAGGGCCATGGGTTGATTGTAACAAATCAATCAGGATTATCCTCCTAAGTAGTAGATCGATCCCATGTAGTGTTGGTGATGTCGATACCAAGAATTCGACCTAGGAAAGAATAATGAATAGAGGTTCCTACTTCGGGCCTTTCATGGGATTCCAACAACTCTATTAATGAATTCCTACTGATGGGATCATAGTCCAATGACTAGGAAATGATTTGTAGCAACCATTAGGGAATCAATAACAAGAACAAACCATAATGATACATGTCCATGATACTTAGGAAAAGATAATAGATCCATTTAGGAAGGGGTACATGATGTGTAGTAGGGTCACACTCCATGTAACTTGACCTCATGTACTTCCCATGTACAATAGACCATTTCATTTAAACCATGTCATGTAGATGAGTTATACACAACATGTAGGAATGGTCACACATCGTGTCCTTCCATCAGGGGTCCTCCCTTGTACTCTAGTTGTCTTCCAGTACACAACATCAACCCGTGTATCCCTACTCATGTAATAGTACATGGGGTAGCCTGTGTACTTGGTCTACAACATGAAGTATGGGGGAGTACACACCTAGAAGGAAACCCATATACTCCACCCCGTATCTATGTACTTCCCACATACATGTTGATTTTTTCAACTGAGGACTACATGAAGTGTAGTTTGGGACTACATGCCTTATGTATCGGATTTATAGAAACCTATCTTCTTCCCCCTCCCCAGATTGTCAGTCACTTGGATTCTATTCTAATGATCCAATTTCCTCAAAACACTAGATAAAAGTTCATCCATTCAACCTAAAACTGAATTCATTATACTATATACATCAATTATCTCATAAAATGTGGTTGTAGATATTCTTGATTTCTATCAAAGAATGAGGATTCATCAAACACCTTTATTCGATCCGCTGGAACCCCTTCCGTCACACCTCCATTGAGTTGTCTCGATTCTAAATCTATGATTTTTGATCATTGCATCAAGAATCAAAGCTACAACAATCAATTGTTCATAAGTTCTCCAAATATTAGGAATAATGACGACAAACACAAGAATCAGGGGATAAAAACACAATCAAATCAAAATGGACAATCCTCTATCGATTTTTATGTTTATCTTGGTTCGTCATTGTTAGAAATGTAAAGGAATCAATCAAGATTTATAATAACAATGATTTAATCATCCTGATAAACCCATAGAATAATCACATCACACAAATATGATCAAACCATGGGCTAATCTATTCATGGATTACTACATTTTATTCATAGTAATCAATAATTGGAAAGAAAATCAAAATAATGCATCCGACCTTTATTTGTATAGTTCAATGAAAATAAATGGTCTTCGCGCCATTGTTATTAGTGAGAGATACCAATATTAGTGAGTATTTTTTATTGATCTAAGAAATCATCATTCGTTAGGAGGATTCTCCATAGGTTCATTAATAGTGTTTATAGATAATCCTAGGGTTAATAGGATAAATATGGAACTCTGAAATTTGGATACCTTTAATGAGAAAACTGTCGTGTTGCTACGTCAACAAACTGGAATAAATTTTCTCAATTTATTTAATTATTTTATGCACCTATGATGAATTTACACAATAAAACTATGCGAACCAATGTTTGGTCATTCCTAGGGTAATGATGTGGTTCTGAACTCAAAGGTTCCCTTTGATTTCTATTCTATTCACCTATTTATATGTTTCTAAAAATTTTCAGGAAAACTATGCGGGTGTACTGTTTAATATTTTAATATTTTTCTATTATTTTTTCCAAGAATACCAGTCCTCAAAATCCCATGCCTTCACATGTATTGGTCTGAAAATCAATCCATATAATATTTAAAAATAATACCTAAAAAAATCTGGGACATTACATTATTTCCATCTTGGGGCCTTGCATCCCCGAAAATCCAAATCAAAGGCTACTCATACAGATGAGGGTACTGAGATAGAATATAAGTCTCCCGCTCCTAAGTTCTCTCCTGGAGATTCTCATATTTCAACTAGGTACACGCCAATGGAATAGATCTCCCAAAAAGTATCCAATCTCATCGATCTAAAATTTATACTTGGTGCCCAAGAAAAGTGTCTCTATCCTCGATGTTCAGATCGCTCATGTTGATAATGTGCAATGGGTTGTGCACATACCTCCTCAAATGTAACACGTTGAAGCTATCATGTACTAAATATAATTGTGGAGATACAGCTATGTGGTGCACCACCTTTACAACTCAACTCTGTATCTGTAATGTGCAGATGAACCTTGAAGATATCTTTCGACCCCCGCCAAATCTCTGTAATCCACATGAAGGTGAAACCAGAAGAAACACATGTTCTCCTTCCTCTAAATCCAATGTACTACACTTCCTGTCATCATAATACTTCTGATGGATCTCTGTAGTCTTCATCCTCTCCTAGATTATTTTCACCTTCTCATTTGTAGCTAGAATCATCTTTGGGCTCATAAGTGATGACCCTCTTATGTCACTATAGTAGAGGGATGACATGCAAGGACACCCTTACAAAAACTCTAATGGTGCCATACCAATGATGAAATGGTAGCAGTTGTTGTAGAAGAACCTGACCAATTGTAGGTTATCTTCTCAACAACGACCAAATTCTATCATGAAAACTCATAGCATGTCCTCGAGAACCTAAATGGCTCACTCTATCTAGCCATTAGTTTGGGGGTGAAATATTGTGACCAAGCTTAATTGGGTCCTAAATGCCTCTTGTAATACCTACCTCAACCCGGATGTAATGAAAGCATCATGGTAAGAGTCAATATTCTATGGAACTCTATAGTGTTAAACTATCTTCTATAAGTAGAGTCTTCCTAATATCTCTACTAAATATTGCTCACAAATAGTAACGAAGTTGGATCACTTGGTGAGTCAGTCAATGATCACCTAGATGGAATCTTTTCTCCTAGACATATTTGGTAAAACCATCACAATTTATATTGATATCCCATCCCACTTCCGTTTTGGCAGCTCAATGGGTTGACCTAAACCCAGTAGAACATGGTGATCCGCCTTCACTAGCTGAAAAGTAAGGCATTAAGAGACAAAATCGGTAACTCCTTTCTTTATCCCCGACCACCAACACAGATGTTGTAGGTCCTATAAAATATTCATCACACCTGGATGTACCACCAAAGGGGATGTTTTAAACTCATTATGAACCTACTCCCGCAACATCACTGGTACCATCATGCATCCTCTGAAAAGAACAATGTGCTCCCCACCTTTTGCAAATTTATTAGGAGCATTCGCTGTGGAAATATGAGCATGTAGGGTCTCACAGTCAGTATCCTCAAGTTGTGCCTCCCTAACTCACTGTAAGAGTGGAAGGGTGACTGCCATCGACTAGAGTTAAGATTCTCCATATCCATCCAAAAAGGATAACTGCAATGAGGCCAACTACCACAACAACATAACTGGGATTCCGCATCGCCACTCTTTATCAGCGCTAAAAAAAGCACTGATAAAGGGGGTGCATTAATAAGTTATATAAAAGTGCTGATAAAGGGTACTTTTAACATCACTAAAAAAATGATTTTAAAAGGCGACCATTATCAGTGCTTTTATTTAGCGCTGATAAAGCCCCCCCCCCTTATAAGCGTTTTTAACACTGTTAAAGTGGACCCCGTTTTTAGCCATTTTTAGTAGCGTTGATAAACGAAGGATTTATCAGTGCTTTTTCCTAGTCCTGATAAAGTTTATATTTCAAAAAAAATCATGAAAAATAATATATTGTTATATAGTAATATTTATATTGATATAATTATAATATATATTTTTTAAATATGTTTTAGATAAACAAACATAAACGATTACAATTTATTTATAAGAAATATAGTGAAATAGATTTAAAATATTTTAAAAAATATTATTAATTAATAAGTTGTTAATTATCATCGATTAAAAATAATTTAATAACTATTTTAAGACACACAAAATAAAAAAAATACAAAAGATCTAAAATAAGTTGAAAATGTAACTCAAACATAAAACGACCATAACTTTTGATCCGAGTGTCTGTTTTAGATCTAAAACATATCAAATAGAATCTTGTAATGCGATCTACATAATGGTGACCCAGGAAAACCTTATGTCACATTTTTCAAGGCACCAAAAGGTCCAGAAGTCATCCAAAACCATGTTTTTAGTCAGGATACCCCAATTTTTTAACATTTAAACCAATATAAATTCTGATCCAGCTATACGCTTGGCATGTACCACATATCATATCGAATATTGTTTTACTTTATTTGATTTTACTAGTTTTGGAGTTGAAACCGAATTTTTTATTAGATGTTATGGTCGTTTTAACATTATTTGGATTTTCAAATACACATATATATGTATTTACTTGTAAATAGATATGTGTGTGTGTGTGTCTTGTATATATGTATCTATGTATTTATTTAATTATTTATAAACACACATAGAAAAACATATTTTATAAATATATTTAAAACTAATCTTATAAATATATATTAACATTCAAATAAATATACAGATAAAAAAATTTACCTAAAAATATATATATAAATAAATATAAATATAAATTAATATATGAATAAATAAATATATAAACACTAATATATAAATAAATACATATGTATTAATATAACTAAATATATTTATATTAATATGAATCTATATTAATATATGATTAAATATAAATATATATAGAAAAATTAATATTAATATATATTAATACACAAATAAATAAATACTTATATATATATATATTAATAAATGAAAAATTATATATGTATTAATAAAACTAAATATATTTATATTAATATGAATCTATATTAATATATGAATAAATATAGCTATAAATATGTATGTATATATACATATATATATAGATATATCATTAAATAGAGAAAATAACTAAATAGCTTAGTGCTAAAGGTGAAGGTACACAAGGGGGGATGTCTCAGGTTCAAGTTTAGGTGGATGTAGGGAGGGTCATGTGGGAAAGTGCGTGTTGCACGGGCATTTGCAGTGCATAGGAGAGTGGGATGGGGTCCTCCTAGCTCTAATACAGAGAGGGGGGGGGGGGGGGGGGGTGAAGCCCTATTAAAAGCTCCCTAGGAATTTTAATTTTTTAAAACTTTTATATTTGCTAAAAAAAGTGCTGATAAATGCCCCTTTTATGAGCGCTTTTTTTAGTGATGATAAAAGGGGTCATTTTCTGCGCTTTTCTGAGCACTGATAAAAATGGACCCCCTATCTTTGCCTCAATTAACAATGGTTTTCTAGAGTTGTTAATTCCATTTATAGTGCTAATAAAGGCTATTTTTGAAGTATTATACTCTTATTACATATAAAAAAACTACTAACTTGATCTTATACTAAGATCATCTTTTACCATGTTCCCCTTCCCATAAGTATGGAAAATTTCTAAGGCATAGTCCTTGAGGAACTCTATCTGTCACTTATATCTGATGTTGAGATCCTTCTGAGAAAAGATATAATTGAATTTTTTTTACTGGAGTATATGTTAAAACACTCAACCATTAGGTAGTGTCACCACATATTTAGAGTGAAGAAGACCACTTGTTACTCAAGATCATGGGTTGCATAGTTCTTCTCTTGTGGTCTCAAATGGCATGAATCATAGGCAATCACCACCTTCCTCTTCATAAAGAAACAACCAATTCGTGTGCATTATGCATTAGAGAACACTATGTACTCAACACTGAACTACAACAATCTAAATATCAAAGAACACATCAACAACTTCCTCAACTACTGAAAATCCTGCTGGCACTTGTTTGTACACACGAAAGGCATACCCTTATAATTCAAATCCACCATAGGTGCTGATATCCTGGAGAAATCAGGTATGAATCTCCAGTAATAACCTTCTATCCCATGGAAGCACTATACCTTCATCACACTATTATGTGGGTAACATTTTAACACTACCTCAAGATTGGATGGGACCACTGCCACTCTATCAACTGAGATATTTTGTTCCATGTAGTGGAATGAATGAATCAAAAACTGATACTTCGAGAGTTTCCCATTATGTTTGTTCTCTTAGAGTATATCCAGAACTATCCTTAAGTGTATCTCATGATCCTCCTTAGACACTGAGTACACAAGGATATAATTTATGAATACTACCATGAACCAAACTCAATAAGGATGAAAGATTTGGTTCATGAATCCCATAAAAAATTATGGGGTACTAATCATGAAAAAGGGAATCACCATGTACTCATAGTGATTGTATTGACATGTGAATGTTTTCTTTAATATATCCACATCCTTTACTCAGAGCTGGTGATATCTTGATCAAAGTTAAATCTTTAAGAACCATTTCCCTCTATCAAATGATCAAAGAAGGCATCAATTCTTCATAGTGGATAATTTTTCTTCACAATCACCTAATTCATGCTCCCATAGTCCACACAAAACCTCAAGATCTCATCTACATTGTTTGAAAACAAAAATGGGGCTACCCAGGGTGGAACATAGGTTCTCACAGAGACTTTCCTCCACAAGTCCTCCAATATCAACCACATCTCGCAAAGCTCTGTGTGATCCATTCAATATATAAGTCTAGATATCATTGCCATCACAGGGTGTAAATTAATGTAGAATAATATCTCTCGGTGGAGAGGTAATCTTGAAATGTCATCAATAAAGACATCCTTATACTCCACCACTATAAGAAACTAAAAATGCATAACATCCCATGCATGAAGGGTTAGGCTAGAAAACTAATGAGATATTGGTTTCACCCTCCTATGCATGTGTTCATTCTATGTTTCATCAGCTTCCTTTTCACCAATAAAAGAAAAACTCATTCCATCACTTCAGACACATGACACCCTTCTCCTAAAATAGTCAATTTGGGAATGGACTCTTGATAACCAATCCATACCAATAATGATGTTGTAAAGCCTAGATTCCACTAATAAGAGGTTCCAATTGAAATTCTCACCTCCAAAGGTCAGGTCACAATATCGACATATGTGTGTGATCATTGAGTCTCCTCCATTGGGTGTCTTCATGTATAAGGGTCGAGTCAATTGTTCAACCATATTATCTATGTCTCGAACAAGATATTTTGTGAGAAAGGAATGAATAGTTACTATGCCTATCAGTATGGAAGCTAATGTATAAACAACACAAATCATACCTCGAATCATTCCTCGAGCCCTTGGGTCATAAGACTCAACCTTGTGTATTTTTTCCCACCCATGTCCTTAAGCTCCTTGATCCCGGCGTTGAGCATATGGGAGTGGTTGTGGTAACAAGTTGAAACATCGACCACCTCTTGCTACTCCCTCAGCTACTCTACCATTCTTTCCACCTTGAGGATCTGACTTCTCATATTACTATCTCTACCTTGGTGGTCCATCCACACTCTCCTTGTCAGTAGTGTGATAGGTTCGACAATCTTGAGCAAGATGTCACATGCCGCCACATGAATAGAATTTCATATCTTAAGGATAAATAAACCCATAATATGAGCAATGAATTATAGATCCTATATCCTAGTACCTCCTCCTAAAATTTCTCCCACGTCGAGGACTTTGAGACTGACTTTGGCTCTTTTCCGTTTTGGTCCCTACATCAGCATTCCCTTTGCTGACTATCATCGAATGTATCAACTCATCCAATATGCATTCAAACACCAAAGCCTACTCAAGCACCCCAACATAAGTATGAATGCACCAAAGGAAAAAACTGGCTTAGATGTATCTACTCAAACCCATATTGAAGGTATGAACCTTGACATAATGATCTTGAACAATGTCCATTGAGTACATAAACATCTTGGTAAACCATTATGAATAATCAGCTACCATCATGTTTCATTTCTAGAGCTGAAGAATCTCCAAAATATGACTAGCCTTCAGCATGATTCATGATAAATCCTATCTGAATATGAACTCGAACACTATACACCAATGATTCACCTTGTTGTATGTATGGATATCCAAAATCCACCATCGCCCAACTGATCAATGTAGAATGCTCTTAAACAGGACCACCATTTGATCTTCTAGTGCTTGAACCAGACATAAAACTCGGGTCATCACCTCAAGACAGTCCTCATCCACCTATGGGTCTGGCTCACCTAAAACCTTGAGTGGTCTCTATCACTAAAACTAGTGAAGCATTATCAGCCAACACTCCTCATCTACGTTTACTATGGGTACTGTGTGCTACTCTACAGCTGATGGTATGGATGGTTCAAGACCTAGAAGTAACATATGGTAAATTTTTCCCTATATCGAAGCCCCATCACTAATGGGGTCATCATCATGATCAATCTACTAGATCCTAGTTGGTATAAATTGCAGAGGAATCCTATAACAAATGAGATGTACCATGTTTAATGAGTATATCTAGAGAGCTGACTCAAGAATGAAATGGAACCACAATCAATTCATATATGATGCATGTACCATGGTTTTCCATGAAACCAGTGTTCACATGTACCGAGTTGAAAAATATGTTATCAGAGTCTTGGTGTATGGATACATCAACCTATGCACCAACACTAGAGTCCATGATCTGAAATCCAAAATCAAAACACTTAACACTTTTTCCCCAAACCAATATCACATACTAATGGTCCAAAAGAAGAAATAACTCCTCTAATACCACTCGATCATGACTCGCCCCCATGGGGATCATTTTATGACTTCCCATGCCCACCTCTAATAGGCCAGGGGTGGTGACTAGCACCGAGTATTCATATGATTAACATGGGGGGAATTTTAAATGTACCTATATGTGTGCACACATCTCCAAACCCAAAAAATGATGAAATGTAAAAAACCACTAAGTAAAAAAATAATGCAAACAACAATATCCCAAAAATAGGGTACAATAAGATGTAATGTAATGTAAACAAGTCCAAATAAAATCACCCCATTGAAAGTGTGTAACATGAGTCGAACCTGTAAGTAAAAGGTACTGGGACTGCTGTCTGAAGTCCATAGGAACACACATCAGTTTTTTCATTATCACTAATAACTATTTGGTTCTAATCTTCCTAGGAATCCATCAAAAGAACGATCATATACACAAGAAATGATATGTGTAGGCAAATCCTGTGTCTGGGTGAGTATAAAAATAATAAGTAGGACACCGCAAAACCACAAAGAAATGCTAAAAAGAAAATTATAATCATCTGTACATAAGTATTTGTCTACAACACTTATAACAAGAACATCTATATATACTCAATCTAAGACACACTGTCTAGAGGTAAGACACAACCATAGTACACCAAATCTATAATTTTAGCTCAAATATTCCATAGACCACTCATCCAAGAGAGCGCACTCTTGAGTTTGATAGTACTTATCACATCCATATGAGAGGTACTTATCATCATGTACTATCATGATAAAGATACACCAGTAGATATGAAGAGAATATGATATAATAGATGAGGATCAGAACAAGGTAAATGGGATGATATCAATAACTCAATTTGGATTAACCTGATATGTATAGTATCGACACTTGTGTAGTTTTTCTCATGTGGGTACCAATAACTCCACCTAGTAATGAAGAATAAAAATATGATCATGCTCCCAGCCTATCGAGGGATTCTAACAACTCTATCCTTGAATTCCTACTAATGGAATCGTATTGATAGGACAGGGAAATTATTCATACAAACCTTAAGGGAACCAATAAATGGAATAAACCCTAACAATACTTGTTTGAGATATGGAGGACAAGAGAATCAATCCATTTAGGAAGGGTTAGACAGTGTTTAGTAGGGTCGCACAGCGTGTCCCTTGACCTTGGGTACTACCCGTGTACAATAACCCATGTCATTTAAACCATGTCATTTAGAATAGGGGTACACGGCCTATAAGAAAGGTCACACACCATTTCCTTTCATTTGGGGTCCACCTATGTACTCTTTCCATGTACTAATACACAACATCAACCCGTGTATCTCTGCTTGTGTGATAGTAGACGAGGTAGCCCTTGTACTTGTCTTAGGGAATGTCATGTGGGGGAGTACACGTCGTATAGGAAACCCTAGTACCACACCCCATGTCCATGTACTTTCCATGTACATACTGAGTTGTTCAACTAGGTATTATATGTTTTGTAGTCATAGACCACACAATATGTGTATCATGTTTTCAAGAAACCCACCTTCATCCTCCCACTCACCCCTTTGACCACCCAGATTCCATTTCAGTGATCCATTTGCCTCGAAAATCCAGATCAAAGATCATCTAGTCACCCTAACACCAAATAAATGATAATTGGGCCTTCGATAATCTTGAAAATTTTTTTTACTCATTATTAATTTTTATAAAATAATGTAGACTCGTCACCCACCATCATTCAATCCCCTACCGCACCCACCGTTGAACCACTGTCGAGTAATACTAATCTTGGATCTACAATTTTAGATCATTTCACCCTGAATTGAATATGTAAAGATTAATTTATCATAGGGGTTTAAAATATGGGGAATAACATAGAATATGTAATTAAGAACACTAGAATTGGGATAGAAAAATAAAATCATTTCAAGATGGACAAACATCAATCGATGTTTGTGTTGAACATGGTTTGTAACTGTTAGAATGTTAAATGAATCCATCAACATTTCTAATCATTATAATTTAGCCATCCTGATAAATATGCAGAGTAATCCCATCTTATAAATATGATCGAACCGCAGGCTAATCTATTTTTGGAGTATTCCATGTTCATTGTAGGAATCAAAAAACAGGAAATAAAATCAAAATAACACATCCTAATGTGATTCAGATCATTTTTTGATGATGAGAGGTCCCCACATTATTATCATTGGTGAGATCTTCCATAATTAGTGTGTTCCAATTATTGATCTATAATCCCATCATTCATCGGGATGATTCTCTAGAGGTTCCTTCTCATCATCTCTAGAAAACTCCAGGGTCATGAGGCTAACCCAATATCTATGACATAGGGATACATTTAAATAGAAAATTGGTGCATTGTTAAGTCAACAAAATAAAATAAATTTTTATAATTTATTTTATTAATTTATGAGCCAATGAGTACATTCGACAATCAACCTATGCAGACCAAAGTAAGATCATGCCTAGGGTAAATATTTTATTATGAACTCAATGATTCCATTAGATTTCTGATCTGAGTACCCATTTTGATGATACACCACTATTTCTGAAAAACTGTGTGCATGTGCTATTTAATATTTTTACTACTTTTCAACCATTTGTTCTAGGAACATCAGGGCTCAGAATCACATGTTTTCTCAGTTCCTAGTCTCAAAATTAATCCGTAAAATTTTTTAAAAAAATAAATGGAAAATATGTGATATTAAGAGTCTACACAATGTGTGGCTTCTTTTTAGAAAATTAATTCTTTCATGACTTTTCTTGAGTGGTGGAAAATACATTTGAATATCACATTGTGTGATGAAATATACGATATGTAATTTTTCTACTCCAGTTCTACTGTATCCACAAAAATCCAGTTTCACACTGCATAGATCCAAAATTCACCTCTTTTTTCCTTTTCTATGATCCATTATTTCCTTCCATAAAGCATAAAAAATAAAGAAAAAACAATTTTGGAAAGATTAATCAATTAAATAAAGGAATCAATATAATATAACATCCTAAAATTTACTCATGAAATGCAGATATCAAGGTGGATCTTGGGTGAGTGAGCCTTCCCCTTAGTGATTTTTTCCAAGTTGGATAGAACTTAATCTAAGAATGATGGGTTGGATGAGTGGACAACCCTCATAAAACTATGTTTTTTGGATGTCTCTTGTTCTATCTCTCTTTTATGTGGTAATTATATAGAAAATCCATTAGGATATGAGTCCTTGAGATTCAATAGTTTTGGTAAAGGATATACTACTATTGAATGATATGTTTTGAAATTCCACATGATTAGATCTAAAAGGGGGTCTATATTGGTTTCCTCTGATGTATAATGGCCTAAAGTACCCCTTGTAGAGTTCCATAATTATGTGTCAACCACAACAGACCACAAGTTTGTAACATTCCAATATAGTGACCTAGGGGACCCTACATAGGTTCCTTGGTGATATATATGTCCTGATAAGGTGTGGTTTTGATTGATTATTGATGGTAATGGGTGTCACCATAGAACCCATACCATGATTTTGAACACAAGGGGTTGTGTATAGTAGTTCTATGTGTAGGCGTTAAGCCAAACCTTAGCATTTATTTATGGTTATATTATGGATTCCTATATATATTTCATGTGATATGGATTACTAACCTAAAAACAATATGATGGTAGAATTATTGGGGATTCCCATAGGTACTTCTTGGGACCCATATTTTGATCCCATATGGTTTAAAGATGGTATTGTTTTGGATTATATGATGTGATTCCAAGGATTTTTCTATTGAACCATGTGAAGAATATCTGGGATGCATGTATTTGACCTCAGGTATACATGGGACTACTTTTATGATAACATTCCCTATGATTCCTTGCATGTCTATGATTCAATAATTCAATATTTGGGGTTTTTTATTTATCATAGTTATCATGAGATTACTGGTCACACTAATGATCCGTCCAGTTGGGAAAATTGAAATTGCATTTAGCTGATATGGATTCCCATGATTCCTTGGATCTAGCTAGTTTTTATGGTGAAATTAATTTGATTCTAATTATTTATTACATGGGGTTACCAAGAATTGAATTTAATATATTAAATACTATTGAGTTTGGAGAGATTCCTAGGATTACTTGTATCTAGTTTTAGTTCCATTGGTGATGAGGTGTATGGTAATTTGAGCTTGATCTTATATAGATTATTAGAGTACTTTCTAGGATCTTATTTTTTCACCTTAGTGGATGCATCTACATGGGTTCTCATGGAAGGAAATGTATCCCCTCGAGGTAATGTATTATTCCCTTAAACTACTCTCCACTAGCTAAAGTAGGTATGGTGAATTATGGTGGATTGACCCAAGGATCGATGATGGGTAATTTATTTATTTATATTTATATAGTTGTTTATTTATTTTAATAATATTAATTTCACATATAAGTGTACTTCCAATTGTTTTTGAGACCTCCTTGGTGGTTCCTTACTAAGTTATATGCTCAAAACTTGCTCAGGATTCTATTACACTTGGGTACCAGAGCAAACACTCATGTGGTTATAGGTGTTGGTTGGGTTAAGGATTAATATTATGTGTTTGCGTTTGAACATCTCATGTAAATTCAGGATATTTCATTTAATTTATGTATTTTTGGGGGGTTCATATCTATTCGTATTGTATTTGTTTATTAATTTTTATACATCTTCAACCTAGTGGTTGACCTATCTTATATTCCAATAAGATAGTTTGAGTCTGTATTGCTTCAGTATTTAATTATAATTATTGTGTATGATTATTTATCTTGCGTACTATAATTTGATTATGACAATGTTAATTAGTTATTTATTTATTAATTTTCACTCTAATATGGGGGTATAGTATTCTCATGGACACCCCATAAATCCTCACTACTGTTAAGTAACCTATGTTATATATATGTAGGTGTTTCTGAGGTAATATAGTGATCTGATGCATTAAATCATCAGAGTTCCCCCTAGTCGATATGTCATAATTATGATCTTATGGATCCATATGAATATCACATTATTGGTTATCGTATAATTTAAAGATAATAAAATAAATAAAAACTACAATAAATAGAGAGTGAAATTAAAACACTTTTGAAGTCCACCATGGATTCACATTACAAAAGTTTAAATATTAATTTATTATATCAATATATTTTTCTATATGCGTATTTTATATCATTATTTATTTTTCTCAAATTTATTTCATATAATACTATTAAAATTAAACTAATTAAAAAAATATTCAATGAATGTATAAAACCCAAATACACAAACTCACACACAATAATCCAAAGGACTTGAATTTGGAAATTTTGATTACATGTATAAAAGTTTAGACTATAAAAAGTAACACTAGAAAACCATGTTGTAAAAATTTGAGACTCATGAAGTTAAACAACATTAAATATCAGAATCTGGACATGAAAATTTATTTTCTATTTAATTTTAATTAATTGTGTATATTATGACATGAAAAGGTAAAGAAATCCAATCTCGCATTGATTGACTATTTTATGAAATATATCTCATATGTTCACTACTAACATAGAATTAAAATACCATTAATATTGAAGGGAAAAAAATAACGAAAGGTTCAAAAAGTAAAGGATTCATGTTCTTTATTAAAAATATAAAAGGAATTCATAATAAAATGCAACATAGTTTAAATAATTTGACTCACTAGTATGGAATTTAAATTCATTGTACATGACACATGTTGACTTCTCATTGATTATTAACGATTTAGTTGGAACTCTTGAAATAAAAAATTTTAATTGTAAACATGTAACCTCATAAGAATATCAATCCAACTTAAAAATAGTATTATAGTTCTATGTATAACATAAGGGTTACCCATGGAACATTAAAAAAACAAATAATTATTAAAAAACTCTTTTTTTCACTACATAATAAAAAATAAATATGAAAAATAAAAGAAAAAAAATTAAAAATATAACTAGGTCGCCACTTGGAATTAACATAACATAAAGTTTTTATCTTGATAAGGACCTCATATCTTATCATATATTTTATTCTTTATAAATTTCCACATTCATATCATTTTCATTTTTATGTTTACGATATGATTTTAAGAATGATATTACCCTATTAGCACTGATCTTAATGAATGTCCCCTTAGGAGGTTCATAAATATTAACCATGTTATAATGACAGACATGATGCATAATATTGGTCTCTAACTATTAGAGTTTTTCCATAGAACCAACTTATATGTAAATTATTACTTTTATTCTTCATATTTTTAGAATATTAATAAGATTCTTATGAAATCATTATTGTTCTTTTTCATTACATTGTATGAGTTAATGTTCTAAGGATACTTGTATTATTGAAAGGTAAAATTAGTTACCTTCCATAATGAGATACCTTAGTTCTTTTAATTATATTCATAAACATATGTTCTATGGTAGGATTGTTTCATTTTATGGGTTCCTAATCATTCTGGTTATCAAGGGAAAAGAATAATATAACTTTGAGATAATATAACATAATGTACATAATTATTAATCTCTATAAAGAAGTTTATGAGAACATGGATCATCAGTATGAATTAATTATTTATATGTATTATGTGATTATCCTATTTATGGACATGTGTAATGATCCATATTTATTAAAATTATTATTGCTGAATATCATGAATCACATATCATGATGTATTGATGAAAACTATGAGAATATATTATCATGGTGAGGTACCTAATTTTGGGTGATGCATGAGAGATATTTTGTTAATGAATAATATGGGAAAGTATTTTTTCCCTTATTATCTTTAACATAAATTAATATTTCATACCATTTTATTGGAATATATCATCAATATTTTGTTCATATCCATTGAACTCTTTCAGAAAGATCAATTATGTTAATTCAATAAAATATACATCGGTATCATATGTAGATGAAATTAGTATGAAACCTTATTTATTCGATATATAATTATAAGAGGTTTATATTACACAGTGTACATTCATATAAGGTTTTATGTCCTTAAAAAATTACTTCCCACTCTATGGGTGCCTTGACAGGTTGCTATACATTAACCATGAACATTTTGTGGTTTAGACTAATGAAACTCAAAGAGGTGAATAGAGGGCCACACACTATATGTATAATGTACCACATAAATATATAACATGAATTTATCTTTTCGAATAAATATAATTTATATAGATGGTTTAATAATTATTTAATGTTATATTGATGGAAAATATTCTATTATTAGTTATTCAAGAGAATAAATGTGAATTGGATATTTTATAAATATTCATTATCCATTATAGTGAATGATGTATTTATTCATTTATTAGTGAGGAAAGAAAGACTATTTGTTTAAATAAATAGATAGTCATTATTAAAGGTTCAATAAATGCTGCAGAGAAATTATAAGAAGAGTTATGGTTTTTGTGAGATATAATATATTTAATATTATTTTTATAAGTGATAAATTATTTATTCATGTGATAATATTCATTTATCCAGGAGTATAGAACATTTCAAATAGCAATAATAATAATTTGTATTACTATATATACATGGTATTTTTCGAGGATTATTATAATAATAAGGGTTCATGTAAAATAATTAATTATCTAACTATATCTCTATATTAACCAGATTATATCATTCTCAACCATAATCACCATTGTTCATAAGGAAATCCTATAGAGAATTCTATTAATCCCTAGAGATATATTCCTTGGGAATGATCTCATAAATAAATAGTGATTCCCCTCCACACCCTTATGACTATTGGGAGAACCTTGAGCATCCACTTGACCTTGATGAAACTATTTTTGCAATTTTTGATGAATGGCTCAAGTGGCGGTATCTTCACATCTAGAACCAATTGATTTTTATGTAAATATTCAGAGTATTTGGTGCTTGTGGTGATCACCTCAAGAGTTATTCTACCATTGAATAATCTAACACAATGACATTATAACATGAATTTTTCAACTATTTCATCAACTAAGAGATTATATCAATGTGATGAAAATATTTATTAAAATAAATTAGTTATAAATTATATGTGATGATCATGTCTTCTAAGTTCTAGAGTTTATTTCAGTAGGAACTATTGTTCTTCCTCGAACATTAATGTTGAATCAGACTAATCACGTATCAATTTAAATTTATTTATTTATTGTAGATTGATTTAGGCATTTACCTTTAGTTTATATTTTCATATTAATCCTTCTATAAATTTTAATGTCAATATATTCTCTTCTTCTCCTTCAATAAGACTCATAATAAAAAATTGATTATTCATATATCAAGAAAATCCGAAAAACATATCTAAAGGTGATGAGATCCAAATATAAAAAGAGAGAATGATTTGTCTCCCATTTATTAACATTGTGTACCCCCATCCACTTATCCAAGATAAATTATGATAGATCTAGGTATTAATGAAATAAATAAACATGAAATGTATTGATACACATCATTTATTGATTGGGCCATCTTGGCCCATGGTTTTACCCATGACACACTCTAGTATTTCCAAACTCATCATGTGCATACACTTTTTTTACTATTGAAAACATGTAGTAAAAGATAAATAAAATATTTATTACACTAAGAACGTAACTGAAAACCAAAAAAATCATTAGTCCCCATACAATGTTACTCATTCACACATCATGTAGATCATAATTATCCACATTTGACATACACACTCATTCCTTAAGAATTTCTCACAGATAAATAGTGGATAGAGGTACATGGTGTATATCGTTGATGCACACTCCATGTACCCTACCTATTTACAAAACCAATAAAATTAAATTGTAAATCCATTTACAACAAATCAACATGTGTCTATTTATGATATCATAACTATACACACTTTTAGATTGGTTATATATATATATATTAGATGTTAAATAAATTATTTTTAATATTTAGTAAAAACTGACATGTATAATCATAAAAATATGACCACTATATAGGTAATAAAATAATTTCATGTTATGTTAATTAACATGTGTATGTTGTCATTTATTTATAATTCCCTATGAGTAATTACATTACATAAGGTATATGTTGTATATTGTATGAGTAGAGTGTATACATTCCAAATACATAGAAGTTAGTTAATATGGATATTATCCATGTTTTATATATGTACTCACATTCTAATTAGGTATTCTTTTAAAAAAAATATTTGATTTCTTTAAAATTATAATGAATTGAAACATCATTAAATAAATGGATTAAAATTAATATAATGGAATTAATTAATTTATTAGGATAGTTAATTGATTTTGGATTTTTTTATTAATTTATAATGATTTAAATGAATGATATTTTATTAAACGAGTAGTCATAACATGTGTTTGGATGATCATGAGAGTCAAATGACCTTTTTTATTGATTTATTTTTATTTCTTATTAGAAACAAAAAATAATGACATGAATGTCACCCTATCCCCCTTATTATATAAGGATATGTCTTCCCATAGATTATTTTATGTATACTGTAAGAACTCATATCTTTATTTCAGGTATGGATCCTAATTTTAGGTGGTTTTGATAAAAAGGGGAGAATTTGGAAAATTTAAAAGTAGACACCATGTACATAGGATTACACACTGTGTACTACGTTACCATGTACAATTGCATCTTGGGAATGTAACGGAAGAGACATGGCCATGTGGGGTGACATAATAAAATGATAATGTCGGGGGATGGTTGAGTCAAATACACAGCGTGTGCATTAACAATACTTGTCATGAACTTTTTCTTTTAATGGAAGAATCTGTCTGGGGTCACGTCTAACCCTCATATTCATCTTCTTCTAGTCGTGCCTCGCGAATGAGCCTATATAATCACTGATTCTTCTCTGATCCACTGATCTGTCATCCGTTATATGAATCAAACACCTTCGGTTGTGTGAGAATCACCTTGGTGATTTCTTGTTACTTCTAAATCCTCTCATCTGGATTTCATCTCTCCTCCATGTTATTAAAGGTTGAAAAGTTTTGACATTTTTTTGTATATATATGTCATTCAAGGACGATTCAAGGGATGAAGTTTGAGATTGGTCATCGTACAATGTCAAGGTTGGTGGTTTGTTGCCTTTTATTGGTTTCCTTTGAGTTTTTTATGCCAAAGTTTCGATTACCCATGTTTCAGGTATTTTTGGTTATGGAAATTGAACCCTATTTTATTTGCCTTATATTGATTATTAAACTAAGGATTTTTTATTTTTTAATTATGTGAAATTTCATGTTTAAAGAACACACCATGGGTAAATTTCTATTTTATAATGTTTTGGTCCATTTTTTCTCGTTTTCCTATGATGTAAACCTTGTTTCCTTGACTCTCTTGATAGGATGGAACTGATTTCCATTTGCTGCATGTTAGATTCTTGTGATATGAATTGGAATTGTTTATCCATGTAGTAGCTGAGATTACTTTGGTCTACTTGATATCATATATGCAAAATTTAATTTCAGAGGGCTATGGAAACCTGGTGTAGTTAGACTATAGGGGGAATTGACCTTGAGTGCTTCCATAGAGTTTCTATTATATTTCACACTACAAGACCACATGGGAATTGACGGTGAGGGCACCCTCAGAGTTTCTATAGTTTACATTATGAAACCACATGGGGAATTGACATTGAGTGATTTCGTAGAGAGTCTGTTGTTGTTGTGGTAAGGAAATAGGGGAAATTTATGGTGAGTTCTTAATTATAGTTTCTTTTCTATTTTATTTCATTACATAGCCAGAGGGGTTAGACTGTGTGAGCTACCCATAGGGTTAACAAAAATATTGAATGTTTGTGATGTGTCTACCAAGACAAAGCACGATCTTGGATTCGGTCCTATTATGTAGTCATCTGAGATACATGTTATGATACATACTTGATTAAATGATGAACATTAAATAATAATTAAAGAAAATGGAAATTGTAGGATTTTTTACTTTTGTGTACTCAAAATTATTTTCTGCATTTCCATTATTAGCTTCTATATATACTCATTGATAGTTAGGAATAAATATTGTGGTGGTTGCCTACTGGGATTCGTCTCATAACTTATTTGGGTCATGTTTTTGGTCCCAAACAGATTGTATTATTACAAGTGTAGATAAGGGAAAGAGCCCTTCTTCCTCTTGTACATGATTGGATGGTTGGAGCTGGGGACCATTATTCCAAGCTTAGGCTTGCGATGCTGTAGGAGTTTTCAGGTTTTCGTTGTAATTTGGTTCAATTTTATTTCTATCATATTTTCTTGTTTGGATTCTTTCCTAGAAATATGTGACATGAATAATTTATATATATGATCAAGTTGTTATTTACATTCATTCTTTTGATATTTACCTGCTATATGGTATTTTTCTTCAGATACTATTTATTATTTGTTATTATGTTATTCATTCTCTTCCAATAAGGGAATAGTTTCCCCACCATCACACCCAAAGACCTTGCTACTAGTCAGAAGCCTCTGGAATTTTGGGAAATGCACTTAAGGCCATCTGACCAACCGGGTACAGGGAACCTTTGGGTAGCACCCGAAACTAGAACATTACAAAGTGGTATTAGAGGACTTAATTTTCTAATTTGTCTTAATTTTTGAAGCCTATATATAGGGATAGGAAGGAATAGGTTGTTGGTAATAAGTTGTTCCTGTGATTAGTGGACATTTGTACAGGGAAAATCCATTTTACCTCGACTATTACAATTTTTCTAGTTTTGTAATTGTTATAGTTGATTTTATTTCATCACTGTGTGATTCACATGATTTTTTCTATTATGATTTATATCATTGAGGTTCTATTTCTATTTCATCCCAATGAGATGAGGTAATTCCATCTCATGCATCATATAGGCACTTTGTAGAGATCACATGTCATGAATTTTGTCATGCCATTTAGGATGTATTTCTGATTGCATGATATTGTGATAGATTTTGTGATAGATATTCATGTTTTTGTGATATATTCCATGATATAATACCTTTTAATTTGACAGGGTATTGTAAAATTGAATGTTTCATTAGAATGGGAACCAAACTTTGGTCCCTAAGGTGTTATGGGCCCTCATGGATCAGAATTTGGTGGATCATGTGACTTTCTCAACTGTTATACTATCTTATATATATGTATATGATGCCAAGTATTGATTATAAGGGAGTATGGGCCCCCACAGATCAGAATTTTTCACTTTAATTCTTGTTTCATTGTTTTTATGGGTTTTCAGAGTAGTTTCTAAGGCTTACTATCCGAAAAAACATAGAATACAAAGTTTGTGATGATGAATACATGCCATGTATCCTTCTATTTAGGAATAAATTTTTTTTTTAAAGTACATACCATGTACATTTTCTACACTCCGTGTAGATAATTAATGTATCACTGATCGTGTGAGCTAAGGCACGATAATGGGGAACCTTTTGTAGGACACCCCGTGTATATAATGAACACACTGTGTATCTGTTTACTGTGTAACCAACTGTTTGGGTAGGTACATGGGTTGGAAAAATATGTTCTTGAACAAACCATGTAGTATATGTACACTCCGTGTTTTGGTGATTTGTGTATCCAACCGTGTGCCCAACGACACAGGTTGGGGAAATCCTATGAGTACACGCCATGTCTGGCATCTACATGATGTGTAGTTTTTTCTAAGATAATTGTGTAGTTCTAGCCATGTATAAGTACTTGGGAAGGAGTGAACATTCAAGTACATTCCATGTCTCCCTGAGAACACGTCGTGTGTATGGGTTGTTACATGACTAGGGTTGGAAAAAGTATATTCCCATGTAAAGGCATAAGGGAACACACCGTGTGAAGTGCATACACGCCGTGTAACCTAATTTTGAAAAACATGAATTATTTTCCTTCTTTTTCTTTTTTTCACTTCTAAATTTATCATTCTTTAATCATGTGTTGAGGTGTGCACTTGACCTTACAGAGTCATTCCATCTAGACGTCCTATGGTTGTGAACCAGGTTTGTGGCAATGATCAGATAGTGGAAATGGTAGACCAAGGACTACCATAAGAACCTACCGTCTTGCCATTAATGGAACCATACATCATTCCGGATATAGGTGCTGATGCACAATTATGAGAAGGATTCATGAGGGTGATGCATACTTTCTAGGGATCACCACATCCTACCCCGTTTATGGAAGAATTGATGCGGGGTTTTCAGCAGCATCATCCTCCCACCTTCTCTGGGGATGGAAGACCTCAGACTGGAGAGTCATGGTTGGAAGCCATGATGTCTATATTAGAGCATCTTGAGATGCCTCTACAGAGGAGGTGGAATCTCTCTATATACATGATACGTGATTTCACTAAGAGATGGTGTGATGTGATATCATAGGCGGGATGCTAGTGAGTTATGCCTTGGGATGAATTCTATTGTACCTTCTATGAATACTTCTTCTTGGAGACCTTGATGGCTGACCAAGCCTGAGAGTTCATGAGTTTGGTGTATGGTACACTCTCATTCATGCATTATTCTTCTCACTTCATAGATCTTTAGTGCTTCACACCCATTGTGGGGGGGGGTGATGAGTTATTTTTGGCGAGGAAGTTTGAGGATGGTCTTAGGCATGACATCTGATCCCATGTGAACATCTTCTGGTTGACTTCCATATCCTCTATATTCCCGCAGGCATAAATCACTTAGTGAAACTTTAGGGATTCCAAAGCTGGGAGCCAGGGCGGCTCAGTATCCAGGGTTGGTACTCTTCCAACTGATACTGGGAAGCACCATAGGGAGTCTACGTATGGATATCCATGTAGGAAATATTTTCTTTTAGGTAGCCAAGTGGTGTGCTACCAGTGCTGGAAGGGAGGATATAAGAAGCCTTAGTTACCGAGAGACCAAATTGAGTGCTGATCTTTTGGAAAGATGAGACATCTTCATAGTTTTTGCAACTCCCTCCTTCCATTAGCTAGTGAGGGAGGATCTATTTCGACTCCCCGTACCGGAGAAGGACCACTAGTCCCATATCAGACTGCGGGATGGAGTTCATCAGGCCATTCAAGCCGAGGTGGTGGTTGTGGCCGCAGTGGTCAAACATAGGGTTTTCAACAGTCGTAAGGTGGATCAGCTCAGGGATCTCAAATATCTTCATAGGGTCGCGATACAAGTCAAACGTTTTCACAAGAGTAGATCCATTTGGAGAAGTATCTTGTACCCTTTATGGTTAGAGGTACGATTTTAGTTTCCTCACTTTTAGCTTCTGCTCATTTAGATATAGGGGCTTCCCATATATTTATATCTATTCATTATGTGGAGAGGCTAGGGATCTGTATCTTTACTTCTGTTGATATCATGGAATTGGACACTCTGTTAGGGACTATAATGGATAGTGTGCATTAGTTCAAGGAGTTACCTCTTGAGTTTTGTCGGTTTCACTTCTTATAGTACCCTTATGTCATATATATTACAGTTTGTGACATCATTATCATAATGGATTGGTTAGTTCCCTTCCAAGATTTTTTCGATTCCAATCATTATAGGGTGAGTTTCACATCACCAGAGGGAAGATTTTCTCAAAATAAGGATGAATGGGATGTATAAGCAAGAAAAGTTGGACCCAATCATCACAAGTTGAGTGCTGTTATAGCCCATATTTCTAGTTTGTATCTGGAAGCCCATATGACTTCATAGATGGACTTTCCTCCCGTGGTCGATTATTTCATGGATGTCATTCTAGATGAATTTTCTAGTTTTCTTATGGAGTTAGAGGTATAATTTTATATTTAACTTATGATAGGGACAACATCGGTGTCCATTCCCCCTTATAGGATGGATACACCAGAGTTGCAGGGCTCAAGAAGTATTTGGAGGAGTTCCAAGAAAAGGGTTTCTTCTGAACCAATACTTCTTCTTGGAGTTCACCTGTCCTATTTTCAAATAAGGTGGATGGTACCCTCAGACTTTATGTGGATTCTCGGAAGCTGTAGTAGTTGAAAATTAAAAACGGATATCCATTAATGAGGATTAATGACCAATTTTTTCATCTTCATGGAGCCTATGTGTTCTCGAAGATTTACTTGAGATCGTGTTATCATCAGTTGTGAGTTAGACCATCATATATACCTCTTACAGCCTTTAAGACCAGGTATGGTCTATAAAATTATGTTTTTATGTCATTCAGTATCAAGAATTCACATTCAGTTTTTATGTAACTAATAAAGATATTGTTTCATCCATACTTGGACACATTTATGGTGGCTTTAGTGGACGATATCTTGGTGTAATCTTACACTTGACATGACCATTCTACTCATCTTGATATTATTTGTATTACACTGAGAGAGCATTAGTTATATGCTAAGATCTCAAAAAATCCACTTTTGGATAGACTAGATACACTTCTTGGGTCATGTCATCTCTGAGATAGGATTATCAATAGACTCAGAGAAAGTAAGAGTAGTAGTATCCTAGAAGAATCCGAAGAACTTCTTTGAGTTACAGTGTTTTTTGGGGCCAGCTGGTTACTACAAGTGCTTTATATCAGACTTTTCATGCTTAGAAATGCCACCGAAAGGTCTAAAAAAGAATGATGAGAAGTTCTTGTGGACAGATTCCTACAATTATGCATTTTAGGATCTAAAGTAGAGGTTGTCATCAGCACCGATACTGGTCTTTCAAAATCCAGGAAAGAGTTACATTATTTTCTGTGATGCGTCAGGTATTAGGTTTGGAGTAGTTCTTATGCAGGGGGTGGTGTAATTGTGTTTGTGTCATGGCAGTTGAGGCCACATGAGAGGAATTATCCTACGTAAGATTTTGAGTTATTTATAATTTTTCATGCCTTGCACTGATGGATATATTATCTTCTGGGAGAGAATTTTATGGTGTACACTGACCACAAAAGTCTCAAGTATATCATTACTCAGTGAGATCTAAATTTGAGATAGAGAAGGTGTGTTGAGTACCTTCAATATTTTGACATTGATCATGCCTATATTCATGGTAATGGAAACACAGTGGTTGATGTATTGAGTAGGAGGACTCAGATACAGGCAGTTCAGGAGGCCAGGAGTGAGTGGCATTTTATGGCTATGTTTTCTAAGATGGATTTGGAGGTGCATGATAGGCAGTTGTAGGAATTTTTTTCTACTATATTTATTACCTCTACTCTTCTAGATCGAGTGCGAATGAGGCAACTATCAAATTCTAAAGGCATAGTCCAATAGGAGATTGTGTCGATAGAGGACCCTACTCCTAGGTGGTCCGTAGGTGAGGATGAGGTATTGCACTTTCAGGGACGCGTATGGGTGTCGACTGAAATACATGAGGAGCTAATTTGATACATTCAAACTTCAGCTTGGGAAGTTCATTCTGGTGTCACCAAGATGTATCAATATTTTCATCATCAGTACTGGTGGCTAGGTATGAAGAGAGACATAGATAGTTTTGTTATGAGATGTTCCACCTTCCAGCTGGTGAGGGCGGAGCACCATCAACCAGTCGGGCTTCTATAGCAGTTACCCATTCTCAAGTGGAAGTGGAATGATATTAATATGTCTTATGTGATAGGTTTACCAAGGTCACCTCAATGGAATGATGCAGTTTGGATTATCCTTGACAGACTCACAAAGGTTTCACACTTTTTACCAATCAAGGAGAACTTTAGTGTTGATGATATTGGAAGGTTGTACGTCCATGAGATTGTATGTTTTCATGGGGTTATGGACTCAATCATCTCAGACTAGGAAGCCCTCTTTATTTCACATGTCTGGAAAGGGCTAAAGAAGGCTTTGGGTACACAAGTACTTCTGAGTACAGCTTACAATCCCCAGAATGATGGCCAGTCAAAGCGCAAGATTTATGTTCAGGAGGACATGCTTCGAGCATGAGCCTTAGATTTTAGAGGTTCTTGGGAGAAGTACATACCTATGGTGTATTTTTCATACAATAATACTTTTAAATGAACTATTCATATGGAACCTTATGAGACTTTATATAGTAGGCTCGGCTGATCACCCCTATGTTGGGTAGAGGTAGGAGAGGAAGCTATGCTGGGACCTTGTCTTGTCCAGGAGACCAGAGAGAATGTGGAGTTAATTCAGACAAGAATGGATACTGCGCAGTCAAAGAAGAAGTCTTATACTGATCAATGGATATGAACTCTGGAGTTTGAGGTTGGAGATCGGGTTTTCCTACATTTTACACCGAGGTTGGGACACATAAGGATTAAGAGACAGGGAAATATCTCATCGAGATACGTTGGGACATTTGAGGGTTTAGAGAGAGTCAATCCGTTTTCCTTTTGGTTTTAGTTACCTTAGAGGTATAGGTCTATGCACGATGCCTTCCACGCTTCTCAGCTACAGTGTTACTTCTCAGACTCATATCACGTCTTTCAACCCGTGGAGGTTGAGTTAGAGGTGGATGCATCCTTTGAGGAGCACCCTATTCTGATTGTAGATCGCAGTATGAAGGTTCCCTATAGTTGGTTTGTTCCTCTGGTACGGGTGATAATGAAGCATGGGAAAGTAGAGGATGAGACTAGGGAGAGGGAGGCCGATGTGCAATCGTAGTGGCCAGAGCTGTTCAAGGATTCTTCTTCACCACCCTTTTAGGAGAATTCAGGGATAAATTTATTTAAAGGGGGAATTTTTTAAGAACATGGATCTTCATTCCAGGTATAGATCTTGATTTTGGGTGGTTTTGAGAAAAAAACCAGAAAATTTGTAAATTTTATAAATACACGCCATGTACTTAGGAGTACACAATGTGTTCCCAGTTACCACATAAAGCCCCATATTATGTGTATAAAGTCTGATACATGGCTATTTGGGGTGATGTGGAAGACTGAAAATGTCAAGGCCTGTTTGAGGAAAATACCCAGTGTGTTCATTAATAGTACACTCCATGTACTTTTTCTTTTAATTGAATAATCAGACTGAGGTCGCGTCTAACCCTCATATTCATCTTCTTCTAGCCACACCTCGTGAAGGAGCATATGAAATTTATAATTCTTCTATGATACACTGATCCTTCATCTAATGTAAAAATAAAACATATTCGGTTGCTTGAGAATTTCCTCGGCATGTTCCATTTCTTCTATAGCCTCTCATCATGATTTCTTCTCTCTCTCAAGTTATTCATGGTTGAACGTTTTTGACATTTTTGTAGATATATATCGTTCTAGGATGATACATTGGATAAAATTAGAAAGTGATCGTCATTCAATATCATGGTAGTTTTTTTATTTATTTATGTGGTTTTATTTGAGTTTTATATGCCAAAGTGCTGATTACCCATGTTTCAGGTATTTTGGGTTAAGGAAATTGAACCCTGTTTTATCTGCCTTATATTTATTGTTGGACTAAGGGTTTTTTGTTGTGGAATTATTTGAAATTTCATGTTTAAGGAACACCCCATGGCTTAGTTTCCTTTTTAAAATGTTTAGGGTTGTTTGGTTCAGGATGCTTATGAGGCAGACCATGATTCCTTTCCTTGGTTGATAGGATGGAACTGATTACCTTTTTCTTCTCGTTAAATTCTTGTGATGTTAATTGGAAATGTTTATCAATGTATTATTTGCAACTAATTTGGTATGATTTATATCATATATGAAATATTTAATTTCACATGGCTATGAGAACCTGGTGTAGTTAGAGTACAGGGGGAATTGACGTAGAGTGATTCCTCAGAGTTTGTTATATTTCACGCTAGGAGACTACATGGGGGATTGATAGTGAGTGCTCCCTCAAGGTTTCTATAGTTTAAATTATGAGACCATAGGGGGAATTAACATTGAGTGATTTCCTATAGTGTCCGTAGTTTTGTGGAAAGTCTATAGGTGGAATTGATTGTGAGTGCTTCCTCAGAGTTACTTTTCCATTTTATTGCATTAATTTTCCAAAAGGGTTAGACTATGTGAGCTACCCAAAAGGTTACCATAAATATTGAAAGTATGTGGTGTGTTTGCTAAGACAAAACACTAGCTTGGATTCAGTCTTGTTAGGTAGTCTTCTGAGATACCTATTGTGATACTTACTTGAGTAAATGATGATCATTAATTGCTAATGAATGTAAATGGAAACTGTAGGATTGTTTACATTTTTGTGATCTAAGTTATTTACTACATTTCCATTATTACCTTTCTATATATACTCACTAACAGTTAGGAAAAGATATTTTGGTGGTTTTCTACTGGGATTTGTCTCATACCCTGTTTGGGTCATGTTTTTGGACCCAAACAGATTGTATGGTTCTAGGTGTAGATAAGGGTAAGCACCCTTCTTCCTCAGGTACATGATTGGCTGGTTCGAGCGGGAGAGAAAATGACTAATCATAGTTTTGAGATTCTACTAGAGTTTTCTTGTTTTCTTTATACTTTGGTTCAGTTGTATTTCCAACATATTGTCTTGTTTTTCTACATTCCTACACATATGTGACATGCATCATTTATATTTGTGCTCCTGTTGTTATTTACTTTTAGTCTTCCACTTTTTTCTTGTTGTATGGTATTTTTCTTCTACTATTGTTTTTTATTTTTTATTCTGTTATGCTTGATCTGCCAATGAGGGTATATTTTCCCCACAATCACACCCAAGTCCCTCGTCGTTAGTCGAAAACCTCTAGCATTCGGGGAAATGCGCTTGAGTCCATGTGACCAACCAGGTACGGGACACCTTTGGGCGGCACCCAGAACCAATATGTTACATAAACGTATATAACCAATCCGTTGGTCCCCTCATGCATATGTTAGTAAAAGTATATATTATAGATAGAGTTTCAAGGTGATCAGAGGTGGTCTAAACTCGAATCTACAGTAAAAATCACTCAGGACACACAATGTGCACAGGTGTAATGTTGAAACATGAACCAAGGTTTGATTTTAGGATATTTTCACCTTGGTTATAAGGTTTAATTATTAGACTCTGAATAAACCAATGATTACTAAAATTTATATTCAGTCCACATTATTATTTTATTTCAATTACATTCATGGTTAATTTGCATTGATGATCAATTGTGATCACGTAGGAATTTAATTTTAATTCATGTAGTATAGAATTATTCTAATTTGGATTATGTGAAATTTTATCCAAGTCATGGTTAATCAATAATATAAAATCGAGTAAATATTAAAAAGAGTGTAACAATATAAAATGTCCATATTATGTTTGTACATAACAATCCATAAATTAAAATATTATGTCATTATAGGATAAAATTACCTAATTTAGAATAGATACACTTAATCATAGTGTTTTATCTCTCCCTCATTAGGAAAATACCATTTAATTGGGATTTATAAATAAACATTTTAATTTCTTTAACAAAATACACATTAGCTGATGTATCGTCCTACAAAGTAGGTCTCTATTTAGAGGAAATTGTTGAGGAAATTTATGCCAATGATTTTAGGAATGGTCAACTCAATGGATCAATGTGTTCTGAGTTAACATATTTAGAAAAGATATTTCTACCTATATACCTTTGAATAATTAACTAACCACGCTATTTGGTAATCAGAAGGTACATATGGATCATTTGCACTAAAATATCCATTGTGACTATATATTCTAAAACCAATGGTGAGGGGTACTCTATTTCAATTAAATTTTATGAGAAAAAAATTAATTTATTATCTATTTTTAAATCCATAAAAGAACTAAATAATAATCTTGTATTGTAAAAATTTAAATCCATAGATAATCACCTTTATTATTTAGATATCTATTAGTAAAGCATAACCATTTTTAAGAAAAATAATTTCTTGTTTGGGTATAGATGCTTGTGAATTTTACTATAAAATGAATGGAAATTTTAGATACTAAAAACCCTAATTTATCAATATCTAGGTAAAGTGGAGAGAGATGATTAACTCTCTCTTTATATGAAACATATGGATGATATATTTTATGTCTTAATTTTCATTCTATCATCCATATTTAGCATGATCTTGAACCAACAAAATGTAATGGATTCGTATATACCGGTGTCTCAGCTTCGTGATATTTTTCCATAAAATGGAAGTAAGAGAGATTTTAGATCTCCAATGAACTAATCATGTGAAATCTTGGATAGACAACTTCTATGGGGTCTAATGTTTTCAATATTATTTCATATATATAGAATTAATAAATATTTGTATTTATGATCCTAGATGATTTGTGAAATAGTATCATTTTCTCCTCACTACATAAGTGATTATCCTTATTTATATTTAATTTAATTATGAATTATAATGAGAATCCTCACTTGGAACAACTTCAATTGATTTTAAATGTTGATAATGAAATGAGGCCTGAATAATTTACACTCCTTATACTAAATAGAAATATGAAAAATTAAAATGAATAAAAGACTCACTTAACTTTTAAGGACCCTAGGAACTGTTATTCCAAGAGATGAATATCAAATGATATGAAAAGGAAAAATCAAGTATTATATATTTAATTTTATATACTATCACAGTTATATAATAACAACACCCACATAAAGAAGAAATTAGAACCTTCATTTTAAATAATTATCGAGTAGTTCTTTTCAATATCTACTTATTCATTATTAAATTCAAGTTCATGTCCCCTCAGTTTTTTATAAATGTAATATTAAAGTGGATTCTAAAAGATATTTGAAGAGGATATGGATCATTGAGTTTACTATTTTATTATGTTTTTCTTCCTTGGCTATAAAAACACTACTACCTTCCCATGACAATGTAAATAATATTTATTTTAAATGATTGTTATAATATACCGATTATTACGAAAAACATAATAAATTTATCAAGAATAGATTATAATTATTTTATGTTAATATTTTTGAATAATGGTTTTTTTTATTTTATAAGGAGAACATATTTTATGTAATTGAACATTTAAATAATTGTCTTTATGCATTATATTATGGAATCAATGTATTAGAAATTGGTAATGAATTTGGATTAGATGACTTATATCGCACATAGTCTTGGAATGACTGATGTGGTAAAGGAAATTACAAATGGTTGATAAATTTATATCAAGATTTCCATTTATATCCTTTCCAATTAATTCCACATGATATGTGTGTCACTTTTTTATAATGAATGATGAACAGTCCACTTTGTGAGGTAAGGTTGAAAGGGAATCATAACATTTATAATTATTCAAAACTAACTTGTAAAAAAAATTCTATTAGAAGATATAAGTTAGTAGTCTAAATTCAATATATTTACTAATGAATTATATAGTTATCAATATATATATATATACATAATGAGGAATACATTTTAATGATTTGAAAAATTCAAAGAATCCAATAATGAAGTAGAGACTCAATATTCTATAGAGATAATGAATGTTCGATCTGATGAGGGTGGTGATTATCTTAACCAGGATTTCCTTAATTATTTCTAGGGTTTTCGGAATCTATATCAACTCACACAACCTTATTAAATATACTCGAATGGAAATATTGGGAAGAACATTCATAAATTAAAATATATAGTAAGGTCGATGATGTGTCATAAAAAATATTGAATAATATTTTGTGGGATATATGTTAAATTCTATAGTATATTAACTAAACTAGGTACATACAAAAGCATTAAATGGAATACCATATGAATTAATGCATTTAATGAAATAGTTATGCTCTAATAGATGTGTATAGTGATGAGAGGTGTGTTCAAGGAGAGATCAAGAAAAAAAATAGTACCATGGGTCTCAATGTGTCTATTAATAGGATATTCTATTGAATTAAGGGGATACTATGTAATAAACCTCTCAAAGAAGAAGGTAATTATTAAAATAAATGTGATATTACTTGAGAGGGATATCTTCCTAAAAAATGATAGTGGTAAAAATATTAGATTTGATCAAATTGATGCTCAAGATATAGAATTGTCACTATATAAAAATATTAAATAGTTTGATGCGGATTATATTGATCTTAAGAAACATGTACTTTGTAGAAAATCCATAGAGGTTAATTAAATAGAAATATTTGTTTATCTAGTCAAATAGGATGGTGACCCATTATTAATTGAAAATAATTCCACTCTTTCCTTCATGGAGGTAGTAAAGAGCTCAAATCATAAAATATGGAATATTCCACACTTTCTATGATGGATCATTTGTATTAGATCCATATATGGGTTATGGTTTATTATATAGTTGATGTAAATCCCCTTGGGATATAATTTTTATTAATGTGAAATCTAGACATGGATGGTAATTTGTGTACTTATGAATCACAACTAATCTATAAAGGGTTTAAACATCATTGAACATATATAATAATGTGATATTTTCTCTTTTTTCCAGGTTTAAACCTATTTTAATTAAAAATTTGATAGAATAATACAATTGATATGATATTTATAAAATGGATATCAAAATAACACTATGTAATGGGATGTTTTAGGAATATATCCATCTGATAGAGCTAGAAGGGCCTATGGCTCTAAGAAATTCTGATCAAGTATGAAAATTAATGATATTAATTTATTTACTAACCTATTCCTCTAGGTCATGTAACATTAATTTCAATGAATCTATAAGATAATTTGGATTCATAATTAACAAAAAGAATAAATTGTTTATAAGTGGTTTATTTTGGGTGTTATTATTTTCTTAGTACTATATATCATTGAAATATTACTTATTAGAGATGATATTACAGTCTCACTATCAATTAAAATAATGTTAAAAAGGATTTTCCCTATTAATTACATAATTGAAGTGACATAATTTATCATGAATAAGTTATATATTGATTGATATAATAGGTTTTTAGGGATATGTAATGTTGCATTCATTTTCTAAATAATTAAAAGATTCAATATGGTATAGTTTGAGAAGGATTGGTTCTAGTGTCACATGGTAAAACTATTTTGTAGAAAATATGTCCATATAAACAACATGAAATACAAAAGATTAGTTGGATTCCACTAAATATATTCTTGGATCTATCATGTTTTCAATATCATATATCAGTATTGAAGCTACCTAAACATTAAGAATGGTATGATGATATTAAGATGATCTAGGTGAATAGATTTGGTTTGTAATTAAGGCTATAATTAAGTATCTAAGACATAGTAAGGATATGAACCTAATATATGGAGTGGATGAGGATCATGTTTTCTTGATATACAGTAATGTAAATTTCCAAACAGATCAGAATGATATGAAATCGTAGTCAGGATATGTCTGTAGTTATAATGAAGGAGCTATGAGCTTGAAGATTTCAAAGATACCTTGTGTGGCAGATTCTATAGAGGAATATTTGTATTAATAGGCTTATAATAAATCTATATAATTATTTCATATACAAAATTTCTTCAAATAAATTTATTTGGGATGAAATAGTAATTATTCTATCAAATTTTATTTTGATGATGTAGTAGTCGTGCGCCAAAAGTATTAAACACTTTTATATAAATAAATGTAGCACATATATAATATATATCACATCATGGGTTAAATTTATCATATGGGTGATTTCATTGTGAGTATAATTTAAAAATAGTATAAAATGGATAACCCCTTGAAAAACCCATAAATAAGTAGATGTATGAATATAATATGATTGATAGAAGACTGATGGTTGTTAGTAATTTTCTCAAGTGAAATTCCGAGTCTATTTGAGTTCGTAACATAGAACCAACTTATATTTACACTATACTTAAAACTATTTATTGTTTTCGGAATATTAATAATGTTAAATGAAAATTACATTCGTTCTTATTTCTTACATCATACCTAAAAATTTCATAAGGGTACCTACCGCACTAAAAGGTCATTGTATTTTTGGGATAGGATGAATAATAGAAATTTATATGAAAATATTATTAATATATGTTCTATGTCAATATTATATCATTTTATTGTAGATAAATGAAAAATAATATCATGGTCGGAGGCTAATAGTAATTTGAGACAATATATCATGGTGTATACCCTTAATAACATTAAGAAATAAGGTTAGGGGAACTTGGACCCCCAGTTCGATTCCCATATTTATATGTGTGATTAGAAATTACTATATATAGACATTTGTAACGATCCTTATAAATTTAGATTATTATTTATTCATATCATTTGTCACATGATTTTATGTATTGATAGAAACTTTGATGATATAAGATCGTGTTGATGTATGATATATTGGTTTTGTTTTGAATGATATTTCATTAATGAATAATTTAAGATAGGGTCTTTCCTTTGTGTTATTTAATGAAATTTGATATCTATGGATATTTTATAGTATTGAAAGATCTTAATTAAATCCATTAACATGAAATTATATTGTCATGTAAATTTATAAAATGTAAAAGAATGATACATTTAGCATATTTCTTTATTATAACAGTATGCAACCTGTTTGAATAAAAATATCCTAATAAAGGGTTTATATTACACGGTGTGCATTCATATGAGATTTTATGTCATTTATACATTAACTTCAATATCTATTAGTGCCTTGGGATGTTTATAGATTATTACCATTAATAATAGGTTTTCTACATAATTCCACTAATATAGGAACCTAGAGGATCATACACTATTTGTATATAGAATATTATTTGAAATTATTTATGAATTTCACATGTTGAATAAATATTAATCTCTTATATGTTTTAATAATTATTAATATTTTGATAAATCAAAAATACTCAACCACCATTTATTCAAGTGAATAAATTTGTGTTATAAATTCACTTAATATTAGCTCTATATTACACTAAATGTGATATTTATTTATTTCTCGGTTAGTAGTCTAGGGATACTTATTTGATTAAATAAATAATAATTATTAAAATTTTGATAAATATGGAGGTGGAATGATGGTCCAAGTCATCGGACTTGTGAGAAATAATATATCCAACATTTTTTCAATAAATTCTGTATTATCTACTCATGAAATAATATTTATTTATTTATGAGTCTTTAACCTATCAAATAAAATTGAATTTATTTTTTATATATGGGATTCTATAATGAATATGAGAGTAATAATTGTGCATAGAAATATTCTATTCTCTAACCCTATCAACATATTAATCAAATTATACCATTATAAAATATAATAATCAATTTACATAATATAATCTTATAGAGAATTATACCAATCCCTATATATTAGTTCCTTGAGAACACTCTCATAAATTGAGATTGATTCTTGTCCTCTAACATCTAACTCTTAGAGAATAAGAACAATACTTCCATCCACATGTTCACTCTTGTAGAGATCTTTTATGGATGATTTATAATCATGGGAACTAGAAATTGAAGATTATATGATAATGTTTGGAGGGTTACGGTGAACATGTGGAACAACACAATAAGGATTCCACCATTCGGTCCTCTAACGCAACAATGGTATAACGATATGTTTTCATATATTGGATCAATGAAAACAATTTCAACATGAAGTAATTTTATATTTACCTAAATTATATATAAATTATGTTATATAATCCAAATATAAAATCAAAATTCTCATACATATATATTATATAATTTTACATGATAATTTATTACATACACAAACACACACCTAAGGATCATAAATATATAGTGCCTTTACAAACATGGATATGTAAAAAACCTATTTATAATATTTCTGCATCATCTCCCACTTAGTTATTAATAACTAAAACACATCCTATACATATCAAATATAATAACTATCATCCCATCCTAGAGAAAATATACTAAAGAAAAGGTGATCTTAGTTTCTCAATAAGGGTAAACAAGGTAAATAAGTAAACATAACACGAGAAAAAGTGTATGAGAACATTAACCTATGAAAACCATACCCCCAATATCAAAGAATAGAATTTTGATCTAGGGCATAATTATTGTAATCTCATAAGACCTAAATAATAAGGAAATGAAAGAACATGATCCATAAGAGCATAAAATTGACATCAATCATAGAATTGGGTTATACATATAATCATAGAAACTATTTATTATAGTAATAAAGGTTCATTTACAAGTATATCATAGTGTAATGGGTTATTCCCAAACCATCATAGTAGTAAAGGTTCACTCTCAAAACTATCATAGTGTAAAAATTCCCTATGAAAATTGGATTTAGTCCCCCTTCCAGACCTATTAATATTAGAAGATATCAATCATTACCTAGTGTATTGCAGGGAGATAATGGACTCACCCATAATATAATGAAAATCATAAATATGTGTTTCAAAAGATTACAAAACTGCCATCATAGCACAACCCATAAAAATAAATGGGTTTCAATAATATTAAATCAATTCATAAACTATGGGAAAGAATCATATTTCATAATCATGTTATCATTTCATCATATAATAAAAAATTAGAATAAGTATAATGTTTCATTTTAATTTTATCACTGTATAATCCATGGAATATATATGGGTTTCATAAACATTTCTTCATCACAAACATAAACCAATTAGATAAATAATAAGAATGCTATCTTTTGTTTATAACCCCAGTAAACATGAGTAACTTCAATGTAGGTTTTCATAGATGGAATATGATTTTGAAAATCACATGGAACATTTAATGAGAAAAATAGTATATCAATTTTGAAAATATTATTTTTTAAAATTAAGAAATTTTTAAAATATATTTCTTTGAAAATGATATTAGAAACTAATAAAAAAATAATTATAGATCATTTAAAACATTTCTTGAATAAAATAATCTTTCCCCTTTGAAATAAAATTAAAACATAAATTATTTTGAAAATAATTTTATTTGAAGATACTAGTTGAAATATATAAATTATTCTTTAAAAATTTTTTTGGTTATGATGGATGGAAATTCTATTCATGTCATAAACATTAAAGGAAATATTCCTTTCACATTACCTATAAAATCCAAATTGGATTTTTTTTGGAAAAATTAATGAATATTTTTTTTAAAACATTTTTTAAAAAGTAAAAAATATTTAAAAATTAATTATTAAATCAATTATAATTATTTAAAAATAATTGAAATAATTTTATTGAAAACATGCATATGGAAGAAAAGAGGTTTTCGATCGAAGAGAGAAATAATGATGTTTTTTATTAAAAACAATCATATGGTCTCTTAAATAATTTAGGAGAAGGAAATGAAAAGAAAAAACATGTATTTTCTCTATAAAACTAGTGGATAAAAAATTACATGGGTTCCTTGAGAGGTGGGTCATAATATTTCATTATTGGAAGCGTAATAAAAAAAATCCTGATAAATGATGATATTATAACATAAAACCCATACCACTCTGGTAACTTTGTATCATAAGACCCATGAATGAATAATATTAAATGAAATATTTATATCATGATAATTAATAAATAATTTATATTAAATGTAAATTTTTAATTATATAAAATTCATAAGATAATATATGTTCATAACATAATGTAATTCCCAAAAAAGACAAATTGAGATAATAATATCATATATATCAAAAACTTATAATCATTTGATTCAATAGGAGATGTATAAACATTATTACATTAACATAACAATATCAAATAATATGGTAGATAATTGTTTTAATATAATCATAGTATAAGAATATTTTATGGTGTTGGAGGAATAAATAATACAAAAAAATTAAAGTTTAAGAAATCACCTCTTCTTAGTAGTGTATCTTTTGGTTTATACCGAATTCTTTCATAGAAGAGATTAATAATAAAAATAAGTAATCTGGGATGTGGGGATGTATGTAGGGAATTAATTTGGTTACTTAACAGAAGAAAAAAGTTTTTTAGTGTGAATAATAGTGGAGAGGTGGTGGTATTTTATAAGTTAGGTGAATGGCATGCTTGTAATTTTTGTAAAAAAAGGCATACCCAAGTTTTTCACTATACAGAAGGATAGAAAATGGATCATAATTGATATGTAGAGGTTATAAGACTGAAATTTTGCATGAAAATGTGATTTGAAAAGATTATAGGTTATTTTAACCCTTATATATTTAGCTTAACCCCAGATACACCCATTTTCTCCTTAACCATGATAATTAATATTTACAATATTCACTATTCATTATTGTAAAAAATTAAATTGTCCATATCAGATGATAAAAATTATATTTATTCCAAATATTTAATCCATTTTAACTAATTCAATTCAAATATCTAGAAAAATATAATTTACAATTAAACATATAGGTGTGATGTGAAAGAGGTTTTCCAAAAGGGAAAATGATGAAATGTTTAAAAAACGTTAATATCTAAAATCAATATGAAAATTATTAAAATGAAATAAATTGGATTTATAAATAAATAATTGAACTAATTTATCTTTTATACCCATTTTGAAACAAAATATTTATATTGAAATTCTTTAATCAAAAAGTCATTTTAAAAAAAAACCCAGTATTTTCATTATTAATCAAATATTTTTTTTATGAAAAGTGCAAAAAATTACCCTAAGATAGTGATGACTTGATTATTAGAAAATTTAATTTAATTTTACCAAATTCATTTTATAAAATATTCAAATATTTGTTTCAATATTATTCAGAAAATAAATTCAATCATTTTTTGAGAAAATAGTATTTTCGAAACTTATTGATACTTTACAAAAAATTAAATACATCGTATTAAGATTTTTTATTTATATAAATCCATTAAAATTAATATTTCAAATTTTCTATTCCTAGTATTTAATTAAATATTACCTTCAAGGAAATAATGATCATGTTTGAATAATAATATTAATTTTTTTTGTGGTTTTTTAACACATGAAATTGTGTGCAACACAAGCTATCAAATAAATAATATTTACTCAAAAATTAATTCCTAAAAAAACACGGTGTTACATTATACCCCCCATAAAATTATTTTTTCACAATAATTACATAACTATAATACAAATATTCTAGCATATTAATGTTTCATCATATCCTCAGGTTCCCACGTTGCTTCCTCGGGCTGTTGGTTTCTTCAGAAAACCTTGAAAAGATAAGTTATCATATTTCATAGAACATTCACTATTCGGTCCATAATCTCCCCTTGTTTTTTCACATAAAAAATAATCTCACACTAGTGGTGTAAACTCTATGTTTAATATATTTGAATGGTCAATTATTTACATCCTCGTGAGAGATATATTGAACACATCATGAACTTGAGAGTGGTTTTGTGGAAGCATCAACTGATTGGGGACCATCCTTGTAACATCCCATTTAATTATATAATAAGAAATATATATATTTATTAATATTCATGAATAAGATATTAGTATTACATTAAAATGGACTCTTTTTATGATATCATACTTGACACCCAATAATGGGTTTCTCCAAAATATTATGTTACACACAACATTGAGTTATAAATGAAAAGAATACAATAATATTATTATTTGTTTAATTATTTTTTTAACACCTATTCATTTTATTGAAAATAAAAAATATAGCTAACTAAAATATGATTAAAAATGTTTTCTAAATGTTTTTACATTTATCTAATAAATTTTAGAGGCTTAAAATGATAATGAATTCATTTTTAAGCATAAAATACTCCAATGTTTTTAAATGGTCATTTTATAGCCTTTTGATGGAGAACCATTTTTTTAAAAAATAGATTTTCTCAGTTTTGTATTTTTTAAATTATAAAATAAACTTATCTTTTGGATGAAGGACTTCAAAATTTACCATGTTTGAAATTTTAGAATTTTTTGATGAAATTCATATTTTAAAGAATAATGCAAATAATGAATTTTAATTCAAAACTGCATTTTCTTATAATTTATTTATATAGTTATGTTATCATTTTAATTGGTCTTAAAGATTAATTGGATTAATTTTATATCATTTAATACAATTTTTGTCATTTAATGTAATTTCACATTTAAATTGGACATAAACACATGTTAATATTTTGATAGTTTTTACTTATTAAAAACCTACATTCTGGTTTTGACAACAGGAATTAATTTCAAATTAATAATTGAGAATTGTGTGTTTTAAATTTTGAGAAATAGAATCTATATTTTGAACCATAATTTCCTAATTATATAAATAGGTTTCTTTTGTTTTTGGACATTATGAATAGTGACTTTTGTAATTAGTTTTATTTGTCACGGTTAAAGGGTAAATTAGGTAAATAATGGTAAAGGATAATATAATAATAATATGAAACAACCCTGAAAATTGTTATATTGTTATTAGATGATTCATGTTTAATTAAAAAATCTATAGAAAAAACATTTGGCATTTGGAAGCCACCTGGGTTTGATAATGACATGTTATAAAAATTAATTTTAAGAAAATATAACTATATAATAAACATGTATCTTTTTACTAAAACAATTTTAATATAAGGAAATATAAATGATATATTCTAATATAAATAGTCCTTATAAGGATAAAAATATTTCTTACATAATTCAATTTTATTTATAATTTGTAAACATTAAATAAATAATTTTATTTATGACACATTAATGATACAGTGATTTCCTTATTAATGAAAGATTCAAATAAATGATATATAATTAGTAAAATAAATTTTATTTGAAAATTTTGATTCCATACACGAATTTTATGGAAGATTATTACATGTTATCTTTTTTATATAGTTTATTTGAGAGGATCATGTTGTTATGACTTAAACAAAAATCAATTACTAAATAGTGTCTAAATTGACATAAATGAGTTTTAAAAACAAATACTACTTTATTAAATGATATAATAGTCGTAAAAATAAAAAATTTGGAAACATAACTTAGATTATGTTGAAAATGTCATTAATTATCCACTTCATGTTCTTTTGGTATTTTATAGTCACCATATTAACCATATAGTGTAAAAATTCAAGAAGATATGGTAAGAGTTAATTTATTTAACTAACGGTTAAACACAAATGGTAAGGTTAAATTTGGGACATAATATTATCTAAAACCTATTGTTTTATATTATTTATACCCATACTAATATTATCCTAGAAATATATCACATGTATCTATTAAAATTTCAAAATCAATTTATAATAAAATAATATTTCCAAACTTTCCTAAAGTTCCCCTCCTCCCTCTTATAAAAGCCCGCCACCTCTACCCACTTAATCACATATCTAAAGCCACTTTTCTTGTCCAAATTCATCTAAAATAATCTCCCTACATCCCTCCCTTCCATCTAATACCCTTAATTTGGGCATAAGGAATTTCAAGAAATCCTTTTGGCTCAAATCAAAAGAAGTTACTAGATTTAGAGGTAGCATCGTATATCAAGATCCTTTACTTTATTTTCCTTCTCCACTCCTTATTATTTTTTATAATATGATTTCATAAAAACACCTATATCCAAAATCTACTAGGAATTTCTTATGAGTTGTGTTAAAACTACACTTACACACACCTCTATCTATTGGATACGAACATATGTTTTTGTGAACAGTGCATTTTTGCCTCACCAAATGATGATTCTTCAGTTTTTCCCTACCACCTCTCATGGTGAACCTTATGATGGCACTATATTTATATGTGAAATATATTATATTTATATTTTTTATATTATTCTGTAATGTTTATTTATAACATACCTTTATGCTTTCTATAATGTGTAAATACGATAATTTCATTTGAGGAAGTGTGGACTATCGCCCCCAAAAAGTTATATGACTCATTCATGCTATAAATGGAATATATAAAGGATAGTGTTAATGAAATTACAGAACATATATATAATTTATATTATACTGTAATTAGAATATACATATGTATTATTTAGTTTTCATTTCTCTAATATGACAATCAAATGAAAGTAGTGTTCATCAGTATGTATGACATACCATCTCAATGAATAGTGAATTTCATTTCATTGACTATTTTTAATACATATAAACTAGATATATATTTTATTTAAATCGTGAATAATATTCCAAAGATGATGTACTTTTGACCACATGGACAATTTACATGAAAACAAGTTTATTTTTGGCTCAAATACCAAATATTGGAAAAACAACCAATATGAACTTAACTAATTATGTAATTGTTATAACATGGTAATAAGTGATATAAAAGGTACAATAAACATGAAAAATGATACCAAGAAAGTAAAAATTAAATTAAGTTTATTATTTAGGAACATAACTATTGTATGTGACGATTCGAACTCAAGGTAAGGGGAATCGTAACTCAGTCTCCTTTCATCGAGTTAAATAAACTTGTCATTTGTTTTGTATTTAAAAGAATATGTGTGAATGAACTAATATTGTTTCACACTAAATATCCATTTATATTGTGTGTATTTCTATTTTCACATATAATAATTTCATTAATTTATCCTTAATCTAATTGTATGATCTTTTTAAGGGACTTTGTCTCAATCTCTTTTCATTGAGGAATATTTTGATAATATACACCTCCTTATTTATTATGATGTAAATTTTAAACGTTTCCTTTTAATTTAATTCAATGGTTTTCAAAATCAATATTTTTCAATGAAGAATATTACTAAATGAAAAAAAGGAATTTTTTAACGTATTCAGCGACAAAGACCTTTTCTACCGCCATTACCATTTTTTGGTATATAGCGTCCTCTACAAACCGTAATATTTTTAAAAAGAAAATTAAATACCATATTCCTTTTTATGAATCTTGGTATTGATAGTATTTTTGATAATTATTTGATTATATCAATATTTTTAATTGATGTCTTATGATTGCAATGTGGAAATGTTATTTTTCCTTTTTCATGTGTTATTATTATGTTATGATTTGTGGGCATTGATAATGTATATAGGTGGTTCCTTGATAAACTGAGGGAATGTGAGTCCTTGATATCTCTCTAATATATTTGGTAATGTTACATAGGTAAAAAATGTCTCCTATGAAATTTAGGGAATATATTGTGACGGGTATTCCAAATGTAACTATGAAGATTACACCCTATGTACCTGTGAAGGTTGAAATGTAAGTATGGTTTGGATGCCACCAGTTACCTTTATCTTTTATGATTTATATGATGTTTTTTTATAAATCTTATGATTACAATATGTTAACTAAATAGATTGTGTTTTATGGGTGAAAAGTATGATTTTGTGAAAGCATTTTCATGAGTTTAAAATATTCATGGACTAATTGTTTTATTCCTTATTTGATATTCCTTACTTGGATTTTTATCCTCATCCCATATTTTCTAAATGTTTTCCACATGGTATAAGGATGGGTAAAAGAAATGAAGAATTCAAGAATATTTTTATCAAAAAAAAATCATGAATTGTTTAAAGAGTTTTCGATGGTGGAAAAAGTGGTTACTGAGTGTAACTATCCCCATGTAATGTATTGGTCTATTATGTAATAGTTTTGGCTAAATTCACGAAAACTATAAACTTGAAAAGATACTCAATGAAAAATAAGGTCAAATTATTGAAATAACACAAGATTATGTAATGTTTAATGTTGTGGCCATATATTTGGTATGAGAGGAAAGTTTAGACAACATTAGAGATTATGATATTTTTTTAAGAGTTTGGGATATCATTATGGGTTTATAATTTTAAGGAGTATCATTATTTCAATGTCTTAGAAACCCCTTTTGGGGATTATGTTATGAAATTTAAAAGTAATTAATAGTATATCCATAGACATTTATTTTTCAAGTAGTTATGGGTTAATACTTGTGGGGATGAAAAAATGAAAGGTATATAATAACCTTTGATGCAAAACATGTTATGGTTATTTTTGAGGATTTTAACTCGTTTTGTTAATATTATAAGAATTATATAGTTTTTGAAAAAGGAAAACATGCAGATCGTGTGACAACCCAGGATGCCAGATAATGCTGTGGGAATCGAACCCACAACTTGAGTGTGACAGGCCTTTATCACCTACCAATGACCAATGTGAGGTCCCTAGTTAGTATGAATTATTCATTTTAGAGAAATTATTTTAGGGATTAATAATAAGATTATTTTGAAGGCATATATTTTATGGAATAAAAATCCATATTATTGGAAAATGATTTGGGGATTACGTGATAAATGATATTTTGGAAGACAACCACTGTTTTAAGAACATTTTATGATTATGATAAATAAAACACTTTGGGATTTTAACTGAGTAATGGTTGAATTATATTTTTGAAAAATCTATATTTTAATTTTTTTTTAATTATGTGAATTAGGTTATTTATGTAAATTATTAACCTATCATAGAGAATATGTGATTATGTTAATCACTTTTCAGTATGGTTCTTTAAGAGTGATCAATTTTACATAGAGATACATGTTAAAATTAATCTTGGGTGACTATGTTATCAAACTCTTATGAGTTTTGGGATTCAATATTAGTTGGATTATTTTGAGAAATTTTAAGTACCTTTGTTTATGAATGTTCTATGTTGAAATTTTTGTATTACTCTTGGATTTGGAGATTAAAATTTCTCCTTATCCTTAAAAAGGAATATTCTTTCAGGGGATTATCTGATCTTGTAATAACAATTTTTGTTTTTTTAATGTTTTAAGATAAGATAAATAGATAGTTATTCAATTTTGGATTAAGAAGTTGATTCTTCTGGAATACTTATAATTAGGAAAAAAAGATGAGTTTATGGTGGAATTTTATTAAAGGATAAAACTCTACTTTCCATGTAAGTAAATTTCCTTATGTTTTTACTCTATGTAGTAAAATAATTCATCAAAATTATGAAAAGGAAATTCAAACAAAAATCTTGTCCATTTACTTTCCCTATTGGGAAATAAATTACCATGTAACCCATCACAAGTTTGTGGTTTTCTGATTGTTAACTTTCTCCTGATCATGTTTTCTATCACTCTCCATCAAAACAAGATGGTTAGTTTTTCTTCTATACCCAGGTTTTCCTACATGGAATCCTAGTATGCGTTATATTGGGTGACCATTGTGGTCCTATTTATTTATTTTAAAGTTATTGTTTTATTGAATCAGTTTCCTATGTGTGATTTTCAATGAAGTTACCGAGCCCAATTTTAAATTGTTAGGATGCAATTTCAAAAGGGGGGAAGGATATTACATCCCAGTTAAGTATAGAATAAGAAATTTTCATATCTATTAATATTTATAAATAATATATTAATTTTACATTAATTCGGAAGTTTTTCTAATATCCTAATCGACATTCAACAATGGGTTTTTGCAAAATCTTACGTTGCACACAAAACTATTTTATACCAAAAAAACAATACAATAATATTATTGTTATTTTAAAATGTAGTTAACACCTAGCCATTGTATTGGTGATAATAGATAGAACTAACTAATATATGATTAAATTTTTTTTCTAAATGTTATTAAATTTACCCAATACATTTTAGAGGCTTAAAATGAGAATGAATCCAATTTTAATCATAAAATACATTAATATTTTTAAAAGGTCATTTTAATGCATTTCGATGAAGAACCCTTAAAAAAAAATTACCACTTTTATATGTTATATTTGACAAAAAAATACATCTTATTTGGAAGTGAGACATAAAAATTTTCTTTGGTTGAAATTTTGGTTTTTTTATTAAATTAATATTTTAATGAATAGTGAAAATACTGCATTTAAATTCAAACCGCATTTTCGTCTAATTTATTTATATAGTTATGTTATACTTTCAATTGGTTTTGAACAGTAATCGTATTATGTTCTTATCTTTTTATCCAATTTTGGTCATTGATTGTTATTTCACATTTATGTTGGACATAAACACTAGTCAATCTTTTAATAGTTTTTACTTTTTAAAAACCGGCTCTCTAGTTTTGACTATGTGAATTAATTTTAAATTAATTACTGAAACTTATGTGTTTTGAAACTGAAAAAATTGATTCCATATTTGGAATCAGAAGTTACAAATTATATATATAGGTTCCTTTTATTTTTGGACATTATAAATAGTAACTTCAGTAATTATTTTTATTTACCATAGTTAAAAGGTAAATCAGGTAAATAACTGTAACAAAATAATATTATACTAATCTAAAACTACCGTAACACATGCCCTAATATTATTTAATGAGTCATGTTCAACAAAAAAACATCCATAGGAAGAACTTTTTGTATTTGGGAGCCAATTGGTGTGTTATAATGACATGTTATAATAATAAATTGAAAGTAAATAGAAATATAACATAAAAATGTATCTTTTTACTAAAAAATTAATATAGGGTTATATAATTAATATCTTTGAATATAAATAGTCATTATATGTATAAAATTATTTCCTAAATCATCTTATTTTATTTATTATTTTTAGACATTAAATAAATAAATTTATTTATGACACAATGATGATGTATTGATTGCCTTATTAATGAAAGATTCAAATAAATGATATTATAAATATTAAAATAAATTTAATTTAACATTTTGATTCCATACACACATTTTATGGATGATTATAACAAGTTATATTTTATTTAAAATATTTCTTTTGAATGGATCAAGTTTTTATGACTTTAACAAAAATTAATTAGAAAATAGTGTCAAAATTGACATAAATGAGTTTTTAGAACAAATACTATTTTATAAAATGATATAATAGTCATAAAAATAATAGATTTGAAAAAATGACTTAGATTATGTTAAAAATTATGTTAATTATTCACTAGAGGTTCTCTTGGCATTTTATAGTCACCATATTAACCATATAGTTTACAAATACAAGATGACATGGTAAGAGTTAATTTGTTTAACTAAGGGTTAAAGCCAAAAAATACGGTTAAATTTGTGACATAATCCTACCTAAAACCTATTGGTTCATATTATTTCTACCCATAATAATCTTTTACTAGAAATATATCACTTTTGAGCTATTATAATTCTAAAATCAATTTATAATAAAAAAATATTTCAAGACTTTCTTAAAGTTCCCGTCCTCCCTTTTATAAAAAGCCACCACATATACCCACTAAATCAAACCTCTCACACCACTTATCTCATCCAACATATGCTAAAATAATCTCCCAAAATCCCTTCATTACTCTTATAAGTCTTACCTTGGTAATAAGGCTATTCAAGAAAGTTTTTTGGCTCAATTCAAAAAGACTTACCTGATTTAGAGGTAGCATCTTCTCTCAAACTATTTTCATTATTTTTATTCTCCACTCCCTATGATCATATTATTCTATTAATAAATAATAAAACCATTATCCTTAATATATTAGGATATTTTTATAAGATTTATTTGAACTAAAATTACACACACTTCCATATAATGGATATGAACATGTTGTTTCTCTGAACGACGAACTATTGCCTCACGAGACGATGATTGTTCAGTTCTTCCCTACCACCTCTCCTGGGGACCATTGTTATGGAACTATATTTATATATTAAATATATATTGTTTATATTGTTTATATTCTCTATAATATTTATTTGGAGAATACCTTTATACTTTCTATAATGTTTAAATACGATAATTTCATTTGAGGATGTGTAGACTACCACCCCCTCAATGTGATATGACTCATTCATGTTGTACATGGAACATATAAAGGATGGTGTTATTAAAATTATGTAACATATATAACATATATATTATAATTGAATTATATTATACCTATGTATCACTTAGTTTTAAATCCTTTAATATGACAAAGAAATGAATGTAGCGTTCATGAGTACGTTCGAACTAGCGTCTTTATGAATGGTACATTTAATTTCATTCACTACTAGAAATACATATATAATAGATATATATTATATTTAAATCATGAATAATATTTGGGATATGATGTTACTTTGACCAGATGTAAAATTTACATCAAAACCATTTTATTTTTGACTTAGGGACCGAATATGAACAAAACAGATGATATGAACTTAAATTATTATGTAATTTTTATAACATGGTAGTAAGTGATATAAAATGATTAATAAACATGAAAAATGTTTTAAAGAAAATAGAAATTAACTTATGTTTATTATTTAGGAACATAATGACAGTATGTGATGAGTCAGACAAAAGGTAAGTGAAATCATAACTAAATCTATATTCATTGAGTTAAATATCCATGTCATTAGTTTTGTTTTTCAAAGAATACGTGTGAATGAAAACTAATTGTTTTAAACTGAATATCCACTTACATTTTGTTTATTTTTATTTTCACACAAAATAATGTGACTGATTTATCCTTAAACTAAAGATACGATCTTTTTAAGGGACTTTGTCTCAATATCCATTCAATGAGGCATATATTGATAATATACACCTCCTTTTTTATAGAGTGTATGATTATACCCTTTTTCTATTAATTTAATTTAATGGTTTTAAAAAGGAATCTTTTTCTACAAATCATTTTACTAAAAGAAAAAAATGACTTTTTTTTAACGTATGTAACGATAATGACCTTTTATGCCACCGTAACCATTTTTTGGTATTTGGATTCCTCTACTAGTTGTAATGTTTTTAAAAACAAAATTAAATATCATATTCCTTTTTTAGGTATTTTGGTATTTCAAATGGTTTTGATAATAGATTTATTAAATCAATATTTTGAAATGATGTCTTATGATTGCAATATGGAAATGTTATTATTCCTTGTTCATGTGTTATTATTATGTTATGGTTTTGGGTATTCTATTATATATGGGTGGTTCTGTGATAAACTGATGGTGGGTGAGCCTATTATAGCTCTCTAATGCATTGGGTAATGTGAGAGAGGTAAAAAATAATGTTTATTCTAATAGATTTAGAGAATAAACGGTGATGGGTATTCCAAATGTAACCATGAAGGTTACTCCATATGTAGTAGTGAAAGATAAAATGTAAGTATGATATGGATTCCACATGTTCACTTTATGTTTTATGATTTCTCTAAAGTTTTGTTGGAATATTATGATTACATGATGTAAACTAAGCATTTTTTATGGGAGAAAAGTATGATTTTGTGAAAATATTTTCATGGGTTTTAAATATTCATGGACTAAAATTTTCATGCCTTATTTTATATTATTTACTAATTTTTTTGTGGTCATCCCATGTTTTTGAAATGTTTTCAAGATGGTATAAGGATGGGTAAGAAAAATTAAGAAGTAAATAACACTTTTATCAGGAAAAAAATTGTGCATTGTTTAAAGGGTTTCCTTTGGTGGAAAAAGTGGACATTGAGTGTAACTATCCACATGAAATGTTTGGGTCTATTATGTAATAGTTATGGCTTAATTATATAGAACTATAAACATGAAAATATTTTCAATGTGAAATAAGGTCAAATTATTAACTTAAATAAATATTATGTAATGTTTAATGATGGGGCATTATAATCACTATATGATGAATAATTTCATATGGATAAATATACCTAGGGTTTTTTCACTTATTTTGAAATCTCATTACCTTATTCCATGTATAAATTCGTAGAAATACCTTGTCACAAACTTTAATATCCAAATCACACCGGTGATTTTCAACATTAATTTTCTACCAACTTTGTGTCACCCTTATGTGTCATTGAATGTCTTTAACATTCTCTTTTTTTATTCATCTCTTGTAGGTTCCAATTTCATTGTTTCTACAACTACATTCTAGTACATTAGAGTTATAAATTTCTTTCCGTAGATGGATTTAGAAGGATCTATTTTAATTCTCACGTTAAATCTATTTTTTCATAAAAACTAAATTATAGGAAGGTGTTGATCCCAACCACCTTTAAAATTCAGAGAAAAATATCTCATCATATTATCTACAGTTTTCATTTTTCTCTTATACTAACCATATATCGTAAGAAGATATATAGTGCTGGAACTCAAATCAAGATTAAGATATTTCTGAATTCTTTCCTAGAAAATCAAGGTAAACCTCTAATCTCGATCAAATAAAATTGAATAAGGTACCATAGGAAACCTTACCACATCTATAATATATATCCTAGCAATCTGACCAATAGTGAACTTTTCTCTAATAGAAATGATGTGTTCTTAATTTGTAATGCAATCGAATTTAACCCATATAGAATTATTCGATTTATATTTTTGGGGATTATGATGAAAAAAATCAATGGGGATACTTTCTACTACCATTTTGATATATGTAATGGATATAACATCCTCATTGAATTTTTTATCTCATATTTAACATTATAACATACCAAGAATCAACATATAAAATTTAAGATATCACTTTTCATGCTATACTACCATAAATACACTTTAAAATATCAATAAATATTTATACTACTAGGATGGATAGAGAATTGAAAACTATGATCATCATATAACAACTCCATATTCAAATCCAGTATGGAATGAACACATAAATGGTTCTTTAAACTTATCATTCCATTAAGATCATGTTTAAACTTAATATCATTTATAACCATTTTTTGTAGCTCTACACCTTCCTTATGTGCCTCTTTCATCTTCATTTTGATATATGTTTGAGCATTCAATTGAGTAAAAGAATATTTGTCCCCTTTCTTCAGGATTTCCATATCCATCCTTTGTAAATCCAAATATATTGGATCATTTTTTATCCATGTCAAAGATAAGGTAGAACTATCCATTTGAATCAAAGTATGATCCACCCTATTTAATTTCCCCAGGTGGTAATGTATTGAGCATTAATAATATTAAATTATCTCTAATAATATTATCCAGATCATATTCAACTAATTTTGTGTGAATATATACTTTATGATTTTTTTATCAGTATTTATATAATAATTTTATCCAGAAAGATAAATCCCCTATATAATTAATGAAAAAATTACCCCAGCTAAATCCAAATATTGAGCAGGGTAATTTTCTTCATGAACATTAACATGTCATGAGGAGTAATCTATTATGGTTTCATTCTATATAAGAATTAATCCCAATCCATTCTTGGATACATCACAAGTGATTAAAAACCCTTATCCATGATAGGGTAATGTGACCACAGGTGTAATGATTAATCTTATCTTGATTCTCCTGAGACTTTCCTCACATACATTTGTCTAGAGGTACTTCGATCCCATCCAATTTAACTTGTTGAGTGGATTATATAGTTATGATAAATTATATAAAGACCCTACATGATATCAATCTAAAGAAAGAAAAATATAGATCTCTATCACCAAGTTTGGTTTGGTCCAAAATTCAATAGCCTTTATCATTGATGGATTTACTTTTATAACATCTATTAAGATTATGTAACCCAAAAATGAAACCATTTTCATCCAAAGACACATTTTAAAATTTTACATATATATTCACTTCATTAGGGTCTTTAGTAAAAATATTAAGTGATCTTCATGCTCTTCCTTTATCTTTTAATAGATATACATGTCATATATAAAGACTCCCACAATCCAATTAGGGTAATGTCTAAAGACTTAACTCATTGAATCGATGAAGATAGTGGGTGAATTATTACGAATGAAAGAAATCACTATATATTCATAGTTTCTATACCTTTTATGTAATGTTTCTTTAGGTATTTCCTCTTTCTTGAACCTTAGTTTATGATATTGAGAATATAATTCAATATTGGAAAATTATTGAGCTCGTCATTATTGATCAAATAGTTCATCAATATGGGTAGATGATAATTTTTCATGATCATTATCTTCCTCATATCCGGATAATAAATTTAGAGTCACATCAATCCATATTTATTTTTTACATAATGAACAGGTACACTGAAAGGTGACATGCATTTCTGAATAAGTCCCTAATCAAGTTTCTCCTAGAGTTTCTTCCTCAATTCATATAACTCAATGGGGGTCATTCAATAAGGAGTCTTTGAAATAGGTATGGAACCAGGTATGAGTTATATTGATAATTAAACATCATGTTTTATTGTAAAACTCTAAAAGTATTCTACAAATAAATTATAAACACAAAAAATTGGCATATCATCGATGTTGAGTTTCTCCTTAACCATCTGAGATAAGAACCCCTTTTTAATAAGAATCAAAACCCCTATAATAGAAGTGATTTCCCTCATATGTTTATATTTATCATCACACTGATACGTGATCACATGATGATTTGTAATATCAAACATAACTTATGTTCCTCATCAATTAATGTTGTTTTTATATAGACATATCCAATTAATTCCTAAGGCAACATTAAAATCAACCATAATAAGAATTACATGATTTATAGGAAGAACATTCTCAAAAACATTAACAAGATAGATATCATATACTTGAGATGTAATCATCAAACCATTAGAAATTTTCACTAATAATTATGCTTATAATAGTTTTAGTGGAATATTTATACCCTTATAAAATTATTCATATATTAAAGAATGGGTTGATCCATATTTATATAAGACAATATCAATTATAGAGTGAATTGCATGTATACCTTTCACAACATCATTATCACACCCCTCGTTAAAAATAATGATCACATTAGATTTACCTTTGTCTCCCAGCTTAAGAATCTATTGATTTCAATCATTATCATTAAACATTTATTTTTATAAGTATCATAATTCTGATACATATTTCCTTTGAAACACAAGAGTGTGGATGGTGAATTATGTCATTTTTTATATTTATTTGAATAATATCCAAACATTGAAATTGATGAGCAACCCCAATCTCCATTTATACCTTGATATAAGAAAAAAATTTCATCATAGAAAAATAATTTCCTAATGTACAACACCCTTTAGATAATTGATTTTATGCCATTGAAGAATCGGCCATCCTTAGTTCCATGTTAGATGATAATACTAGAAGTGTACATCACAATTCGTGAAATATTTTCCTCATAAGCACTAAAAGATTCATAAACCATCTACTTTAGCTCAAGTATTTCCATCTCCATTTTTTATGAAGAGTGTGAGGGAATTACTTATTAACAAAATCTCTTAAACACATATGAATACATAGAGACAAATTCATTATGTTTCCTTTTATTCTTGATGGGAGTCCACCATAGATCCACATCGCATTCCAAACGATAAAAAACTGACATGGTTTTTTCATTTTACATACAATGGATAATGGAAAATATATTTTAAATGGTGCTAATACAATGATAAAAAACTATAGGATAAAAGAAACAACTAAAAGAATGTATATGTTTTCTTATAGAAGACTCAACATAATAGTGTTCCTTCCTTTTATAATTTATAAGTTCATCATGATTATAACTTTAGAAGGTTGTGTGGGCATAGTAATGATATTTTTCTTTCTAAATCCCATAATATTTGTATTATCCTAAGTAAAATAATTGCATTGTCCATCAAACTTATCATTAAAAAGCTTCCATCAGGTTCCAAGCATTTTCTAAGACCAAAAAAACATAGTGTAAGAAAAAAATCATAGTGGGGAACCACATTATCATGAAAAAATTTCTTATAGGATGTCTAAAACATGAAACCCATATTTTTAGTATGTGAAACATTGGTTTTATCCTAGGTAATTGATATTCATAATCAATTTAAATCCTTACTGATGGTTTGTAAAGAGTTTGTGAATTTCCAAAACATATCCATCAGGAGTGTCAAATGAGGTGTGCAGGAAGGCTAATTTTATTTAGAACTAGGCCATGATCGAGTAAAATTGGGTGCACCCTTTTCGAATTAATTACCCATATCTCCCTCTTTTCCATAACCACTGCCACTTTTATTATCTATAGTGGTATATAATTTTTTGAAAAAGACTTTCTTTATCCTTTAAAAAACTTCCAAGACCTTTTCCTATACTCTGAATCATCCTTAGACATATCCTTAAGAATATAATTATAGATCACTCTAAATTTTTGTTATTCTACATTCCAATGGTTAAATAAACCATTCCTATGATACCAACTATAATGAAAAAACTTCTCAAAAACATGTATTACATATTTTTTATAAACATTCGTTATATTTCACAAACAAATGTATATATATCATAAAGTTATAGTACCAATAGAAATATGGATACATAAACAACTGGGTAATAAGAGTTACACATTATCACCCACTTAGTTATCTATAACTAACAAAATTACAAGAAATATAACACATAATACATATCATCATAACCTGGGGAAAATAAATATAATAAAGGGTGATCTTATATGGATAGTAAGGGTAAACAATGTAAATACATAAATGTAATATGAGAATAAGGGTATAAGAACATGATCATAACATTTAAAACCCATTAAAAACATAAAAAATATCAAAATCATATTTCATTTCGTAAATATTGGTAGTTTATAAGGTATGAATTATAAGGAAATCAAAGAACATGATCCATAAGAGCATAGAATTGACATAATACATTAAATTGTGGCATACACATACGCATAGAAATTCATTTTTATAAAATTCATTGATTATTTAAATGATTATCATAGTATAATGTGTTCACTATCCTAACCATTATATCAATCGATATTCAATATCGAGACTATTATAATGGAAAAAGTCTCTTACTAAACTAGGTTCACTCCACATTACAATGTTTTTTATCTCATGAGATATCAATATTTACCTAATGCATTTGAGGCAGATATAGGTCCCACCCATAATATAATTGAAAATATATATAAATGTTCCAAAATACCATAGAACAATAATCATATAAACACCATTGAAAAGAAATGGGTTCCATATAAATTTCCTCATAGAATAACCTGTGGAAAAAAATCTTGTTTTATAATCATTTCATCATTTTATCTTAACATTTCCCACTAAAAAATAAGAAAGCTTCATTATAATTTTATGATGTTTTAACCTATAGAATAGAAATGGGTTTCATAAATATCTTTCCATAACAAACATAAACCATTCAAGAAATGAAAAAGAATGATATCCTTGATTTATAACCCCAGTAAAACATGAGTAACATCAAAGGATGTCATCATGAATAGATGATATTTTTTAAAGATCACTTGGAAAATTTAAGGAGAAAATTTCATTTCAAATTTGAAAATCAAATTTTAAAACCATATATTTTTTCAAAAACCCATTTGTTTGAAAAAGTCCTAGGAAACTTATAATAGAATCTATAAATATCATTAGAAACATTTCTGGATGAACGTATACTTTCCACATTGAAAAACATTTTTTTAAAAATAAAAAATTTAAAAAATAATTTTAATTTAAAATAAACATTGAAAATATAAATAAATATTTAAAACATTGGATAGTAATTATATTGGGAAATTTTTTTCACTTCATACACATTAAAATAAGGATTCTTGTCACATTTTCCAAAAAAAAAGAAAAATGGGCCTTGTTTGGAAAATGATAAAGAAATTACTTCTAAATAATTTTTAAAAATTAAAAAAATGGGTATCACGTATTTAATAATTCCATTGTATAATGTTAAAAAGATTAATTCATTTTTATAAAACATAGATATTTAAGAAAAATGGATTTTAACCCAAGAGGTAAATAAAGAAAAAAACTTCATAAAACAAATATTTTGGTTTTTCAATACTTTTTGTGGGGAAAATAAAAGTAAAACATGTATTCTATTGAAATAAATATATTAGAATAAAATATAATATTTTATTGAGATATATATAATATTATTTCGTTTTTGGAAGCATAACCATAAAAAATATTGATATATGATGAGATTATAACATGAAACTGTCACCACTTTGTTAACTTTTAATCATATTCACCAGGAAATAATATCATTATATTAAATATATAATATCTGGAGAATAATAAATTTTGATATTATATGTGATACTTATTGTATTTACACCCCCTAAAAGAAGATAAGTGCATAACATAACTTATGTCCCAAAGAAGACAAATTAGGACAAAATTACCTTAACTTACATCTTAACTTCCTTCACACATATTCAAATATTGTGTATAATAAATATAATTTTAGTATGAATTAATTTAATAACCATACATATAAATCTCATACCATACATGATTTACTTATGAACTTTTATTACCCTTTTACTAATAATTCTATTTTAATGTCACATTTTGGGCAACAACAACATTGTTTTTTGGTTCTATTTTGATAAGTTATTTATTTACTATGAATGTATATGTGATATAATAATTACATAAGTATAATAATATATTATATATCATATATAATAATTTAATACATAATTATATTCATTCGTGAGAGGTCTGGATGGAGAAAATAATAACATCAGTTCGTGAAGCGGTACTCCACCATACACATGAATGATGATTTTATATCCCATTTTATTGTAAAGGAGATGGATATAGGTTATTCAATTAATATAATAAATTATAACTATATGATATATACTATTTATATTATATCATATTAATTTAATAAGTTTATTAGGAATAAGAATAATAAATAAAACAAAAATGTTGATTTAAGAATTTACCTCTTCTTTAGAGAGCCTCTTTAGGTTTATACATAAATCCATGTTATAGTAGATTTATAGTAAAACTAAATAATCTAGGATGTAGTTAGGGAATTAGTTAATAATATTTGGTAGGTAGTGGCTGAATGAGAGATTTTTTAATGTGTGTACTGGAGAGGATTCAGGTGGCCTTTTATAAATGTGGTGATTGACATACTTGTAACTTTTTGTTAGAAAAAGGTGAACCAACATTATTCACATGAAAAAAGGATAAAATATATATAATTATATAAAATTATATGTTATAAGGTCAAAATTGTTCTGTAAAATGGTATTTTTATATGTTTTTAGGTCATTTTACAACATATTTTTTTAGTTTAACCCCCATGTAAATTGATTTTCACCTTAACCGTGGTAATTATTTTTTCTTATTTTCAATATTAATTTAGGTAAAAATAAAGTTTTTATTATTTGATAGTAAAAATTATTAAGATTTAAAATATGAAATCCTTTTTAGGAAATCAAATTCACATAAGTGTAAAATTTTAATGTAAAAATTAAACCCATAAGAGCGATGTGAAAGCGGTTTTCTAAAGAGAAATGTTAAAAATTTTAAAAAAATATATCAAAATTAAATATAAAAATGATTCCAATTACTAAAATTGGATCAATTAATTTATAATATATCTAATTTTACTTTTACACCCATTTAAAATCAGAAAAGTTTCTTATTGATCCTTTAAACAAAAAGGCAGTTTTCAATAGAAATTTCTATTTTTCACTATTCATTGAACAATTAATCTTCACAGTAATGTTTAAAAATGAAAAATTAAGCTAATTTTGAAATTATTATATAGAAGATGAATTTTAATTTTTCAAATTTATTTTATAAAATTTTCAAAAAATAATTTCATTAAATTTCATAAAAAGAAACAATTTTTTTTTGAGAAAATACTTTTTTCAGAACATATAAAAACTTTACCAAAAATTTCATACTTTTTTTCGATATGTGTAACTCCCAAACCCTAGTTACCTAGAGTTGGTTCAATATTTCATAACATTGGAATGATCACAAGGGATCAAATCCCGAAAGACTAATCAATTTATTTGCCTTGGAAGAACTAGTTACATATATAAGTTCTGCAGTACATTAAGAAATAAAAAAACAACATTGTGTCTCCTTTAAACATATTAATCTCCCTTAGACTATCTCAGCAGGCCATCCATAATATACTTCTTCACATCCTGGGAAAAATAAAACATAAAAGGGGTGAGCTCAGATGCACACTAAGGATAACAATATAGCGGAAACTTTCATAAATAAGCAAAAAAATTAAGGCAATGTATAAGACTAAAACCCGAGCCTTTTAATCATAATCTTCAATATAATATGGAAAATATAAATCAAATAATTCCATCTATATATTCACATCGATATTCTATTATTCGAATAATCACATGTAATATCAATATCCAATTTCATAATTATGGAATACATAATGTCAGACACCATATCCACATAGTTAAGGCCTCGTGACAAGACTACAAATAATATTTTTTCAAGGCCTTGTGCCAATAAACTAGTTTTCCTCATGAGACCTACCGATGCATTGAGGAGCTATAGCGGGCTCCCCCCATCACTTACTACGTCTAATACATTCCTCATATGAAAAGGTTAAAACAGAACATAAACCTTCGTATTAAAACTACAACAAAAAATGTTAAAACTTTAACCGTAAACCATGAATGGTATAAAAATAACACATCCATAGTCAAATATATCACAAAACCTTTAATACAATATGTAATATTGTATCATAATAATTCACCTTGAAAAAATTGTATATTCCATCAAAGGATGTTGACATAGATGAAATCAAAACCATTTAAGAGAAATATATCTTTCTATTTTGAAATCACAGAAGAATCGTGTAATTATAAAAGAAAACATTTAATTTTAAAATATTCATATAAGATTTTATGGGAATATTAGAAGGTTTTATAATGGTGGAAAACATCCACACTTGCCATATGAGGTAAAAAAAATATTTCCTTAAGTTTGTCGAAAAGGTCGTAAATGACCTTATTTGGAAAACAAAAAAAACATTCCTTTGTAAATTTTTTATAAAAATTCAAACAATGGTATAAATTAATTAAACCCAAAGTCTAGGAAATAGTAAAAATGTTTTGAAATAGTTTTTTATGAAACACGGATACATGATAAAGAGGTCCCAATAGATACTCACGTATAAACAACCTAAGATAATGAAGAGATTACAGAATTAACCCTTACCCTGTATTTTTCCTTGATAGTGGGTACATTAACCTATTTTATTATAGTTAAATCATTTTTATTAAATTTTAAAATATCAACATATATAAATATTATAGCATATATGGTCTTCTAATATTGCTTTGTTAATAATATTTCAATAGTATCATTATTTCTAGTTTTAATTGAATCATTTTACTTTATATGCATGGTTACGTAAGCCATGTCCGTTATGGATAATATGTATTTTATTCATATCCAGAATGATATTACGCTCTTAAACATTATTTTTAATCATAAAATGAAAATTATTCTTGAATGTTTATGATGGGGAATGAATATCATCGCGTCTTTGGAGACGGTAATCCGCACGTACACACGAGCAAAAATATCATTCAATTGATGGTGAAATAATATGAAATTGGATGGTGTATCATATATACAGAATAATTAATAGGTTATATTTATTATTTAAATTAGTTATACTGATCCAAATAATTAAGTGTTTGAATAACAAACTACGCCACAACGTGGAGACGGTAAGTCGTACATACACACATATGGTGACTTTTCATTCATAGGATGGATAAAATATTGAATATGGTAGTACCATATTTATAATAACATCACAGTATGTATATGGTTTTGGAGTTATTATTTTGGTATGGAAACAACAAAGAAAGTGGAAGTGGAAGAAGAAAATAACATTGTAAGAGGTGTTGCAATTATTACCTCTTCTTCCGGTGTTTCCTTTTTAGTTGATCAAAATAGATCCTTAGGTTGGCTTTCTTGTCAAATTAAGGCCAATAAGATGAAGTTAGTGTAGTTTGTAGGATATTTTAGTAGGGTTTTTCCAAGCCAAATGGCTTTGGAGATGTGATTTTGATTTAATGGTAAGTACCCTTTTATAAGAGAGGTGAGGATCAATTTAAGAAAAGATTGGAATATTATTTTATTATACAATAATATTTAGTTTATAATATATCCAAAAGGATTTATTTGGCCGCTAAGGTGGGTATGGGTCTAAAAACTCTCAACAAATGGGTTTTATACAGGTTTAGGTCACCATATTAACCTTATCTTTTTGATTTAAATCTTAGTTATATAGTTTAACTTTTACCATGTATTATTGTATTATTATAATAAATGGTTAATAAACATACTATAAAAATCCAAGAAAACCCCATGTGGTTCATTATTGATATATTTAACCTTTTATAAGTCCTTTCTCTGATCCATATGTTATTAAAAATATTATATCAATTAATAGTATAGTGTTTGTTTTAAAAAATCTTTTAGGTCAATTTTTACACTATTTGGTATTTTGTTTTTGTGAATGTCAGAAAAACTTAGTATCTTCGAAATTTTTTTATTTAATCCACCCTAACATGTAATTTTTACCAATAAAATTAGTGGAATTCATCGAAAGTCTCAATTTACATTTATTTGAATATTTATAATATCAATTATTTTAATCTTTCATTAATAAGGTAATTATTGCGTCACCATTTTGTCATAAAAAAATTTAATTATTAAATTTCTAAAAATTATAAATAAAATACCATTATGTATGAAGTTGTTTTATCTTTATAATGAATATTTATTGTCAAATTTATATTTTGTATAACCCTATATTAAAAATGGTTTAGTTGTTAAACATTGAATATAACACTTTTAACTATTCATTAAATAAAATAATAATAAATGTCATAATCTAATCCAAGTAGACCATAAAGATCATATTTTATTCCTAAGGTTGATTTTGGTATAATTAAAATTATCCAATATAATTAGGATATTTGTTAGGGTAATTATAATATCATTTTTACCTTTAATTACCCTCTTTACTTTTAACCGTGTTAAATAAAAGTCAAAAGTTACTATTCACTAAAAATTATTTTTATCTTATTAAACTACATGTTACTTATTGATGTAAACTATTTCTCTCGGATTTTTGAAATTCAATTCACAGAAGTGGTAAAATTATGTTTTAATGCATATTTGCAAATGCGCCTATAAGGTTGGTAAAATACGGTAAAAAGTTCAATAAAATTTTATATATTTAATATTATTATAAAATGACCCTAATGAATTAAATTAAACATATATAGGTATTATTTATCTATATTTACCTAAAATAAACTTAAATAAAATAAATAATTATTTAAAAATGTATGTTTCAAACAAAAACGCAGTATTTTTCACTATTCATCAAAAATTTAAAGTTTTCAAAAAAAAATACCAAAACTTCAACCTAAGATAATTTGATATAACAAAACCAAAAATGAAGTCCATTTTAAAAAATTAAATTAATAAAATTTCAAAACATTGGTATCACTATTCGTAACGGTAAGTTTGATTGGTCATGGTGTGTTAGAACTCAAAGTTGTGTAAAATGCAAGTTGTTGTATTATTGAAAGAGAAACGTACCGTGGAAGCTTGGGGTGTTACATTATTCCCTCCTTCAAATAATTTTATCCTCAATATTTATATAATATTACTGAATAAAAATATTTGTTTGGTTCTTCATCATATGTTCCTCAGGTTCACATGTTACTTCTTCCATCTTAATGTTTCTCCATTGAACTTTCACCAGACGTGTCATTCGGTTTTTCAACACTTGTTATCCAGTATAAATAATTATGATAGTTTCTTATCAATAAGACAGGTCAGGTTGCTATTCAATTTCTTCATAGGTTATTACATGTGTTAGGTCAGGCATGTATGTTCTCAAAAGTGATACGTGGAACACATCATGAACATTGGAGGGACTTGGCGGCATTTCCAAATAATAATCTACAACTCCAATTCATTCTAGAATTTCGAAAGGTCTGATGTACTTGGGAGTCAATTTTCCATTCTTATAGAATCGTATAACACCCTTCCATGGAGATACCTTCATGAAAACATGATCACTTGCTTGAAATTCCAAATCCTTCCTTCAGTTATCGACATAACTCTTTTTTTAACATTGAGCTGATTTGATGTGGGTTTGTATAATATTTAACTTTTCCATTGTTTCCTCAAAAAGTTCAGGGCCTACAAGTTTTCATTCACCAACATCATCCCAACAAGTTAGTGTGCGACATCTCTTTACATATAATGCTTTATATGGTGCAATCTAAATACTTGAATGGAAGCTATTATTATAGGAAAATTCTACCAGAGCTAAATATTGATCCCACATACCTTGAAAGTCCAGTGAGCAAGATCTCAACATGTCCTATAAGGTTTGAATAGTCAGTTCTGATTGTCCATTAGTCTGAGGGTGGTAGGCAGTGCTCAAATAAAGTTCAGTATCCAAGGCCTTCTAAAGCGTTTTCCATAATATTGATGTAAAATGTGGATCACCATCACAAATAATCAATAGGGGTACTCCATGAAGTCTTACAACTTCATTAATATATATTATTGCTAAACGTTCAGGTGAAAAAACTTATCTTAGAGTAAGAAAACGTGCTTACTTGGTAAGATGATAAAAAATGACCCATATTGCATCATTCGTTCTAGGAGTATTTTGTAGCCTCGTGAAAATTCCATTGTAATATCCTCCCATTTCCACTCATGTATGGGAATAGGTTGCATTACTTCTTTAGGATGTTGCCTTCCAGCCTTCACCTATTGAAAAACCATACATCTTGGCACATAATCTGCAATCTCCTTCTTCATATTGTCCCACAAAAAACGTTCTTTCAAATATCTATACATATTAGTGCTACCAAGGTGTATATAGAAATTGGATCTATGATCATCATACAACACATATCTTTTTATATCAGTTATGTCAAGAACACAAAGTCTCTTCCCAAATTTAAAAATTCCAACTTCATATAGAAATTCAATCAATCTCCCATAATTGACAGTTTCAATTTTATTTTGAAACTCATCATCATCAGTCTGAGAACTTTTTATCCTTTCTAGTAAATTTTGATTTGAACCTTTTGAAAATGTATTTATGTTTCACCTTCTATGATTATTCCTATATCCATCTTTACTAGATCCATTAACATAGGATCCCTTTTAACTCTCATCTTGTTCAAAACTCCATGATCGTTTCTGCTCAAAGCGGCCGCCACCTTATTTGCCTTCCCCAGGTGGTAGTGTATAGGGAAATCATAATCTTTTAGTAGTTCAAGCCATAGTCTTTACCTCATGTTTCATTATTTTTGTGAGAAAATATACTTCAAACTCTTATGATCGATATACATCTCACATTTTTTACCATAGAGATAGTGTCTCTATATATTCGAATCAAAGATTATAGCTGATAACTCAAGATAATGAGTGGGATTGTTTTTTTCATTAATTTTTACCTATCGTGATGCATAAGCAGTAACTCTATCATTCTACATAAAGACACAACCAAGTATTTTCTTTAAAGCATCACTATAAATAAAATACCCATCATTCCCCGATGGTAGAGTCAAGATAAGAGCATGACTAATCTTATCTTCAGTTCTTCAAAACATTATTCACGCTCTTTTTTCCCAAACAAATTTAACCCCTTTATGTGTGAGGTGAGTTAATGGGTTTTTAATCAGGTAAAATTCTAGACGAAATACTTAAAAACATGTTTAACCAATAAAACTACGTACCTTAGTTATACTAGTCATTTCTGTCCATTCTTGGATTTCCTTGGTCTTTGAATGATCGATAGAGATTCCATCCTTATAAACAATATTGCAAAGAAAATGGAATCTCCTAAATCTATAATTTACACTTTCTAAACTTCCCACATAATTCATTTCTTTAAATGGTTTTTAGAATAGTGCGTAGGTGATTTTCATGGTCTTCATATCTTTTAGAGTATACCAAGATATCATCAATAGATAATACTAAAAAAACATCAAGATATTCTTTGAAAACTCTATTCATTAGATCTAAGAAGACAAAGGGTGCATTAGTCAGTCAAAAAGACATTACTGTAAACATGTAATTCCCATACATTGTTTGAAATACTATTTTCAGAATGTCTTCCTTCTTCACACACAAATGATGATATCCATATCGAAGGCTAATCTTTGAAAAATATTGAGCTCGATGAATTTGGTCGAATAAATCATCAATGTGTAGTAGGGGATACTTGTTCTTTATTTTTATAACATTGATATCCCTGTAGTCAATGCACAACATCATAGATCCATAATTCTTCTTAAGAAAAAGAATAGGGGATCCCATGGAGAAACACTAGGGAGAATAAATCCTTTATTACTAAATTCCTCTAGTGGTTTCTTTGGTTCCACTATTTCCACAATGGCTATTATATAAGGGGTATTTGATTTGGGCCTTGAAACAAGAATTAAATCAATGGAAAACTGAATTCCTTGTTCTAGAGGATGTCCAGGTAAATCCTTTGGAAATGCGTCAACATATTCTTGCACAATAGGTTTATCCTCTATTTGAACATTTTTTTCCCCACACATAGTTATTTCAGTCTATACCTCCCAAATAATTGAATTTAGTAGAGCTATAGTCGTTGAATCTAGATAAGAATCAGATGGAGACGTTACTGCTCTAAAGATAAGGTACTTCTTATCATCATCTAAAATTGTAACTTCCTTATTCATACAATAAATCTTGCATCATGGTCTAAAATCCAATCTATACCAAGAATTATATCAAATTCAATCTTGGTTATGATGATGGTATTAGTAGATAAAGAACATTTATATTCCTTAATTGGAACTGATTCACAAAACTTTGTTGCAATGATACTTCCCTTAGGAGTTTTTAATAACAAATACCTTGTTCAATCAAATTGGAAATATCTAATTTTCTTAAAAAACTAGGAAGATATGAAATAATGCAATGATCCAGAATAAAATAAATCATTGGATAAATTTGAGTAAATAACTAAATTACTTGCCACCACGTCATTCGGAGCTTCAACCTTAGTAGTAGTGATTCCATAATGTTTCAATTTCTCCCTTGTCCTTTTTAAGGTAAATTTCCTTGACGGTTAAGAAATTTATTTTCATAATTCCCCATTTATCTAAAATTGTAGCATTCAACATTGAAAGACTCTTTCTTTCCCTTGCAATCAGGAGCTTGGTGGCCTTTTCACCACACTTGTAACAGACTCTCATTCCCTTCAGGAACGTACTAGGGTGTTTCTTACAATATTTACTACAGGATGGAAATTCAACTTTTCCATTCTTCCCATAATTTCCATTTCCAGAGTGTTCATTAGATCTCTTATTCTCTTGTTTTTCTTTAAAATCGTAAGACTTAAAGAATTTGTTTTCTATCTTGATAGCACATGATGCAATATCTTTTTATGATGAGAAGGATTGTGAGAGTAATTCTTGGCAGAGAAATTATTTTATCCAATCAAATAATCAATCAATATTACTCCTTAGGTTACATATATAATATGTTGCATTCCTTACTAATCTTGTAAAGTTACCCTCATACTTTTCAACATTCCCATCCTCCTTTTTCCTCATACTCAAAAATTTTCTTTCCATATTATCTTGATGGTCACGAGGAAAGTATTTTTATAATAAACTCTACTTAAACTCCCTAAATTCTATATTTAATACTTCTCCATATTCCTTTGTGTTTTGAATTAATGACCACCATTGATCTGCATCTCTCGTGAGGTGATAAACTTCCATGATAACCTTTCGCTACTCACCAAAGAATGAAATATTTTCTGTAAGGAAATTATCTATTGCTCAGCTACAAATGGATTTGTAGTCCCATTTTATGATGGTGGTTGTTTCCTCATGAAGCGGTCTAAGATTTATCCTCCACATTGTGGATTAGGTTGCTTCATACGGGTAAGGCTATTATTTATAACCTAAGGGAGTTGTCCCAGTATGGTGAAAAGCTGATCAGCACCAGTTTCATCACTAGATCCACTATAATTATCATGATTAGGAGGGAAGTCCCTAAATGAATTACGTGTTTTGATACAGTTTCCATTCATTCCACTAGACACCATTTCTAAACAATGGCATACACTAGATTAGTATATAAATCACAATACATAATTCTAACTTGTGAAACACTTAATATAAATTGAACTGTTTATAGATATAATCCATAATCATAAAAATGTTTTCTTTTAGGAGGTATGTACTCATAAATCCTTTATAATGGTTTGTAAAGAAAATGTGAAGTATTCTAATCATATCCCTCAGGAGTGTTGTAACCAAGAGTACAACAAGGCATGCTGTTATGTACGAGGATACCCCGGGTCGAGCCCAAAACTCCTTGTCAGAGTTTTCAATCCAACGTACATCTGTTCCAGAGCCGCCTCTACCATCTCATATCCAGATAGATATGTATTTCTTGTAAAATACACAAAATTACTACACTAAAAAAAATTCTAGGATGTTCTTCTATTCTAATCCTCAAAATTTATCTTAGGGAAATATTATCTAATCAGAGTTTTTCAAAATCTAATTTCCAAGGAATGTAATAAACATCCTCTGATACCCATTGTAATTCCCTAACCCTAGTTACCCAGATTCTGTGCAATATTATATAACATTGGAATGATCATAAGGGATCAAATCTTGAAATACCGATTAGTTTAGTAGCCTTTGAAGTACTGGATACATATATAATTTTTACATTACATTATGAAATGAAAAACAGCAACATTGTGTCTCATTTGAACATATTAATATCCCTTAGAATATCCATATAGGTCAGACATAATATAATTCTTCGCATCTTGGAAAAAATAAAACATAGAAAGGGGTAAGATTAAATGCTCAGTAAGGATAACAATATAGAGGAAACTGTCATAAATAAGAATAGACATTTAAGGAAATGTATAAGACTAAAACACATGCCTTTTTATCACAAACTTCAACATAATATGGAAAAGATAAATCAAATAATTCCATTTACTTATTCACATGGATATTCTACTAGTCAAATAATCACATGTAATATAAATAGCCAATTTCAAATTGATGGAATGCATAATGTCGGACATCATAACCACATAGTCAAGGCCTCCTGCCAAGACTAAAAATAATATTTTTTCAAGGCCTTGGGCCAAGAAAATAGTTTGTATCATTAGACCTTCCGATGCATCGAGGAGCTATAGCGGGCTCTACCCGTCATTTACTATTTCCAATGCATTCCTCGTTTGAAATGGTTGAAACATAACATAAACATTTGTATTAAAACTACCATTCAAAATGTTAATACTTTTACCATAAACCATGAATGGAATAAAAATAACATAACCACAGTAAAACATATCACAAAACCTTCAATACAATATGAATGATTTTATCATAATAAATCAACTTCATACAACTGTAAAATCTGTCAAAGGATGTTGAAATAGATGAAATCAAAACTATTTGTGAGAAATATCTCTTTCTATTTTTAAATAATTTAATATTCATGTGATTATAAAAGAAAATTTTTATTTTGAAAATATTCTTATAATTTGTAAGGGAATCTTAGATGGTTTTAAACGGTGGAAAATAGCTACCCTCTACATATAAATTAAAAAAACATTCTTTCCTTAATTTTGTCGAAAAGGTCGCAAAGGACCTTATTTGGAAAATAATAGAAGGATTCCATTATAAAAATTGTATAAAAAGTCAAAAAAGGTAACAAATGACTTTATCCCAAAGTATAGAAAATAGTAAAAATGTTTTGAAATAATTTTTTAAGAAACACGAATGTGGATGATAAAGATGTCCCAGTAGATACTCACATATATGCAACTTTGGATAATGAAGATATTATAGAATTAACACTTACCTTGTAATTTTCCTTGATTAAGGGTATTTTAACCTCCTATATAATATTTAAATCATTTTTATTAAATTATACAAGAACCAAATACATAAATACGATATTATATATGATCTTCTAATATTGCTTTGTAAAAAATATTTCAGTAGTATCATTGTTTCTGGTTTAAACTAAATCATTTTACGTTATATTCATGGTTACGTAAGCCATGTTTTATATGGATAGGATATATTTGATTCATATACATAATTATATTAAGTTCTTAAACATTATTTTTAATCATAAAAAGAAAATTATTTTTGAATGGTTATGATGGGGAATAAATTTCATCGCATTCATGGAGATGATAATCCGTACGTATGCACTAGCGACAATATCATTCTATTGCTGGTGAAATCGTATGTAATTGGATGGTATATCTTATATAAAAAATAATTAACATGTCATATTTATTATTTACATCAGTTATACTCATTGTTATACCCATCAAAATAATGAAGGGTTCCCACAAAAAACTACACCAGGACCTGGAGATGGTAATCCGTACATACACACGTATGGTGACTTGTCATTCATAGGATGGATAGAATAATGAATATGGTTGTACCATATTTATAATATCATAATAGTATGTATAAGGTACTAGAATAATTATTTTTTAATGGAAAAGACACAGAAAGAGGAAGTGGAAGAAGAAAAGAACTTTGTAAGAGGTGGTGAAATTATTACCTCTTCTTCAGGTGTTTCCTTTTGAGTTGATCAAAAGGGATCCTTAGATTAAAATTATTATCAAAGTAAGGACTCTATGTAAAATTGAGGGTAGTTGGGAGGATATTTTAGTTGTTTTTGGCCGAGATAAATGGCTTTGGAAGAAATATTTTGATAGAATGGGAAGTACCATTTTATAAGCGAGGTGTGGGTCACTTTAGGAAAAGCTTGAAATATTATATTATTATACATTAATATTCAGTTTATAATAGCTCCAAAATTATTTATTTGTTAAATAAAGTGGTTATGGGTCTAAAAAATCTCAAACAATATGTTTTAAAGAGGTTTAGGTCACCATATTAACATTATTTTTTAGATTTAACTCTTAGTTAAATAGTTTAACTTTTACCATGTATTCTTGTATTATTAAAATAAATGGTTAATAAACTTACTATAAAAATGCAAGAGAACCCCAAGTGGTTCATTATTGATATATCTAACATTATCTATTCCTTTGTCCTATCCTTTTATTTTTATGAATATTATATCAATTAATAATATAGTATTTCTTTTAAAAAAGCATTTATGTCAATTTGGACACTATTTGATGTTTTGTTTTTGTGAAAGTCATAACAACATTATCACTACGAAGAAAAATTATTTAATCAAACTTAACATGACCTAGTAACCTATAACATTAGTTTAATTTATCAAAAGTCACAATTTACATTTATCTGGATATTTATAATGTTAATTATTTTAATCTTTGATTAATAAGGTAATTACTGCATCATCATTGAGTAATAAATAAATTTAATTATTTAATTTCTAAAAATATAAATAAAATACTATTTTTTAGGAAATATTTCGATATTTATAATGAATATTCATAGTCAAATTTATCTTATCTATAACCCAATATTAAAAATGGTTTAGTTATTAAACTTTGAATTAAACACTTCTAACTCTTATTTAAATAAAATAATAATAAATGTCCTAATCTAATCCAAGTGGACCAAAAGGATCATACATTATTACTAAGGTTAATTTTTTTAGAAATAAACTTATCCAATAGAATTAGGAAATGTGTTTGAATAATTATAATATCATTGTTTAAAATTAATTAACCGATTTACTTTTAACCGTGATAAATAAAAGTCATAAATTACTATTCACCAAAAATTATTTTCATCTTTTTAGCTAATATTTTACTTAATGATTTCAATCGTGTCTCTTGGATTTTTGAAATTTAATTCACAGAAGTAGTAAATTTATGTTTTATGAAAATTCGCAAATGCGCCTAGAAGGTGGGTAAAAGACAGTAAAAAGTTCAATAAAATTTTATATATCTAATCTTATTATAAAACAAGTCCAATAAATTAAATTGAACATATATTGGTGTTATTTATCTATTTTTACTGAAAATAAATTTAAATAAAATAAATAATTATTTAAATAAAAAGTATGTTTTAGAAAATAACTAAGTGTTTTTCACTATTCATCAAAAAATGAAAGTTTTCTGAAAATTACAAATAATTCACTCTAAGATAATTTTGATATTCCGAATCCAAAAATGAAGTCCATTTTGAAAAATAAAATTTCTAAAATTTCAAAAGGAGGGTATTACTATTCATAACAGCTAGTTTGATTGGTCGAGGTGTGTTCGAAATCGAAGTTACATACAATGCAAGCTACTGTATTATTCAAAGAAAAGCGTACTATAGAATATTGGGGTGTTAAAATATGTATAAGTTATATAAAAAAATTATATTGAATATTTAAAAAAATATTCATGTTCATTAAACACAGATTAATTTCTAGGAAATAATGATCATGTTTAATGAATAATATTAATATTTTTTTGAGGATTTTTAAAACTCAGTATTGTGTGTAACACATGGTATTGAAAATTTTAAATTTATTGAAAAAAATATTTCAAAAAATAACATTGTATTTAAATACAATATTCAAGGTTTTTTTGATTATGATAATTAATCTCTCATATATTAAACTAAATTTTTCTGGACATTATTATTTACAACAAAGATGTATCGTTAATTCTGAAAAAAAATATGAGTTATGTATTGAATAATAGTTTATTCCACCACATCAAAATCCTTTACTAAAAACCATTACCAAAACATCACCTTGTTAATTTGTTTAATTGTATATAATAAATTATTTTCTTTGTTTAAAATGTTGGAAAATAATATTACTATATTTCTAGGATTGAAATTAATCATTTTTGGTCAATAAAAGTTCTTAAACCTTTAATGTATGTTACACAATTTAATTATAAACTTATTTCATATTTATTTTATCTATATCATGGTATGGATTGATTTTTTTATGGGACAAAACTTAACACCATAATATTATTTTATTTATTTCCTTTTAACTAAATTCAATATTTTTGGAGCTTCTGATGCACACAACATTGGGTTGAAGCGAAACACAATACTCTAATAAAATATTTTATAAACATAACCATTATTACCTATATGTTATATTTGAGGGAATGAATAGGAATAAAAAAATTATTAAATATTTTTGTATAGGATACACAAATTCATTTGTTTTCTATTTATTAGAAATAAGAATAAGAATCATTAAAAAGTAAAAAAATGTTTTCTAAAAACTTGTATATTTTCAAAGAAAAGTGTTTCATCACTTATTTTGTACTAATGACAGAATTAATTTTTTAATATTTTAGATATTTATTTGATAAAACTAACTTAATTTTTTAATTCATCACATCAAAATTAACTTAGGGTAATTATTTATAATTTTTATGAAATTGTATATTTTTTGATGAATTGTGAAAACAACTTATTTCAATTTAATACTACCTTTACATTTAAATTATTTAAAAAGATAAAAGAAAATTTAAATTATTTTTAAAGTAAAATTAGTCCTATTATATTAATATTTATCTTATATATTTCATTGAGATCAATTTTTTTTCATTTTAAATATAAAATCATTCCATAGTTTTGAGAATATCATCTTTGGAAACCCATGTTTTCGTCGCATTGGAAGGTATAATTTTAAATTTCATTATTCCATTTCTAATAATTGAATTTATAAAAAATATATTACATAATTGAAATCAAAATAATTTATATTATCTAATAAGTTCAACTTTATTTTTGACCATTACAAAAAGTAAAAGCAGTAAAATTTAATAATTATGGTTTGGATGAAAATTGATTTACGGGGGTTAAACTAAAAATATAAGGGTTTAAATGACCTAATAACTTTTAAAACACTAATTTTATGTATATATTTCTACTTTATAAGCTATAAGGATTAAAAATTATCCATTTTGAAGGCTTTTTTCATGATAAAAATATGAGTGTAATTTTTTTAAATTCAATGTTTGTCCTCTCCCCCACTTATAAATGGACACCCCCTATTCTACCCTCTTAACAATTAAAAATCCATTTGTTTCATAAAATAAATACCCTAATAACTTCACTCCAATCATTATAGATTACTTATATTGACAAAAAATACATCTTAGGAAGGTTTTTGGTGTAATTTTAAGGAGGTCATCTCAAGAATAGGTAACATTCCTAAACGACTATCTTTATTTTATTTCTTCTTCCACACCCCTAAAATCATATTAAAAAATAATAGTATAATAATACTATTATCTATCATATACTATGATGTTATTATGTTAATTTAATTACCTATATCTATATCATTTTCCATCAAATGGGAAACAAAATTATCAATCGTTTGTATAGAGGATTCCCACCCTACCAACTGATTTAATTCACTTTCCATCGCCACCTTTAAAGGACAGATATAATGATAATGTAAACACATTTATGTTATATTTATTATATTACTATTATTTTTTAAATTTAATATCACATATACAATGTTATGTTCCATTCCATTTAAAATATGATAATGTCACCCGTGTGTACGACGGTATACTAACTCATGAAACGATGTGATTTATTTTTCACTTAAGATTTACATGTAAGGTAATAAGGATAAAATAAATAAAATAAATTAATATATATGATATATATGATATGATATTGATTCTAGAAAACTCATATGTCCCCCAATTTATAAATAACTTTCCTTTTATACAAATATATATCCTCTTTTGAGGTGAATATTCAATACATTTCATAAACACTCACTTGAGGAACATAATATATTAGTTTTTTTAGAGACAAAAAAACATAATATGATTATTTCATGAATTATATTCGATGTATACCATAAACATCTTCTCACAAAGTAATCCTTTTATGAATACCCTACCTATTCCATTCTTCATAACCTACAGAATGAAACATAATAAAGGGTGAGCTCAGAAACTCTGTAAGGGTAAACATAAGAGATATCAATCTATGATCATATGAAATCATAAGATAATAATAAGTTAATGTTATCATGAAAATAACCTAATAAGTTCATAAAAGACCATTAATGTATCATAAACATGATTTTTGTCATTAAACATTATCATTTCAAAAAATATGGCCCATAAGTGTGAGAAATAATCATAAATAAATCATTAACCACAATATCATTTCATAAAAGTGTGGAACCATTATATATATAGAAAACCAATTTCATATGTCAAGGTTAACTACCAATACTATAAAATAGTTTATCGGAACTTATCACATTTTTTATATTCTGGATTAGGATGCACCTATTTCTTATAATGGATCTAGATGCAACTGTTTCCCGTAGTGGATCCGAACACACCAATTTCCCATAGTGTATCAATCCAAATGATTTTTTTCACTTCATTAACTCATTATAAATATATATACAAAAATAATTTCATGGATATAGAGTTACCACCCATATCATAATAAAAAAATAATTATGAGTGATACTATATCATTAGAAACTCATCATATCATGACATATTAACCTGTTTAAAGATAACGGGTTTCAAAAACATCCCAGCCATGAAACATATCATAACACTTGAAAAATAAATGGGTTTCATGAAAACTAAATCAAAACATACATTAATGACTAATATAAATAATAAGGATGATATTGTTAAATTTCATCCCAAGTAAAGAACTAGTAACATCAAAGGATTTCATCTTAGATTGAAAATTATTTTGGAAGATCACTTGGGACATTTTCGAAGGAATGTATCCTTTAAACATTAAAAAACATTTTAAGAAATAATACATTTTAAAAATACTTTTCATTAAAAATAACCTTGGAATCCAAACACTATTTACACAACATCATGAACGTGTTAAGGGTTATATTCCCTTAATCAAAATATCATCTTTCCATTAAATCACTTTTTTATGATATCAGTTCAATTTAATATATTCTCCCAGCTAATTAATGAAAAACTATAATGGAACAATCTATTTATGTTTTATGTTTCTAATAACCAAAATACCCTGGATAAAAATACAATTATTTGAATCCCAAAACCTAATTATCTTTACACACCATTAACTAGGATTCATCATATTATTCCATGAAAATTCTTTCCCTTATATACCATTTTAGTCTCTTCATTATTTGTAATATGTTCATTACTCATTAAAACTTTTGTATTTTATACATTATATTTCCCTTTACAATATCAATGTTCATAATTCTAATACTTTCTACATTTTAAACATTCAGTCTTTAATGATATATATGGGATATGATTATTATCATCAACTTTGTTAACCATACATTTCATTTTTCATTTGAAATTACATGATTTGTGTCCTCCTTTTCCACTCTCAAAACATATTCCCATTCCTCTGAAATATTCACAGGGGTGATTCTTTCCACATTATTGACACATAGAAAACTGAATATTGTTTCCTCAATGGTTTCCACCACTTAAACACTCAACAAACTCTATCATTCTCTTATTTTTTTAGTCTAGGAATTGGTTAAGGTTAATATTGTTAATAATATATCACGATGACGTATTAGGCATAATCAAAATATCATTCACTCTAGTTATCATCCCATTTTATTTCTCATCAACACATTTTTTATCACATTTAACATTTATCCAATTCCTTCTGGTTTCCACTATTCGATAAAACAAAAAGGCCATATTGCGAGTAAATAAATTCATAGTGGGAAACCACATAATCATGAAAAATCACAAATGTGATGTCTATATAATGAATCATTATTTTCAATCATGGATACATTAGGTTTATCTTACTCTATTCATAATAATTTTATATTTAAACCATTCATGATGGTTTATAATGTGTTTTTTAATTTCTAAAGCACATCCCTTGAGATTCTCAAACCCAAGTGTGTAAAAAAACCCATGGTTGTGAAATAGGAGATGATTGATTCTATCTCAATGAAAATTTTTAAAATTTATCAAACCTAGGTACCTTCATTATAGTGATACATCCACTTTTAGTATCTATATAGAGATATAATTTCTTATAAACCACTTTCTCTATCCTTTATAAAAACTCTAGTAAATTTTCCTATACATTGTCTCATCCTTAGAATAATTATCATAAAATTTTATAAGAATATCAATAAATTTTTCTTATCATAGTTTCAAAAGTATAAATAAAACATTACACTTACACCAACTACAGAGATCTCATATTTTATACATATATATCACATCTTCTTAGGTGAATATTGAATAAATTTTATAAACACATGCCTGAGGACCATAAAAGATTACTGTATTTTGAGACTAGAAACAAAATATTATTTTTTAATTAAATATATTAAAAATTATATACAAAGATCTTCTCACATTTAACTAATCTTAGGAATACCCTACCTAAATATTTATTTATTAGTTGGGTAAGGAAACCTAATAAAGGGTGAGCTCAGATACACAGTAAGGGTACACATAGAAGATTTCAATCTATGATCATATAAAGTCATTTGACATGTATAAGGATATTTTATCATGAAAATAACTTAATATGTCCATAAACAACCTTTTATTGATAATAAACATGATTCATGGAATAAAAAAATATCATTTTAGAAAAAATACCCCATAAGTGTGAGAAATCATGAATCAATCATTATGTATAATATCATTTCCTAAAAGTGTCTCTGTATTATAAATAAAGAAAAACAATTCCATATGTAAAGTTTAACTACAAAAACCATCAATATATTGGATCAAGACTTATTACAAGTCTCTTATTGTGACATGTGTGTGGATCAGGACATTCCTATTTCTTATAGTGGTTCAAGCCCATTTACTTGTTTTCTATTATTATCTCATGATATATAAAGCATTACCCAATTAATTGGATGGATATATAGGTCACACCTATATCATAATTAAACCATAGTTATGTGTTTCACCATATCATAAAACTTTTAAAAATGTCATTAAATCATAACCTGTGTCAATAAAATGAGTTTCATAAACATTTCATCAATTCACTATAGCATGACCAATGAAAAATAAATGGGTTTCATAAAAATATTATCAACATAAACACTAACCATCCATATAAATAATAAGGATGGTATAATTGAGAATTATCTATTGTAAATCACAAGTAACATTAATGGATGTCATTATAGATGGAAAATGGTTTCGAAATATCACTTGGAATATATCAGGAGGAATATTGACTTCCTAATTTTAAAAACTCTTTTTAAAACATAAATTTTTTTCAAATTTTTTTTCTTTAAAATCACATTGGAATCCTATAATTGAATATTTAAAAATAATTAAAAACATTTATTAAGGAAAATATCATTTCATTTTTTAAAATAACTTTTTGAAATTAAAAATTCAAAAAAATGTTGGAAATCATTTTCTGTGAAAATAAACATTGAAAATTATAATTGAATATTTAAAAAAATTATTTTTCCATGATAGATGAAAATATCATTAATGGCATACACATAAAAACAAATATTCCCTTCACATTTTCTATAAAACCAAACTAGCATTTTTTGAACAATGGAATGAATACACCTTTACAAAATTCTAAACAAAAACAAGGGTGGATATTTCTTTTATAAATCATTTTTATAATGATAAAAAACAATTTTTAAAACATATTTAAAAAACGTTTTTTGGGAATAAAAACATGTTTTCTTTTGAAGAGAAAAAAAGAATATTTTCTTTAAAACATTATTTTTCTCTTCTAAATACCTAGAGAGAGGAAATTAAAGGGAAAATATGTATTTTAGTGGAATAACTAGAATATAATAAAATTACTGAGTTTCTTGAGAGATATATCATAATATTTCATCATTGTAAGAATAATCATAATCAATCATAACAATCGATAATATTATAACATAAAATTCTTACCACATTAATAAATTTTTATCATAATCACCATGAAAGAATAACATTATATGAAACTTATAATATCATGTAAATAAGTATATTTGTGATATAACATGTAAAAGGGATATTATATACCCCTCATGAAAGAATATTGGTTCATAACATAACTTATGTCCCAAAGAAGGAAATTTGATACCAAAAACCCATTACCTCTTTAGTAACATTTGAACTGTAAACCCAATGATAGAGAGGTAAAAAAATTGATATGTAAATACACAAATTTTTAATTATAATAATATTAAAATATATTCAGGGGTATTATATACACCACATAAAAGAAACATGTGGTGAATATGGCATGCGTCTCACAGAAAAATAAAAGTGAGAGGGAAATGAAATATCTCATTGATAATTGTTGAACTATAAACCCCAATAAATATATATCCTAAAATATATATATAAGTACAGAAAATAAAAAGAAAATAATAAAAAAATAAATTCATGAGAATTATATACACCATATAAAATAAACACACGGGGGAATATGGCTTGTGTCTCACAAAAAAATAAAACTAAGATGGAAATCCCTCATCGCTTTGGTCACTTTTAAACTATAAACTCCAGGAAAGAGAGATAATAAAATGGATATGTAAATCCCAAAAACAGTGTAATAATAATAAAATAATTTCATGGGAAGTATATACACCACAAAAAATAAACACATTTTGAATATTTATTTTGTCTCCTAGAAAAATTATAGTGAGAGAGAAATCCATTACCATAAGTGTTGACTTATTTCAGACATTTTTGAACCTCACATATAATAAATATATGTTTATTATAAATATATTATTAAAATATATTTATATATATCATACCCCAATTTATTTTCTTATGACCTTTCTTTTCCATTTTTTAACAATTCCATGTTAATGTCACGTTTCTGGAAATAACTACTTTGTTTTTCATATATGTTTTGATTTTATATTTTTGGTCTTATTATTTTGATAATATCTACTTAATAAAAATAATTTTAACTAATATATAAATATCGTATGTATACATTAAATATGTTTTTACAGAAATCAATAAGATTAAGAGATATAAAATAAAATACATCATGTATGGAGATAGTAGGTCGAACGTACATGTGAATGATGTTTCCATTTTTCAATAGATTTGAATAAATAAAGGTAAATAATATATTTACATTAGAAATTATATTTTATGTCACATATATCACATATTATCATTACACACTTCCTTTCTTTATTTCATGTAAATGGTGAATGAATCACATTGCTTCGTGGGGCAGTAGTCCATCATTCACACGAGTGACGTTATTGTATTCCCATGGAATGAAATTTATGAAGGTATATGGGATATAATAATTTAATAAGTATAATAAAATCATAAATATCATATATAAAGATAATATATCATTATATATATCTGTTATTAGTGGTGATGGAAAATAAATAACATCTGTTCGCGATGCGGTAGTCCATCATGCACATGAATGATGATTTCATAACTCATTTGATGGAAGAGGATATAGATACTGGAAATAAAATTAAAATAATAATATATATGTATATTTAATATATTGATTCTATTATATATTAATTTTTAAATTATAATTTAAGGAGTAAAATAAAAAATTAAAATAATGCACTTAGTTTGGGATGTTACCTCTTCTTAAGACAATTTCTTTTCTTTTACACCAATTGAATAAAATAATTGTTCTAGTATGAGATAAATGATGTAAGGAATTTATATTATAATTTTTTTCTAAACCAATGGGTTTTAAAAGGATGAATATGTGAGGAGAAGAGGTAGTCATTTATAAGTGAGGTGATTGGTACATTTATAATATTGTGAAATGAAAAAGGTATTCCCACATTTGTCTCAATCAAAAAAATCTTAAAAATGGTATTTTTTTAGATGATAGAAGATATAAATTCAAAATTTGTTGATAAAATTTCTTTTGGATATGTTTTGGGAAATTTTTATCCCGTATCTCTTTCGTTTAATCCTTTGGTAATCCAATTTTTACCTTCACTATAGTGAATAATTTTTAAATTTTTAATACTTGTTATGGTAAAATTTTAATTTGAACATATTAGATAATATAAATTACTTTGATTATGAATACTATATCCATTTTAAAAATTCCATTCACCTAAGTGACAAAATTTATTTTAAAATTAAACCCACAAACACGATGTGAATATAATTTTCCAAAGAGAAAATGTTCAAAGGTTTAAAATGTTTTTATTAAAAAATTAATCAAAAATATAATTATAGTGATATAAATTAGATTAATTTATATATTTTTTAATTAATTTTACATTTAAACCCATTTTAATACAAAAAACAAACAATATATACTCTTCAAATGAAAATATAGTTTTCAAAAAAGTACTTTTCATTATTCACTAAAAAATTAATCCTTTAAGAAAAATACAAAAAATTCACCCCAACAAAATTTTGAAATACTTATTTAAAAAAAATTATTTTTCCAAATATATTTTTTTAATTTGGAAAAAATTAACTTTAAAATAAGTTTCCAAAATATGACAAAACAACATTTTAGAAATTATAATTTTAATAAAAAAAATTGGATTTATACTTATCTATTGTATATGAAACATATAATATGAATGTTTATATTTTATTTATTGAATATAAAATATATAAATTTCATTAAAATAATTCATCAAAATTGATTTATTTTATTTATTAAGATAAAATTTGTTTTCATGTAAAAAAAATCTTTTTTCAGAAAAACATTTCCTTTTTCAAATGGGTTTTTTTATTTTCATTTATAATTTAATTTGATATCAACGAATTCATCATATATTTTCATATTTCATTTAATACTATTCATAACCTCCATTGAAACGGATATTTGATAAATATCATATAAAATGATAATATTTTAACAGTATTTCATGTTTTGTTTAACCTGGGTGTGGCGTGTAACGTAAGTTAAACCGACATTTATAGGTAATGAAATATAAACTAATCATTTCATACAACGAAACATTTCAAAAAATTACATTTATTTGAAAAAAATAAAAAATAATCAGGGTTTTACACACTCTCTTACCCTTTCAATCATTTTGGGAATGGTATCGTTGATCATGCATTCATATTTTATACTATCTTCATGAAGTGATGTGATTAATTTTACATTTCCAATGATCATAAATGGTTTAAAAATTTATTTTCTATGTAAATATGATATTTATATCATTAGTATCATTATAGATAATATGGATACCACTACTGGAAAAATACCCCATACCAACGGTTTGGAAGCATTGTTATAGGCCTACAAACTATTGGTATAGACTATACCAACAGTTTGGAGAACCGTTGCTAAGTAAGCCATGGGGATAGGTCTATACCAACGGTTTTGGGAAAACTGTTGGTATAGACCTATACCAACGGTTTTCAAAACTTTTGGTATAAATATAATGAAAATCTATACCAACGGTTCAATAAAACCGTTGGTATATGTAATTTTAAAAACAATCATCTGGTTGGTTTTGATCCGAGCACCTCCTGTTTGTGATTGAATGACCGAACCACTAACCTAACTCACTTTTGTTGCATAATTTCATATATATATATGTATGTATGTATGTATGTATGTATGTATTATCATAAGTATTTTAAATTTTGATTTATTTTATGTCCTCTGTAAGAAGATTCCAATAAAAATACATGTACCTATACCAACGGTTCTAAAAAACAATTTGTATAGACCTATACAAATAGTTTTGAGAACCGTTGGTATAGGTTCTTTGATTTTGGGACTCATACCAATGGTTTCTGACAAACCATTGTTATAGAATCTCGTTAATGGACCTATACCAACGGTTTTCCCAAAAACGTTGGTATAGGTCCTAATTAGTGAACTATACCAACGTTTTTCCCAAAACCATTGGTATATCTCCAAATTAGTGACCTATACCAACGGTTTTGGGAAAACTGTTGGTATAGGTCCATATAAGTTACCTATACCAACGGTTTTAGCGAAACCGTTGGTATAGGTCCAAATTAGTTAACTATAACAACAGTTTTCCCAAAAACGTTGGTATAGATCATATTTACAGTAGTGTACATATCATATTCAAAAGAAATAGATCTTTTAGGACAAAACATATTTCATAAAAGAAGGAAATTAACACTCAAAATAGTGAAAATAATGACATATTATTAAAAATGGAAAGTAAAATGTAATAATAATATCATATATGATATTATAAGTATTAATATGGTTTTGATATAATTTAATAAATTTATAAAACCCATTAAAAATAAGTTTAAATCATATTCCTTTAAATAAACACAAGAGGATGGGGACTTCTTTTTGATTTCCCTTAATTGATTCATATTTTATTGTTTTTTCCCTAATTTATTTTATATGGTGTACATACTACCCATTTTACATATAACGTCATAAATATTTCATACTACATGTTATTTTAAATTTTAATTTCAATCATTTTATCTAAGTGGGTTTACATAAAATTACCAAATGGTGAAGAACTTCAAGATCAGATTTCTATTAATTTGGTAATAATACATATTCATTGTATTTGAAATTATTTGATTATGCTTGATGTTTCCAACGCTTTCTCCGGGGAGCACGCATCCGTCTATGAGTACGCACTGCTGTTACCCTGCATTCGAGCTTTCCAAAGGTGGGCGACATTCGCTCCTTGTTCAGGGACGTTTTCTCCTTGATCGAAACAAGATGATGGGATGTCGGTTCGTCCTTCCGTGGATTCCTCCTCAGAACTTGTCACCTAGTCAGGGTCTCCCTCAAATATTTAAGTCATGGTTCATGAATCTCATTCTCGGTACCATATCATCATGGGAGCCGGTTAATTACACTACATCCGTCAGGACATTCCATGGGGTCCTGAAATGGTAGCGACCTTCGGTCAGAGTAGACGACAACATCAGGCATGTCGGGGCATCTCTGGGTGCGTGGAAATTGGGGAACATGTATTCTTCCTCATTAGAGGGCATCTCAAGGCTGTAGAACCTGAGGCATCCCACGTTGAATGCGGAGAATCATATGCCATAGGCATGCATCTTAGTTTTTTCTCAGCTTCCCTCATTTAAAACGGGGTATGTCATGAGTTTAACGTCTTACGGAGAAATTTACGCCAAAGGCGTGTCATCCAAGTTTTCCTCAGGCATCTCATGTTTATCATGATGTAGGACACGAGTTTAATACCTTGAGGGGACGGTATAAGGGTGATCAAAACTTATTATAGAGACAGATCAGAGGTGGTGTGTCCTGTAGAGGGGAGATGTCACACCGTGAAAGCTGACATGGACACCACTGAGGGCAGATCAGGGGGTGTGCTCCACAGAATGGGGAAACACTAAGGTTTACCATTGGGTGGGATTGAACCTCAGGGAGGTTTCCTACATACACTATAAAGAGGACAAGGATACAAACCCATGTAGTTCGTAGGGGTGATGAATCGGGGTGCACACATTGGACAGTGGCCCAGAGACATGATGGGGCTTACGTGTGGATAGCGGCCCATGTGCCACTAGGAGTAGCGAGGAGGTGGATGGCATGATCCCATCGGGATGTGGCAGCCTAGGTATGAATTAGGATAGATAATGGAGAGTTTAATAAAGTGGAGGGGGAATAAAATGGGACCATTGCAAAGGCGATGGGGAAGTTGGGATTGAGCCTCATGGAGGCCTCCTACGTATCCTCGTGGCAGGGAATCAATGTCCGCGTAGTTCGGGATGGTGTGCCGGAGGACCGACGTGAAGGTGGACCTTGGTCCAATGGGTGTTGGGCTTGAACCTCATGAGGTTTCCTTCGTAACATTCCTTAACACGGATCAAAATCCTCGTAGTTTAGTAAAGGGCGTGTCGGAGAACCGATGTGAATAAGGACCTTGGTCCAGGTGGATAGTGGGTGTCAGCGAACCGACGTGAAGAAAGGACCTTGCTCCGATGGGTGATGGGCTTGAACCTTAGGGGGGCTTCCTACGTACCATGCCTTGACATGGATCAAAGACCACATAGTTTAGAAGGGATGTGGGTGTCAGCGAACTGACGTGAAGGTGAACCCGTGGGTCCACTGGTGGTGGGATTGAACCTTGCGAGTATTCCTACAAACTATGCCTTTACAAGGATCAAAGTCCTCGTATTTTGGGATGGTCACAATGGATTACCGCTGGACCAGCATGTAGTTTAGCTTCATGCAAGATGAGGGTGAATCCTGATGTGAATAAATGATGTGCAGTGGGATTGATCCTCGTGGAGGCTTCCTACATACCATGCATTGACATGGATCAAAGAACTCATAGTTCAAATGGATGTACAGTTTAATGTCATGCAGGACATCATACAGTTTAACGTCATGCTGGATGGGGGTTGGTGTCATAGTTGATGCTTACTCTAAGCCCACATGAGTCATGCTCGGTGTGAGAAACAAGAGACAGTAGAGACCTAACGATCACGTCGCGAAGGGTGCGTCTGTGGGAAGCGAAGAGGGGCTTATGCGTTAGGCGGCCCATGGTGCCCAGACTTACTCTAGGATGGAGACCCGAGGAGAAGGATGGTGATTGTTTTGGTCTTGAGCCTTGAAGAGGCTTCCTACGTATCCCCGTGGAAGGGAATCAAAGTCCACGTCATTCTTCTGATGATGGATTATCACCGATTGGGGGTTTCAACAGCTTACTGGTGGATTGGGTCATAATGGCTTACTGCTGGATGAGGATGTCAACGGCTTGCCGCTGAATGGGGTAGCAACAGCTTACCGCTGAATGGGGTTGCAACGGCTTACCACTGGATGAGGATATCATCGGCTTGCCACTAATTGGGGTCTCAACGGCTTACCACTGAATGGGGTCGCAACAACTTACCGCTGGATGAGGATATCATCGGCTTGCCGCTGATTGGGGTTTCAACGGCTTACCGCTGAATGGGGTCGCAACGGCTTACCGCTAGATGAGGTCGCAACGGCTTACCGCTAGATTGGATCACAACGGCTTACCGCTGATTGGGATCACAACAGTGGATGGGGAATACACGAGGATGCTGCCTGGGTGCTGCTATGGAGCGGCAATGGTGAACGGGGATTACGTCAGGAAGCTACCCGAGTGCCGCTATGGAGCGGTAATGGAAAAGGGGGTTTACGCGAGGATGATGGCCGGGAGCCGCTATGGTGCGACAATGGTGAATGGGGCTTATGCAAGGATGCTGGCCGAGCGCCACTATGGAGCGCCAATGGTGAACAGGGCTTACGCAAGGAAGCTGCTCGGGCGCCGCTATGGAGCAGCAATGGTGAACGGGGCTTAGACAAGGAAGCTGACCGGGTGCCACTATGGAGCGGCAATAGGGAAGGGGGCTTACGCGAGGAAGCTGCCTAGGTGCCTCTATGGAGCGGTAATGGTGAACGGGGCTTATGCAAGGATGCTGCGTGTAATGTCTTCCTCATGTATGGCCATGAGGGCATCCCAACCCACTGGTGAATTGATTCCCTCACTTGTGCACTGGTGCACAAGAGGGATAATGCCAAGGGGAGTTGAGATCGTTCCACTATAATCATGGCATTAGGCATATAATGCTTGGAGCATAAGGCATCTCTTGTATTAACCAAGAGGCATCCTATGATTGGAACATAGGATGTACTACAGTTTAGAGTCGTGTAGAGAGGACTGTTGGAATCTCATGCTAGAAGCTTGAGGCATCTTTCATATTCGGAAAGAGGCATCCTATGTTTGGAATATAAGAAGATCACTACAGTTTATAGTCATGTAGATAATACTGTTATCATCTCATGCTGGGAGCATAAGGCATCTCTTATTTGGAGTAAGAGGCGTCATATGTCTGGAACATTGGGTGAACTACAGTTTATAGTCATGTAGAGAAGACCATTGGCATCTTATGCTTGGAGCATAATGCATCTCTTGTTTGGAGCAAGAGGCATCCTATGTTTGGAACATAGGGAGTACTACAGTTTAGAGTCTTGTAGATAGGACACGTAGGCATAAAGCACATGGGAATGGATGGTGTTGGGTCTTACACGAGGGCGTCCCTTTCTGGTTCAACCTAGAATAGGAGCCAAGTGATAGGGTTAGGAGGTGTTGCTTGAGGAATGGTTCGACTCAAGGTACTTGGGGAATTGATGATGGGAATCTCAACTCACGACATGGGAATGAAACCAAGAGGAATATGTTGACTCGAGGTGTTTCATGGTGTGCGGAGGAGTGTCTCAAATCATGGTATTCCATAGGTTGAAGGTGGGTGCGCATAAGGGCGCAATGGAAAATCCCGAAGTCGCGGCCTGAAAAGACCATGGTGCGACTGTCCATTTATCATGGGGGTCTGTGATAGTAGTGAAGGGACCGCCCGGAGGGCCAGGACCGCAGCCTGGCACTGACCCCGAGGGGGGGGGGTGCGGTGGCGCAACCCCCGCGGTATGGACCGGTGGGCACGAAGGTAGGATCCTCACAAAGGATTGGTCTTTGTGAAGTAGCTTCATGGAGCAAAGGGGATTGGGGATCACGTGGTGTCGCGAAGCATGGGACTCTTGCGGAGCAAGTGCGGCTCGCAGAGCAAAGTCTCGTGGATCAGCATCGCGGAGCATTGGCTCACGGAGCATGGACTCACGGAGTATGGTCTCTCGGAGTAGCATCACGGAGCATTGGCTCGCTGAGCATGGACTCGTGGAGGCTCGGCTCGCGGAGTAGCAACACGAAGGAAGCTGCTTGTGGAGCATGGCCTCGCGGAGCCGCAAAGCGGAGCTCCGTGGACCGGGAGATTGGCCGCCCAAGGGGCGAAGTGGACGTGGCCATCCTGGCGAGGGGGGGGGGGAGCTAGGTATTTATAGGCAAGGGGCACCACGAAGCAAATCTTGCTCGGTGCGCAGAGGGAGCTTGCGCCGCGGTGGATCGCGAACGTCAAAGACAGTCGCAGAGCATCCCACCTCCGTTGCTTCATGGTGGGTTCGCAAATGTCAAATTCATTTGCAGAGCATCCCACCTCCTGTACTTCATAGCGGGTATTCGTGGCACGTCACGAAGGTCAAACAGGTTTGCGGAGCTTCCCACCTCACTACTTCACAGCGGCGCTCCACGATCGCAGAGGGGGCTTCGCGAATGGGCTTTCCGAACCAGTTTTCCAGCCCAACTACAAATGTCCATAACTCCTAATACATAACTCCGTTCAGGCCCTGCGACCTACCAAATTGAATCTTGCAAAAAGGTCTACGATCTTGCATCGTGTATGGAAGCGTTTGGAAAATTTTGGGGACGCGTTTTCTGGGGTCTACACTTGTAAATAATGTTTACTATCTTTTGTTGTATTCGAACTTGTTTTATTTGGAATTACATTTGATAAACAAGATAAATTCCTTGATTCACACATCATAATTATGATCATTTTAAGGTATTTTGTCTCAATTACCATTTAAATGAGACATATTTGTTAATATGAACCTATTCACTTGCATGTGGTGTATATACTTCCATGTTGACATATTTAAAATGAATACATATTAACTCAAGATAATTAATGATTCAATTATAGTTTATCCACATTATTTTTATAATGGATATGAATATTTCCTAATATATATTTCATTCTTACATATGGTGTTTACTTTGGAAGTTATTTGATTAACTAAGGAAATATTGATAAATATGTGTTATTTAATCAATGGGGATATTTTTTGATAGTTGTATTTATCATGAATTCAATAAATTAATCCATATATGGGGATTTATTTGGACATGCAGTGATGGGAGGAGCAATGTATTATACATCCCCTGGATGCATCGACAAGTCTCATAAGACAAATCAGTTGAAAAAATTAAAAGGGTTTCTCACTGTAGTTATAAACCATTTTGTGAAAGTTCTTAACATTAGAGGTATCATGATTATTGAGACCATATAATCTAGTTATTAATTATTTACTTCATTTATGATTTTATTATTATTATTATTATGTATGATATTTTCACAATGATATTATCTCTGTACTCAATTATTTCTCTATTTTTTGATTAAATTGAATGTGTGTTCAGTTATTTACCATGAAATATTTACAATGCCTTATCTAATTTTTATAGCCATGTTATTGGTTAAATGAAATTTGTGTTTATTTATTTACATTCCCATATTTATTATTCTTTTTTGAATCATGATAGATTCCACTTTCTGTAACCCATGAAAATATTTTGGGATCACCCTTATTTTGTTTCCTTTCCTCAAGATTTGAGGAAGAAATCATGAATGAGTTTTCAAGGATGCAATCATTCAATTTTGTTATGTACTATTTTTTATTTTATATTACCAATATACTATGGGTATCATATATTTATCTTATTATACAAAACAACTAAATAGATCTGTCCTTTGGAATTTGACCCCTTTGTATCAATTCCAATGTTATAAAGTAGGCATTGGCTCTAGGCTATTTTAGTCAGGGTATCTATAATTGGAATTGAAGGAAATTTAGTAGAAACCAGGAGAATGGGATTATTGAATGTATCATCCAGTTACTGACCTCAACAGTACATATTTAGATATGTCATGGTTTTTCCTTTACATTGACTATGTAGGTCTAAGATTTAATTAGATGGTTCTTAGAATGGTGAAGTCATATATATTTTTTACTCTTAACTTTAACAGGACATTTCTATAGGCTACTAGAGGGTTACACACTATGTAACTAGGTTACACGATGTGTTATTGTCTCTAGGCACATACTATGAAGCATTCACACCGTGAAAGGTTACATGATGTGACGATCCTTTACATATCATCAGTCATTTAATGAATGGGTTTTCATTTAAAGCATCATTTTTTGCAGTGCTTATGGAACATAACTATTTCATGAAGTGTAATACCCCGAATACACTTTTTAAATATGAATCATGACTAATCAATCACTTTTATATTCTCTCTAAATTTATTCAAATCGACACAAATCCTTCCCCAGGTGATCTTGGAACTCTCCAACCTTTCTAGATCCTTTTTTTCAATGTCTGATCATCATTGTGTTGGCATTATGATTCCCATGTAATATTTCTCCCAAATTATTTATCTTTCTCTCTTTATCCTACTTTGGGATTTCAATATATCATCCTGTAATTGATGGATCTTTGGTCTCTGATGTTGGATCTCATTTCTAGTTTGAGTTTCTAGGTCTACTATGACTTTGTTCTCCTTGGAAGGATTTGTTTTGAGTGTTGAGATTCTGAAAAAAGGTATGTGATTCCATCATGCTTTGCGAAATTGGATAACTTGATTTTCTTAATTTATTTAAATTTTAGATTTAAATAAAATTACTCTAATTTTCATTCAAATAATTTAATAAACCATATTCCAGTGAATTGGGACACTTGAAGTGGTTTTGTCATGAAAATTTGGAAAACCCATAATTCCATTAAATATGGGGGTGTTTATGTAAAGTAGTTGATTTTAATTGTTTAATTTAAATTCTAGATTTGATGAAACCTATTCTTGCCAAATTATTTAATTTAATTGGGGAAATGAATTTCAAAATTGATGGAATTGGTTTTGAATGCATTTCAAACTTCTGAAATGGAATAATTTTGTTTGATAGAAATCCATTGGTTTTATCTTTTTAAAAATACATGTTTTTATTAAAAAATATTTTGGTTTTAAATGGAAAATTGGAATTTGAAATAGGGTAATTTGATTTAATTTTATTTTAAGAATTCTTAAAATAAAATTCCCATCATTAATTGTGTAAGAGCAAAACATAGACATTCAAATTTTGTGAGTTATTTGGACTCTCTGTGATTATAGAACATCCTAAAACATAAATGAAGTATGCCACACTCCTAATGGGATGGTGATGAGTCCACTTTGGATAGTGTTAGAGGGACATTTGTATACACATATTTTCATGATCACTTAGAGTGTTTGGAGTCCTGTAGCCTGAAATGTTCATACCTATTTGGTAGATGACCATGTTTCTCCCTTGTTTTATATTTGATAGACAAATATATACCAATGTAGTTAGGCTGATTTACAAACATTCTGAATTTATATAAACTATTCGAAATAAAATTTTTATTTAATGCATTATTTTAGAAATATTCCATCACTTGTAATGCCTTTTATTAAAATACTTTCCATCATTTTAACTGTACATCATTATTTCTATAAATATGATATAAAATTACAAACATGTTTATTTAAAATGGAAATCATTCCATGTGTTAATATATCAATTTGATATTTTATAAAATCCATGGTCAGACCCTACTAGGATTTTTAGATCACACTCTACTTGTGCCTTTAGGTGTCTATAAATCATCTCATTCGGTGGGTTAATATGTTATTTGGTAGCATCAACCCATAGAGAAGATGTGCGAATAGGATCCCGGGGAAATATTTTTCTGAACTAATGTGAGTGAATCCTCCAGTGGACCTGAATCTAGTTGATGTGATTGTTTTCACTATCCAGGTATTGGGACAGGCACCACCACCAGTCCACATTCACGCTCATACTATAGATCCTCAAGGGGATGTTTTTAAGAATAATTATCAATATTTACATCACTAGAAGACACTGATTTTCAAAGGCTATACTGATCATCAACATGTTGTAGAATAGTTGGGATGTATAAGTAGTCTTATTGAGTTTTTGGACACCTGAGATGAAGACCAAGGTGAAGTGCGCACCCTTTATGCTAAAGGGACCAAGAAGGAGATGGTTGGACACAATATTGAAGGAAAAGAAACATGGTGGAATATAGTGGAAAGAATTCAAGGTTCTTTTCAAAGACCAATTGTATCTGATGAGACAATGAAGGATTAAAATTTAAAGATGGGACATTGATCATATATCTATTATCAGGTTTTTTTGTAGAAGATTTCCACTTATGATGATGTGTTGGATAGGGTGATAATGGTTGCTATGGACCTGGATAGAAAGTTAGTGTTGATGGGAGTTACTTTTTCTCCCAGTGGCATCATGATTTACATCAAGGGAAAGTGTAAGTATGATGATTCTTGTAGTATTTCTCAACAGAAGGGTCATTCCATACCTCTTATAGAGCTAGGATTAAGTCTATTTATTCTCTACCAATGTGGAAATATATGACATTCTAAGATGTTTTTCACTAAGAAACCCAATAATTATAGATCTTGAGGATGTTTAAGACACTTATAATGACTATTCCATATATTTTCTACTCCACGTAGTGGAAGAGGATCATCATCTACTCTTAATTATTTGGGGAAATTAGATATTTCACATTTAAAAGGGTTCCGTCTATAGGAATCTAGAATAAAGCTACTTCACACAGTATAACAGAATACAAGGGAAGAGGTTATGGGTTTAGAAACTGTGAGAGGTACCATTACTATAGTTTTATCATTCGTGACTACTCTATTATTTAATAGTGCATTTCAATCATTTATTTCAACATGTATTGTTAATATTCTATGTATTCTTATTGATATTTTATCATGTAGAATGGATATTACTACTCCCCATGGTATGAAGAGAGAGTAGGATCTCTATTGTCCTACTCATGTCTTATCTCAATCAGATGTTCAGTATGATTTTAATTTTTGAGTCCTCTAAATGAAACCTCTTGACATCGTTTTTAGAATGGATCTGATCATTGCTAATAAATTCTGAATTGACTGTTATGTTGGACGGGTCTACCTTAATAAACCCAGTGTCTTATCTCTTATATTCCAAGTAGAATTGGACCCAAGGTTGTGAAGGGTTATAACATATTATCTAGTATTGGGAAATGTAATGTCAATGTTTTATTTTGATATGGCGTAGGAATCTTTGAGAAATGATCTACATCCAGTTTTCATCGAGTTTCTTGACATGTTTCTTTTTTATTTCTCTATTTTTCCAATGTTAAGGGAGGTCATGTTTTTCATTGACTTGATTCCTAGTGCTCAACAATTTTATATTCCTTCTTACCATTTGGATCTAGATGAAATGAATGTGATAAATTCCCAATTAGATGATCTATTTTAGATAGGATTTATACACCCCAATTGTGTCACCTTGGTTAGTGCCAGTCCTCTTCACACTTATGTGCAGATGTCATGACCCATCGACCAAGGCCCATGTCCTAACTACCCGAATCCCACCTTCCATAGGCCAAGGGTTGGCGACTAGCACCGAATAGGCATATACAATAATGGGAAGGCATTTTCTTTAAACCTTTACACATGCACAAAGTTAAAACTATAGAATGTAAACACAAATAAACCACAACTGTAACTGAGACAAATATGTTGAGTACAGTACAAACTGAAAGTACAAAGGGACTTGAATACCAATCCAAACCCACAAAAGAAAGTACAACTTCCACAGTTCTTCTACTCAAGACCCCACCTGAAGGGTAGGTGAAGGGTAGCTACTTATAGTGGTAGATGTATGCTTTTCTGTCCTGTCTCACTGAGAACCACCTGGTCCCATACCACCAAGGTCTCTCTCAAAGTATATGTCCATCACATCTCACTAAGAACCACCAGGTCCTGGACTGCTAAGGTCTCTGCCTAAGCATTGATCATCTTCATGGGACACAACACATGTGGGTGAAGCCCGTGTAGGGGTGAGTAACACAATAATTAGTAGAGACCCAGAAACATAAGGGAAATACCACAAAAGAATATATGAATAGGGTACATTCAGCTCATGTGGGTATAATCTAATGTATAGAAAGCTTGACTATCAGTCATAACACTAAACACCTTTTATCAGTCGTAACACTAAACACCTTGGACTATTGAAGTTCCAATACCTGATGATTATCACGGGTCTATGTGGTCACACAAATTTTTTCCGCATCATGGGTCTATCAGGTCACATCGAGTTGCTCCCCAATTAGGTTAGCATAGCTGGTCCACACAGAGCAGATTATAGCTAGTCGACACTGGGCCACTTATAGCTGATCCACATAGGGACATTTATAGATGGTTCACACAGATCCACTTGTAACTTTTCTACACACGTCCAATTATCATCTAGTACTATAGGGTTACTTTGACCTTCTCATCAGTAGTCTTTGGGTCCCATAAAGCCGTAGGATTCCTGCTCATAACATGCTTAATTCATAGAGAATCAAGTCCTCTAGACATTAGTCGCATTTCAACTACCCAAAAATGTCACTTATAGCATTCCCAAAGAACCATCTCGTTGCAAGGGTCTCAACACCACAAACAGCACGTCAATCAGACACTCGGTCTATAAGATATTGGTGTTTTAGTAAACAAGGTCCTGTTGTGTTCGGGCCTGATTTGACCTAGTCGGACCATCCCGACCAACTTGGTCTGGGGGTCCCACAAGACCAGACCCAGTTCAGCTCACTCAGCCTAACCTGGTTGGGTATGGGCAAGTCCAGTCTGGCGAAGTTGCTAATCTAGGCCCATTGGACCTTGCTGGACCCAGCCCAGTTCGGCCATGGGTCAAGCTCGCCAGGTCGCCCAGTGACTCGGTTTCATTCAGCCCATCCCACAATGGTGGGCTGGTTATTTCATAGCATAGGCCGCCCAGTGACCCTGTTCATCCTATTGTCCTGACCCGCATTGGTGAGCCAATTAATCTCCAACATGGGCTTCCAATAGCCTAGTTCGTGCCACCGGACCGGCCTATTTGGTGGGCTGGTTTCCTCACTTCCCAAACACCCGTGGGGTGTCCAGTTCATACCGGACGTGACTGTTTGAGGCCAAACATGTGATAGTTCCTTCCACGTCCCTCTAGTGTGGGTCACTCCTCCAACGCGGTTTCAGAGCGGCACCACATGTATGTGTCGGTCTGCTTATGCGGACCCCCCCCAAATGGCTCACGACTTTGTTGTGGGTCCAGCATGTCGTTGTGGTCTGTGGACTGTGGCTGTATACAAAGTGGGACTACGACATGGCCAGGTGGTTGTGTCTGCCTACCACCGGCCTCTGCGTCAGTGGATCCTATCACCATCGTAGTGCGATGTCGGCACGCCTTCTCCCGCCGCGGCAGGCGTGTCATGGCCTGGTACCACTACCACATCCTTTTACGGTAGTCTCTTTTTTTGTCACGTCCTACCTATCCATGGCCCTTCTGCCTAAATATTCTGCATCTGATGTATCTTCATCCTTTACAACATGAAGAACGGGGAGAGGGAGTTTGAGGCGATCACAAAGAATGCCCATATAAACAACCATCCTTTTGTTCATGTAGGTCAAGAATTGTTCATTTTAGTAGGATCACAATGTATAAATTATAAATCACCAATATTAAATCAGGATATCAAACCACACTTATTTTTCCCAACCCCACAAGGAAAATATATATGTGGGTCAACTTGTTTGATATTTGATCCGCATTCATTATTTAGAGGGGGAGAGTGGGGAAAATTCATTAATAATTTAAACCCCTACTTAGGAAAGGATATTTCTCAAAGATGATTGTTCATCATCATCTTTCAATATCTGATCTTGGATCCTCTCTCCAAGGGTGTCATCACCATCATCCGATTCATTGGTGTTCTTTATTGGAGAGGTCTTCCTTCTTCATTCGTCATCAACACCCACCAAAGCCTCAGAGTAATTGTAGGATTGTGCCACCAATCCTGTATTACTTATTTGGCTATTAATTGATAAAATTTAAATCATCATTTCTGTTACATTTCATTGAAGCGTTGTTACACTGACTCGTTAATGAGGTTCATTAATGAGATTTATCGTCTCCTCTTTGATTCACCACAGTGAACAATTTCGAATAAAATAAACTTTTTAAGTTTATTTTATTTTTCCTTAAAACATCCAAAAAATAACTTTTACCCTTGACCATTCCTATTGAAGGTTAAGTCCAACATAAGGAGAACATCTCCTTACAAACTCAATAGTTTTATCAAATTTTTAATCTGAGTTTCCATTTGTGTTTTGTGAGTATTCAAAAATAAAATAACTTTTATTTAAATTATTTTATTTACGGTCCTATCCCAAAAACCAACTATCATAGCCAACTAGCATCAGACGATGTTTGGTTCCTCCTAAAGGAAGCATACCGTCATGAACTCAACCATACTCTTAGATTTTCAATCTGAGTTACTGTTTATGAGTTATAAGGATATGAAAAGAAAATAACTTTATTCAATTATTTTATTTACAGCCAAAAACTATTTTCCACTATTGACATGTGCTGGTCAATGTTAGGATCTACCAAAGGAAATCATACCCACGAAATTTCAACAATTGTCTCAGATTATCAATTCGAGTCAACGTTTATGAGTTATAAGGATTTGAAAAATAAAATAATTTTATTTAATAATTTTATTTACAATTATTCCATTTTCAAGGTTTCTCCCTGGAGGATAATACCGACTAAACTTAAGTTGAACCTAGGGTAAAACTACCATCCTTAACATAACAATTCTCTTGGATTTCTAATACGACCACCCATTTTATAGTTGTTCCACTTTTCCAGAAAACTGCTCACGTGCACTATTTAAAACTTAACATTTTTCAACAGATCATTCTGGGCACTCTGAGCCTCATAATCACATGTCGTCTCAACTCCTAGACTCGAAACAATAACATTTAGATTACAAAAAAGAAAATACATGGAATTAAGGTGTATTATATTACTCTCCCCTCTAGTGATTTATGTCCTCATAAGCCCAAACAAGGTCTAATCAAACAAATGGGGGTACTAAGCATGAATCTGAGCCTCCCTCTCCCACATGCTCTACTGGAGATTCATGTGTTTCCAATGAACATGCACCATAGGTATCGACAATCCTCAAAGGATCCTCTCCTTTCAATCCTCTATCTCCACTGGGTACTCCACGAATGTCCCCCCATCGTCAATCTAAAGATTTCTATGGTCGATGACGTGAGAAGGTTCATGAACATATCTTTTCAACTGGGATATGTGGAAGGAATTATGAACCCTCTCTAACTATGGAATTAAATACATATGGTATGCCACCCCTCGCACTCTATGTGATATCTGGAAAGTTCTGATAAACCTCAGAGATAACTTTTTTCCCCAACAAAATCTCAGTATCCCTCTTTGTGGAGATACATGTAGGAATACGTGGTCCCTATCTTTAAACATCAAGGGTCTTTGTTGCCTATAAACATATGAATTTTTTATTCTATGTGTAGTCTTCATCTGCTCTTGAATGACCTACACCCTCTCAGTGGTATCTTGTACCATCTTTGGACCCATGAGTGCTGACTCCCCTGGGTTTGTCCAACATATCGGTGACCTCCATGGTCTTCTGTACAAAGCCTTGAATGGTGCCATACTAATGGTGTAGTGGTATCTATTGTTGTAAGAAAACTCTACCAATGGTAGGTGTTCCTCCCAATTGAAACCATAATCCATAACGCAAGCACAATGCATGTCCTCGAAGGTCTATATGGTCTACTCCGTTTGACCATCCGTTTGTGGGTGAAAGGCTATGTTCAAACACAACTGACTCCCAAATGCCTCTTGTAACCCCTTCCACAACAAGTACGTAAAGAGTGTATCATGATCTATGACTATCATAGATGGGACTCTATGGTGTCGAACTATCTCATGCACATAGAGGCGCCCCTAGCTCTCTACTGAGCTCTATTCTTGAATGGGTAGGAAGTGGGATGACATGGTGAGTCAGTTGATGGTAGTTTCCCCTCTACTGGTACTGATGTCGGAGGTCTTGGTACATCTTTGCTACACCTCGATATACTACTAAAGGAGATGTGTGAAACTCCCTCAACACAACCTCTCTCAATGCCACTGGTACTACATTTCATCCTCTGAAAAGGATGATATGCACCCCACCTTTCGAATAACCAATTGGGACAAGCCCTGTGGAAATTTTGGCACGTGTAGTCTCCTAGATAGAATCTCTGAGTCGCGCCTCCCTGACTTTTTGTAAGAATAAAGGGACAACTACCATCGACTAAAGATATGTTGCCTCTACTATATCCATAATGGTTATCTAAAGAAAGGGAAACTACTCTGAGGCCTCGTTCGGTATCTTTTAAATCGATCTCCTATGGGGAGCATCTTCCACCACGTTCCCCATCCTACACTACTAGAAAAACAGGTATTTGCGACGGGTCATTTGCGACGGGATCCCGTCGCAAATGGCTTTTTGCGACGGGGGCCCGTCGCAAATAACCCGTTGCTGAAAACGGTGTCGCAACAACAATTCTTTGTGACGGGCCCATCGCTAAAGCCTTTTTCCACGATGGGGAGAATCCCCGTCGCATCTAGTACTCCGTATATTTGTAAAAAACTATTTGCGACATGCCCCGTCGCAAATACCAATTGCGACGGGCCCGCTGCAAATAGTTTTTTGCGACGGGTCCCGTCGCATCAACTATTTGAAAAAAAATAAAAAAATAATAATACTATTTGCGACGGGAATAGTATCCCGTCGCAAATACTATAAAAAAAATAAAAAAAAAATAAATTATTAATAAATAATTTTAATTAATATAATAATAATCCAATTATAATTCAAAAATAAAAAATAATAAAATATTAATAAATGATTTTAATTAATATAATAATAGAATTATAATTCAAAAATAAAAATAATAAATTATTTTAATTAATATAATAATAATAGAATTATAATTCAAAAATAAAAAATAATAGAATATTAATAAATGATTTAATTAATATAATAATATTAGAATTATAATTCATAAATAAAAAAATATTAATAAGTTATTTTAATTAATATAAAAATAATAGAATTATTTTACATTCAAATATTAAAATAAATCAAGTATTACAAAAAAAATATAATTAAATTATAATATTATAAAATTTTAATATATATATAAAATTTAATATTATAAAATATAAATAATATTATTATTCATATTAATATTGTTATTTAAAAATATAATATTATTAATATTTTATAATGAGACAGAAACTACGAATAGAAAAAAAATCATATTTTGATTTCACAAATTTTATAACATAAATACAAACTCTAATCTAAAGGAGGGGGGAGGGGGGGATCTGCAGATGGTGGTGGAGGAAACTCCATCCCTAAAGCATGAGTGAGTCGGCGCATGTACTCCATCTGCTCCTGATGCTGCTGCTGCCACCGACTCGTCTGCTCCTCGTACAGCTGCTGCTGGCGTCGACGCTCCTCCTCATGCTGCTGACGCATCTGCTCCTGCTCCTATCAGAGACTCTCTATCAGTGCAGTCTGAGATCGCAACTGATCCTCATACTGTGTAGCAGAAGAAGATGCACGAGCTCCTCTCGAGCTGGACGCCGACATCGCAGCACTGCCATAATAATCTCCAGGAGTCAGTCGAGAGCCGATACCAACTACCCGGCCCTTCTCGAAGGCATACTGGGTGGCCTGCATCCATGCCGCCTCATCAAACTGACGGCCAATGGTCTGATCTGATGACTCGGCCTGACTCTCAGGCCGGGCCTGTGACGCTGCGGCCTCATATGACTCCAGTAGTTGCAATTTAAAATTAAAATTGTGAATATATTATATGCAGTTAATTTTAAAACTTGAAAACAAATAATAATGACCACGATGTGATGCTGACAATCACCTCTGAGCTCCCCAGTAGCTGGATCACTATACATCCTCCGATATACGTCGTACTCCGTAATATCGGGGTGCTCGACAGCCTATAAGAATAAAAAATAAACTGTTAATATTTATATTTATATAAAATATTTATAAATAATTTACGTACCAGATGCTGTCTATGAGTAATGAAAGAACGACTCCCAGCTCGATGAGTCACCTCCTGTCTCCCCCGATTCTGCCTCCCCACCGATGATCTCCTCTGAAAGGCACCACTCAACCAGTGCACATATAATCCATCCCATACATGGGATGAAATGTACTCTGGTCGGTGTGCTCTACATGACTCGTCAAAATCTGACACTCCTGCTTTCTTCATCGCAGCTTTTCTTAAATTGTGCAAAAACTGACGAAGGCGATCACGCATGGCCACCTCCCATGCCTCGTGGATGGCGTCACGCATGGTATCCTCGATCGGATACCATAAACCCTACAAATAAATCAAAATATCAAGTTAGAAATGAAATAATTTTCAAAATAAAAATTATTTATTTACGTACGTACCAACCAATGGCTGAACATGGCCTGCTGTACATCAATGGGAATCTGCTCCCATGTGGTCCACGACTGAGAGAAATAGTTGTACAAAATAGCGCTTCCCTGTCCGACTGCTATATTCGGAAAACTGTAAAAATAATAAACATTTATTTTGTGAATAGATAAATGAAATCTTAATAAAATACACAGGTTATCACACAGTTTATCACACCTCCATGTGTGTGGATCAAACCCAAGACGTGGACGTCGCTCGGGGAAGGGGTCAGGAATCAACAATCATGCAAGACCGCGCCCCCTCCGTGTACTCCCTGGAGCGCCTGTAGGCTGAGGGTCATCTGTCAGCAACTCATCCGCATTGAAAGTCAGGTCAGCATCCGCCAACTCACGAAATGTGGCGTCGTCCATCTGAAACAGAAAATTTTAATGTTGTTAGAAAATAATTGATAATTACTATTATATATACATATATAAATATTATGATTGTATATAAATACCATGGAATTCTATTAGTGTTCATCTTCATCATCATCTTCATATATGTCAATGTCATCCTCATATTCCTCCTCAACATCATCGATATCCATTCGAGTTACAGTTGCTTCATCTCTTACCATTTCAAATTCATATGTGACATCATTAACATCATCTTCATCACCGACTCTTAAATGTGGGGTGTCGTCAACGATACTCATGTCTCTTTGTAAAAAAGATTGATTTTGAGTAATCTCTTGAAAAACTTCAATTCTTTGCACATCAGTGAAAGCACATTCACTTTGACTAAACTGATTGTCTCAAATTTTGATTTTTATTACACTCCACCAATCAGTCAAGTATCTTGATATAGCACAGTACTTTGCGTAATAAACCTGATATTCCTGTTGAGCCAATAAGAATGGTTCATTTACTGCGAGAACACTTTTACATTTAATATTGATGATTCCATGAGTCGGATGAACATGCACGCCTCTCTCTGTATCCAACCACCGACATTTGAACATGGTTATGTAATGTTGTCCAAGATAACAGAGTTTAATGATTTCATCTAGTATGCCATAAAAGTAAACTTCATTTTCTCGATGATGAGATCCTCTCAAGCTAACTCCACTGTTCATTGTTTTTTTCGATTCCCCATATGCATGTGTGTGGAATCGAAATCCATTCACCACATATGCATTATAAGTTTTAACAAGTTTGTAAGGTGGGTTACTCAATACACACATCCGTTTGTCAATTTTATCAGCATGTCGAGACACCTGAAAATTTGTGAAATAATTATCAATATAGTAAACTATACATTGAATGAGTTTCTAAAAGATAAAGAATTTATGTTACCAGTTTTTGAAACAACTGAGAGAAATTTTTCAGTCGACGTTCTTCGAGAGCAGCTGCTGTAATTTGTGGAATTTTTTTCTTGATATGATTATCATACAACCTATAAAAACCAAAGTTATTTATTGTAACATAAATGATAGAATAAGTGATATAAACACTTACAGTACAACTGATGTCATCTCTTCACAGTTGAGCAAAACATACATATGAGCTCTATGATGTTCATCATCTGAAATACAACGTTCATAAACTCCACCAAAACCAAGCTCTAACTGGTTGAAAACAGATAATTGATTGTCGATTTCATCAATATTCTTCTCGTTCCGTCCCATTCAGTTGTGTTTTGAAGGATACTCAGATTCAAAATAATGGGAGCAGAAAAAAGATATTTCCTCTTGCAAATAAGCTTCTGTAATATATACTTCAACAAATTCTTTGTTACGTACTTTTCTTTTCAATTTTTTCATGCATCTTTGAAATGGGTACATCCATCGAAACTGTACTGGACCTCCACATTTGGCTTCTAATGGAAAATGTAACATCAAATGTTCCATTGAGTCGAAGAAAGACGACAGAAATATTTTTTCCAGTTTACATATAATTACAACAACATCTTTTTCAAGTTTTCCTAGAGCATCATAATCTGTTGTAGCCGCACAAATTTTCCAAAAAAATTGAGACATGTCTGTTATGGAATCCTAAATCACAGAATTCAACAGACCTCTTAATCCAATGGGTAGAAGTCTTTCCATTATAACATGACAATCATGATTTTTTAATCCAGTAATATGACCATTCTTTACACATCTACCCAAATTGGAAGCACATCCATATGGAAGTCTCAAATCTGCAATCCACTGACAAAATAATAAATGGTTTTCTTTAGACAGTGTATCAACTGATTTTGGTTTCAGTAACCTTTCTGTTCTAACATTCTCAAACAGTTCCAATTCTGGACGCCTGCAAATTTGGGAAAGATCTAAACGTGCATTTACATTGTCTTTTCTCTTTCCTGGCGTATCCAAAACTGTATGAAACAAATTATCAAAATAGTTCTTCTCAATATGCATGACATCTAACATGTGTCGGACCAACAAATCAGACCAATATGGAAAATCCAAAAATATGCTACGTTTAATCCAATTGTGTTCTTTCCCAAAACCAGAAATTTTCTGTTGGTTTATTGTGGGACCAAAAGTGATGGGAGGTAATGAAAATACAACTGATTTTAACTCCGAACCTGATATAATTTTTGTAGGTCCATCCCTTTCAACTGTTCCTTTTCTGAAATGAGATATGTTTCTGCGAAAAGGATGATCAGCTGGAAGAAATCTGCGATGACAGTCAAAATAACAAGGTTTCTTTCCATGAATGAGCATAAATGCTTTGTTCTCTCCCATACAGTAAGGACATGATTTCTGACCATGTGTACTCCAGCCAGATAACATCCCATAAGCCAGGAAGTCACTTATTGTCCACATCAATGCTGCTCTCAGTATGAAATTCTGTTTCGTTGCAACATCATATGTACTGACACCAGTACTCCACAATAAATTTAATTCATCAATCAATGGTTTCAAATAAACATCAATATTTTTCTTCGGATGTCCTGGAATTAGTAAAGTCAAAAAGATATATGGCTCCTTCATCAACATCCATGGAGGTAAACTGTACGGAGTTAAAAAAACAGGCCAACATGAATATTGACTACCATAATATCCAAACGGACAGAAACCATCAGTGGAAAGACCCAGTCGAACATTTCTAGCTTCTAAAGCAAAGGATGGATGTACTCTATCAAAATGTTTCCATGAATCACCATCGGATGGATGATTCAAGATTTTATCAGTTGAAATATTCTCTTTTTGCCATGACATCATTGTCGCTGTGTTCTTAGACATGAATAAACGCTGAAGTCTGGATGTAAGCGGAAAATATCTCAACTGTTTTACAGGAATCAAACCAGACTTCCCGTGTTGTCATTCTTTATATTTCAGTTGCCCACATGTGGGACAACTATCCAACGACTCATTTTCCCCAGAATATAAAATGCAGTCATTTGAACATGCATGAATCTTCTGACAAGTAAGTCCCAAATTTCGAACCAGCCTCTTACTCTCATAGTAATTTGTAGGCAAAACATTTCCTTCGGGTAAAAGTGTTTTAAGGAAAGAAAATATCTGGTCAAAACAGGTGTTTGACATTCCGTTATCTGATTTGATAGCCATAAATTTTGCAACTGCTTCTAATTTGCTCATCTTGCAGCCAGGATATAATTCATCCTCAGCAGACTTCAACAACTCAAAAAATTCAGACGGTGCCAACTCTGGATTTGAAGCTATATCAGTCAGAGTTTCTGTATGTTGAACAGATGAACCTGCAACATCATGTACTAAGTCTTGAAACAGGGATGGATCCGGAATCAAGTTGGTATCACCTGCTCTGGAACTGCGTTCATCGTGTTGATACCAAAAAACATAATCTGGTTGAAAACCAAAACGCAAGAGATGTTCTCCCACTTTGTCAAACGTGTCAAACGTTCTCAATGCACATTTTCTGCAAGGGCATTTTATTTTGCCTTCTGAAACAAATTCTGGATTTGATGCCGCAAATGATAAAAAAGTCTCCACACCCTCTACATATACTGGATTTAAACCAGAACCGTTTGGATTTCTACGTTGATTTATCCATATGCAGTCACCTAATAATGATTGTTGACGACCTCGTTGTTCCATATTTCTCTATAAAATATAAAAGCATTACTGGTTTTGAATAATTTGTTAGAAAAAAAACTCAAGCTAGGATAATTATAGAGTTTAGATCACACACGACTGACGCAAATTATTAATTATTAATAATTATTACTAATTATTACTAATTATTACTAATTATTACTAATTATTACTAATTATTACCAATTATTGGTAATTATTACTAATTATTACCAATTATTGGTAATTATTACTAATTAATACTAATTATTGGTAATTATTAGTAATTATTGGTAATTATCGGTAATTATTGGTAATTATCGGTAATTATTACTAATTATTGGTAATTATTACTAATTATTGGTAATTATTACTAATTATTGGTAATTATTACTAATTATTGGTAATTATTACTAATTATTGGTAATTATTACTAATTATTGGTAATTATTACTAATTATTACTAATTATTACTAATTATTACTAATTATTACTAATTATTGGTAATTATTACTAATTATTACTAATTATTACTAATTATTACTAATTATTGGTAATTATTACTAATTATTACTAATTATTGGTAATTATTGGTAATTATTGGTAATTATTGGTAATTATTGGTAATAATTACTAATTATTGGTAATTATTACTAATTATTGGTAATTATTATTAATTATTACTAATTATTACTAATTATTGGTAATTATTACTAATTATTGGTAATTATTACTAATTATTACTAATTATTACTAATTATTACTAATTATTGGTAATTATTACTAATTATTACTAATTATTACTAATTATTGGTAATTATTGGTAATTATTACTAATTATTGGTAATTATTGGTAATTATTACTAATTATTGGTAATTATTACTATTATTACTAATTATTACTAATTATTGGTAATTATTACAAATTATTACTAATTATTACTAATTATTGGTAATTATTCCTAATTATTGGTAATTATTGGTAATTATGGGTAATTATTGGTAATTATTACTAATTATTGGTAATTATTACTAATTATTACTAATTATTACTAATTATTACTAATTATTACTAATTATTACTAATTATTGGTAATTATTACTAATTATTACTAATTATTAATAATTATTGGTAATTATTGGTAATTATTACTAATTATTGGTAATTAATACTAATTATTGGTAATTATTGGTAATTATTATTAATTATTGGTAATTATTTCTAATTATTACTAATTATTACTATTTACCAGTAATTATTGATAATTATTGGTAATTATTACGAATTATTGGTAATTATTACGAATTATTGGTAATTATTACTAATTATTGGTAATTATTACTAATTATTACTAATTATTACTAATTATTACTAATTATTACTAATTATTACTAATTATTACTAATTATTAATAATTATTGGTAATTATTGGTAATTATTGGTAATTATTCCTAATTATTACTAATTATTGGTAATTATTACTAATTATTACTAATTATTACTAATTATTACTAATTATTGGTAATTATTCCTAATTATTCCTAATTATTACTAATTATTGGTAATTATTCCTAATTATTGGTAATTATTCCTAATTATTGGTAATTATTGGTAATTATGGGTAATTATGGGTAATTATTGGTAATTATTGGTAATTATTGGTAATTATTCCTAATTATTCCTAATTATTACTAATTATTACTAATTATTGGTAATTATTATTAATTATTACTAATTATTACTAATTATTGGTAATTCTTACTAATTAGTGGTAATTATTACTAATTATTACTAATTATTACTAATTATTACTAATTATTGGTAATTATTACTAATTATTACTAATTATTACTAATTATTGTTAATTATTGGTAATTATTAATAATTATTGGTAATTAATACTAATTATTGGTAATTATTGGTAATTATTACTAATTATTGGTAATTATTACTAATTATTGGTAATTATTATTAATTATTACTAATTATTACTAATTATTGGTAATTATTACTAATTATTGGTAATTATTTCTAATTATTACTAATTATTACTATTTACCGGTAATTATTGATAATTATTGGTAATTATTGATAATTATTGGTAATTATTACGAATTATTGGTAATTATTACGAATTATTGGTAATTATTATTAATTATTGGTAATTATTACTAATTATTACTAATTATTACTAATTATTACTAATTATTACTAATTATTACTAATTATTGGTAATTATTACTAATTATTGGTAATTATTACTAATTATTACTAATTATTACTAATTATTACTAATTATTACTAATTAGTACTAATTATTACGAATTATTGGTAATTAATGGTAATTAATGGTAATTATTTCTAATTATTACTAATTAGTGGTAATTATTAGTAATTATTAGTAATTATTACTAATTATTGATAATTATTAATAATTATTACAAATTATTGGTAATTATTACTAATTATTGGTAAGTATTACTAATTATTGGTAAGTATTACTAATTATTGGTAAGTATTACTAATTATTGGTAATTATTACTAATTATTGGTAATTATTACTACTTATTGGTAATTATTACTAATTATTAATAATTATTCCTAATTATTGATAATTATTGATAATTGTTCCTAATTATTAGTAATTAAATGAATAATTACCAATAATTAGGAATAATAACATTATTAGTATATTTTATTATTAATATTAAAATAATATAATTTTTTAATTTATACACAATTCTCCTTTCATCTGTGTGTTTTCTATCTCCACATACAAATAATACATGTGGAGACAGCAAACACACAGATGAAAAGAGAATTTTATATATATAAAAAATTATATTATTTTAATATTAATAATAAAATATACTAATAATGTAATAATGTTATTATTCCAAATTATTGGTATTTATTACTAATTATTAATATTTATTCTTAATTATTAAATTTTTTTACTAATTATTCCTAATTACCATTAACTATGAACAATACTAATAATTTAAATTTATTAAGTAATAAAACAATGTAAACATAATTAAATTACAACTAATTAAGAATAATTGAAACTAATAAAAATAAATAAATATTAAATTAAAATGAATATAAATAACTTGAAAATTGATCTGAGGTTGATCTCTGGTCGTCCTTCAAAACTTCAATATCAACTCTGGAGAAAAAAATTAAACTTGAGAAAAACTGAACTTTAGAAATAAAATTTTGAGAGAAGAAGAAGATGGAGTTTGAGAATGATTTGAAAAAAACGGATGGGGGTATTTATAGGTTAGATTATTTGCGACGGGTCCATTTGCGACGGGATACCCGTCGCCAATAATATTATTCGTGACGGTACCCGTCGCAAATACCTTAGCCATCATTTATTACGGTCAACGGTTAAATAGTTATTTGTGACGGGTCCCGTCGCAAATAACCACCTGCCGATATACTATTTGCAACGGGGAAATATTCACGTCGCAAATACCTTTTACCGCCGCTGGTTATTTGCGACGGGAATATTCCCCCGTAGAAAATACCTTTCCCGCGATTTGGCGGGCAAAGCGCGCCAGTCCTTTTGCGACGGGGAAAGCTATCCCGTCGCAAAAGGCTACTTATTTGCGACGGGCAAATACCCCCGTTGCAAATAAGTTTTTAACAGGGCTATTTGCGACGGGAATAAATCCCGTCGCAAATACCCATTTTTCCCGTAGTGCTAGGAGTATAAACTATCTTGAAGTAATCGTCTTGGGGGAACTCTAACCGACATCATTGTCTCATATTTAGATCCATCTAAGAAAATATATAAATGAGAATTTTTTCAGATTAGACAATGAATCATTCACCCATAAGGTAGTGTCACCACATCATTATTAAAAGGACTATTATTTCCACTCAAGGTCATGAGTCACATAGTTTTGCTCATGTGGTGTCAGTTGTCATGAGTCATAAGCAATCATTTCATTTCCTTATTTCAAGACACAACCATGATTGGTTCCTAATGTGCCAAGGTACACTACGTAGCTGGTTCCCTCCTCTAGAAACCTCAATATAGGAGCACTCAATAAGCTCTACTAAATTACTAAAAACTCTACTGGCATCCTTTTATTCACAAGAAGGGTTTTTCCTTCTTCATCAATGCCTTCATGGGTGCAGCCACTCTAAAGAAGTTGGATATGATCCTGCAATAGTAACCAGCCATCCCCAGAAAACTCCTCACCTTGGTAATGATCTTGAGTTGTTCCTAAGCAAGCATTAACATGATCCTCATCGGGCCCATTGCAACTCCATCCTCTGAGATGACATATCCCAGGAAATGGACCTTTCATATCTAGTGCTCACACTTCGTGAGATTTCTTTACTGCTCTTAGAGTGTGTCTAGATTCATCGTCAAGTGTATCGTGTGCTCCTCCACAAACGCTGATTACACTAAGATGTCATCAATAAAGAACGCTATAAATCAGTATATGTACATCTAGAAGATCATATTAATGAGTCCCATAAACACCTCTAAGGCGTTCATCATGACTAAAGACATCTCTAAGGACTTGTATTGGTCATAGATACATCTAAATGTCATCTTCATGATGTCCTCATCTCGTACTTGAAGCTGGTGATAGCCTGATCTGAGGTCTATCTTCGTGATCCATATCGCTCCCTTCAGCTCATCGAAGAGGTCATCAGTCCTCAATAGAGGATAATTATTCTTCACGGACACCTGGTTCACGTACCATATGTCCATAAATAACCTCAGGATTTGGTCTTCCTTTTTGGAAAACGACACTGGGGATGCCAATGGTGAAACTTTGGGCCTTACAAACCCCTTCCTTTGTAAATCCTCTAATTGTTCCCTTGGCCCCCATAACACTGTGGGAACCATTCGATATGCAGGTGTAGATATCAGTGTTTTCAAATGGAATAGATCAATGCAGATGTCTAACCCACTGTAAGAAGTTAGTCTTAGATCCTCCTTTAGAAATAATCCCTCATAATCATACACCACTATAGGGAACTGAAAACTCAAAACATCTACAATTATGTGGGTAAGGATGGACACATGGTAATACCTCCTTCCCATATCCTCTATCTCTCTGATCCTGTTGTGGACTACATTGGGGGGGGGGGGTGATTGTAATGTGTCAAAATGTATACCACCACTTATTTCTCTCCCAGCTCCTCTTCCACGTCTACCATCCTGCAGAAGGCTTGCATCTAGAACCACTATCTGGTCAAGTGGAGTCCTTGCTAAGTGAAAGAATCGCGTCACTTCCTCCAGCCAATCCTCAATGGCCTGAGGATTTCTCTCTACCCTGAACCAATAAGGTCTCTGTCTCTGAGACTCATGTAAGGCACTAAACGTTTATGCGACCTCTACCAGTAGCGCTGGTAGTAACTGGTGACCAACAGGTGGTGGTAATAGTGGGAAACTTCTCAAAGTTTCCATCTAAGGAAACTATCCATGTATCTAATCTTTATCACTTGGTGGATCATCTCCATGGAAAAAAACTGGAATACTGGTTGGCTGCCAGCATAGAGGCATCTTGAAAAAGAATCAAGATGAACAATAGTCAATTTATCAAACCTGGTGAGATGACTTGGACACAAAAGGATCATGGGAAAACACTCAAAGATTCATGAAACCAGTGTTTTGATGTATCAGGTTAGAAAAAAGAATCCAGGGTCCTAGTGTATGGATATTTCAGCCACCGAACCAACACTAGACTCCCGAGCCTGAAAGACGAACTCGAAACACATAACAATGTTGCCCCGTCAAAATTTATAGACTTTTAGTTCTTCTGGTTTAACCAACCTTATTTAATACCACATTCTCATGACCCATCCCTCAGGGGCCATGTCATGACTACCCCAAGCCCACCTTCCATTGGCCAGAGGTAGGAGACTATCACTGAATAGGAATATCCCAAAAAGGGAAGGCATTTACATTAAACCTTTACACACACACAAAGTTCAAACTATGGAAAGTAACTACAAAGTAAACCATAACTATCATTGAGATAACTACTAAGAGTACAATATAAGCTGAAAGTTCAAATGGGCCATAATAAAAGCACAAAACCATAATAGAAAGTACAACTACCACAGTCTGTCTACTCGAGAACCCACCTGATGGGTAGGTGAAGGGTATCTGCCTATAATTGTAGAAGTACCACCATCCATACCATATCACTGAGCACCACCTATTCCCAAACTACCAAGTTCTCTGTCTAAGATTTTGTCTATAGCGTGTCACTGAGAACCACCTGGTCTTGGACCTCCAAGGTCTCCGTCGAAGAGTCAATCACCTACACAGGACAAGACACGTGAGGGTGAAGCCCATGTAGGGGTTACTAACACAATAATCAGTAGGGACCCAAAAACATAAGGGAGAGAGAAGAAAATAATATATGTAGAAGGTATTGTCAGCTCACATGTGTATAATATAATGTATGGAAATAAAGACTACCAGTCGTAACACTTAACACCTTTGGACTGTTGAGGTGCTCATCCCTAATTAAGACCGTGGGTATACTAGGTGACACAGAGCTACTCCCCACTGTGGGTCTACCGGGTCACACAGAGTCGCTCCCTACATAGGCCATCTAACTGGTCCACATAGGGCCTCTTATAGTAGGCCCACATTGATCCCCTTATAGATGGTTCACACAAAGCTGCTTGTATCTGGTTTACATAGGGCCACTTATCATCTAGGTTCGCAGGGTCACTTAGACCTACTTGTTAGTAGTCTTTAGATCATAGACATCACCAGTGTTCCTACTCGTAGCACGATTGATTCAGAGAGGATCTAATCCTCAAGACATCAGTCACATCTCAACTACCACAAAATATCACTTATAGAATTCCAAAAGTACTTTCTCATCATATGGGTCTCAACGTCATAGATGAAATTTCAATCAGATTCCCAATCTGAAAGATATTTTCATTTTAGTAAATAGGGGTAGGTTGTGTCCAGGCCTGGTCTGACCTGGTTAGACTGACCTGACCAACTCGGCCCGGGTGTCCAGCTTGACCCGACCCGGTTCGTCCAACCTGACCCAACCCAATCAGGTATGGGCCATCCCGATCCAGCCTGGATGTTGGACGATCCCCATTTGGTCTTGCTGGACCCGACCCGATTCATCCTGGGTCTAGCTACATAGTTTTATCCATCCCCGCCCGTAACTGGAGGATCGGTTCTTCCGCATCTCGGGCCACATAGTGGCCCGGTTTGTCCTATTGGCCCGGCCCACATCGGCAGTCTGGTTCTTCTCCAGCACGGGCCATCCAATGGCCCAGTTCTTTCCTCCTGCCCAGCCCATTTGGCTGGCCAATTCCCGCTTCCCAGAAAACTATGAGGTGTCCAGTTCAAGCCTCACATTGTCTAATATAGAGTCTCATCTCCTACGACGGCCCTCCAGTATGGGCCACTCCTTTCACGCAGTTCCTGAACAGTGCCCCATGTCTGCATAGGTGCCCTCACATGGATTGGTTTCCTCCCCATGGCTCGCGGATTTTCCTCGGGTCCTGTTCGATGCCATGGTCAACGGATTGCGTCTCTGCACCACGTGTGTCTCTGATGTGACCAGCTAGTTGTATCCTTTTTCTGTAATCCACAGGCCACCGGGATGGTGGCTCCTATCCCTACTGGTGCACCGCCTCCCGACTCCCACCACAGCCAAGGTTTCACAGCTGGGTACCTCCATTGTAGCCTGATGCTTCTACGGTGGTCTCCTTCCATTTTTGTGGCCCACCTGGCCGTGAATCTTCTGACTGGAACTTCTACAGCTAATGTGCCGCCATCATTTATTCCTTGAAGAAAGGGGAGAGAGAGATGGAGGATACCACAATGAAAACCCAATGAATAACCAACCATTTTTTGTGTTGGTCCATAATTTTTACTGTTAGTGGGATCACGACATATATATTACATATCACCAATATTTAATCCTAATATCAACCCACACTTATTTTTCCGAACACCGAAAGGAAAATCCATCCCCAGATCAACTTGTTAGAGAGTTGATCTGTGTTCTTCGTTTAGAGGGGGAGAACGGGGAAAAATTTATTAATAATTTAAACCCCTATTTGGGATAAGAGATTTCTCAAAGATGACCATTCATCGTCATCCCTAGATCTATTATCCCGAATCTGATCTCTAAAGGTGTCGTCACTATCATATGGTTTGTGATTGTTCATTGTTGGAGAGGTTGCCCTTAGTCACTCATCGTCTCCACCAACTAAAGCCTCAGTGTAATTCTGGGATTGTGTGATATAGAAACATGGTTCTTATAATGATGAGATGTGGGAATGCGAGGGGCTGATTAGAGAGCAGTGGCCTTATCTTTTTGGCATGGAAGCATCTTCATAGGTTTTCTGGAGACAAAAGGTGTTTATAGTGGGGAGGTTGTAACATCCCATTACCGACCTGATAGGTACATATTTAAACATGTCATGGTTTTTAATTATTTTTTACTCGGTAGGTATGAGAATGAATTGAGAGGATAACTATAGCAGTGAAGTTAGGGATTTTTTGGACTCATATCTTTAACTGGTTGTTCCTACAAGCGGTAGGAGGGATACACACTGTGTAACTATGTTAGACATTGTGTAATGGTTGTTGGATGCATATCATGAAATATTCACACCATGTAAGGTTACATGAAGTGAAGATACTTAACAAGCCATGAGTCATTTAATGGATGGTTTTTAATTTAAGGAAACACATTTTTTGGTGGTTATGAAACATAACTATTTCAAAATTTGTAATGGGATTACACATCATGTAATAACCCAACTGTGGTTTTTAAATAGGCAGAACAACTGATCTATATCTTTTGGATCCTCTCCAAATTTATTCCTCTCAACGCAAAGCCTTTCCTAGGAAATCATGGAGCTCTCAAACCCTTATATATCCTTCCGTTCTGCGTTCTATCATCGTTATGTTGGAGGTGTGATCACAATTAACCATTCTCCCTTGTTCTTTATATGTCTCGCCTTATCCTCCATTTGGTATTTCATAGATCATCCTAAAATTGATGGATCAGCTCTCCATGATGTTGGATATCATTTCTAGGTTTATTTTTGAGGTATTCTTCACCTTTATTCTTGTTGGTAGGTTTATTTGTGAGTGTTGAGTTCTGTGGAAAAGGTAGGTGATTCCATCCCATTTGGCGAAATTGGTTAACCTCTAATTGCTTGATTTATTTCAATTGTGGATTTAAATTCAATTTCTCAAAATTCTTTCAATTGATTAGATAAAACCCAAATTCCAGTGAATTAGGAAGTTTGAAATGGGGTTTAAATAAAATTTGGGGTGTGTGTATGAAATTTTGTTGATTTAAATTATAGATATGGTGGAATCTGTTTTGATTAAATTTTTGAATTTAATTGTGTAAATGAATCATGAAATTGATGGAATTTGTTTTGAATGTATTTAAAATTTGTGAAAATGGATTATTTTTTTTGATAGAAACTTAGGGGGTTTATATTGTTAAATGGATCATTTTTTAGTAAAAATGTTTTTATTTTAAATGGAAAATCGGAATTTGAAATGGGGGAATGAGATTTATTTTTATTTTAAGTCATCTTAAAATAAATTTCCCATCATTTATTGTGTAATTTCACATGAAACCCTTGGGTATTTTGTGTGTTATTTGTAAACACTATATGATTATACAACATTTTAAAACATAAATGTAGTATGTCACATCCAGTGATAAGTTTCCTTTGGATAGTGTTAGATGGACATGTCACTTAGAGGGTACAAAATTATATATCTAGTAAATTTCATACATATTTGGAATATAACCATGTTAATAACTTGTTTTATATTTGAGATATAAATATATGCCAATGTTGTTAAACTGGTTTACATTCCTTCTGAGTTTATATAAATTATCTTATATAATTTTTTTATTTAACCCATTATTTTAGAAATATTTCGTCACTTTTAAATCCTTTTCTTAATGTATTTTCCATCATTTAAACTGTATAGAAAGATTTTTTAAATGTGATTTAAAATGCCAAACCTGTTTATTTAAAATTGAAAGAATTACATTGGTTATTAAATTATTGAAATCAATTATGGAATCCATATTTTCACCCTACTGGGTTTTTTATATTACACCTTACTCGTGCCTTCGGGTGTCTATAGATCACCTCCTATCAGGTCAATGTAAGGGGAAATGATCTCTTGTACGTGAATCCAGCTATTAAACCATCAATTTGGTGAGTTACAACCTTAGGGACATGGGATATATTCTTCTATTTTGGTACTTGGGTTGTATTAATTTATTATCTAATTCCTTATTGACTTCGGGTATATTACTCCCAGTATAGTTTATTTTGTATGCATGTTGACCTTTTTGTTTTTCTTTTTCTATGTTTTTTGGAAACTTATTTTACACTTTAATTTTTTATGATTCCATGTTCCAGTCTCCGATGTGTGGGGATTGGTAATACCCTTAGAGCTATATTATGATCGGCTCAGTTATAGGGATACTAGGGTACCCAAGTAAGTCCATGATAAGAAAAGCATAGATTAGGGAATGAATTCCTATGATAAATTTTTTTGAAATTATAGAAGAATTTATATATTTTTTTTAAGGAATATATTATGTTTTTTATAATAAATAAATATCTGTATAGATACTACAAGTGGATGTGTCTCTAGAATAGATATACCTATTGTTAATTACACTGAAAATGAAAAATTGGGTTTGACCCAATCATCACCTAAGACATGAAAATGGGCCTTATTATAAAACTATTTTGACCATCCTAGGGTATATTCTTAGGTTAATTCACATTTTTTATATACAAATTTTTTTTTGAAATTAAAGATATCCCCATAGAAAAGAATCCAATTATTATGATATTAAAAATGCATAAATTTATAATCGATGTTAATACATAATCATCATTTGGAATTATACATTATAATTTAAAATTAATAATTTTATGAGATAATAAAATGTATTACATTGTATAGAAATAGTGTGTGAAAGGAAGAATGGTATCAATACTGAAGGCCAACGTGTATATTTCCCTCTATTGGAATTTAATATAGCTTGTATTAGATCTGATAAAATTAGAGATATGTTAGGGAAACATAATCAGTATTTTAAAAACAACCATTCATGGATGGATAAACATATTCCATATTGTGATTATCATATATTGGATCATTTCATGCGATAAGAGTGACCATCGTTTGGTGGTAATAAAAATCCAATGGTAGATGAGAAATTGATTAGGTCTTTAGAGAAGATATTTATAGGCTTGGGATGTGATGAAAAGGAAAATGTTACACTTCCAATGTATTTTCACAATGTTGGTTCTGATCAATGTTGTTCATTGATCCAAAATTCTAGAGGGGATGTGGAAATATAGCTCGTGTAATAGAAATATTTTAAGGGTACATTCTTCAAAAAATATTTCCCTCCTGATTAAAAAATTGAAATGATGAGAAAGTCCCACATATTAAAGAAAATAAAAAAAGAAAGTATTTCTTAGTATAAGGATACATTTACAAGGATAAATAAGTATGCTACAAATTATATATGCAACACGCAATGAAATATTGAAAATATCTTTGAAGGGATTAAGCCAATCTTTTGAGGGGTACTAGACTTCAACAAAAATCATCATGGGATTAAATATTTTTTATAACATAAAACATAGAAGCAATTCTCAAGATCAGACGTATCAAAGTTAAATAAAGTGAATAATATGTTAAACAAAAAAAAATATAAAATGGAATACATAATAAGAGAAAAAGATAATGAAGCAATTTTAACCTTTTAAAAACTACAGAAAGAATCATCCTTGTAAATTATTGTATTGAATGGGTGTTTATTATAAAGGTAGATATAAAGCTCATATGGATCAATAATTTAAGGGGAAGAAAAAAATCAATGATTTTTTTTGATTTAGTTATAAAAAAATGATGAATTATTTACAAAAATTATGAAAGCGTCAATGGAATATACCATAGAATAGGCCAATGGGAGAAGGCCAAGCTTACGCAATCACTATAACTGAGGTAGAAGTTCCAATTGATGTGTTGGTAGGTACTTCAATAATATCATAATATTTCGCTAATGATTTATTTTATTGTTAGATACTCACACTTTTTTATATCTATATTGTCTTCAAAAAAATTAGACATTTTCCTTTTACTTTAGGAATGGAGTTGTCTATCAAAACACCTAATGGAAGCCTCACTACAACAAGGATGTCTCATGAAATCCCAATTATGACTAAAAACTTTCTCTACTTGTGGAATTTTTTATAATACAAATGGAATACTTTTATGTAATCCATGGAATATACTAGGATTAAAAATATGATGAATGTAATTATTTCAAGGATAAAGTAATTATGATTCATTATGAATATGTAGAATTACTTATCTTTAGATTGGATACATAATAATCTTATCCTTTTTTAGATCCACCCCCAGTATCTCCTATGAGTGATTTTCTTAGGTATGAAGATAATAACCAATCCATGGAAAGAGAAGGTAATCTTAAAATTGAGGATGTACATATTGTACAGGAATACATTGGTATATTTCATAAGGAATTACCGGGACAAACACCAGAGCCTGAAGTAGATTTTTCCATCGACATAGACCCAAATTCTAGAATAATATCAAATAAAATCTATTGAATAGACATTGTGGATTTAGTGGAGTTAAAGAATCAACTTTGGGAGTTTTTTGATAAAGTATTTATACACCATAGTGTTTCACCTTGGGGATAACATATTTTATTTATTAAGAATAAATGTTGATCCATGAGGTTGTTCATTGATTATAGGGTAATAAATGAAATTATGATAAAAAAATATCCAATACCTCTTATTGATGACTTATTTGATCAAATTTATGGAGATAAATAATTTAAAAAGATTTACCTTTGATCTGAGTATCATCACTTATGAGTAAACAATGTATTGTAATTCTATTTAGATTAAATAATTCACCCCTATATTTTATGTATATAATGAACATAGTATTAATTTACATATTAAAAATTTTGTTATTTTATTTATTGAGGATATCATGGTGTTTTCTAAAATATATTAGGATCATTAAAATAAATTGTGGGTCATTCTAGTATCTCTTGGTGGAAAATAAGTATATGGGAAATTTAATAAGTTTTATTTATAGATTGAAGAAGTTTCTTTTCATGTCCATATTATCTCAAAGTATAGAATCTCATATATTCCAACAAAGACATAGGAATTTAAAGTGGGAATATACTAATAAACATAATTAGGGTATATGGTTTAATTTATTTTAATGGTTACTATCATGATTAATTTAGAATTTTTTGTGACTGGACATCCCATTAACCAATATCACACAAAAAATGGGTAAGTTCATTTAGGATATAGAATTGGAAGAATGTTTTGATGAATTGAATAAGATATCAGTCAATAGTCTGATTCTTAATTTTCCATTAGGAAATGGTGGTTTTGTTATATATAGTTATGCATCGGAGAAAGGACTAGGTTGTGTCCCTGTGAAAAATGATAAATTTATTACATATGTACCAAGGCAGTCAGTGTCAAACAAATATGACTATCCAACCAATGATATTTAGTGGGAAGCTATAATTTTTTCTTAGAATATATGGATGAATTATCTATATAGTGAAATATGTGAGATATACTAAGACCGTAAAAACATAAAAACATTTTTTCATAGATGGATCTCAACATGAGATATAGTTGATGGCTTTATCTACTCAATTATTATGATTTCTCAACACACTATCACCCAGGGAAAAAAATTGGGTAACTAATTCATTGAGTAAGAAATATCAAGGGGTTCTAACCAAATTAGTATTGAAAGAGATCATATGTTCAAGGATGTCGTAAAGATGGATATGATAATTATTAAGGAAAGGGATACATCACTCATATTTTAAATTATTGAAAACCCATATTTAATGTAAATGATGATAATTTATCAGTATGAAGATGGTGATTTTTAGACGAAAATTAAAGCATTTAATGGTGGGATGTTTTTAGAATTATTTTGTTATGAAGAAATCCTAAAATTTGGAAAGAGAATACGTGTTCCGTCTATAACGGAGCTAAAAAGGTAATATTTGGATGGTGCTCTAAGAAATAATTTCTCTATACACCCTGGTATCCCCAAGGTGTATTGGGACTTAAGGGAATATTTTTTTGGATTACATAAAGTGGTAAATAGTGAACTATGTATCAAGATGCTAGATTTTTCAACAATTCAATACTAAAAGATAACATCTTATAGGGTTCATGCAAACTATTTCTATTCTTATATTTTAATTTGATGACATTACTATAGAATTTGTTATAGGTATACTAAATAATCCAAGAACGAATGATGCATTACAGGTTATTCTCAATTGACTGACCACATCTGCAGATTTAATCACTATAAGAGACTATTAACCACTTGATTTCCTCAAAAGTATCAATATTAATGAATTTTTTAACTTAATGTAAAACCACATCGAATATTTTCTGATTGTGATCCCCATTTTACATAAAAAATTGGGAACATTATTCAAAAGGATCGTAATACTAAGCTTTATTTGAGAACCTCCTACTATCCTCAAACTGATGGTCAATATAAACGGACTTTTCAAACAATAGAAGACATTTTGAGGAAATAATAACTTTATTATCTAGGAATGTGGGATACTTATTTACCATTTGTAATTTTTTCCTTTGAAAATAGTTTCCATTCATGTATTAAAATGGTTCCATAAGAAGTATTATATCTCAAGATATGTCGTACTCCAAATTGTTACGATAAAGTTAGTGAATGGGTAATTTTAGGGATATAACATTTTAAATAGGAAACAACAAAGATAAATACTATTTAAAACAAAATTAATGTGGCTTATAAAAAGGGGTTGGAATTTTAAATTGGATATCATTTTTTCATAAAAGTTTCTCTATGTAAGGGTATCATAAGATTCAGAAATAAGGGCATGGTAAGCCTTGAGTACATCAAACCCTTTTAAAATTTTAAAATAACCAGATATGTGTCTTAGAATTTTTAGATGCAAACCTATCTTTCAAAAGTACATGATGTATTCTATATATAAATATTAATGAATTATATACCATACAAAATTCATGTTCTCACCTCTAATGAAATAGAATTATATCTTCTTATATTTTAATATGAAGAAACCATTCATAATTTGATAATATAGATAATGTATTTTTGAATATGAAACTCAATTTGTAAAGGTATATTATAGAATTCATAAAATGGATGAAGCAACATGGAAAATAGAGGATTTTATGAATAAGAACTACCTTCATCTTTTTGGAAGTTAAAATCCACTAATTTTCGAGGAAGTAATTTTATTAGGAGGGACGTAACACCGTGAGATTTTGAGAATTGTTTTCATTCGAATTAATGTAACTTTTCTATATTTTTCATTTCACATGAAACTGGAAATATTTATTTATATATATATATTAACACACAAATTCAAACATTACGCTCACACAAAATTCCAACTTTTTATGCACTACACTCAATACCAACTGGGTTTGTGCTACAAGCAACACTGACTTCGTGTATGATGCAAGCAACACTAGGTTTCTGTGAAACATCTCTTTTTATTGTTTTAATTATTTATATAATATAATTATAACATAGCTATTAAATTTAGTAATAAATAATTTTCAAATAGTGTTGTTTTATATAAATAAAACATATTGATAATGAAAGATAATATTCACAGTAAAGTCTTTTTTTGTTAAAAATATTTTTTTCATGAATGAATCACTTTTAATGATAAAAGAAATTTTGAAAACATTTTCAAATTGAATTGGATAAACTAAAATTTATTTTTTAATTCATAATGTTGAAATTATCCATTTGTGATTTTTTGGGATTTTTTTGAGAAACCTCATTTTTTGAGGAATAGTGAAAAATAATCTTTTTAAGTTAAAAACTACCTTTTTGTATAATTAATTATTAATGATAAATGATTTTATAAATATTTTTTAATCTCAAATTAGATTAATATTACATAAATTAGTACAATTTAATTCATTAAAATAAATTTCACTTTGAAACTGAATATAAAATCTTAACAAACTTTTGAGTGTTTTCATACTTTCAAACCCCGTTATTTGGTCCCGTCTACGTGATTAAAACTAATATTAAATTTCCCACTTATATGATTGGAATTTCAAAAAATTGACACACACTATTGAATTCATTCTAATGTTTATATTCTAAAAATACCATGTTAATTTTTTACCAAAATTATTAGTAAAAGTGTTTAAAAATAATCACAGCGATAAAGGCCAAATTAAGATCAATTAGGGACTAAACCTTAAAATAAATGGCCCAAAATACCAATACACTTTTCCAACATCCATTTAATGCCCATAGTTTTTCCATAAATTCTCCATTATATATTGTTTCTGGTTTATTAGGATTTTTTTTGGTTATAACATGTTCACACCTATTGTTTTCTAAAAATTCCATGTTATTCCTTTTTCTTCCCTATAAAAGGCCTCCACCTCAACTCAATCCTCGCACTTATCAAACCTTTTATGTTAGTATAGTATCTACCCAATTATCCTCCCCAAAATCCTCCCTCTAACTTTGAATCCTACCTTTGGGAATAAACCCTCTCAAAGAAACGTTTTTGAACAAACCAAAAGAAGTTACCCGATTTGGTGGTAACGTATTCTCTCAATATCATTTCCTTAATTTTATTCTCCACCATATAAACTCCCTTTGTTACATTAATTTGTGAATAAAAAAATATACTAAATATATTATTATGTTTTTATGCATTGTTTATGACCTACACCGACACACACCTCTCTCAAATCGATGTTGAACATATTGTTTCTGAGTACGGCGAACTACTGCCTCACGAAACGGTAATTGGTCATTTCTCCTTTACCACAAATCATTGTGGCCATTATGATAGAAAAAATATTTATATATGAAAAATATTATATTTATTAAGTCTTTAATATTCTTTATTCCTTTTACAACACATATCTCTTTATCTTCCATTTGTTGTTAATACAATAATCTTGTTTGAGGAAGTGTGGACTATCACCCCCTAAAGCGATGTGATTTATTCACACGACACATAGAATATATTAAGGATCATTTTAATAATATAATATTATATATATGATATATTCATTATAATATAGTAATTATATATATATATATACATATGTTAGTTATGGACTTTCTATAAATACAACAATAAAAACGGAAACAACATTAATGCGAACGTACAACTTACCATCTCCATGAATAGTGTATTCTATTTAGTAATTATATATGCTATAAATTATTATAATATGAATATAATAGATATAAATTATATTTATATCAAGATATATATTCTTTAATCATGATATAAGTATAAGGAAAAACGATATAACAAATAAAGACACATGTGAAGAACACAGCAAATATTACGTGAAGTGAAACTTTAATATAGGATCGTTAACAAGAGGGAAATATAAAATTGAAATAAATATATATATGGTAATAGATATAAAAATATTATTCTGTAAAATATTTATCATAAACTTATATTTATATTGTTGGAATATTGTACGAGTATAGTGAGAGTCAAGACACAAAGTAAGGGGATTTCATCACACTTTTAATTCATGTGAGATTAAACTTTTGTTCACCACTATTTCCTTTTTTGTGGTGTATTTAATTCCCATGATTTAATTATATTTATCTTTTAAATAATATTTTGGGTATTCAAATTCACATTTGATTATCCTTCTTCCATGGCATTTATCTTTCAAAAGTTATAAAATCGGTAAAACTATTTTTTCTCAATTTTCTTTCTTTGAGATTTATGTTTTGTTCTGAACCTAAACTCTTCTTAAAGGTGTATATACTTCCATTTTACATTTTATAAAATTAATCTATTTATTTCACTGATATATTATTCTTCATTTAATTTCCTTTTTTATATAGATAGTACGATCCCATGTTTCTGAATTATAATAGATTATTGAGACAATCTCATCGCTTTCTGAGATTGCCTATGATATTGCTTCAATTGATGAAATATTATGATCAATATATCATGAATATTAATGAGTTTATTTATACTCTATTATTTCATTATATAATAATTTATTAGTACCATATTCTACTCTTTGGTACATAATATAGTTGAGAAGTGTTTTTAGTAAAGACTGACATTACCCTTTCTTCAGTTTGAAATCTTTGTTTTCTAAAAAGGGTTTCCAATAATATTATACTCTTACCCTATAATATTTTATAGATATTATTACACTTTTTTATTTTACCAATATCTGTAAGGGAATCTTCTAATCACTTTCCAAACATGGAATTCCTTCAATCCATTTTAACATGCAAAATAAATGTTCCTTTTCTTACTTCGTATGATAATTACGGATTTACCCACAGTCATTCCATTGAAGATTCGTTTTCATTTTTAAAAGGATAATATTTAAGAAATTGTTTTAAAAGTAATTTTCAAGGAAATTTATTTTCAAAATGGTTTCAAGTCTTATTTATATGTTTTCAGGGTAATTTCTAATAAATTTTTTTTTAAATGGGTCTTTGGATTAACAAGGATTTCCCATGGAAGAAAGAATATTTTCCTCATGAATTTTTTTGGAAGGATATTTCAAAACTACCTTCCATATAAGATTAAATTGATTGGTTTTACTCATCCCCTTATTTGAAATTCTCTAATGGTTCCACTCGTATCCTTTCTATGAATGGGTCATGCTTAATTTCATGGTCTTTATGAAACCTATTTCTCTTTCATAGATTATATGTTTATGAAATCCGTTTTTCTTTCACTGGTTATGATTTAATTAAATGGTTATGAATACTTTCTCTTTTCCATAGGTCATGATGTTATGAGATTTTAATGATACCCATTTCATTTTATGAGTCATGAATTGATGTTTATAAGACCAATATCTTTTTATGGGTCATGATATGATGATTGTTTTATTATCTTGTGGCACATGTGTGAAGGATTTTACTATGATATGGGGGGGATTATATCTCCCTCCAATGAATTGGGTAATGATAAGTTTTATATGATATCAAAGGGTAGATGGGTTGTATCTATTCATGAAAAAAGAGGGTGTATGGGTTGTAGCCCAAGCCTGAAAAGAAAGAGTGTGTATAGTGTAAGAACCCAATTCTTATTCTTGAGGTATTGGCTTCTTATTTTCCTTTTCCTTAATTTTTTTGAGAAAAAAAGGTAAATGTGGGAAAAACCCCAAATTTATAGGTACACTCTATGTAATTTTTACACATGACGTGTACTTTGTCTATATGGGATGAGAATACAAGGCGTATAGGCTTGGGTGTAAAAAAAATTAACTACAGGCCATGTAATTTTGTACACACGCAATTTACTTTGGTTGTGTGGGATTAGAATAGAGGGTGTGTAGTCTTTTCAGTGATTAAGGGTGTAAAAACTAACTACATGCCATGTACATAGTACTACATGCGGTGTAATCAGTCGGAAGATTAATAGTGAGGCAGTGGAATGTAGCCACCAGAGGAATAATTAATGAAATAGTACATGCCTTTTACTTGAGAGTACACACCGTGTAGTTATGTTTTTCATTAAAAATAGATAGTAGAATCCTCATTTGGCATGGGAGGCAGAGGGCTCACCAGGAGCAGTGGGAGAGGAGTCTGAGACTTGGAGGAGCTCATGATCGCTCACTCGGACTCTGATTCTTCCGTTGTTGATCTCGTTTGAACCGCGCAGGTAAGTTCTTCCTTCTTCTTGAATCTTTACTTCCAATTATTTTCCTAAGGGAATTTATTTAGGTTTTAAAGGTTAGTCATTTATCTCATATCTACTTCATTCATGGTTGTTTCAGGAGGCGACTTTCTTGTATATCGATCAGAGGAGATCGAGGTAGGTGGTCCTGTGTTTAATTCTAATTGTCGTGTTGATTTTGTGAAACATTGTGCCACATGACCATGTTCGAGGTGTCATATGTCTGAGAATTTAACTATTGAGATACCTAGAATTTCATAGGTTATATAATGAATAAGTATAAAATGTTGTTTGGGAACGTTGCTTTGATCCAGGGCCACCCTGAGGGTGCGTTTCCGTTGTTTAGCCTTTTGGCCAGGATACCCATGGGTATGTCACGATTATAGAATGTTTTGAGTTTTCATTAGTGGAAACATATATAAATTGCTTTCTTATGCATTGGGCTCGGATGATTACATTCTTTTCCTATGTAACGCCTGAGTGAAGTGTTTTATGTAGCTTAAGGGAAATGTTTTGTTTAGTCTGGGAGCAAGGTTTTGTTTAGCCCGAGGGAAGGGTTTTTTATCCGGAGGGAACTATTTTTTTAGCCTAAGGGTAATGTTTATTATGCATGAGGGAAGTATATTCTATGCCTAAGGGAGATATCTTGTATGCTTGAGGGAAATATTCATTATGCTTAAGGGCAGTCACCTGAGGGTTTCGTTTTTGTTTGCCTGAGGGTAAGAACTTACATGTCTGAGGACAATGTTTATTTTGAATATTCACTATGGTGATTTCTTATGTTATACCTTCCAAGATAAATCACATTCTTGGTATTATTATTATCTTTTACTTGTTAGATATAATGTTGTGGTTTATGTTGTGGCATTGTTATAAGAGATTTTCGTTTGAGGCCGAGTCTTGGAAAATGCAGAATTAAATTATATCGTGTTGTAAAATAATTATTAAAATGGAAATGTAACTGGTAGGAATGGTTACTTTTGAGTACTTCTTATTTACTGCATTTCATTATTGCACACTTCTGTTTCACATTTTCACTGATAGTTGGGCACGAGTCTTTTGTGGTTGCCTACTAGGATTTATTTCTCACACCATGTTTTGGTCATGTCTTAGGACCTAACAGATTATATTGTTGTAGGTGTTGATAAGGTCAAGGGCCCCTACATAGGTACATGATTCTTATAGAGGAGTAGGAGACCATGAGATTGAGCTTAGGCTTGCGATGCTACTGCGTTCCTATTTCACTTCTTTGGTTTAGTTTTGCTATACTTTGTACCTTGTCATGTATTGTATCATATTGCAGTGTATCCTATTTTGGCTGCTTTCTTAGAATTATTGACATATTGAATCATCATATATATGACTGTTGGTTATCTTTTATTTCAGTTCTGTTGTCCATTTTATGTCTATATTATTTACTACTTCCACATTTTTATGTTTATATTTTGTTCTGCTGCGCTACACTTTGAAAAATTAGGGCATAGTTTCCCTACAATCAGTCTAAGGCCCTCGCTGCTAGTCAAAAGCCTCTACCATTTAGGGAAATGCACTTGAGTTCATGTGACCAACTGGGTTCAGGGCACCTATTTTGTGGAACCTAGATCCAGGACATTACAATGTGTTATCAGAGGGTTTCTTTTCATTGACTTACTATTTGGAGCCTATATCTAGGGATATGATGGAATTGGTACTTGGTAATAAGTTGTGCCAAGGAGTATCTAACCTGTGTATAGGAAAAATCCAATTTACCTTGTTTTGAAATTTTCTGGGTTTTCAATTATTATAGTTGATTTGATTTCACCATTGGGTGACACACTTGTTGTGTGCTGTTTATATTTTATAATTGGGTACAATTTAGTTGCAACCCGATGAGATGAGGTTCTGACATCTCATTCATCGTTTAGGCACATGTTAGAATCACATATCATGCATAGTTTCCATTCCATGTAGGTGCATTAGAAATTGTATGTTGTTGTGATAGATGTTGTTCTAGAAAAGGCATACTATTGTGATTGTTTCCTTGATAAAAATACCTACTATTTGATGGATTATTTTTTGTATGATGTTTTGTTTGAATGAACACCAAACTTTGGTTCATGAGGTGTTATGGGCCCTCATTGAGTGGAATTTGGTGGATGATTGACTTGTTTACCTTTTTATAACATGTATAATATTCTAAGATTTGATTCTCGAGGAGTATGGGCCCTCACAGATCGGGATTTGGCACTTTGGTGTTCGTTTCAGTGTTTTTCTGGGCTTTTGAGTTTTTTCTGAGGCTTACTATCAGGAAAAACCCAGAATACATGTTGTGTAGTTTTGACTACACACCATGTGTTCTTCTGTTTGGGAAGAAACTATTTTTCTTATGTACACACCGTGTACCTTATATATGCGTTGTGTAGTCTCAAACCATGTCATAGGTCGTGTGGGAAGAGATGTGGGATAGGGAAGTTCTTGTTGTAACCTGATGTGTACCGGTTGTACACGCCGTGTAGGATTGACCCTATGTTTTCCCATGTGACTAAAAACACGGAAGGAGAAACCTTAGTTGATTCACGACATGTCAGTTATAAACATTACATGTAGTGTAATCGTTGAATTCGACTGTGTAACTAACAACACGGGTCAGTGTTACCTTTATAGTACACGTCGTGTACCTATGGGACATGTCGTGTAGTCTTGACCGGTGAGAAACCGTGTGGACTTGGCCGTGTGGCTGGGGAAATAGGGTGTTGTACACGCCATGTGTGGGTGTAACATGTTGTGTACCTAGGGTTGAGACATGCCTTGGTCGGCATCAGAACACAACCATGTAAGGGCTTAAGGGTGCACACCGTGTAGACCTTATAAAGTCCATGTAGTCTCTTTTTTCCAGTTCTTGTGGATCTTTCCTCTTTCATTGGCACTCTTAACTGGACAAAAGAAACGTTGACAGTAAATTAAACTAAGGCATGTGTTTGACCTTGTAGATTTAAGCTGCTGAGACGACCATGATTTATTCTCCAAGATAGTGGAGATGATTATACACCAGTGATGGTAGGCTAGGGGCTACTGGTGGATCCTCCAGCAGTGCCAGATGTGGCGCAAGCCATTATAACGGATGCAGGTGCGGATGCGCAGTTCCGTGAATGCTTCATGAAGTTCATCAAGACCTTGTAGGGAGCACCGCCGGTTGCCAAATCTATGGTAGATATGACACATATATTCCAGCAGCAGAATTCGTCTATGTTTTCATGGGAGGGAAGACCACAAGATGTGGAGTCATGGATGGATTCAATGTAGACGATCTCTGAGCATCTGGAGATTCCTCCTGGGAGGAGTGTCGAGCTTGCTACTTACATGTTGTGTGATTCCGCCAAGAGATGGTGGGATGTTACCATCCAGACTGAGCATCACTGATACAAGGTGGGGGAATATTTTCAGGAAGTCTTCTATGAATTTTTATTTCCAGAGATTCTAAAAGAAGATCAATCTTGAGAGTTCATGAATCTACAGTATGGCGCCTTGTTAGTGATGGACTATTTTACCTGCTTCACCGAGCTATTTCATTTTGCACCTGTTTTGGTGGGTGACGAGATGTTGAGGGCTAGATGATTTGAGGACGGTCTTCGATGTCACATCTGATCTATGGTGAATGTTTTTAGGTTTCATACAGTGCATGATATTGTGAACAAGGTGTTGATTACTGAGCGGAACCTGAGAGTAGTTAGTGGTACAGACCAGGGCAGTTCAGCACCAGTCTCTGGTACTATTTCTACCAGCAAGAAGTAGAGGCGGATGGATTTCTCTCACGGTGGCAGTACTAGCTAGAATAATTCTTCAGGTGGCCAGATAATGTGTTACTAGTGTGGTAAAGATGGGCACAAGAGACCTCAGTGTCCATGTGACCCAGTAGAGTTCCGAGCTTAAAGAAAGAGGGGTCATCTTCAACTTTTTGTAGGGCGTTTCCACCAATGACTAGTGAAAGGGGTTCTGTGCAGACTCCGTGTGAAGGAGCAGGGCCAACAGCTTCTTACCAGTCAGGGAATTGGAATACATAAGGACATTTTGGCCAAGGTGGTGGTCATGGTCATGGTTTCCAGACACCAGGATCTTAGAGTCTGCAGGGTGGGTGAGCTCAGGGTAGCTAGGCTGTGTCGCAGGGTTGTGGCACTGGGTATACATATGCAGTGCAACATACCCAACAAGAGAAAGATCATGGACCTTCCACTATCAGAGGTACTATTTTAGTTGCTTCTGTTTTATCTTCTGTACTTTTCTATATTGGTGCTACACAAAGATTTATATATATGATTGTTGTGGAGAGCCTTGGGATATGTGTTTCTTCTTCTTCCGATATCATGATGCTAGAAACTCTTTTGAGAATTAGAACGATATGTGTGCATCAGTGCAATGAGCTCCCTCTAGTGGTTGGTGGGTGTCACTTTCCATTGGACCTCTATGTGTTAGAGATGACAGCCTATGATGTCACACACAGGATGGACTGGTTGGTACCCTTTCATGCCTTTGTAGGTTTCTATCATCGCAGGGTGTGTTTCATGTCACAAAAGGGTGGAGAGTTTCTATACAAGGGATAATGTGATGTTTAGGCTAGCCGATATTGACCCAAGCATCGTGGGTGAGGTGGAGTAACATCCCATATTGTGAATATGTATTTGGATGAACAGGGAAGTTGTGAGAAGAATTTTCCTCTAGTGGTTAATTTTTTCATGGATGTCTTCTCGGATAACTTTTCAGGTCTACCACTAGAGTGAGAGTTGGAATTCTCTATTGAGATTATGCCAGGAGCAACATTGGTGTCCATTCGTCTTTATAGAATGGCTACGCCAGAATTGCAAGAGCTCAAGAGGCAGTTAGAGGAGTTACAAGCCAAGGGTTTTTCCGACCCAATATTGCACCCTGTGGTTCTCCTGTCCTTTTTGCTAAGAAGGCATATGGTACCCTCAGACACTGTGTGGATTATCAGAAACTGAACCAGTTGATGGTTAAGAACTGATATCCCTTACCAAGGATTTATGATCTCTTTGATCAACATCAAGGTGCACAAGTGTTCTAAAAGATTGACTTGAGATTTGGATATCATCAGTTGCACGTTAGACCTTCAAACATACCACTTCCAGCCTTTTGATGAAGATATGGTCTATATGAGTACTTGGTCATGCCATTCGGACTCACAAACGCACTAGAAATTTTCATGTCTTTGATGAATCATGTATTCCACCCAAATCTGGATTCTTTTTTGGTAGTCTTCATTGATGATATCATGGTGTACACTCACACTCGACATGACCATGACACCCATCATGAGATCATACTTAGTACACTGAGAGAAAATCAGTTATATGTTAAGCTCTCAAAGTGACACTTTTAAATGGACCAGATTCATTTCCTGGGTCATATTATCTCAGAGGCAGGAGTTGCGGTAGACCCAAAGGAAGTGAGAGCTGTAGTTTCCTGGGAGCATCCTAAGAACATGTTTTAAATACGAAGTTTCATGGGGCTAGTTAGTTACTATAGGTGTATTAAATAGGACTTCTCCCGCATAGCATCTTTATTGATAGGTTTGACTAAGAAGGGTATGAAGTTCGTTTGGTCATAATCTTGCGAGACAACCTTTTAGAAGCTGAAGGGAAGGTTGACATCGACACCAGTCCTTATACTCCTAGATCAAGGGAAGTGCTATGTAGTTTATTTTAATTCATCATGTATTAGACTGGGAGAATTGTTGATGTAGGTTGATCATGTATTTGCATATGAGTCTCAGAAGTTCAGGACAAATAAGAGGAATTACCTGATGCATGATCTCGAGTAGGCTGTAGTTTTTCATGTGTTACACTGTTGGAGACATTATCTCTTGAGAGAACATTTTTTTGGTGTTTACAGACCAAAAAATTCTTAAATAAATCGTTACCAAGCGTGACTTGAATTTGAGACAGTGAAAGTGGGTTGAATACCTTCTGTCCTTCGACATTGAGCTTTCCTATACACCTAGTAAGGGTAACACAGTAGCTGATGCAATGAGTAGGATGACTCAAATACAGGCAGTTTAGGGGGCCAGTGGTGAGTGATAACTTATTTATTTGTTCTCTGAGATGAATTTGAAGGTGCAGGATAGTTAGGGGTGAACCTATCTTTCATCCTTAGCTATAACTTCTACCCTCCTGAATAGTGTGAGGACAATACAACTATCAGATTCATAAGGACTAGTTCTATGGGATTCAGTGGCAAGTGAGGACCCTCCTCCTGGTTGGATGATAGGGGATGATGAGGTACTATGTATCCATGGATGAGTGTGGGTTCCATAGGATATATGTGAGGAGTTGATGTGGGAATTTAATGCTTCAGCTTGGGCAGTGCATCATGGAGTTACCAAAATGTAATGTGACTTGAGACGTCAGTATTGGTGGACGAGTGTGAAAAGAGAGGTAGCTAGTTTTGTTACGAGATGTTCCACCTATCAGCAGGTGAAGGCGGAGCATCAGAGACCAGATAGACTATTAAAAAAGTTACCTGTTCCAACGTGGAAATGGGATGATGTCTCAATGGACTTCATGACCGGGGTTCCAAGGTCACCTCGAGGTAATGATGTCGTATGGGTTGTTGTGGACAAACTTACGAAGGTAGCTCACTTTTTTCTGATCAAGGAGACCTTCAGTGTTAACGAGCTTGGGAAGTTGTATATCTGAGAGGTAGTACGTCTTCATGGGGTACCTTGTTCTATCATTTCAGATAGGTATTCCTATTTTATGTCTCGTTTTGGGAAGAGCTTTCAAAGGGAACTTGGTACACAGGTGCTTCTGAGCAGAGCTTACCACCCTCAGACTGATGGTCAATCAGAGCATACAATACAGGTGACAGAGTACATGTTGCGTGCCTGCTTCCTATAATTTTGGTGCTCTTGGGAGAATCACATACTCCTAGTTGATTTTTCCTACAATAACAGTTTTCAAAAAACTATTGAGATGGAACCTTATGAGGCTTTATATGGTAGGTCATTCGGTTCACCCTTGTGCTGGTTGGAGGCAAGTGAGGTAGCTTTACTGGGACCACGTCTCATTCAAGAGACTTCAGATCAGGTCCAGTTGATTTAGAAGTGTATGCCTACCGTACAGTCTTTTCAAAAATCTTATACTGATTGCTGGAGATGACCCTTGGAGATCGTGGTCAGGGATTAGATTTTCTTGTGTATCTCACCGAGGTTAGGACACATGCAGATTAGGAGATAGGGTAAACTTTCAACGAGTTATGTAGGTTCATTTTAGATTCTGGAGAGAGTCAGGCCGGTTGCCTATCGGTTGTAGTTACCATAGAGGTACCGGGCCACGCATGACGTCTTCCACGTATCTCAGCTGTGCAGTTATCACTCAGACTTGTCTCAAGTTTTCAGGCCAAGGAGGTTGAACTTCAGGTTGATGCATCCTTTGAAGAGCATCCAAATCGTATTGTTGATAGGAGCATGAAGGTTCTCTGAGTCTGGTCAGTTCCTCTAGTACAGGTTCTATAGAAGCATGGCCATGTGTAGGACGAAACCTGGGAACGGGAGACTGACGTATGTGCTCACTATCCATATTTGTTCTCAGCTTTATTTTCACCACCCTTGGAAGGGCAATTCAGGGACGGATTTCTTTAAGGGTGGAATTTTGTAAGAACCCTGTTCTAATTCTTGACGTATGGGTTTATTCTTTTCCTTTTCCTTAAGTGTCTTTTAGAAAACAAGGGAAATGTGGAAAAAATCCCAAATTAATGGGTACACACCATGTAATGTTTACACACCAAGTTTACTTTGGCTGTGAGGGACGAGAATACTGGGCGTGTAGGCTTGGGTGTAAACAAATTAACTACACGCCATTTACTATTGTACAAACACCATGTACATTGGCTGTGTGGGATGAGAATACAGGGCATGTAGGCTTGTCGGTGATTAACGGTGTAAAAACTAACTACACTCCGTGTACTTAGTACTACATGCCATGTAATCTGTTGGCAGATGAATAGTATTCTGGTGGAATGTAGCCTCGAGAAGAACAGTTAAAAAAATAGTGCACGCCATTTATTTGAGATTACATGCCATGTAGTTATGTTTTTTCTTTAAAAATAGGCAGTAGCCTCCTCATTCGTCAAAGGTGGTACATGTCTCACCAGAAGTAGCGAGATAGGAGGCCGAGACTTAGAGGAGCACCCAATCACCCACCATGAGTAGTGGTAATCTGGTACACGACAGCAGGCCTTGCTGCAAACCACTTTTGAAACTCTGGAGGGATATTCTTTGTGAATTAACAAACTCTTAACGCACCATCACGAAGGATTTTTATATAAGTTAGTTGTGAATAACCTATGATAAAACCAAGGTGCCTTAGATTATAGAATGTGTCATGATTTAGACATCCTATAAGTATTTTTTTCATGACTATGTGATTTTCTGTTATGATAAGTAATGATCACACTATGCTTCTGGTTTTAGTTAATGACAGGAACCTGAAGGAAATTTATCAATGTATAATGTGATGGAATATTTTATGATGAGTAGTCAAGTGTGATGATCATCGGAGTGAATGATTTTGTGATCATTCCTAACAAGTTTTCAAGGAACAAGATTAACAATATTTACATTAACCAACTTTCGGACTCACCAAGGAAGAAAAGGATGGAGTTCGGTGAGAGTTTGGGTAATGGAGACCATGATGGAAATAAGATTTTTTTTCCTTTATGTCATTAATGTGGAAAGAATCACCTACGTTAATATCTTAGAGGAACAAGAATGTGTTTTGAACTTAGAAAAAAAGGACACAAATAAAGTGATTATATTGAGAAAATGAAGTGTTTGGTTAATGAAATGGATGGAAATTTTGTCCTCCCTAAGTCTTCATCGATGGTTATGTGTTTTCTGTGTGGAGATAATGATCATTATGTAACCCAATGTTCCAATAAAAATGTACCTAAAGAGAATCACCAAGGTAGTGTGAGTAATGGTTACATTGTAGATGATGATGAGACTACAGATAAAATATGAAAGGAAATAAGTGTTATTATTAATGGATTAAGGATTAATTAATAGATATACTAATGTATCTAGATTCAAAATTTATGAATGATGAAATATACAACCATTTTCTACTTATTTTATTCACTTTATATTTTAAAGTTTATGTTGAATGTTCAATATGGTCTAGTGAAGTGATATAATGACAATATGATGTTTTCACTACAGGAAGGTAACCCTTAATATGTTATTTATGATAAGATAATGTTTTATGGATTAAGATATGTGGGATATGAATAAGTAAATTTGACAGTATTTATTACCTTTGAAATTAGTAAGGGATTGTTTATTTGTGGTTTATTCTACCACTAATGAAGTTTACAACATTATTGGATTTAAGGAGTAAATCCACTATATTTTGGAATGAGGAAGCATGCATTTTTTCAAAAATAATTTATGGTAATTCAGGTTGTCACCATTTTTTAGGAGAATATATGATAAGGGTATTCACATGTTTGGAATGTGACATCCATAAGATAATTTTTTTTATACAAGGGAATCAATGTTAAGATAATTTCATGACTCTCTTCTTAAAATTTTGTATTTATACCTTTAATAAGGGTTATAAGTTCAATCGTTCATGAAAAGATTATGTTTAGCTTTAGAGGAAGTATTTGTGCACTCGATTTGTGTTGAAAAACTTGGTTAAAAGGATAATTAGTGATTAAACATATTTCAAGGATTTCAATCTTATATATAATATTAGTGTGGTTTTGAAAAAGGACATCATGTTTGTCGGGTGACAACCAATCATTTCAGCCATGTTTGTGGGTCTTAAACCCATGAATGAAGGATGATCAATGTTTCATGCCTACCACTAGCCTACGTGATGTCCTAGTTAATTTATATTTATTTTTAATGAATAAATATTTATCATAAACTATTATTGTATCTTTTTATTTTTATTGATTAATGCATGTTGTTTTTCTAAGAGACAAATAGTTATACTTTTTATTCTTTATGGGCATTAAGATCCATTAAAATCATATTTTAGTGCTTTATTCATCTAAGATAATTTCTAGACATTCATTTCATGATGTGAGGGTTGTATTATAAAGTTTTCAAATAACAACCCATGAATTAGAATATGATTCTATAAATTTATCAAGAATTACTCAACGTTATAAAAGTGATAAAAAATGTTTTCCTAAAACATTAATTTTAATTGAGTTGATGACCTTTTAAATCATCAGAGATTTAAGAATTTTAGGCCCTAAACCTTCCTTTAATCATTCTCTTTTTTGTGATTTATGACCTCAATCACTCACTATGAATATTTAGAATATTCCTCCATGTCCAATCTTCACTCCCAACCTAGGTTCTCTTATGTGGAAACATATTTATATGTTACTTTTGGTAACCGTTATGGTTCGAAATTTCACTTTTTAAAAGATGTTTTAGTATCCATTTTTACAATGGAGGTTTCTATGAATGAAAATTTTAAGTATAAACCTTAAATAACCTAGACTAATTTCAAGGGGGAAATTCATTTTAAGGGGGGTAGAATATAACACCACATGATTTTGAGAATTATTTTTTTTTAAAATTAATTTTATTTTTCAATATTTTTAATTTCACATGAAATTGTAAATATTTAATCATATATATATATATTAAGATACTATGGCAAACATTAATTTCACATGAAATAGAAACTCAGATCGCACTACACACAATATCAACTTGGCTTGCACTACAAGCAACACCGACTTGGCGTACGATGCACGCAACACTAAGTTTCTTGGAAACAACACTTTTTATTGCCTTAATTATTTAAATAAGATAATTATAACCTAGATGTTAAAATTATTAATGACTAATTTTTAAATATTAATTTTTATATAAATAAAACATATTGATAATGAAAGATAATATTTTTGGTAAATTCCTTTTATGTTAAAAATATTGTTTTCTTGAATGAATCGATTTTAATAATAAAAGTAATTTTTGACACATTTATAAATCAAACTGGATAATGTAAACTTCATTTTTGAATTCATAATTTTGAAATCATCCTAGGATTTATTTTTGGGATTTTATGTAGAAACATCATTTTTTAATGAACAGTGATAAATACTTCTTTTTAGTTAAAAACTACCTTTTTGTCTAATTAACTATAAATTCTAAATGATATTATTTATATGTTTTAATATCCAATTATATTAATATTAAATATTTTAATACAATTTAATTCATTAGAATAAATTTCACTTTAAAAATGAATATAATATATTAACCAACTTTTGAACATTTTCATACTTTAAAACCTAGTTATTTCACCCCTTCTGCATGTTTATAACTAATCTTAAATTTTCCACTTCTGTGATTGGAATTAAAAAAATATGACATACACCATTTTATTCAATCTAATTTTTAGAGTCTAATAAGACCATGTTAAATTTTGACCAAAATGATTTGTAAAAGTGATTAAAGTTAATCACACTGTTTAATTCCAAACTAAGCTTAATTAGGGACTAAACCTTAAAATTAAGGACCCAAATGAGCTACAAAGTTTTAAAAACCCATATTATATCCATATATCAGCCATAAATCTTAAATTATTGAGTTTTTTTGGTTTGGTAAAACTTTATTTAGGTAATAACATGTACAAACCTAATTTATTTCTAAAAATTCCATGTAAGTCCTTTTTCTTCCCTATAAAAGGCCACCACCTCTACCCATTCATCACACATCTAAAAGATTTTAAGTCCATAAAATATCTACCCAAGTATCCTACCAAAAATTCTCCATTTTACTTTTAATCATTATTTAGGTTATAAACCTCTTAAATAATTCTTTTGGCATAATCCAAAAAGAGTTACCTAATTTAGAGGTAACGTCTCCTATCAAGATAATTTCCTTTATATTGCTTCTCCACCCCCTAAAATATATTTATACCATAATTTTGTGACAAAATAAGTATAATACATATACTAGGATGTTTTTATTAAAATTATATGACCTAAATGTACTCACACCTCTATCTATGAGATGTTGAACATACTATTTCTGTTTACGATGAACTACTGCCTCACAAAACGATAATTGTTCATTTCTCTATTACTGCCAATCATGGTGGCCATTATGATGAAAAATATATTTATATGTGTAATATATTATATATATTATGCCTTTAATCATATTTATTTATTTTACAGCTCACAAATTTTTAACTTCCATTTGATATTTATATGATAATCTCATTTGAGGAAGTGCGGGCCACCACCCCCTCCGAGTGATGTGATTCATTCACATGACACATTGAATGTATTAAGGATGGGTTTGATTTACTATAATATATATGTGTGATAATTTAATAATTATATATATATAAATATATACATATATATACATATTTCATTTACATATTTTCTTTCAATACGGTAATAAAAACAGAAACATCGTTCATGCGTACAAATGGCTTATTGTCTCCACAAATGTTTTATTCAATTTCTTACCACAACTACAAATATGGATTTTATCAGTGCTAGAAAAGTGCATTAACGGTGCTAAAAAAATATCTATTAATCAAGGAGAAGATAATGGGGGGTCCCTTTTATCAGTGCTCAGAAAAGAACTGATAAAGACCCTTTTTATCAGGGCTTTTTCTAGCATTGATAAAATGGGTGTTTTATCAGTGCTTTTTAAAAGAGCTTATAAAAGTAAAAAAAATTAAAAAAATTTAAAAAAAATTATATCGAGGGGGATCTTTTAACAACGCTTCCCCCACCCCATTTATCAGTTCTAGGTGGCCCATCCCCACTCATACACGCTGCCCTTCCCCACGCTTCGCACACATGCGCACACAACTTTTTTGATTCCACCCGAACTCAAACCCACGACCTCCCCTCGCCTGTCTACACCTTTAACACTAATCCATTTCTTTTTTTCTATTTAATGATACATATATTTATTTATATATATGTAGTTATATTTCTTTGTATATTAATATAGATTCATATTAATATAAATATATTTAGTTATATTAATACATATATGTTTATTCATATATTAGTATATATATATATATTCATTCTTATATTAATATATATGTATATCTATTTATATATATACTTGTAGTTAAATTTTTTTATCCATATATTTATTTGTATATTAATATATTTTTATAATATTAGTTTTAAATACATTTATAAAATATGTTTTTTTCTCTCTTTATAAATAAATAAATACACACATACATACATATATACAACACACACACACATATATATTTATGAATAAATACATATAAATATATGTGTGTATTTGAAAATACATATAATGTTAAAACAACCATAACTTTTAATATAGAAGCTCGTTTCAACTCCACAACTAGTCAAATCAAAGAAAATGAAATGATATTCGATATTATATGTGGTATAGAGCTAACGGACATCCGGATCAGAAGATATACCTATTTGAATGTTAACAAATCAGTGTCTCCCGACTAAAAACTCAGCTTAGGAGACCTTTTCTTCCTTTTTTGGCCAAAACAAATGTGAAAAAGGATTTTTCTGGGTCACTGGCACGTAGATCTCATCGCAGGCTTCGATTTGATATGTTGTAGAGCTCAAATGGACACCCAGATCTAAAGTTATGGCCGTTTGAATTTTGAGTTACATTTTTAACATATTTTAGATCTTTTATTAATTGTTTTGATTTTTGTGTCTACAAATTGTTATTAACTGATTTTTAATCGATAAGAATTAATAAATAATATTTTTTAAAATATTTTAAAGCCATTTTAAATAAATTTCATATATATTAAATGTAATAGTCTATTTATACTTATCTGAAACATATTAAAAAATATATATTATATTTATATCAATATAAATATACCTATATAAGCATATATAATTTTTCAAGAAAATATATTTTTTTTAAACATAATATTTATCAGCACTAGGAAAAAGTGCTGATAAATCCGCCTTTATCAGTGCTACTAAAAAAGTGCTCATAAAGAGGTCCCCTTTAACAACGCTGATAAAGGGGGGCCTTTACCAGTGATAAAAAAAGCGCTGAAAAAGGGTCACTTTTAACAGTGCTTTTTTTAGCATTGTTAAAGGCCCCCCTTCATCAGTGATTTTTTTAGCGCTGATAAAAGGGTAGCGCTTCCCTTGCCCGTTTTTTTAGTAGTGTACATCTATATGCTATAAATTATTTTAATATGAATATAATTTATATAACTTATATTTATATTATGATATACATTCTTTAATCATGATATATGTATAAGGACTAATGATATAACAAATTAAGACACATGTAAAGAACAAAGCGAATATCACCCGAAGTGAAACATTAATATAGGATCATTAATAAGAAGGTAATATAAGGTTATAATAAAAAGATATATGTTTATACATATAATAATATGATTATTTAAAATAATTATACTTAACTTATATTTATTATGCAAGATTTGTGTATGAGTATGGAGAGAGTCAAGACATGAGGTAAGGGGATTTCATCTCAAATTTAATATCTATGAGATACAAGCTATGTTCCCCACTCTTCCCTTTTGTATGTTGTATGTACTGTACATTATTTTATTATATGTATATTCTAATGAATATTTTGGGTATTCACATTTCAATTTGATGATCCTTCTACCATGGGATTTAGCTTTTAAAAGTAACCAAATTGGTAAAAACTATTTTGTCTCAATTGGCCTTATTTGAGATTCATGTTTTGTTTTAAAGATCAACACATATTTGAGGTGTATATAAATCCATTTTAAATTTTATAACATGAATAAACTTCTTTAAATGATATATTAAGATTAATATCATTTCATTTTTTTACATGGAGATTATGATCCCTTGTTAACGAGTTTTACGAGTTTATTGAGACAATCTCATAAATTTGTGAGATTGTTTATGTTTTTGCTTCCATTGATGAAATGTTATTTTACATATCTCAAGAATATTCATGATCTTAATTATCCTATGTAACATAATGATATATTCATGTATTAGTACCATATTCTACTCTTTGGTACATAATATATTTAAGAAAGTGTTTTTTTGGAAAGTCTGACTTTACCCTTTCTTTGGTCAGAAATATATGTTTTCTAAAAAGGGTCTTCAAGAATATTATACAATTATCCTATAATATTTTAATGAAAATTTTACACTTTTTTGTCTTTTACTTATCTATTCTAGTAAATATTCTTTTCTCTTTCTGAAAAAATAATTTCTTCTATATTTTTTTCTATGAAAAAGGAATGTTTCTTTTTTACTTCATATGGCATGTACAGATTTACCCACCGTCATTCCTTTGAAGATTACATTCCAATTTTAAAAGTTTAATATTTAAGAAATTTATTGAAAATTAATTTCAAGGAAATATATTTTCAAAAAGGATTCAATTCTTTTTTATATGTTTTCAATGATTTTTCTGAGAAAATTATTTTTAAATGTTTTTATGTATTAACACACCTTTTTCAAAGAAGAAAGAATATTTTCCTCAAGAAACATTTTTTGAATGATATTTAAAAAATATTTTTCATATAAGATGATATCCATTGATTACACTCAAGCTATTTTTTGGATATTTTCTAATGGTTACATTCATAACCTTTCTATGTATGGGTCGTGCTTAATGTCATTGTCTTAATGAAACTCATTTCCATTTCATGGGTTATATGTTTATGAAATCTATTTCTCTTTCATGGGTTATGATTTGATGAAATGGTTATGAAACATATCTCTTTTACCGAGGTTATGATGTGATGAAATTTTAATAATACCCATTTAATTGTATGGGTCATGATTTTATGTTTATAAGATCTATATCTTTTTATGGGTCATGATATGATGATTGTTTGATTATCTTGTGGCACATGTGTTAATGATTTTTCTATGAGGTGGGTCGGACCTATATCACCATCCAAATAATTGGGTAATGATGGGTTTTATATGAGCTCAAAGGGTACATAGACTGTATCCAAGACCGAAAATAAAGAGGTTGTATGGGTTTTATCCCATGCCCAAAAAGAAAGAGGGTGTACAGGTTGTAGCCCACACCTAAATGAAAGAGGGTACACTGGTAGTAGCCCATGCCTGAAAAAAATAAATTTCATGGGTTTTAACCCAAATCTAAAAGAAAGAATTTACACGGGTTATATCCCAAGCCTAGAAACAATAATGTACCTATGTTGTTTCCCACATCTAAAATAAAGTGGGTACACCGCTAGCTATCCCAAACCTGATGTAGGTACATGTGTCGTTTCCCAAGCCTAACATGTTATAAAGGTCTTGGTAGGTGTCCCTAACATAAATTTTTCTATTATTATATATATACACCAAAAAACCTATGTCTGATTCCTGAGTAATGATTTTATGGATCATGATATTTCTTTCCTTATGATTCATGTCTTATTTACTATAAAGCCTTATCCAATAAATCATGTTTATGACTATTGATATGCAGGGTATGATATACTAATGTTATGACCACATTATCATAATACTATGTTCATGCTTATGCTTACATGTATCCCTTGTTCACCATTACTAAGAATCTAACCTCACCCATTTCTTATGACTCTATTACCTAGGTTATAAATAAATGTTTTAGGTAAAAGTACTAAAGGTGGAGATCTTTATGGGACATGTTGACGATCTTTCACCAGGATAGAAGATTTTGTTTCCAAGATTTAAAAGACACCAAACTATTACGATCCTCTAGCATGTTTCTTTGTAATGTACTAAATATTAAACTAGAAAGATGCAATATCCATGTATGTTAAGCCTAGGTCGCTACAATGGAAGGATCTAAAACTAAAATACTTTATGATTTATTTCATTTTAAATAAATTCAATCTAATTTATAGACTTGGATTCATGAAAAATCATGGTTAAATGAAACATGATTCTCTAAGAAAATTTTATTTAAATGTGACCATTACAAACTATATATTAAATTGGAGGGTACTAGTAGAATTAACTATGGTATAAAAAATATATATTTTACACATTAACTTTTTATCAATTAATTATAAAAAAATATTAATAATTTGAAAGTAAATGAAATATTTTCTAAATAACTATATTTTTCGAATGAAAATGGTTTAATTGATTCATGAACACTTATGATAGGATTAATTTTTGAAAATTTTTGAAAATTGGTTTTATAAATTTATATTATTTTTTTAAATCATTTTATAGAAGTTATCTTTGATTTATTTTTAATTTTTTTTTGAAAATTTTCATTTTTTGATGAATAGTTAAAAAAGCTTAGTTTTTTTAAACAAAATTTTGGTTACAATTATTTGTAGTGTTAAATTAATATTATTTTTTGTTTTAATTTAAAATTTTATCAATTATATTAAAATTAAACTAATTGTTTCATTTGGATCAATTTTGAGTTCAATTTCAATATAAAAAACTTCCATACGTATGAGAATTCTCTCATTGAAAACACGCTTTTTCATTGTGTCCGTGGGTATAATTGTAAATTAGATTCTACCAATTTTGGGAATTAAATTTATTAAAGTGGATTAAATGTTAGGAATCAGAATAAAATATATTATCTAATGATTTCAACATAATTTTTTACCATTGTAAATTGTAAAATCAATAAAATTTAATTTTCTTGGTTAGGGAGAAAATCGATTTATCAAGTGTTAAACTAAGAATATAAGGGTAAAAATGACCTAAAACTTGTATGAAACACATTTTATGGAAATAAATATACCATATAACCACTCATGGAATATTATAATAAATTTTATGGCTCTTTTCATGATAAAAATATGATTGTAATTGGTTCTTTTTGAAAATTCCATGTGTATCCTCTCCCCACTTATAAAGGGCCACCGCTCTTTACCCCTCTTCGCACTAATAAATATTTTTTTTCAAAACATAACCTAAAAATAACTTCCCTAATTCCCTCCCATCATACTATAATCTTTTTTATCATAAATCTTTCATAGGAAGGATTTTTGTAAACCTAAGCAGGTCATTCGATGAAGAGGTAATGTTCCTAAACAATCATTTTTATTTTACTTCTTATTACACAAAATTTAAATATTATTCAATAATACTAGTATAATAACAAAATTATATCTCATATTTTGAGATTTTATTGTGTTAAATTAATAATATAAATCTATCTTAACTTCCATCAAATGGGGAATGAAATTGTCATTCGTTTGTACGGTAGACTAACGCCTCAGACATTGATTAAAATTTTCTCTATCACCACCTTTCAAGGATGGATATAATTTTGGATTTAACACATGTATATAATATGTATAATATTATTATATTTATTTAATATTAATATAACATATACATATTTATTTTTAATTATGTTTAAAATACGATAACATCACTTGTGTGTATGAAGGACTACCACCTCGTAAAACAATGTGATTGTGTATTCTATTATTATTTACATTGAATGTAATGGGGATATAATTAATGAATATATTAATTATATATGATAATATATTGATTTTTTGAAATTAATATATAACCAACTTCTTTAACCTTTCACTCGTTAAGGGAATGATATTGTCGCTCGTGTATACGTATGACATACCATCTCCAAGAAGCATTGTGATTCTTTTTCCACATCCAAACTTCATAATTGATTATAAAAATGCATCTAATAAGTTAAAATGTTATTTATAACATTAATATTTTTATTTTTAATAATTATATTTATCTTATGTATAATAATCATAATTTTCATGACAAAAAGCGCATGAGAAAACTAGGCAATTAACACCTTAAACAATGAAAATAATGAAATAACATTAACAAATGGATGTAACATGTAATAATATGATTATGTATTATATTATAAGTATTAATACGGTTATTTTATAAAAAAATAACATGCTTAAAACCATTATACATGAAGTTAAATTATGTTTAACTAAAGGAAAGTGTGAAGTATGGGACTTCATCTCAATGTCCTTTCATTGAGGCATATTCTATTATTGTGTGCCTAATTTCTTTTATATAGAGTAAATAATGACCATTTTACATGAAATATCATGAATAATTCATAATTTAAATTATTTCATGTTTTAATTTGAGTTATTTTATCTAAGGGGATTTGACTTTAAAATTACCAAGTGGCAAGAAAATATCATAACTGAATTTCTTTTCATTGGGTTATATGACATCTTCGTTGTCATTGAAATTATAAGATTATGTGCGTAAATAGTATTAAAAATCTTATTTATTATTTACAATTGTTTTATTTTTATTTACAATTGATACAAATAATAAATTTATTGACTCTTACTTTAATATTATTAACATTGTATGTTTTTTTCTAAATTTTTATTTCAGTTAAACAAATTTTTTTATATGGACCTCTTCACATTTATGTGGTGTATATAATACCATGTTGATGTATATAACATCAATAAATATTTATTGTTTTTAGATAATTTATAAATTATTTTTTATCCATATCATTCGTATCATAGATATGAATATTTCTTAATGAGTATACCATTCTTACATTTAGTGTTTACTTTGGAAGTTATTGGATTAACCAGGGAAATATTGATAATTATATTTCTTTACTCAGTTTAGATATTTTTTGACTAGTCATATCACTTAATAATTAATTATTTTATTTTATTTATTATTAATTATTTGGACATAAGGGTGGGGATTAGAATTATATAACTTTAATTCATCGACAGGTCTCACGAGATAAATTAACTGGACAAATTAAATGGGTTTATATCTATAGTTTTAAATCATCTAGACAAATGCAACATCCCAAGTAAGTAATGAATAATAGATATTTTTATCTATGTCTATTTAAGAATTAGATAGTGTTTTAGAGGCATAAAATGAGAATAAATCCAATCTTAAGCATGGAATACACTAATATTTTTAAAAGATTGTTTTACTGCCTTTTGATGGAAAATCATATTTAAATAAAACTTTTTAAAATTTTATAAGTTCTATTTGTCAAAAAAAACATATTATTTATGATTGGGACATTGAAATTTAACTTGGGTTAATTTTTAGAATTTTTCTGACATTGTTCATTTTTTAATGAATAGTAAAAAATACTGCATTTTACATCAAAACTGATTTTTCATCTAATTTAATTATATGGTTATATTGTCCTTTTAATTTATTTTAAAGTGTAATTAGAATATATTTTTACCATCTAATTAAATGGTGGTCATTATAATTAATTTTACTTTGGAATTGGGCATAAACTAGTGCCAAACTTTTCATTGATATTATTTCTAAAAAACCCGCTATTTGTTTTGACAACGGGAATTATTTTTAAATTAATTATTGAAATTTCTGTGTTTGGAATTTGGTAAAATGGATTAAATATTTGGAATCATAATTTCCAAATTATGTAATCCAGACTCTTTTGTTTTTGGACATTATGAATAGTAACGCCGGTAATTATCTTTAATTATCTTGATTAATTAGTAATCAGGTAGTTAAGGATAATAAAATAATATCATAATAATAACAAATGACCACAACATGTGTCCTAATGCTACTGGTTTTATCATGGACGACCATGGTATTCCTTGTTCCAAACTTGGGGACCCCATGGAATCACATTTGTGTGATAATGACTTTTTATCTTTTTATTTTTAAAGAAAGTTAAATATAACAAAGAATGTATCACCTGAGTAAAAAAAATTTAATTTTGTCTAAATAAATGATCTATTAGACAATAAATATTCATTGTAAAGTTAAAAATATTTCCAACATCATAGTAATTTTTTATAATTTTTAGACATTAAATAGATTAAATTATTTATGACATCATGATGATGCAGCGATTACCTAATTAATGAATGATTTAAATAAAAAGAAAAGATAATGTAAAATCTAAAACTTACACTTTTCAAAGGCCTATTGGATGAGTATATTTCTAACCCTTATCACCTTACCCTCGAAATACATCAATGTGGGACCTTTAAAATCCGAAACTCATTTGAAAATAAAGTAACATTTTATACCTTTCCAAGTGTGCCCCTCCTCTCCTCTTATAAAAGGCCCCCACCTCTACCTCCTTACCCACACCTCTCAAGCCTTCGGCTCGGCCAATACCTTCTCATTTTATCTCTCCACATCCCTCTCTTAATTCTATAATCCTAACCTTAGGATTAAAGCTCTTCAAGAAACCCTTTTGGTTCTAACCAAGAGGAGTTACCCGATATAAAGGTAAAGACTTATCTAATGTTCTTTTGTTTTATTTTGCCTCTCCAACCCCCTAAAATCTTTTTATTCATTTCATTTGTAACAAAAAAATTATGTTAAATATACTAGGCTGTTTTTATAAAAAGTATTCGAGCTACAATTACACACACCTTCATCTAATGGTTAAAGAGCATACTGTTTCCGTGGATGGCGGATTTCTGCCTCACGAAATGATGATTGTTCAATATTCTTCTAACACCTTCAAAGGTGGACATTAATATGTCAATATATTTATATATGATATATAATATGTTTATTTTTTCGTTAAGCTTCTGTATTTTTCATTTATTGCATACTTTTATGGCTTCTATTAGGGGTATACGCGATATCTTCATTTTAGGAAGTGCGGACTACCGCTCACTCAAAGTGACTTGATTCGTTAATGCAATATGTGGGATGTATAAAGGATGGAATTAATGATATTATATATGATATTATACTGGAATTATAATATACCTTTATATAATTATGATTCCATTCCATAAAATACGAAATAAAAATGAAAGTAGCGTTCATGCGTACGTACGGCTTACAATCTCCATGAACGGTGCATTTCATTTCTTACATCTAAATGTTATGTAATTTTATAAATGCATGAATATACTGAATATATATGATATATATGATATCTAAATCATGAATATAACTCTTGTATATAATGGATACATGAAAAACTTGTAATTATAAAGAGTTTATTTTTGACTCAAGTACCAATGATCGTTAAAAAGACCGTTATTAACATAAATAATTACATAGTGTTCATGACATGGTAATAAGTGATATAAAAGGAATAATGAACTTGAAAAATGTTATTAATCAAGTATAAATTAACTCAAGTTTATTATACAGGATATTAAAGAACGATCGAGTCAATTCGGATACGAGGTAAGGGAACTTCTTAACCCAATTTCCGATCTTTGGGCTAATATTATACTTTCAAATTATGTCATGATATTATTATGTCCTATCTTGTATTTGTACTTTATTTATGTGTACTTATAGTGAGTACACATAATAGTTCTATTTTATTTAAAAAATGATCTTTGTAAGGGACTTCATCTCAATCTCCTTTCAATGAGGCATATATTGTTTTATACACAACTTTCTTTTATACGGTGTATAAACCCATTTGACTTTTATGTTTATTCAAAAGGAATATTTTTTATACGAAGCGTTTACTAAATGACAAAAGGGAATGTTTTTTTGTCATACGTATGCAGTGATAATGACTTATCTGCCGCCGTGACCATTATTTGAGTTTCAGCTTCCTCTACAAGCCATAACTTTTTTTATGAAAAATAAATACCATGTTTTAATTTTCTTTTATTTTGGTATTGAAATGGTTTTGATAATGTTTTTATTATATAAATGTTTTGTTGATATCTTGTGATTGAAATGTGGAAATTTTATGTTTCCTTTATGCATGTTTTATGAGATACGATTATGTTATGGTTCTTGGGAATTGTTTATGAAGATCGGTGGTTCCTTGATAAAATAAGGGCGAGTGAGCCCGATATAGATCTCTAATGCATTGCGTAACGTGAAGGAGTTAAACGTCAAGTTTTCCCCAAAGATATTTAGGGAATATACTGTGATGGGTATTCCAAACGTAACCATGAGGGTTACTCCCTACATAAGAATATTATGAATCCATCAAGTTACCTTTATGTCTTATGATTTCTATGATTTATTCATGATTTAATGAGGTATGTTAAAATTATTATGTTTTATGGGTGAAGTATGATTCAAACATGGACTAATGTTTTCATTTCATACTTTTATATCCCTTACTGAGCTTTTTATGCTCATCCCATGTTTTTGAAATGTTTTTCACAGGTCAAGGGAAAGGTACATGATGTAATGATAGTGTCAAGGAAGTTTCAAGAAAGAATCAATGTTTTATTTTAAATATGTTTCCGCTGATGGGAAAAAAATGAATACTATCTTTTATGTAACCACTTTGTTTAAATGTGGAATGTAATGCATGATTTATGATCTAATTCTCTAAAACTCTAATCCAGAAAAGATCCTCAATGTGTAATCTTGTAATAACTCAATATTAAGTAATGTTTAAGGCTGGGGCCTTATAGTTGGTATCAGAGGTCGGTTTAGATAACATTAAGAGTTAGAATTCTATTAAATTATTATCCTAAATTTTTATTATTTTCAAATTGAAATGATATAGCATTTGATGATTACTATGTTGCTTCATTTAATACATGTATGTTCAGAATGGTTTTCCACAGAGGAAACATGGAAGCAGTGCTAGGAAGGCATACATAAGGAAATTACCTTCCAAATCAGCATCCTGAGATGGTCGGAATTAGAACTGAATAGTTTGTTGCAGTAATGGCACAATTGACTCAAGCGATAAATGGTGGTGGTATCCATGCACAAGATTAGCCAGATCAACCACAGAGGAATGTGTCAGTGGTGGAACATTTCATGAGGCAACATCCCCCATCATTCAGAGGATCATCTGAGCCTGTGCTAGCTGAAGGGTGGATTAAATCACTGGAGAAGATTTTAGATGTCATGGGGTGTTCAGACAGTAAAAATTTTAGTCTTGCTATTTACCGTTTGGAGGGTGAAGCCGATCAGTGGTGGTCGATGGTTAAAAATATCAGGGACGCTGATGAGATTGATGCTCTCAAATGGGATGAATTCAAAGGTATGTTTCTTGAGAAGTATTTTCCTAAGGCTGTTCGACTTAGGATGGAAAAAAATTCCTGGAATTGAGGCAAGAGGAAGACTCAGTGGCTGCCTATCAAGAAAGGTTCACTCGATTGGCAAGGTATACTCAAAATTTTATCCGAGACCTTGATAGTAAAATCAATCGTTTTTACTCAAGATTAAATCCAAAATATCGAAGGGCTTTAGCTTCTTGTGAGTTCAAGAGTTATGTAAAGCTTGTTTGATGTGATGAGAAGGTGGAAATGGATTTTTCCGATGATCAAGTGTTCTATAACAACCAACAGAATAAGAGACCGAGCTGTTAGGTGAAAGGAAAGAATTCCTCAAAAAGGTCTGACGGTAAGAAAACTAAGTTTCCTGTTTGTGATAAATGTGGTAAAAGGAATGTTGGGGAATGTCTTCTAAATTATGGAAAGTGCTACCAACGCGGTAAGATGGGACATAAGGCTCGTGATTGCACTGAAAAAGATCAGGGTGATGGTAAGAAAAAATTTGATTTACAGTTAGTGAAATGTTTTAAGTGTAATGAGATGGGTCACTATGCAAATGAGTGTCCGACAAAGAGCTTGAGTGATGGGAAGAAGTTAGAATCCATGTAGAAAGGGGTGGTTAAATCCTTTGCAACTACTTCAGCAGATGTCGGGCCATCAAATGAAGTTGTATTAGGTACTTTGTTTGTTTTTTCAGATTATGCTATTATGTTGTTTGATTCGGGGTCTACACATTCTTTCAACTCTGAAAACTTTTCTAGTAAAATGGGAATACCATCTCAAGAAATGACTCCTAAACTTTTGGTAAAAACAGCTGGGGGAAATGTTGAGGCAAAAAGAATTTATAAGAATCTTCCTATCCTTATCCGTGGAAAGAACCTACTTGCAAACCTTATTGTTTTACCTCTATTAGAGTTTGATGTTATCCTGGGTATGGATTGGCTCTGTATTTACCACACTAAGATTGACTGTAGAGCTAAAGAAGTTTCTTTTCAGAACGACTTTCAGTTTGTGTACAAGAATGAACCCTTACTGTTGATAACATATCAAGAGATCGAGAAACTTGTAAAAGATGCAAATTAATGTTACCTTGCACATATCGTTGAAAACAAGGGAACTGTTCAGACTAATGATGTGCCAGTTGAAAATGAGTATCCTGATGTTTTTGCTGATGAGTTTCCTAGAATAATACCAGATCGGGATATTGAGTTTACTATTGACTTAGTTCCTAATGCTATGCCAATTTCAAAAACTTCCTTATTGAATGGTTCAAAATGAACTTTTAGAGTTGAAGGATCAATTACAATATTTATTAGAGAAAGGTTTCATTCGACCTAGCACATCAGCATGGTGTGCTCATGTTTTATTTATTAAAAAGAACGATGGTTCAATGAGACTTTTCATTGATTATAGAGCCTTGAATAACATCACTATTAAGAAAAATTACCCTTTGCCTCATATCAATGATTTGTTTGATCATCTCTAGGGAGCTCTGTTTTTTTCGAATATTGACCTGAGATCGGGATACCATCAGTTGAAGGTAAAGGAAGTAGATATTCCGAAGACCACGTTTCGAACAAGATATAGCCATTATGAAGTTGTATTAATGCCTTTTGGGCTAACCAATGCACCCACTATATTCATGGACCTTATGAATAGAATTTTCCATGAGTTCTTGGATAAGTTTGTGGTTGTTTTCATTGATGATGTTTTTGTGTTTTCTAAAAGTAAAGAGGAGCATGAAAGACATTTAAGGGTTATTTTGAAAACCTTAAAAGAAATGAAATTTTATGGGAAATTAGTAAAGTGTGAGTTTTGGTTGCAAAAAATTTCTCTCCTTGGTCACATTGTTTCTAAAGATGAGATAATTGTTGATCATGAAAAAACAAAGGTTGTTGAAGAATGGGAAAGACCCACAGATGTAACTGAGATTCGTAGATTCCTTGGTTTGGAAGGCTATTATAGAAGGTTTGTTATAAATTTTTCATGGTTATCTATTCCAATGACTAAGCTAACTCAGAAGGGTGTTATGTTTATCTGGACAAAAGAATGTGATGATTGTTTTTAAGAACTGAAAATAAGATTGGTGAATTCTCCAGTTTTGGCACTACCTTTTAAGAATGGGGAGTTTGTTATCTATAGTGGTGCTTTATTGAAAGGACTTGGTTGTGTCATAATGCAGAATGATCATGTAATTGATTATTCTTCACGACAGTTGAAAACTCATGAGGTAAATTACCCTACACATGATTTGGAATTAGCTGTTGTTGTTTTCCCTTTAAAACTTTGAAGGCATCATTTGTATGGAGTAAAGTGTGAAATATATAACGATCACAAAAGTTTAAAGTATATATTCACTGATAAATAATTGAACATGAGACAGAGGAGATGGCTAGAATTAATCAAGGATTATTATTGTACAATTCATTACCATCCGGAAAAGCAAATAAAGTGTCTGATGCTTTGAGTCAAAAAAGTAATGCTTCATTAACAATGTTGCATTTGTAATGAGATCCTTTGGTTAAGGATTTGATGAAATTTGGAATAGAAGTTGTTGGTTCAGGATGTCCTTCAGTTTTGTTTCAGGTATTAGTGAAATTTTCTCTATCAGACAGAATTAATCAAGCACAGAAGCAAGACATCGAGTTGCAGAAAAAGGTAGAGCTGGTTCAGAAGGGTAAGATGCCAGAATTCAACATTGATAATGATTGTGTTTTGAGATTTGGGAAGAGATTGTGTCTGCCTTGTGATTCACAGTTGAAGAGGGATTTGTTATGTGAAGCTCATAGTTCTCTGTTTTCAGTTCATCTAGGCAGTACTAAGATGTACAGAGATCTTCGAGAGTATTACTGGTGGGACGGAATGAAAAGGGATATTGTTGATTTTACTGTGAAATGTTTGACTTTTCAACAGGTAAAAGCAGAGCGGCAGTTACCGAAAGGGATGCTTTACCCTTTACCAGTACCAGAGTGGAAATGGGAGAATATATCCATGGACTTCATTGTAGGATTGCCGAAGACTCATCGATGTAATAATTCAATATGGGTTATTGTTGATCGCTTGACTAAATCTGCTCATTTAATTACTATACGAGATACTTTTTCCCTAGATCAACTTTCCCGTTTGTATCTTAAAGAGATATTCAAGTTACATGGATTTCCTCTCTCCATTGTATCTGATCCTGATCCCAGGTTTACTTCTAACTTTTGGAAAGGCCTTTAGAAGTCGTTGGGTACTGAATTAAATTTTAGTACAGCTTTTCATCCTCAATCAGATGGGAAGTCAGAACAAACAATTCAGACTTTATAGGATATTCTACATGCTTGTTCGATGTATTATTAGGGAAGTTGAGACCAAAATCTTTCTTTGGATGAGTTTTCTTATAATAACAGTTTTCATTCCAGTATACCGATGGCACCATTTGAGGCATTATATGGGAAGTGGTGTCGAACTCCAGCTTTCTGTGATGAAGTGGGTGAAAGGAAGTTGATGGGACTAGTATTGGTTAAAGATTTGGTAGAAAAAGTTCAGCTGATACAGAAACACATGATAACAGCTCAGGGCAGGCAGAAGAGTTATGCGGACAACAGGAGGAAGGATCTCTCTTTTGAGGTAGGTGATCATGTTTTTCTCAAAGTCTCACCATGGAAAAGTGTGATGCGATTTGGTAAGAAAGGAAAGTTGAGTCCAAGGTTCATTAGACCATATGAAATTCTAGAGAGAGTTGGATCAGTTTCATACCGAGTAGCTTTAACTCCGATTTTATCTCACGTACACAATGTTATTCAGGTTTCAATGTTAAGGAAGTACATGCCAGATCCATCTCATGTTTTGAGTCCAGAGGTAGTTCAGTTGGAAGGGAACCTATCTTATGAGGAATAACCTATCTAGATTCTTGACCACAGGGAGCACGTGTTGCGAAATAAGGTGATTCATCAAGTAATGGTTTTGTGGAAAAACCACATGATTGAAGAGGCAACATGGGAATCTGAAATTGAAATGAGGGATAAATACCCCCACTTATTCGTTATGTAAATAAATTGCGGGGATGAAATTTTCTAAAGGGGGAAGGATGTAACATACCAAGTAAGTAATTAATAATAGATATTTTAATCTATGTCTATTTATGAATTATATAGTGTTTTAGAGGCTTAAAATGTGAATAAATCCAATCTTAAGCATGGAATACACTAATATTTTTAAAAGATTGTTTTACTGCCTTTTGATGGAAAACCATTTTTAAATAAAACTTTTGAAAATTTTATAAGCTCTATTTTTCAAAATAAACATATTATTTATGATTGGAACATTGAAATTTACCTTGGGTTAATTTTTTTTATTTTTCTGACATTGATCATTTTTTAATGAATAGTGAAAAATACTGCATTTTACATCAAAACTGCTTTTTCATATAATTTAATTATATAGTTAGATTTTCATTTTAATTTATTTTAAAGTTTAATTAGAGTATATTTTTACCATCTAATCCAATGGTGGTCGTTATAATTAATTTCACTTTGGAATTGGGCATAAACAAGTGCCAAACTTTTCATTGATATTATTTCTAAAAAACCCGCTATTTGTTTTGACAATGGGAATTATTTTTAAATTAATTATTGCAATTTATGTGTTTGAAATTTGGTAAAATGGATTACATATTTGGAATCATAAGGTCCAAATTATGTAATCAAGACTATTCTGTTTTTTTGGACATTATGAATAGTAACGACGGTAATTATCTTTAATTATCTTGATTAACTAGTAATCGGGTAGTTAAGTATAATAAAATAATATCATAATAAAAACAAATGACCACAACATGTGTCCTAATTCTACTAGTTGTGTCATGGACGACCATTTTATGTCTTGTGCCAAACTTGGGGACCCCATGGAATCACATTTGTGTGATAATGACTTTTTATCTTTTTATTTTTAATGAAAGTTAAATATAACAAAGAATGTATCACCTGAGTAAAAAAATTCTAATTTTGTCTACATAAATTATCTATTGGAATATAAATATTCATTGGAAATATAAATAGATTTACTACATCATATTATTTTTTTTATAATTTTTAGACATTAAATAAATTAAATTATTTATGACATCGTGATGATGTAGCGATTAACTCATTAATGAACGATTTAAATAAAATTAAATATAATGTAAAATATAAGACTTACACTTGTCAAAGACCTATTGGATGAGTATATTTCAAACCCTTATCACCTTATACTTTAAATACATCAATTTGGGACCATTAAAATCTGAAACTCATTTGAAAATAAAGTAACATTTTATACCTTTCCAAGAGTGCGCCTCCTCTCCTCTTATAAAAGGCTCCCACCTCTACCTCCATACCCACACCTCTCAAGCCTTTGGCTCGGCCAAGACCTTATCATTTTATCTATCCACATCCCTCTCTTAATCCTAGAAGTGTTAACTTAGGCAGAAAGCTCTTCAAGAAACCCGTTTTGTTCTAACAAAGAGGAGTTAACCAATTTAAAGGTAAAGACTTCTCTAATGTTCTTTTGTTTTATTTTTCTTCTCCAACCCCCTAAAATCTTTTTATTAATTTAATTTGTAACAAAACCAGTATTTTCAATATACTAGTATGTTTTTATGATAATTATTCGAGCTACACTTACACACACCTTCGTCTAATGGTTAAAGAGCATACTGTTTCCGTGGATAACGAGTTTCTGCCTCACGAAACGATGATAGTTCAATATTCTTCTAACACCTTCAAAGGTGGACATTAAGATGTCACTATATTTATATATGATATATAATATTTTTATGTTTTCTTTAAACTTCTGTATTTTTCATTTATGGAATACCTTTATGGCTTCCATTATGGGTATACGCGATATCTTCATTTTAGGAAGTGCGGACTACCTCCCCCTCAAAGTGATTTGATTCATTAATGCCATATGTGGGACGTATAAAGGATGTAATTAATGATATTATATATGATATTATACTGTAATTATAATATACCTTTACATCATTATGATTCCATTCCATGAAATGCGAAATAGAAATGAAAGTAGCGTTCATGCGTACATACGGCTTACCGTCTCCATGAACGGTGCATTTCATTTCTTACATCTAAATGTTATGTAATATTATAAATGCATGAATATAATGGATATATATTATATATATGATATCTAAATCTGGAATATAACTTTGGATATAATGGATACATGAAGAACTTGTAATTATAAAGAGTTTATTTTTGACTCAAGTACCAATGATCGTTAAAACGACCGTTATTAACTTAAATAATTACATAGTGTTCATGACATGGTAATAATTGATATAAAAGGAATAATGAACTTGAAAAATGTTCTTAAGAAATTATTAATTAACTCATGTTTATTATTCATGAGATTAAATAACGATCGAGTCAAGTCGGATACGAGGTAAGGGAACTTCTTAACCCAATTTTTGTTCTTTGGGTTAATCTCCTACTTTCAAATTATGTCATGATATTATTATGTCCTATCTTGTATTTGTACTTTCTTTATGTGTACTTATATTGAATACACATAACAGATCTATTTTATTTAAAAAAATTATCTTTGTAAGGGACTTCGTCTCAATCTCCTTTCATTGGGGGATATTTTGTTTTATACACAACTTTCTTTTATATGGTGTATAAACCCCTTTGACTTTTATGTTTATTAAAATGGAAAATTTTTATACAAAGCGTTTACTAAACGACAAAAGGGAATGTTTTTTTGTCGTACGTATGTGGCGACAACGACTTCTTCACCACCGTGACCATTATTTGAGTTTCAGCTTCCACTACAAGCCATAACTTTTTTTATGAAAAATAAATACCATGTTTTACTTTTCTTTTATTTTGGTATTGATATGGTTTTGATAATGTTTTTGTTATATCAATGTGTTATTGATATATTGTGATTGAAATGTGGAAATTTTATGTTTATTTTATGCATGTTTTATGTGATACGATTATGTTATGGTTCTTGGGAATTGTTTATGAAGACGGGTGGTTCCGTGATAAACTAAGGGCGGGTGAGCCCGATATAGCTCTCAAATGAATTGGGTATTGTGAAGGAGTTAAACATTAAGGTTTCTCCGAAGATATTTAGGGAATATACTGTTATGGGTATTCCAAACATAACCATGAGGGTTACTCCCTATGTAATAATGTTATGAATGCCTCAAGTTACCTTTATGTCTTATGATTTCTATGATTTATTCATGATTTGACGAGGTATGTTAAATTGGTTATGTTTTATGGGTGAACTATGATTTCATACATGGACTAATGTTTTTATTTCATACTTTTATATCCCTTACTGAGCATTTTATGCTCATCCCGTGTTTTTGAAATGTTTTTCACAAGTCAAGGGAAAGGTACATGATGTGATGATAGTGTCAAGGAAGTGACAAGAATGAATTCATGTTTTATTTTAAATATGTTTCCATTGATGGGAAAAAATGAATACAATCTTTTATGTAACCACTTTCTTTAAATGTGGAATGTAATGCATGATTGATGATTTAATTATATAAAACTCTAAACCAAAAAAGATCCTCAATGTGTAATCTTGTAATAACTCAAGAATAAGTAATGTTTAAGGCTGGGGCCTTATATCAAAGGTCTTGAAAGTATATGTATCATGATGCATGGGATCCTAACTTCCAATAATTATTCATTTAATTATTTGAGAATTAAATTGTTATTATTATTATCCATGATATTTTCATAGTGATATTATCTCTAGATTCCATTCATTCCCTTCTTACTAATTAAATGGAATGTGTGTTTATTTATTTACCTTGACATGTTTATTATTCCATATAGAATTATGATAGAAAATATATTGATTAAATTGAATGTGTGTTCAGTTATTTACCCTTCCATATTGATTATTATTTATTGATTCATGATATCTTCCATTGTATGTGAACTTTACTAAGTATTTTATCTCACCCTTATTTTGATTCCATTCTATATGGTATGAGGAATAAATCTTTGAATGAATTTTAATGGATTCAGTTCATTTCTTTTTTAGGTATTTTGTTACAATTTCAAATCCCAATATAAAGTTTATATCATGTATATATATGGTTCACTAAAACTTCTAAATGGATTGGTCCATTGGGATTTACCCCCAATATGTCTATGCCAATGTAATAATCTAGGCACGAGATCTGAGTTACTGGAGTTGATGTTGTTACACAAAAGCCTATATACTCATTTTTAAGGAATAAATGGAAATTTATTCCATAAAATTAAAGATATTAGGACATAAATATGATTTATTTTATGTTATTTGATATGGAATGATATAATCATTGAATTCATGGGATAATATTTCTTAAATGGGTTGGAATATGTTTTAAAATAGGCATTATATCACAATTTTCCAAATCACTACCCATATTGGATTGAGTTAGTGTGATGAATATACATTTTGAGTGATCCCATACATTGGCATAAGTTCTAGGAAGGGTCTATTACAAAAATTATGGTCCCTGATCAATAATTATAACTCCAGTAATTCAGAATCTGGAAAAGATATTTTATCTGAGGAAATGAATCATATTATGGTAATCATTGAAATAATTGGGGATAGTGTGAAAATATTTATATAGGTAATCTATAGTTAGGTACATTAAATTTTATCCTTTATACTTTTATAAGAGTCCTATAAAAAATTTCCACAACAATCAGAAATTTAAAAAATTAGAATATAATGATGTGGAATTTGGTTCTATAGAGTGATGGCTCCATGTTTTTACACAAAGAAAAAAATATGTGAAGTTTTAGAAATCTATAGTGATGTTAGGAAAAAACAATCCAGTTTCTAAAACAATTAAAATGTTATTTTTTGGATTAGTGGTCTCACATCCCTCTCTATGAAAAATGTGTAGAACATATCCTTTCACAAAATGTAGGACAAATCTACTAAATAATTGGATAGAGGATACCATATATATATTTTGGATTATATATGAAATAGTGTTATAAATTAGATAGGAATTAATTTCTAGATTAAGTTAGCAATAAAATTGGAATGAATCCTATTATCAAATATTTTTATATATAATTAATCCCTAAGGAAATATAAATATTTATAGATATTCTTATCTATAAATTAATCAGAAATAGATTTTAATGATGAATTATCCTTTAATTAAAATGTAGAAAAATGATTTGGTATGAAATTGTTGGAAACATTTTTACCCTTTATCATTATTTTGAATTATTTTAATATAATAACATACTCAATAAGTTGGTCCCTAACATATTATGTCTCAAAAAGATATTTTAATGATGAATTATTTGTGAAAAATTTAATGTAGCATATAATGATATTGGATATGAACTTATTTATGAAAAAAACAATTGTACTAAATTATTATTTAGGGAAATTGTAACTTATATGTGACTTATTAAATTATTTAATTATGTATAAAATGGAAAATGGTGTGTAGAATAATCTATTTTCTAAGACATCCTCGATTACAATGTCACTCAAAATAGGCAAGATCAATGAACGAAATTATGAAATAATATATTTAAATATGGGTATAGAAATTATTCATGAAAATATTATTAAGAAGGATTCCTCAATGTTTTTTTAATATTAATGGAGTATCCTTTACATGAAAATTAGTAAGGGTTCATCAAATATAGTTTATTTTCCTAATAAACCATAAATGAAAACTCAGATGTTCTAATAATGGACGTATCTCATTGATATTTTTTTTGAGATAGAAGATGTCAAATGTTAACAAACATAGCTTTATCAACCTTGATCTATTTGACATATATTTTATTATAAAGGACTAATCCTTAAATTATTATTAAATATATTTTTAATAAATTTCGGATAATTTTTTTCAATGCATAATGATAAAAATGACTTAAAATTATTATAAATCACTAAAATTTATCCCCAAAAATCGACCATCTATCCATTAATACTTTAAGAAACACCTTCATTATATGAGTTAAAACATTTATTCATGAAATCCTAGAAGTAATTTGGGTATTAGATAACCTAAATGATGCATTTTGTTGAATGAAATGGATCTAAATGAGATTTAAATTATTTATTTATTAGATATTTTATATAATCCATGATTTAATTATACTACTAATACCCATCATGGTAGAAAATGATTCATGTATTTCAACTATATCATGGACATAATAAATGGAGGGAAAGGTAAACTAAACATTATTAAAACATGAGTTAAACTTCTTATAGTTTATAACACTATATACATTACCAACCATTATAATTACAATATCATTATCCTCATTTCTTATAAATATAATTTTTTCTTTATTAGGAAGTAAATAAATTGGGAAAAACAATTAAATCATAGAAAATATTTAAATAATACCATCTCAAGAAATATATAATGATTTATTTTTCAAAAATTTCATTAAATTGGGATGGATGCTCCAAAGGGTTTGGTGAGATGGTTTGGAATCTATTCAATGAACAATAATATGGATATGACTTATTTTTTTTATTCCTAACAATATAAATAAATAATCATCAAATTTTTTTTATTAATATTTATTAAGACATTAAGAATCCTGCACAATTGGTTGTATTTTAGATGAGAAAAAGAAATGAAAATAATGTTAGGATTATCCCATCAGAAATAAAATATAAGTGAGGATGTTAGGACCTTTATGTGAATCTCAAATTGGATACATTTAATTTACAGAAATATGATGTTTTAATTACATTTTCTTTCTTATAATGGGAATCTAGGTTGAATTGAATCGTTTAAAATATATTTTTTCCCTAAAAAATAATCACAACATGGGAATGGGTATATACTCTATGATAATGATTTCACCTTATATTTACATAATTTTGTACCAAAATAATAGTGATATTTAAAATATTATTTTCCAAAGAGATAAATTTCCCTTAGGTAAATAAATAAAAATTGCCTCCAATTGAAATAAACATACTTCAAAAATTCACCAATGCTCATCTAGTCAACCTTAAGAAAATTATTATTAATCCACCTCATGGACCATCTCCTCATTCCAAATTTGAGAGATCTCATTAAAGATGTTAATATTGTTTCTTATATTTCCCAAGGATGTGATCATTTTACCGAACATAACTCAAATAAATGATTAGATTATTTATAAGTAGGAATCACCAGGTTTTTTAGAACTTTTTAAACTATGACCTATTGTAACCCCCTATTATTTTATGAAATAGTTTTTCCAAATAAATTGATTTCTTTGATGGATTGCGTTATACACAACATTGATTTTTAACAAAACATGATATGCTACAAAAATATTATTATTTTATATGATAGTTACCTCCTAGTAATTGGAATGGAAGGTATGAGTATATGGTTTACATGTTATAAAAAATCAATTCATTGGTATCTAATTAAATTGAAATGAAAGTGAAACCATTTTTAGATAAATGAAATCTTTATCTAGAAAACAATATTTATGCACACAAATGTACTTTACCTCAAAAAATAGATAAATCACTTTTAGTTTGTAATTTTAATGAAATTTAAAAATAATATATTAACTAAATTTTTTAGCCTCATTATTATGTGTTTAATTAGCATGAGATATGAATAAATCTAATTTTACGATTAAAATAGTATTTTTCTAGAAAGGTAGTTTTGTCACATTTTTCGTAATTTCATTAAAATATTATTTTTACAAAAAAAAAATCATGTAAAATCCATTTTTTATATCATTATGTAATATTAATCTTATTTTAAATGTTTATGAAATTTTTGAAATTAACTTTTTCAATGAATAACGAAAAATATTGGTTTTTATTAAAAACTACATATTCATTCAAATCATTTACAAGATAAAATTTTATTTTAATGTGGTTTCAAAATTTAATTTTTTTAAATTATATATATTAATCTAATTTAGTTAATTTGAATTATTTTCAAATTTATTTTTTATATAAAAATGTTTTAAACTTTTAAATATTTTCTCTTTGGAAAATCGTTTATCCATCGTGTCTGTGGGTTTAATTATTAATGAAATTCATCCAATTTTTTGAATATAATTTGTAAAAATTCATACCATGTTTTTAATCAACAGAATTTATATTTTATTTTAAGGAAAAATTAATTTTTTTTCATTATGAATAGTAAATATAGTAAAAATTATTTACTGTTAGCAAGGGGTTAAACTAATATGATAATGAGTAGAATGACCAATAATATTACAAAACAACCATTGGATGGAAATATTTCAACATTATATCTTAATGGTTTTATTATTTTCCATTTCCAATCATTGTTTTGGAGAAAATGGGGGTACATCTATTTCTTTTCAAAAATTACAAGTGTACCACTCACCTCACTTATAAAAGGCTGCACCCACTCTTCTACAACTAAAACTTAAAAACTAATATGGTTTGTATAATACCAACCAAAATAATTTATATACTTCCCTACCCACACCTTAGATCCCTTGGTGATATCAAAAATCAAATCTAAGTAGGATTTAGGTTAAACCTACTTTAGATGTCTGAAGAAGTGGTAATGTTTCTAACAATGTGTTTTGGGTTTACTTATTTTTATAAATTGTTAAAGACATAAACAAAATTATAATATACAAAACCATATATCCCATATAGAATAAAATATATCATATCCTCTTCCATAAAATGGGATACAAAATCATTGCTCGTGTGTACGAAGGATTACCCTGTCACAAACCGATGTGATGTGTTTTTCTATTTGTATTTTACTTAGATTGTAATAAATATATTTCAAATGAAAATATTTTACATATTATACATTATTATACCAATTTAAATAAAATATATAATATATCTTGTTACTTTCATTTTATTGGGGGATATGGTAATTATGCTTCTATGTACGGCATACTGCCACCTCATGAAGCAATGTGATTCTTTTTTCAAAAATTATTTTCATGGAAGGTAATAATTTTAAAGATAATAAATATATGATATATATATATGAAATTATAATGATATTATAAAGGTTAATTATTATTTACCTTTATTTTTATATATCCATTAAAAAAATGGAAACCACATTCATGTGTACATACTACATATCATCTCAATGAACAATGTATTTCATTTTCTATATTTAACCTGTATGGAATAAAATAAATACTTATATAATTAATATATATGATATTTATATCATTTTTAAAATTTTATACATGCCGTAAAAATTATTAATATAAAAGGATCAAAAATATAAAATCAAAACATACATGAAAAACAAAGTAGTTATTATTTGAAATGTGATTTTGAAAATGAATTTATAATAAATATGTAATAAAAGGTCATAAGTAAATAATATATGGAATTATATATATAATTATGGTTATAGAATAGATTTACAATAAATATTCTTTTATTATACAGTATGTTAGAATATGAATGAAGAATGTTGAGACTCAAGGTAAGGGAGTTTCATCTCACTTTTATTTTATGTGAGACGCATGCTATATAGACAATATGTTTCTTTTATGTGGTGTATATAATTACCATGAATTTATTTTATTATTATTATCATTAATTTTATGGGTATTTACATATCTAATTTAGGATACCTATATAATGGGATTAAAGCTCAAGCGTTACCAAAGAGATAAGATATTTTCATCATGTTTTGCACCTATCTTATTTTATCGGATGTATTTACTACCCCTTTAATATGTTATATCATGGATCCCCTTTAATTAGTGATATTTGAATTTGAATTTTATGTTATTATTTAACGGTTCTTATTATTTAAATGTTACCAATTTGGTTTAGATTTTATATTACAGTCTCATTGATTATCAGGATTGATTATGATTATATTATCCTTGATGAAATATTATGATCTATTTCTCAACAACTTCATGAATATTATTATTATCTGGTTATTCCAAGAGAAAAAAATTTCTTTCATATTGCACTCTTTATGTACTCATGATTCAAAAATAATTTTTTTCAATGAAAACCAATTGTATTACTCTCTTAGATCAAAAACATATTTTATTATATATTAATTTTTTTAAAATGTTTTCAATTTTTTTAATATTCTTATTTGTTTGTTAAAACTAAATTTTAACATTTTTTGTTTTTAAAATAAACATTTAAAATTAATATTTATGTTTTTAAAAATAAGTCCTTTTTGAATTTTTTTCCCAAAATTTGAAAGGAATCATCGTTTTAATGTGTACAACTTTAATGTAATTTCCCACAGTCATGACCAATATTTACATTGAGTATTTCATTAAAAGTTCACATGGTTATTCTCCAAGAAAATAATTTTGAAAACCATTTATGTTGTAATCTATTTCCAAAGTGGAAAGAATATTTTCCTCAATAAATGATTTAAAAGAATTTCAAAGCTTCTTTTTTATGTTTCAATGAAATTTTGAAAGAAAATGATTTCCAATTTTTTTTTGAATTTCTAATTTAAAAAATAATAATTTTCAAGTAAAGGTTTGACGAATCAAAAAATTTTCTTCCTGAAATTTATTTCAAAAACATTTTACATCTAAGATGAAATTATATTTTATTACATAATATATAATATGAATATGATTCAATGATACAATATTTATTCTATATTTTGATAGTTTGTGATTCTGATGAGAATATGTTTATGAAACTCATTATTGTCAAGGGTTATGATATGATGAATGTTTTATGATCTTATAGAACACATATGTATGATTTTAATTATGTGATAGGTGGGACCTATATATTCATCCAATGCATTGGGTAAAGCTTTATATCTCATGGTATAAAAATGGGAAAAAAGTTAATGGGTTTGATACACTATGGGAAACAAGTGATTCCTAATCCACTATGGGAAATGGGTGACTTTGAATCTGCTATGGGAAACCATTAAGTCCTGATTTAATATGGGAAATATACTATTTTGGATCCACTATGGGATATAAGTGCATCTTGATCCACAATAGGAAGCAAATGATGAGTCTTGATCTTATATGTTGATGGTATTGGTATTTAACCACGATATATGAAATTTGTTTCTATATTTATTATGGTTACACACTTATGGTTTATGACTGCTATATGATTCTTTATCACTCTTATTGCCTATATTTTATAAAATGATAACGTTTTATTTCATGTAACTTTTTTAATAAATATGAATTGTTGGGTATGACCACATTATGTTATGTTAATTATCATATAACCTTATAATTATCTAATTTAGTCAAATTCTAATAGATTCATATATCTTATGTTTAAACTTACTAAGCATCTGATCTAACCCTTTCTTATGTTTCCTTCCCCTGGTTGTGAAGAATGGTTTATGTAAGGTATGTCTAAGAGGAGTACTATGTGAGAATATATTAATGGGAAATGTTGAAGATATTTTATGAAATAACAATATTTTATATATAGTCTCTAAAGACTATAAACTATTACAGTGCACTATAGTTTTTTTATGAAATGGATTCTATATTCATCTAAATAGATATGATTTTTCTGTATGATAATCGTAGGTTATAATATTTGGTATCAAATAAAATTTTTAATCAATATTTGGAGATTATAATTATAAAAAAATTTAAAACCCTAAGGATAATTATTAGTATAGGATAACTTCCTAAATATTTGGTTAGAAATAGATTATGTGGTTTTCCTAGAAATACATCCATGTCTAGATACTAAATATATTGACCCATCATTAAACATTACATAATCATTATTTTTAGTCAAGAATTTATTTTCTTTTAAATTAAGGATATTTTTTGGTTTATAGATTTATAAAATTAGGACATAATTCATACATATCAACCCATATGCATATAGAGTGGGTACAAAGAAAAAAATATCCATTTTTTATAATACAAAATGGTTTATTAAAAACATGAAATCTTTTCACAAAAATACTTCAAAACATTCATCTTAGCTTATTATTTTGTCATAACTATCCTTAAACCCAGTGAAAAAACATTTTAAAACTTGGTTTGATCACAAAAAGTTCAATAAGTGGTATAAAAATAAGAATAGAAATGTTTAATACATTAATATGTACAAACATATAAAATCATTCTCATAAAGACATAATTCTCACCCATAAAGTATCATATATATAATTTTTGAAACATGATATTTCATTAAAACATAAAACCATAATGCTATATGGGGCCATTAATTACATAATATTGTAACCCTAATAGCTACCATATGATTTTTAACCCTCACGACTACCTTACAATGTAACGCCCACTATCACCTTATCGTGTAACCATCACAGTTACACTTAGAGTAACCTAATGGCCGACCTCCAACATACACATACCCAATACATTGGAGTGAGATATAGGTACCAAATTTCATAATAATAAATTCCCAATAACTATAACATGATCATGAAACAAGAATGCTTACATCATATAAATCATTCCCTTCAAAAATAGAAAATAAATTAAAGATTATTTTTAAAAGATGATTTTCAAAATAAAAGTCTTTTACAAATATCATATATTTTAACTAAGATTTGATAAAAAAGAATATAATATGTGTATAAACTATAAATATACATAAAAACATAATAAAACAAAATTAATTTCACAAGTATTTTTAGTACCATATAATCAATGAAGTATACGGTTAACCCAAAGAATGGAAATTGGGTTAGAATTCCGTTACTTTGGGTTTATCCCATTTCAAATGTGTTTAAACCTAAATTTTAATAGTTAAAAGAGTTTTATTAATATTTTATACAATCATAATAATTTTTATAACACCATATATGATCATTTTATAACATAATTCGACCCATTTATTAATAATATTTTGTTATTTCCATTGTTTTGGGTGTGTGTTTTAAATGGTTTTCATGGTCGGTTTGTGATGGATTTTCTTATAGAATGGAAGTTAAACTCTATATGTGGAATTAAAAGTTATTAATATGTTTTGAGAAATTAAATTATATCATAAATCATTTTGTTTTCAGATATTATTAGGAATCATTAACTAAAACATTAATGATATCTGTTTAGATCGTTTTTGTGATTCTTCGATAATCATGAACCAGTTTCTTTATATAATTTAATGATATGTATATATGTTAATTACAAAAAATAAAAGAGGTTATATAATACAATATAAAATATGTTTCTAATATTAAAATGGTTTTATGACTATCCATGAAGGATGTAATGGAAATTTAAAACACAACATCAATGGTGTCGGTAAAGTGACATATCACGGAGAGTGTTTGTATTTTTATAATAATTGGGAGAGGATAAGAAGTATGATGATGATTTTTTTATAAAAATGATAAATTATAGTATATATATAATATTTTATAGTTTTAATTCCTCTTGGATAGGGTAGGTGAAGAGAATTTAATAAAATAAAAATAATTGAAATGAAAATAAAATAAAATGGAAGATGATTTTTACCTGTTGAATTATCCTCCCTCAGATACTCCCTACAACCTTTGGTTTCATCCTTTAGGTGACACCAGAAGGTATTGTATGTGGTTAATAGGATTAGGTATAAATTTTAAAATTCACAAATACTAAGAGCTGTGGTGTGAGGATGGGGTGAGGTGTGGTATTTATAGTGGAGGAGGGAGGGGTTTTCCAATATTTCAATCATTATTATTTTAAGAAAAAAAATAGGTTTGGTTCTTGTGACTCCAAATAGTAAATAGAGCATGAAACTTCAATTAAAATTTCATAAAATCATCCACGATGTTAGAAATAGTGTATTTAACATATAATGTATATATATTGTAAATTACCGTATTTCACTATTCCCAAAATTCAAGTACTTCAAAAAAATCCAAAAAAATCATCCCAACCATTTTTTGACATATAGAATTAAAAAATGAACTCCATTTTTCAAAAATAATTTTTTATATATGATTAATTTAATTTTTAAATAAAATCATATTTTATTAAAAAACAATTTTCAAACAATAACTACTTTTATAAAACCTTGAAACATTAATCATTGTCTCACTTTATTATATTAAAACCGTAAGACAATAAAATAATAAAATTATGATTATATTTTAAGCACATTAATTTTCATTTAAATTATTAAATTATTCATAAAATTTTAATTAAATATTTATGACTTACAATAATTCGAACACTTAGATAATAATTTTCAAAAAAATATTTACTTGGTCAATGATATAAATATATCATATTTTAATTTATAAGATGGATAAATTTTATTTATACTTTCATTGGTGAGGTTACTATTCTATTGGCCAAATAATTATTCCTTGTGGTCATGTTACTATTCCTAAGGTCAAGTTACCATTCCATGAGTTCAAATTCCTTAATTTCTATAAATATAACATATTTCATTATACATTTATAATGAATTTAACTACTTAATTCTATAATTAAAATAATTTATTTTATAAGAACCTCAGTTGTAACATTCTCCGCACCTTTTATAAATTACGTCCTCGAATATTTTTTGTTTACATATTAAACAAGTGACGGTTCCATTACATAATAAAATTTTCATATTCACATATTGATTCTTCAACCATGTGGTTTTTTCCAAAAAACCTTAACACGTTGAATTGACTTATTTTGTAATACGTGCTCTTTATGATCAAAAATATAAACAGGTTTTCTCTAAATAAGAGAGGTTCTATTTCAAATGAACAACATCTGGTCTGAAAAAATGTGTCGAATCTGAAATATACTTTATACACATCAAAATATAAAGAAAATTGTGTACCTAAGATAAACATGGAGGTAAAGATACTCTATAGGAAACGGGTCTGACATTATCTATTGTTTCATAAGTTCCAATGAACCATGAAGTTATCTTTCCTTTCTAACCACATCACATCATACTTTTCCAAGGTGAGATTTTATAAAAAACATGATCGCTTATCTCCAAAGATAAGTCTTTCCTCATGTTATCTATATAAATTGTATGAATTCTCTATGGTTTCCTCATGTGTTGGATCATCTTCACTTTCTCACCCACTTCCTCTACTAATTATGGTCCCATCAACTTCTTTTCCCAGACTTAATCCCAAAATGTAGGATTTCGACATTACTTCCTATACAATGCCTCAAAAGGTTTCATCTGTATACTAGAATTAAAACTAATATTATAAGAAAACTAAACTAAATAAATATATTGATCCCAACATCCCTAACATTCCATTGAACAATATTTAAGCATATCCTTTAATTTCTTAATTGTTCTCCCCTTTTGTCCATCAGACTGAGGATGAAAATAATTTCTGAAATTTAATCCTCTACCCAACAACTTTTGAAGAACTTTCTAAAACATAGATGTGAACATGGGATTATGTTTAGATATAATAGAAATATGAACTCTATGTAATATGACAATATCTTTGAGGTACAATCAAGAAAGATTATCCGATGACATAATATCTATAATAGGATGGAAATATGAATATTTAGTCAATCGATCAACAATAACCCTAATCACATTGTTACCTCGAGAAGTCTTCTGTAGTTCGACCACAAAGTAAATGGATAAATTTTCCCATTTCCACATTAACACTAGAAAAGGATTAATAATACCCTTTTTTAATTGTCTCTCAACTTTAACATGTTGACATGTCAAACATTTCAAGGTAAAATCTGCAACATTTCTTTTCATTACATCCAACCAGTAAAACTCTTAATGGTCATTGTACATCTTAGTGCTACCAGGATAAACTAAAAATAGAGAAAAATAAGCTTCACACAATAATTCTTTCTTAAATTGGGGGTCACAAAAAAAAGATAATATCTTTCCAAATCTCAATAGACAATCCATATCAACATGAAATTCTGAAAAAAAATATCATCTTTAACCAATTCTAAATTTTTCTGCCACTCAAGGTCTTCCTTCTATGCTTGCTTAAATATGTCTGACAAAGAGGACTGCACTAAAACATGAAACAAAATAAGGGAATTTCTACACCAATAACTTCTTATCCAAAATTCCTCAAATAATTAATAAGGGTTCATTTTCTAAACGTAAAATGGTTAATGTATCATGATGTTTTTAGATCAAGGCACCTGCCACTTTATTTTTCTTTTAATGATAGATATTTATCATAAAATCACAATCCTTTATCAATTAAATCAATATTATCTACCTCATGTTTAATTATTTCATAGTGAATATATAATTTATGATTTTATGGTCAGTATATATTTCACATTTGTCACCATATAAATGATGCCTCCAAATTTTCAATGAAAAAAACTACAACTTCTAATTCCAAATCATGTGTGGGATAATTTAACTCGTAAGGTTTTAGGTGTATGGAATCATAATCAATTACCATATCATTCTTCATCAAAAAAACCATCTCCCATCAACGAAGCATCACAAAAGTTAAAAAAATCACCATTTCTAGAAGGCAGGGCCAAAATTAGAGAATTCACCAATATCTTCTTCAATTCCTAAAAAAACATCACATTCATCTATACAAATAAATTTTACTCCTTTTCATGTTAACTTAGTTATTGGGATAGATAACCATGAATTTTTTTTAACAAACTATCAGTAATAATATACCAATCCAGGAAAAATTAAAAATCTCTATAACATTTTTATGTATTTTCCATTCATCAACCAATTTTGTTTTGGAAGGATCAATTGGTATTCCTCATTATTTACCATGTTCTAAAGAAAGGAAATTTTTGCAATTAAAATCACATTCAGTAAATTTTCCATATAACATATTTTCTTTAAAAGATTACAATACAATGCATAAATGTTTTTCATAATTCTGATAATTTTTTGAAAAGATCCAAATACCATCAATAAAACAACAACAATTTTATCCAAATAATCACAAAATATTATATTCAAAGGATCCATTAATATATTAGGATAATTTTTTAATATAAATTGAATAACAACAAACTCATAATGCCCATATATAGTATGAAAGAGGTTATTATAATGTCATCCTCCTTTACCTTAAGTCGATGGTACCTAGACCTCAATTCAATCTTGGAAAAATATTTAGATCCTTGTATATAATCAATAAAGTCATAAATATATGGAAAATTATACTTATTCTTAACATTAATGTTATTCAAATATCTATAATCAATAAAAAGTCTCATGGAACCATGTTTATTTTTAATGAACAACACAGAATCACCCCATGGTGAAGTGCTAGGATGAATGAAGCCTTTGTCCAGAAACTCATGAAACTGATTTTTCAATTCCATAAGTTCAACTTGATCCATTTAATAAGGGGTTTTAAATTTTTTTTTCATCAGGAACTATCTAAATATTAAATTCAACTTCCAAATCAGGTATAACATAAGGAAACTCATCAGAAAAAAACATCCTGGTTTTCATTTTCCAATAGCATATCATTTATCTGAATAGTTCCCTTATTTTCAATAATATGTGAAAGTTAACTTTTATTTCCATATTTTAATAGGTTCTCATCTTCTTGGTATATTATCAATTATATGTGTTCATTCTCGTATATAAACCAAAACTCTTTCTGAAAAACAACTTCTTTATCTCTACATTCAATCTTATCATGATAAACTAAAAATCAATCCATTCCTAGAATGATATAAAAATCTACTAAGAGTAAAACTATAAGGTTTGTAGGTAATTGTTTTACACATACAACAATAATATGTCTCTGATAATTCCTTTTTACTATAATATTTTCCCCTTGTGTTTTAACCATAAGTTCATCTCTCATTTCTTGAGGTGAAATTTACAATTTTCCAAAAAATACTTTAGAAAAAAAGGAATGTGTAGATCATGTATCAAAAAAGACATTAGAAAAATCTGAGTATATAAAAAATGTATTAGTCACCAATTCATTGGATGGACCAACATCTGCAGACATAATCTCAAAGGACATCGCTTCACCTTTATACTTATAATCTGGTTACTTTCTAACATTTAGATCTTTCTTTGGGCTGATATTTACCCAATGAACCATCTAACCACATATAAAACTCATTATAAAATACTTATATGATTTAATATTAAGATCATTTTCATTAAAATATTAAGACATAAGTCCAAACTCACCACACAAAATACCCTTCACAGTTTTTTTTAATGCATTCCTAGGGTTATTTTTACCACAATTTTCAAAAACTAAAAACTAGGCTTTCTTACCTTAAGATTTATTTTATTGATTCTTACTCATTGCTTCAAATTTAGACCTCTTCTTATTAATATTTTCAAAGTAAAATTGATCATCAAAAAACTACATTTTACCCTCTCATCACATCAGACAAATTTCTTTTAACTTTCTGATTTCATTGAAAGATAATTCACTTCGATGTATTGGCTTTAATTATAAGTAAAAATTATTTATTTTTCTATCAAGATCAGGAATAATATTTGGAGAAAAACTTATCAATTGGGTGAAGTTTACTAAATACACATCCACTGAGTCATCCTCCTTACTCATTAATTAATGGAATTTCTTATCGATCCCAAGTTGAACAACCTTAGGAAAATATTTTTCAAGGAAAATATTTTTAAATAAATCTCATTTAAGGACATGAATCTCCTCAGTATCCCTGATATTGTCTACTATTATCCACCGCTCATTAGATTCACCTTAAAAATGATAAATGAAAATACTAACCTTTTGATTATCCAAACACCCCATGAAATTGAATATCTTTTCAAGGGATTTAATCCACCCTTCAGCCTCCAATAGGTTATAAGATCCACTAAAATCAGGAAGGTGTTTCCACACAAAATGTTCCACTATCATCTTACTAAATTGAGGTATTTTTGGTTGTTCTCCTGCATGCATGACACCATCATTTATTGTCTATATAAAATGATACATTACTATCACAAACTATTCAGTTCCAATTCCCACCATTCCAGGCTTCAAATTCTGATAGATATCAACCTCATAGTGCCTTCCTACTTCATCTTCCTCATTTCTTCTGCAGAAACCCATTTCGAACAGATACATCTTAGACAAAGAAACATTTTACTCTTCAAATTCTATATAATTTCAACATAAAAATAAGCTAAAAATAATTTATGGTATTCTGTTGACATCATCTTTCCCCCATAAATATATCTAAATTATCCTCTGATACCAACTATATGGACCTGGCCTTAAACAATACATAATCTTTAGTTTCAGTCAAGAATTTAATTTCTTTTACATTTAATATCTTTTCAGGTTTAGATATTTATAAAATTTGGACATTGTTTATAAATATTAACCCACATCCATAAAGAGTATGTACAACTAAAACAATATCCAATTTTTCATAATATAAAAGATTTTATTAAGAATAAGAAATCCTTTCATGGAAAGCATTCACAAAATTTATCTTGGCTTATCCTTTTCCCTTAACCATCCTTAAACCTTGTAAAAAATCATTATAAAACATGGGATTAGCACAAAAAAATCAGCAAGGGATATAAAATGAATGAGAGAAACTATTACTACATGAGTAATTATAAACATATGAAATCATTTTCACAAATACACACTTCTCACCCATAAAGTATTGTATACATTTCAAAACATGATATTTCCATAAAACATAAAACCATAAAGGTATCATAGGGAATTACCCTCAAATGGACGGAAGGCATTCTTTTTATTTAATTTTTGGATAATTCCCCTTTTAAGGGTTTAAGGGGAACATTTACATGACCTGTAGGCCCAAGGCACAAAGCCTATACATGACCCAATACATGACCTTAGAGGCCCAAAACCTGATACACTAGAAACATCCCCCCCCCACATTTGCCTCTTGAAGGAGACTAGCTCCCCACCTTTCATGGATGATCGTCTAGCATTGCCCCATGCATAGTTTCACAGTGCCTAGTCCTGATGGCTATTTTCATACCTTCTAATTCTTCCAATCCAGTTAACTCTGCTATAGTGGTTGTTATTTTTCTATGAATTCTCATCTATGACTACTATGGTGTGGTCTTTCCAGTTCTTCATGGTATTTTCAATGTCCCAAAATTCCTATGGCCCAAAGGCCCCAACAGCCTGAAGGCCTTTGGTGTCCCGAAGGCCTTGAGACCTGTAGGCCCAAAACGGTGGCCCGAGGGCCCAAATTGGATGAATAGGTGTGGATGCTACAGTACATAATAGTAACTTACATAGTAATGCTATATTACCCCTATAAATTCACCCCCACCCAAATTTTTAACCCTCACAGCTATGATACAATGTAACCCTCGTGGCTCCCTTATAGTGTAGCCATCATAGTAACACTTATCGTAAGCATACCGTCAACCTCTAACTTACACATACTGAATGCATTTGAGGTAGATATAGGTCCCACCATTTATCATACAAATTTTAAAGAACCATAAAATGGTCATTAAACAACAATACTTACATCATATAACTCATTCCCTTAAAAAAAGAAAAGAAATTAAAATATGTTTTTTTAATAAAAGTACATTACAAATATTGTATATTTGAAGTGGGAATTGATAAAAATAAATGGAATATATGTATAAACTATAAAAACACATAATAAACCATAATATAAATAAAATTAGTGTCATAAATAGTCTTAGTACCACATAATCAATGAAGTAGAAGGTCAACCCACAGAATGGAAATTGGGTTAAGAATTCCCTTACCTTGGGTTCATCTAACATAAATGTTTTTAAACCACATGTATAATGGTTAAAATATTATTATGAATACTTTAAAGAAACATAATCATGTTTATAACACCTTATATGATCATTTTATAACATATTTATACCCATTTATTAAAAATATTTTGTTATTTCTATTGTTTCATGTGCGTGCTTTACAAGCTTTCCATGGTCGGTTCGTAATGGATTTTATTTTCAAAAGAAAGAGAAACTCTGAAAGTATAATGAAATGGTATTAATATGTTTTCATAATATTAAATGATACCATAAATCTTTTTTTCATATATGACGATGAATCATTAGATAAAACATTAATGATATTCGTTTAGATCATTTTGGCGATTCTTTGATAATCATGAACTAGTTGTGTTATATAATTTAATATTATGTATATATGTTAATTACAGGACATAAAAGATATTATAAAAAACACATTAAAATATGTTTCAACAATTAAAATTGTTTTATGAACATACTTGAAGGTGGTAATTTAAATTGAAAACACATCATCCATGATGTCGGTAATGTGACACATCAAAGACGGTTTCATTATTCTTAAAATAAGTGTGAGCGGAGAAGAAGTTTTATGAGGAATTTTTCTATAAACATAATAAAATTACTGAATATATATGATACTATATTTTTCATGCCTCTTGGATAAGGTTAAGTTGATAGAGTTTAATAAAATAAAAATAATTGAAATGAAAATAAAATAAAATGAAAGAGAATATTTACCTATTGAATTATCCTCCTTGAGAGACTCATTAATGCCTTTGGTTTTAGCCTTTTGGTGAGACCTTCAAAACATGAACATTGGGAAGATTCTTTGGAATATGATCCAATAGAAATTGGTCAATTCTCATAGATTTAGAGGTGTGAGGTGAGGATGGGTGATAGGTGGTATTTATAGTGGAGGAGGGGGTTCCATTATTTTAATCATTATTTTATTATTTTTCCCAATATAATAAATAATGTTGGTTATTATGAATAAAAATAGTAAATATACTATTTGAGTTCAAACCAAGGGTTCTTACATCATTCAATATGTTTTAAATAGTGTATTTTACATATAATGTATATATATGGTTAATTATCGTACTTCACTATCCAGCAAAAGGTCATGTTTTTCAGAAAAATTGAAAAAATTCACCCCAACCATTTTTTAATGCACATAATTAAAAAATGAAATCCATTTTTTAAAAATAATTTTTTATATATGATTAATTTAATTTTAAAATAAAATAATAATTTATTATAAAAACAACAATTTGAAAAATATAACTCATTTTACAACACCTTGAAAAGTTAATCAAGGTCTTATATAATTATATTATAACCATAAGAAAATATAAATAATAATTTATGATTACATTGTAAGAAAAAAATTCTTATAAATTTCTAAATTAATCATAAAATTTTAAATAAATATTTTGGGCATAAAAATATACCAACACTTAATTAATAACTTTTTAAAAATAAATTACATGATCAATGATATAAATATATAATATTTTTATTTATAATATGGATAAATTTCATTTATACTTTCTTAAGTGAGGTTGTTATTCTATTGGTCAGATTACTATTCCTCATGGTCATGTTACTATTTATAGGGTCATGTTACTCTTCCATAAGTTAAAATCACTTAATTTATATAAATACAACATTTTTATTATACATTTATCAAGAAATTTACTACTTAATTCCAGAATAGAAATTAATTATTTTATAAGTCCCTATGTTATTACACTAAAAGTGGAAATAGTTCCATAATATAGGTACCTAAGAGTTATAAATATTAAAAAGGTGTGTTAGGATTGAATTGGGTGTTACCTGGTACATGATAATGATAATTACTAGACACTCGGTTTGACACTCCTAGGTGATATGCTTTGGGAATTCACAACCTCTTTATGAGCCATCATGATGAATTTGAATAATATTCATGAATGATCTATTTTAAACCTAAGTATTAATTAATAAAAAATATTTTTCTATTATTTAGACATCTTATAAGTGCTTTCAGGATTATGTGGTTTCCTCCTATGAATATTGTTGGTCAAACTATTATTTTTTATTCCAGTAAATGGAGGGAACTAGAAGAAACTATGATAATGTTGAATGTGTTAAAAAATGTATTGATGAACAACAAAATAGTGTGATGAATGGAGTAAAGGATATTTTGATTATACATAATAATCTATAATGGTATATGATTAGGAATGTCTACCTTAACAAACTATTAGAATAACCAAAGAACAGAATGATAGAGTTCACTGATAGCTCAAGTGGAAGACACCAAGGAGGAGAGAAGAATAAGTTTCCTATATGTTTAGAATGTGGGAAGAATAACTCTACTAAATATAATAGAGGAAAAATAATATGTTTTATGTTTGGAGAATAATATCACATAGTAAGTAATTTTAGAGAAACAACTAAATGTTAGTGAGTGCAGTGGAAGGAATACTAGTCTCCCAAAGGCATTATCAGTGAATGAATGTTCTAAATGTGGAAGGTATGAGAATTAAGAAAATATATGTCCTAGTAGGAAATCTCATTAATATATTTAGAAACGTGATACAAGTAATGGTTATACTAGTGATGATTAAGAGTCCTAGAATAACATATAATAGGTATGGTTTGTTTTAATCGTATTGTTTATGCTAAATGTAAGAATCATGATTAAGTTGTGGTTGATGAAATAAAATATTAATATTTAAAATTATAGGAATGTGGTAATAAGTAATAATTTTATGAAACCTAGTTAATGGTTTAATAATGAATTGGAATGATTGAAGTGTTTTTTAATGCAATTCAATAATTATGAATCAGAAAATAATTAATTATTCTTATGTAGAAGTTTTTTTATTATGTACATTCATGAATACTTGAATAGTATTGAAATCCTAGAAAATTAATTTAATTGTAAGGTGAAATTTTATATAAAAACACATGATTAAGGGATGATGACCATTAATATGTTCCAGGTGTTTAAATAAATGTTATTGGGATAAAGTGATGAAGGATATAAAGTAAATTTTATAGTATTGATGGAATTGAAACTGATTTATCATTTTTAAAAAAGTTTTTTATGTTATCATTGTCCATGTTTACATATTTTTTTGGATTTATTTAATATACTCAATAATTCATGGTTTTATTTAAGGAGTGAGGAAGAATGTATGTTTTCCTTGAAGTTTTATAATAATTTTAGTTATAACCATTCTTCAGAAGAATATATGACCAATGTATTCACATATTGGGAATGTACCCATTGAGAGTTTCTTTATGATAAATGAGGGATTAATTTTATGTTTATTTTTGGAAATTTAGTGACATTTTATATACTTTTTAAATTTCAGATGGGTTTTAACAATAACCATTTATGGAGTAGTTTAAGATGAAATTTTGATGAAGTTTTATATTATACTGTATTACTTCAACATATGAGGATTTATAAGAATTAGAAAACCAGTCTTAACCATTTTGATACGTAGAGATAAAAGGAACGAATTATCGTTCTATTGTGGTAATTCTAAACCATTATTTGTTCAGGTATAAAAAATTCATCTTCAATTCTTTGAGTATGAGATAATGTTGAATTATATCGATGAATAACCCAAGGATGAATTTTTTCTTATGATGCAAATGAAATCTAATCCCTAGGTATACTAGTCCAATTTCAATTCTTGATCATGTCAGGATGGTAAAATATCGATTGTCTCTTCCATAGTATTTCTCTTAAGTCCATGATGTGTTCCATGTATCTCTCATAAAAAAAAATATACTTGATACTTAACATGTACTAAACTCAGATTCCATATTGTTGGAGAATGACTTTTATTATAAGGAATAATTGGTTTTGATTCTGGAAAAAACAATGAATTTTATATAAAAATATTACCTCAAACCTGCTTAATGTTTTGAGGAAAACCCATCCTCTTGAGGAATCTATGCGGGATCTGGAGGATGAAACGAGTTAGAAGTATCGCCATTTATTATTATTAGAGAGAGGAATTTTGAGGTAGAAATTCGTTTTACTGGGGGAAGAATGTTACATTGTAATATTTTATGAAATATTTTTCCAAATAATAATACTTTAATCAATGACTTGTGTTAAACATGACATTTAGTTTTATAGAAACATTACATACTATAAAAATATTATTATTTAATACGATAGTTATCGCCAAGCCATATGAATGGTGGGTATGGAGAAAATTAACTAAATTATGTAAATATATGGATTATTGATGTGTAGAAAATTAATTTTTTGTGACCAATTAATTATAAATGAAAATAAAAAACCATTTGAAGATAAAAGTAATATTTTTTGAATAGGTATTTTTATGTGCACAAACACAGTTTACCTCAATAAATTAAATAAATCACTTTTGGTGGATTCTTTTATTGAAATTTATTTAGTATATATTCAATAAAAGTTTTAACATCCAGATTATGTTTTTATGTATAAGATAAGAATAAATCCAAGTTTCTGCTTAAAATTCTATTTTTCAAAAAATGATTTTTGTCTTATTTTGTGAATTTAGCTATTTTTAATTATTAATATTAAATATTTATTTGAAAATTTTAACCTCAATTTTGATATCATAACGATAAAAATATCTAATTATTTAGTTTTCATTATTTTGTCAGAAAAATAATTTTTTTAAAAAAATAGTGAAAAATGCCCGTTTGTATTAAAAAATGGATTTTCATTTATATCATTCACAAGATAAATTTTATTTTAATATCTTTATTAAATTAAAATTATTTATAATATTAATATATTAAACCAATTTAAGTCATTTTAATCAATTTCATTTTGATTTTTGATATAAAAACTTTTTAAACTTTTGAATATTTTCTCTTTGGAAAACTGCGTTTTCATCATGTCAAAAGGACTAATTTTAAATTAAGTTCTTCGAGAGTAGTGAATTGAAATTAAGAAAAAGGATATCATATTTGGAATCAGAAAAATTTATATTTTTCAATATTTTAATCCTATTTTTTACCATTATGAATAGTAAAAGTGGTAAAAACTAATTACTGTAGTTAAGGTGAAAATGGGATTACTAGGGTTTAAACCTAAAATATAAGGGAAAATTTACCTATAAAATATTACAATAACCATTGGATTAAAATATATAAAATATATCACTTTTAGAATCTATAATGTCCCGTTTTGGTTTTTTTCCCTGATAAAAATAACCTTACACCTTTTAATTTTAAAAATTACAAGCGTGCCACTCACCTCACTTTTAAAGGTCATGTCCTCTACTCTGCTCTTTACACTTCCAATGCCCTTTGGTTTATCTAATAACAAAAAAATTAATTTTATAATTTCCATCCCCACTTCCTTGAGGCCTTGGTGAGATCATAAATCTAATCTTTGAAGGATGTAGTGTATACATAAAGAGGTTGTCCAAAGAAGAGGTAAAATTTCTATGTCTACATTTTTATTTCACTTATTATAATAACTATATAAAATATATTTAAAATATGATAATAAAAAAATATCTAAAATATAATGAAGTTTTATTATGTTAATATAATAACCTATATCTATTTAATCTTCCATCAATTTGGATATTAAATGATCGCTCATGTGTACGGCGGACTACTGCCTCACGAACAAATGCGATGTGTTTTCCATTTCAATTTTTATTAGATTGTAAGAAGGATACATAAAAGAAATATATATGAAAATTTTAACATAAGAATTAATATTTAATTAATATATCACATATACCATGTAACTTTACATTCTTGGGCAGATACGATAACAATGCTTTTCTGTACGACGGACTATCACCTCATGAAGTCATGTGATTATTTTTTCACAAATGATTTTCAGGAAAGGAAATAAGGATAATTTTTATAAATATATGTGATATATATGAGAAACAAATTATACAAAAATGGTGAATTTTTATTTACCTTTATTTTTTTCATCAGTTAAAAAAATGGAAAGAAATTTCAAACGAATGTACAACCTACAATCTCCATGAACGTATTATTTCATTTTCTATCACTAAATATTATGGATTATTATAAATAAATATATGATGAAATTATACAATATGTATATCATGCTGAACAATATAGAGATTATGTAACCATTATTTATGTAAAATTATTTAAAATACCAAACAAAAACATACATGAAAAACAAAGTAGTTAGCACCCATAATGTGATTCTAACAAAGGGTTTTTAACAAATGGGCAGTAAAGTATCATAATTAAATCATATATCATGTGAAATATATAATAATTGTTCCCAAATTGATTTATAATAAACATATATTTATTATACAATAGTTTTGAACATGTATGAAGGGAGTCGAGACTCAGGGCAATGGATTTCTGTCTCACTTTTACTTTATGTGAGACTCATGCCACATTCAAAATGTTTTTCATTTATGTGGTGTACATACTAACCCTAGATGTATTTTATAATAAATTTAATTAAATAAATCGTGATTTAAATATCCATTTTAGGATCTCTCTTTCATGGGTTTATAGCTTAAAAGTTACCAAATCAGTAAGTGATATTTGTATCAATTTTCCTTCTTTGAGACATACGTTATGTTATACAACTATATAATTTTATCATGTGTTTATAATACACCTTGAACATGTTATATAATGAATCTAATTATACTCATAATATTGAAATTTTCATTTTATGTTACTCTATAATGCAGATTATGATTCAAAATATTCCAAAATGATAATGGTATGATGTTACAATCTCATTTTTTTTTCAGGATTATTTCTGATCATGATTTCAATGATGAAATATTATGATCTATTTAAAAATAAATTATTTAAATCTATTATCATATGGTTATACCTTTGGAATAATTTTTTTCATATATTTTCCTATCTTTATATACTCAAGATTCAAAAAGAATTTTTTTAAATAAAATTGACTTTATCACTCTCTTCGGTCAAAAACCCTTTTTCTTCTATATCCAAATTTTCTATACATTTTTTTAGAATTTTATATGTTACTCTATGATTTTTTTAAATTCAATATAATACCAATTTTTATTTTCACCAAATGATTGAAAATATGTCTTTATGGAATTTTAAAAAACAAAACATGTTTGAATTTTACCGAAATAGTCAAATGAATACTTTTTTTAACATTCATGGAAAGAATTGAATTTCCCAAGATCATGACCATTATTTTTTTATATCTTACATTATATGTTTCTATGGCTATTTTTTAAGAAATGGATTCTAAAAAAGTTTTATGTTTTCAAAATTGTTTTATAATATTTAAAGTATATTTTAGTCAAAAATTGTTTCAATTTATTTTTCAATATTCTTATAAATTTTTTGAAGGTTATTTTCAATGAAATTATAACAACATGATATTTTAGTAAGAAAATGATAGTTTATTCGACATGTGAAACCCATCATAAATGAACGATGATATATATAACAATTATAACATAGTTGTCAAATTGATGTTTTTGAATAATATTAAAAATAATTATGATATATATATATATACTACTAATTATACATTTTTGATAAATTTTTATTAGATTGTCAATCAATTGTTTTAGTAAATAAATTTTATTCTTCAAAAATTTATTTTCATCAAAAATTATTTTTATTACTTTTCATGAATAAAATATTATAATTTTTTTTAAAACTCTAAAAAATGTATTTTATAAAATTAAATTAATTTTTTATATTGGTATATGAAAAAATACATTGGTTGAAATTTATGGATTTTTCTGAAAATATTGACATTTTAGTCAATAGTGAATAATTTAGATTTTTATAAAAATGTCATATATTTTCAACAAATTAATAAATTTAAAAGTACCGTTATATTTTGAATATGAATTAAATTAATATAAATATTATTTATTTATATTTATTCCAATTAATTTCTTTTGATTCACCATTATATTGGATTTTTTTATAATTAAGTTTTTGGGTTTAAAAACGAGATTATTCTGAAAATAGTTTTCAAATCCATAATGTTTATACATTTAAATTATTTAATATAATATATATTTTAGAAATTTTTAAAGGAAATTTATATATTATAAATCAATAAATATTATTTTAAATTCATAAATTGATTATTATTAATTATATAGTTAATATAAAATCATCTTTTTATTGAAAAAATGCACTTATTAAAAACACGTTATTTCATCTCGTATTCTAGTTTTTTAGTATAATTTTTCCTATTATGTGAATTGAGTTTGGTAAAAAAATATTACATATTTTTTATCAGATTATCTTTTTTGTTCTATATGGTTTGACTTAATTTTTAACCATAATGAATAGTGAAAATAGTATAAATTAATTACCATGATTTATGTTAAAATGGGTTTATCGGGGGTTAAACTAAAAAATAAAAGTTAAAATTAACTATAAACATTCCTAAAATATATTATATGGACATATATCAACCTTATAATGTCTATTGATGTATTATAATTCATTCTGGACCCTTTTAGAATGCGAAAAGTATGGGTACACCTTTTTCTTTTTAGAAATTACAATTATGCCACTCACCTTGCTTATAAAAGTCCACCCCTATCCTCTATTACTAACACCTTAAAAACCATTTGGGTAAGAAACTAAATTCCCAAATAACTTCCCAAACTCCATTAAATTAACCTATAATCCTTTTTTTCATAAATTCATTTTAGTAATACTTTATGTATAATCTTTAAAGGTGGTCGAAGAAGAGGTAAAATTCCTCACTATGCATTTTTTTATAATTATTTTTCCACATCATAAAAATAAAAATAAACTATTATAATATGATAACACAATTATATAATATATAATGGGATGTTATTATAGTAATTTCATATCCTAAATCCATCTCATCTTCCATAAATTGTGATATGAAATCATTATTTCTCTGTACTGTGGACTACCGCCTCATGAATCAATTTCATTTGTTTTTCATCATCACTTATCATGGATGTTTTTAATTATGTATTTAAATTTTATATATTATATTTTTAAGATATTTATACTTTTATATTTATTATAACACACATAAATTTTTAATTTTCATTCCATGGGGGATCCGATTACAGCGATCGTGTGTATGACAGACGACTACCTCACAAAGTGATGTGATTCATTTTCACTAATTTATTATGTGGGACATAATAAGGATAAGTTTAATGAGTATATGTGATATTAATGACATAATAATTATATTCATGGTATATTAATCATTATAAAATGATATTATATCACTCTCCTTCTTACATTGAATAATTATAACATTGTTCATGTATGTGTGCACTACCACCTCCACAAATTGATGTGATATCTTTTCATTACCGTATCACACTAGTGATATATATAAGTATATTTAAATATATAATATATTATATACGATATTATCATCATTTTATAAATATAAAATAATATATACCTTCATTTCATAATGATCATTGAGAATGGATATGTAATTCATGCGTACATATGGTGTACCGCCTTTATGATCGTAAAATAGTTCAATTTTCATAAAAATTCATCAATATTTGTTTTAAAAATAAAATTTAAGACTAAATAGTTTAATTATTTAATGATTATTATTGTTTATATGTTGAAATAATAACCACTTTTACCATGGTCAACACACCAAAGCTTTTTTGAAACAATGAACTGAACTTCCTCAAAAAGCATGATGTACAATTAACTTGTTAAATATTTACATATTTAATTAAAATAAAATAAAATAAAATAAATGATTTAATTATAATATATTAAACCATGAAATTTTTAATGACAAATAATATAATTGATTTAATCTTATTATAATTGGATTAAATGACATACAAGGAAAGTCTGGACTTGAGGTCAGGGATTTTTTTCACACTTTTTACTTTTATGAGACACATTCCATAATCACCACCTATTAATTTTATGTGATGTATATAATTCACATGAATATATTTCATAATTATTCTCATGAATATTTTTTGGATCTATATATCCATTTTATTTTATATTTTTCATGGAGTATACAGTTCAAAAGTTATCAATGCATAAGGGGTTTTTTCCTCGACTTGTCTTCTTTGGGGCATACTTTATGTTATGAACCAATCGTCTTTTATAAGGTGAAAATACAGCCCATGTTTTATGTTATATCATGAGTATAATTATTTTAGTTATATTATATGTTTCACTTAAAATTATTATTTTATGGGGTTTTCGATTCGAATGTTTCGAAAGTGGCATGGGATTTTTTTTTCAATTTTCCTTCCTTGATACATGTGTTATGTTATGCACCAACATTATTTTATGAGTTTTATATAAAACCCATTTGATATGTAATATCATGAATTTTTTTAATATCCTGATATTTTATGTTTTATTTAATTTTATTCCTTAATGGGTATTACAATTCAAAATTATCAAAGTGGTAAGGATTTATGTTATAATCTCGTTGTTTATCAATATTGTTTATGATTTTGTTTTTGATGATAAAATATTATGATCCATGTCTCAAGAAATTCATTGGCTTTATTTTCCTCTAATGATGTCATGAAATTATATTGTTTCCATTCATTTTCTTATATTTATGTAATCAGGAGTTCAAAATAATGTTTTCATGAAAAATCATCTTTATTTCTCTTTTTGGTCAAAAACCTTTTTATCCAAAATAATATTTTCTAAAAATGTATTAAAAAATGTTTTTAACATTTTTAAAATGATTTATTAAAGAAATTTTTGCCGATTTTTTTCTTTTTATAAATTTATTTTATGGATATATTCTTGTTATCGTCAAAAAATTCTTAATTGGATTTCTCTAAAAATGTGAAAGGAAAATTTATTTTAATATATATATAATGAATGGAATTTCCCACCATCATAAACATTATTTTTTTTAATATTTATTTATAATTTATAAAGTGTATTTTCAAATAAAGAGATTTAAAAAAAAATTATGTTTCCCAAAGTGTGTTTCAAAATGGAATGGATATTTTCATCAAGAAATGTTTTAAATTATTTTTAAATATTCCTTTATATGTTTTCAAGTTTACTTTAAAGGAAAAGTATTTTATAAATGTTTTATATAAAAAAATAAAAATGGAATAGATATTTTCCTCAAGAAATATTTTAAATTATTTTAAATATTATTTTATATTTTTGCAAGTTTGTTTTCAAAGAAAGAGATTTTCACAATATTTTTTGAATTTTTTGTTTTAAGATGTTATTTATAAAAATGAAGTGGTTGTTTTCCAAAAAATTTCTTTTATGAATTTTTAATGGAATTCACATTCATCAACATCAACAACACTAGTTGTTACTAATGATCCAATGGGGATATTTTATAATGATACAATACTAATTATTTCTTTGTGTTTACTAAGATTTTTTCAATGTGATTTTTATGGAACTAATTTCTTTCACTACTAGAGTTTTCGTATTTTTTAATGACACATTAGCAACAAACATCCATCCTACAAATTTATTTTCAATGAGAGTCTATCTCTAATGCACCCTTCTAAAAAAGTGTGTCGCAAATGTTTCTATTTATGGTGGGCCATCACAAATAGAGAATGATTGTGGCAGATTAAATAATCAATGCAAATGATAATATCATTTTTATAAATGCTAAATTGTGATGGACCATCACAATTGATTGAATTAATGATGTACTGTTATTCCATCACAAATACTAATACTTTCAAAACAACCAAAAATTTTAATTAATTAATAATATTGTAGAAAAATTAAAAAATAATTTAAAAATAAAAAATAATTACTAAATAATTAAAAAATAATTACAAATAATTATAAATATTTAAATACAATTAAAAATAATAATCAAATATAAATAATTTAAAAAAATTAAAAATTATGAACACAAATAAAACAATTTAACACTTGTAAATAATTAAAATTATTTACATATATTTAAAAATTGAACAAAATTGAAAATAATTAAAAAAATTAAAAAATTAAAAAATTAATGCATTTATAAAACATTAAAAATCATGAAATTGTTTCTGATGGAGGATTATCACTCAAATAATCATTGGGAGGAAACATCATATCAATTCCATACACAAGCCATCGTATATACACAAACATATTATCATCTCTCTAACACTGCTACTCACACTCCTCCTCCATCTCCCATTGCAACTGCTGTATCATGTGATCCTATGATCTCAAACTCTCTTTATACTATGCAGCTGATGATGGAATCAATGTCGAACCTAATAAAATCATTCTCACTAAATTATGATGCCATAGATGTCCCATAATAACTCATAGGTGTCAGTTGGGAACCAATACTGATCACCTGACCATTGTCGACACAATAAAAAGGTGCATGTATCGAGGACCACTCAATAAAATTTGAATCACCAGTGGAATATTTTTCAATATTAGATTGAATCTCTTGTGAATGTGAAGTTTCATCCTCATAAGTATTCTTCAAAAATAATTATAAATTAGAGTAATAATAAAATTAAAATTGATGATACTTTAAAGAAAGTACAAGCCTAAATATGGAGTTATTGCTCTCCTACAAGTTATACTATATGGGGATCAGTATATATATTCATACAAACATTAAAATCCACAATATATGGTTAATTAGTGGCATGTATAATATTGAAAAACTTACAGTGAAAGTATATATACATTAACGAACAATATCAGCTACCAACTATCATGGATGTATGCCAAATGTATGACTTCTAGCCCTATGTGTGACCTGCTACCTCCACGGTTCTGAAGACAAGATTATGAAGTCCTCCTAAAATAATCTCTTAGATATTGGGATCACAATACCTTCCATACCTAATTTAAGAAATTTTCAGGTTGATGGAAGATGTAGGACATGTTGAAAATAGTATCATAATATTTATCCATATCTATCTTTCTGTGGTTGTGTAAAAACTGATAAAACTCTCATATATATAAAACACTCACACCTCCAACATAGGATCACTCATGTTCTCATCAATCAGAGAAAATAAATTATGCAGGACACATAAAAACAATATTGAAATTGTTAAACATATTTTAAAAAAGTATATATTATTTAATAACATACAATTCAGTGGACGAACATCTACTAACACATGACGATCATATCTTGTTCCCATGATCTATCTGTACATTTACATTTTATTTAGTCTTACCAGGTCTATCCAACATTCTATATATTATTCTATAAAAATAATTATTCTCAATATGCATTACATCAACAATGTGATGAACCAACAAATCAGACCAATATAGAAGGTCATAAAAAATAGTTCACTTTATCCAATTATGATATCTCCAAAAATCATTTATTCATTCATTTATAGTTGCTCCAATAGTGATTTAAGGTAATGTAGAGATGAAATATTTTACTTGAATAACTTATAGAATAGTTAGATGTTTTTCTACTTCAATTCTACCTTTTGTAAAAAAAATTGATTCTTCAAAACATGTGATCCATAGGAAGAAATTTTTGATGGATATGAAAATAACAAGTATTGCACCCATTACCAAGAATAAATACTTTTTTATTATCCATGAAGTACAAACATGATTTAAGACTATGTTTACTCCATTCAGATAATATACTAGACACCGGCAATTCACTGATCATCCATATTAATAAACCCTTTAGTACATCATTCTAATATGAAAATATAAAAATTGTAGCACAAAAATTAACTTGGATCAGCACTTTTCCATATTTTCAATCCTACATCATCCAACCCCCATACGCTGGTGCTATGCTGGTGCAGGATTTACCATCCTACATAGTGCTTCACTATATATGCACTTTCATTCCATTTTGGTGGGTAATCTACTAAATTCATCTATTATGGTCAACATTGTATCAATAAAAAAACTAAATCAAATGTAGTCGCAACATTATTCTTCAATTAAATTAAATCATCAATTAATTTATTCAAATAATCATAAATATTCTTCTTTGGGTTTTTTGGAATTAATATCACAAAACATTTATATATATTGTTCCTTTATCAACATCCAAGAAGGTATGTTGTACCAAGTAATGAAAACATGCCAACAATAATATTGAATTATATAAGTATCAAATGGACAAAAACTATTAGAAAAAATCCCAAATTTATTTTATAAGGATCAAATGAAAAATAAGGTTATAACTAATCAATTCTTTTTGCATTAATAATTACCAAATGGATTATTTGATCTTTTACTAATGGAAATATTTTATTTATTCCATTTCATGAATGAAACTATGTTTCGAGACATAAAAAACATAGTTAACAAAGTGTAATTATAAAATAACTCAACCATTTCACATGAAATTTAGACATTCCATATTGTTCTTATTTATACCTCGATTCTTAAAATGTTGTAAGATTAATTAAGGATTCATAATCACCAAAATATAATATGTTGTCACACATGAATCATTTGATAAAAAAGACCCAAATTATGGAACTACCTATTGATTTTCTAAAAACATACAACTAATGTATTTTCATCAGGAAATGATGACTTAACTAATAATAATATCTTATTGAAACAACAATTTGAAATTCCAAATTAGAATTTAATAGCAATAATTTTTTCAATTGCTTCAAGTTTTCTCATCTAAAATCCAAGATATAGCACATCTTCATCATATTTCTGCAAATTGTAAAACAAATAACGTTCTGATTTAGGATTTGGAATATCATTCTTGGTTGTTGTTTCTTGAATAGATATACTAACATTCTCATGTACTAAACATTGAATTGATAGATCTGGAACAAAAAAAATTTCATTTTCTACTGAATTATGTTCACCTTGTTGATACCGAAGAATATAATATTTAGAAAAACCCAAAAAAATAGTTTATGTCCAACATAAAAAACTTTTCAAATCTTCTAATATCACATTTCATACATGGGATATATTTTCTACAAAAATATAGTCCACATTCAATGATTGAAAAGATATAAATGTTTCAACACCTTCAATGAATTAAATATTTATACCAGATTCATCAGGATTTTATAAATGATTTACCTAATCATGATCGCATAATAGAAAATGGTTTATACTTCTTGAGTCCATATTTATCGAAAATACAGAAGAATTAAGAATAATTATCAGTGGTATTTGTGAGTAATTTTATAGTATTATTATATTTTAACACCTTAAAATATTCTATGGAATATGATCAGAGTGAGGTGTTGAGTTCACACTAGATTTTGGGGCATGTAGAGGCTTCATGTAGAATGAATAAAAATATTAAATATATTATATCATACAAACATTGTATAAAAAAAATTAATATCAACTGAATTGTGTCTTATATTGGTAATCTAAAACCACTATTAGGTTCGGGATATACGGTTTACCCTTGCCACAACATAAAATTTATGTACGCTGGGTGTTTGGATACATTTTACATGAGGATAATTAAATTAATATCTTTTTTTATAATTTTTTATATAAATATTAAGTATCTCTCACAATATTTATCATAATAAAAATTTACGACCACCATTAGGACTAGGATGTGGGAATTTCTATAGACTTTATATAATATTTTTTGTATCGAGAGTTTGGAAACATCAGGTATGATAATAATTTATTAAATTATTTATTAATTTGTTTTACAAAAAGAAATCGATGTATCTCCATAATGGTGTGTCATATTAGAAATATGAGACCACTATTAGATCATGGATTCTTGTTTTACCCTAGGTGTGACATAATATATGGTTGTGTCAAGTGTTATGTTACATGGAATGAGAGGTTAATTCATTTAATATTTTAATTATAATTTTTTATAATAAATTTGTGTATTTCCTAGATTTTGTATCATCTAAAAAAATAAAAGACCACCATTAGATTCGAGATGTTTTTTTACCTTATCTGAGGTATAATATTCATGTATGTCGAGAGTTTGGTGACATCATGCATAGTGGTAATTAATTTTAATTTTTATTATATTTTTTTACATAAAATGAGTTATATTCTGAACAATGTATCATATAGAAAATCTAAGACCATCATTAGTTATAAGATTTTAGGGTTACCCTACGTGTGACTTAATATTTATTTTCATTTAGATTTTGGATACACTGAATTTCTGGGAAATTCCTTTAATATTTTGATTATTATTATTTATAAAAATTAATATATCTCTAAAAAATTTTATCATATGAAAAATATGATAATCCCATTAGGTTTGGGATTTAGGGATTACCATAGACATGAAATAACATTTGTTCACATTGATAGTTTAATGACATCACATATGATAGCAATTCATTTAATATTTTATTTATATTTTTTACAAAAAAAATCATATTATATTCATAATGGAGTATCCTATCATAAATTTTATACCATAGTTAGAACAGGGATATGGGGTTTACCTCGGGTGTAACCTAAAATTTATGTGTGTCTGGTTTTTGGTAACATTGCACTTGAGAGTATCCTTTTTAATATTTTATTATTAATATATATATATATATATTATAGTGAACTAGGATTAACATAAATGGTTATTACATCATTTTAAACGAATATTCATCACATTACCAAAATACATTCCTGAGCACCATAATAGTTTAGTCTTTTTAGAAACATGAAAACATAATCTTCTAACTCAGTGAAAGATCCTCAACATCTCCCTCGAAGATATTACCCTTTTAGTACTCCTAATTATACCTTTCTTCATAACTTGGGGAAAGAAAAAATAAGAAAGGGGTGATATCAAATTCTCAGTAAGGGTAAATATGTGATATATGTAAGAATAACATTAGCATAAGTGTGTGATAATACGATCATAATTTATGATATCATACCATGCATAAAAGATCATAATAAATTGTCATGACATAAATATTTGTAGTTTACAAGACATGAATCATAAGAGAATCCAGTGAATAATCCATGATATCATATTAAAGGAATAAGACATGGAATTTTGGTATACACATAAATGTATAAAATCGTATGTGAAGGCTACCTGCAAAGACCTTCATAACATGTTAAGATTGGGATAATCACCCAAGTATATGTTTTTTTCATGGGATTTCCTCTCATGTACCCTCTTGTTTTGTGCTTGGAATTACATCCTATGTAACCTAATGTTTTGAGCTTATGATTCCTTCATATGTACCCTCTTGTTTTGGGCTTTATATTCTTTCTTATGTGCCCTATTATTTTGTGCTTGGAATTCCTTCAGATGTATCCTTTTGTTTTGGGATTGGGATTTTCTCCCATGTACCTTCTTGTTTTGGTCTTAGTATTACCTCATGTGTACCCTTTTATTTAATTCAAGGGATATCGTCACTTGTACCCTTTGAACTCATAAAAAAATTAACATTACCCAATGTATTATAGGGATATATTGGTCTCATACATCACATAATGAAATTGTATATACATTTCCATTAAGATAATAAAACATTATTTATATCATGACCCGCAAAAGAGATGAGTTTCATACACATCATATCATAACCCATGAAATGTGATGGGTATCATAAACACTTCATCCTAAAAATAATATACGTAAAAGATATGGGCTTCACAATCATATAATATCCCATGAAAATAAGTGGGTTTCATAAGCATTTTATCGGGATATAACCCATGGAATAGAAATAGGTCTTAAAAAACATGAAAACACATACATAAACCACTAATAAAAATAATATGATTGGTACCCTTGGATCATAATCCAATTAAATTTTAAAATAAATAAAATATGTTTTCTTATATTGAAAATAATTTTAAATTATCATTTAAAACAATTTTTTGTGGAAAATAATATTTAAATAATTTGAAGTGTCGCATACCATTTTGAAATGTTTTATTCATAATACCCATGAAATAATAACATTACATGAATATTATAATATCATTAAAATAATTGTATTCATGATATAACAACTCAAATTGGATGTATATACACCTTATTAAATATTATAGGTTCATAATATAACATGTGTCTCCAAGAAGGAAAATTGAGACATAATTACTTTACATATTTGGTAAATCATGAATTTTAAACCCCATGAAAGAATAAAATAAATTTAATGTTTTACAATCAATAAATAAAATAAATTCAAGATATAACATGTCATAGTAGATTATATACACCACACAATAATAATAATTGGTAAATATAATATATATCTCACAAATAAATAAATGTGAGATGGGAAAACTCTTACCTGTAGTCATGGATTTATTTTTACATGTTAAAACCTCCAATATAATAAACATAATTGTATCAAAGAACCATATTTTTGTAAAAAAAACACCATATATGACTTTATTATGACTTTTTATTACCCATTTATTTTCAATTCCATGTTACGGTTACGTTTCATGTAATATCTATTTTGTTTTTCATGTATGGTTAGACTTGATATTCATCATTGTATTACCTAAATAATGATTTAGTAATTTACTAAAGGTAAAAAATGATATAAATATCATATACAGTAATTATATAAATATTTATAATAATCAATAAAATATGTAAATATAAAATGAAATATATCTTTCATAGATATGGTAGGTCGTACGTACACATGATCGCTGTTTCTATTTTATTGTTGTTTTGAAATAAATGATGTAAATAGAATATATGTATATATATGTATATATTATAATTATAGTATCGTTATTATTTATTATTTATCATATAATTTTATGAAACCCATGATTAATACATTCTATGTAATGTTCGAACAAATCACATCTCTTTGAGGAGGCGGTAGTCCACACGTCCCCAAACAAAATTATCATAATTACACAAATTTGAAACCATGATGTAATGTGTTACATAAAAAATAAATAATTATTAAGACATAATATATATATATTATATATCATATAAAAATATATTTTCTATCATAATTCCCAACCATGAGAGGTGGGGAAGTAAAAAATGAATGACATCATTTCATGAGGCGATAGTTCATCGTACATGAACGATAAGTTAGTTAAACATTTAATAGATGTATATGTTGGTGTATATTGAAACCTGAACATAAAAAACTATTAGATAATTTAGGATACTTATGTTATTATATATTCATGAAATATGAATAATTTAATGGGTGGAGAATAAATAAATCATAAATGGATGTTGAATAGTGTTACCTCTTTTTCGGGTATCCTATTTTGGTTTTCACGAAATGGATTACTTGGATGGATTTATTCCCAATTTGAGGACTCTAGGTTGATAATATGGATGTTTGGATGTTATTTGGGAAGGTTTTCTATGAGAAAAAATCATTAGAGTTGTGGATAAATGGGAAGGGTAAATTTCATTTTATAGTGGAGGGGGTGGAATTCTTATAAATATAAAAAGGTAAACACTATTGTGATTTTCCCTTAACTAATGTAATTATAAATGGTAACATAATTTATTAAAGGTTAGTTATTTTCTAAAAAAAATCCACTGCACAGAAATAAGAACTTTTTTTATAATTTTGATCCTTACCTTATATGTTTCCACATTTTTTTCATTTTGATTTTTTATTTAGGTAACTAGTTTTCTAACCTATGTAATTTTACGATTAAGACTGAATTAAATTGAGTAATGTTATAAATTTTAGAAATAATTATTCTAAAATATGACATCTAATTTATAAAATAAAAATCTCATATGTTTTGAATATTAATTTTAATAGAAACACTTGTAACGCGCAAAAACACAACTCTAACCCTAACTGTGCTAACAATATTTTTACTATTTATGGGTTAATATGAGAATAATAAAATATTAATTGGACCAAGAATGTACCATATTTTATATTTATAAATACTTAAAAATCATTTGGCATTAGATATTATTTTTAGTAATTTTATAAAATTTATTAAAATATCATTTATTTTATTTAATTATTAACTGAATAATCCATTCATTAGTGTTTCTAATGATTTTAATGTATTTAGATAACCTCTAAAAAAATATGTATAAATTATTATTATAAAAATAACTTATTTATATTCCAAAATAATATTTATGACTAACCCTATATAGATTCTTCCCCACTCCAATGCTTTATAAGTGTTAAAGGTAAGGAAGGTTCATTTTTTGGTTTTCTTTACTTAAATTATTATAGAGGTACAATTAAAGGAATATTATCCAAATAACTCATTAAATAAATAATTTGGTGGTTAGGGTAGAAATATTTACATCCTTTGGTTGTTTTACAAGTTTTGGTTCAATTATAAACCATATATTCTAAGTTTAATCACTAAGTAAGCTTGTTTTTACATTAATCACTATAATTTATTTTAAATATTTTCACTAATAATCTCTATCAAGAAAAAAATATTTTGATATTATTATACGAAAAATTTCATACTGATTGAAAATTATTATAGCCATTTTTTAAAATTCAAATCACATAAGTGGCTAAAACTAGTTTTAAATTAATCTCACAAACACTTTGAGACTGTGCAGTTTTATGGAGAAAAGTTCAAAAAATTGAAATGTTAGTATTTCCAATTTCAATGTAAAATTGAATCCATTAATATAAATTGGATTTAATTATATATAATTTTACTAATTATACTTTCAAACCAAAATAAAATAAAATTTACCTAGAAAAAATCCTGTATTTAATTAAAAGTAAGTATTTTTCACTATTCATATAAAAAGAAGTTTTTTTAGAAAAATCCATAAAACTCACCCTAAGATAATTTTTACATTATGAAATATTAAATGATTTTTTATCAAATTAAATTTCTAAAAGTTTCAAAATATTATTTTATTATTATAGATAGAAGGACATAAAAAAGGTGCCCTTTTAATGAAATAGTATTTCTAAACATATGAAGGCTTTACAACCAATTATATGTTTTTTATAAATATGTTTTATTTGTATAAAAATGGTATAAATAATATTTAATTAGTTATTACTATTCATATTATTAATTTTATTTTCAATGGCATACCTATCTCATATAAAATATTATAATAATAAAATTATGTTTCGCATAAACATAGTATTTCTTGTAACAAAATCCATGTCGATGTTTTTTATAGCACATATTAACTTGGTGTAGAATATAATGAATTATTAACTTTGGTGTATAATATAATTAAATCCAAACATAGTTCTTTCATATAATAAAATTTATATTCATTGTTGTGATAAATGAAAAATGTCAAAAAGAATAAATTAATTTGAAATAAAATATTTTACAAAATCTAGCGGTGTAACATTATACCCCCCCTTAAAATGAATTTCACCCTAGAAATTCATCTAGGTTATCAAAGGATTAATAATTGAATGTTCCATTCATGGAAACCCGCATTGTAAAATTGAATACTAAAACTTCCATTAAATTAATACATAACAAGGTTTCCACATAGGAGAACATGGGTGGGATGTGGAAACGTAATCATGGAAGTGAAATTTAACTATCATGTTATTATAAAGAGAGATAGAGAACATGTTCAGGGGATATTTAAAGATTACAAATCCCTAAATTTGTGATGATCTAAGGGACCATTTGATTTATTAGAAATGATGTAACTGGGATAACATTTTTTTGATTTCAGAATACTTTTCCTAAAGTAGAATATCATTTAAAGTATGATATAATTACTAGATTTTGGCATAATCTCACCCTTTGTGTGTGGCTTGGAAAATTACCAATTTATCTCATATTCCAAAAAGGAAGTTCAAATTTTTATTCCTACAGTACTAACGGATCATAAGATCCACAAAGGATGATAAGTCATTTTATCTTTCTTTAGTTATTCAAATAGAAAATTGGTTATCACAGGTTATCCAATATGAATAAATCATCATATGGTGAGATAATAATTTAATCTCATAAACATCATCGAAATTTTAATGTAGAAATTCAATAAATGCTTAACCATATAATCCTTTTAAAATCAGATAATCCAAAAATTATAAATAATGTCACTAAATTTCTCAAAAACAACATACCATTGATCACCCATATATCATAAAGTTTATATTGGTTGTCACATACCAAACATGTGAATACCTTCATCATGTTTTCTTTTGAAACATGGTAATACCCTAAATTACCACGAAAACTTATTTAAAACATCCATGATTTCTTATTCCAAATATAATTGAATATATTACATAAATCCAAAAAGGTTTTAAACATCAACCATGACAACATAGACCACTTCTCAAAAAATATTTTATCATTTTTTAGGTAATAAATACTATCCAGTTTACATTATACAAATCATCATATCTTTATCCATAATAAATATCATTTTATTATCCTCTAAATCACATTAACGGTTACCTTACCATAATCAAAATATCAACTTTACAATAAATATATTTTCTATTTATTTATCACCATTAAATATATCCTTTTCAATCCTTATTGAAATTATTATACTGAAAATAATTATGTATTTCATGGTTCATAAAACGTAATCTTCTAATTTCATAACATAAACACTTCATTCATCCTGCATCCATCTCAAAAAATAATCTAAGCTTCATAATATAATTCCTTAACACCCCTTTTCTAAAATATGAAACATGGATCATGTCATAAGGTTAATCAACATTAATATAATCATTGTTATCAAATTTAATGTAAATAATACAATTTGAGCATCCCATAACATTCAAATGTCATTCAAGTACTCTTTATCTTCAGCGGTATAACCAATACTCATACCACATTCATGATTCTCTTCATTAGATTTCCACTCAAAAAAATCAATTAATCCCATATATTCCAAACCTAAAACATTCACTATTAACCCAGTTCATTCTAGTCCCCACCACGGAATTAAACAAAACAGCATAGTGTGACAAATGATTATCATGTGAAAAAACTCATAATAATTAAAAATTAATAATATGATTCCTAAATCATGATACCTTCATTAATATATGAGACCTTTGGTTTATCAAAATTCATTCATTGTAATATATTATTTAACTCCTTCATGATGGTTCATATTGAGTTTTTGAATTCTAAAATAATATAACCAAGGAGTGTCAAACCAAGTGTGCAGTAGGGCCCATTTTCGTGAATTAGTTCCCAATAAAGTCTAGATCAATACAGTGTTTTCAGTGTTGTTACCCCTATGTACATATATGTCATATCAAAAACAACTTTTAGAATCTAAAAAGGTATTTATTTATAAGAAACCACTCACTCTATCCTTTCCCAAAAATCTAGGACATTTTTATTAAATTTATCCCATCCATATACTTATCCTTATGAATATCTTTATACATTTCCATAGAAATATTTCACATAAATCACTAACGTTTTCTCATCATAGTTTCCAAAGGTTAACTGAACCTCCCTCTTATACCAACTATAAAGACACACACATAACATAAATATATATTACATCATTCTTAATGAATATTTAACTCAATACAAAAAATACATGCCCATTAACCACTATAGTATAGTGTCTTCAGAATCATGGAAACATAATCGTCTAAATTGGTGAATGATCTTCAAAATATTTCTTAAATATATTCCCCTTTCATTATTTCTACCAAAATATTTCCTAATAACCTTGGGAATAGAAACATAAGAAAGGGGTGAGCTCCAATTATCTGTAAGGGAAAACAAGGTAGATGTGTAAGAATAACATGTGCATGTGGGTATGAGAACATGATCACAACATTAGAAGATCATTCCCCATATATTAATGATCAAAATAAAGTGTCACCGAATAAATATTGTAAATTCATAACACATGAATGATAAGGGAATCAATAGCATAATCCATGAGATCATAATAAAATAATAAGACATGTAATTTTTTCATACTCATAAGCATAGTAAATCATATGTCAAGGATAATTACCAATACATTTATAACATGATAGGCTTCAGATAATCGCCCATGTACCTACTTTAGGATATGGATTTCCTCTCATGTACCCTTTTATTTAAATCCTAGGATACCTTACCATGTACCCACTTATTTCAGGCTTGGTATTCCCCCAATATACCCTCTTGTTTAAGGATTTGGATTCCCTTCCCATGTTACCTTTTGTTTTAGGATTGGGATGTTTTCCCTTGTACCCTCTTCTTTCGGGCATGGGATTATTTCCTATATATGCTCTTGTTTCGGGTTAGGGATTTCCTCCTGTGTACCCTATTGTTTTGATATTCTAATTTCCTCCCATGTACCCTCTTTTTTGAGGATTAATATTCCCTCCCATGTACCCTTTGATCTCATAAAACATTTATCATTTCCCAATCAATTATATGGAGATATAAGTCCCACCCTTCATATAATTAAATTATACATACATATTTCATAAGATAATAAAACATTCATCATATCACAACCCATAAAAAGAGATGGATTTTGTAAAAATCCAAACATAACCCATGAAATGGAATTTTTATCATAAAAAAATAATCCTTTCATCACCAATGAAAAATATATAGGTTTCTTAATCATCGGATAACCCATTAAAAGAAGTGGGTTTCAAAATCATTTAATCATGGTATTACCTATGGAAGATAAACAGATCTTATAAACAACATGTAATCAAAGGAATAAACAATTAATAGTAAGAATAATAATGGATCCATATTATGATTATCTTGGTAAATCAAAAATTAAATTAAAGGATGTCATCTTAGATGGAAAATAATTTTTAATGATCATTTAAAACAAATATTAGGGGAAATAATCTTTAAACATTTTAAAGTGTCTCATACAAATTTAAAACATTTGAATCATAATCCTCATGAATTCATAACATTTCATGAATATTATAATATAATTAAAATAAGTATATTCATTATATAAACTTTCAATGGGGAATTATATACACCACATAAAATATTATAGGTGTATAACATAACATGTGTCTCAAAGAAGGAAAATTGAGACAACATTACCTTACCTATTGGGTAACTTTTTAACCATTATACCTTTGAAATAATAACATAAATTGAAACATTTAATATCATTAAATAATAGAAATCCAATATATAAAATGTCATAGAAAATTATATACACCACGCAATAATAATTAGTGGGGAATGTAGCATATATGTCATAAAAATAAAAACGAGAAGAAAAAATCATTACCTTCAGTCTTGAATTTCATTGAACACATTAAAACATCCTGTATAATAATTATAAGTTTATCAAAAAAACATTAGTATTATTAATAATTTCATATATTATTTTATTATGACTTTATATTACCCTTTTATTAACAATTTCATGTTAATGATACATTGTGGGTAATATTCGTTTGGTTTTTCGTAAATGTTTTGATTTATTATTCATGATTTTCTTATATAAATCATGATATAATTATTTCTATAATGTTAAAAATGATATAAACATTATATACATTCAATATATTTATATATATAATATTATATAAAAGTTATAAATAGAAAATGAAATACATCGTTCATGGAGACGGTTGGTTGTATATATACATGAACGTTGTTTTGGTTTTATTATCAATTTGAAAGAAAGTATGTAAATGACATATAAGTATATATGTATTTAATATAATTAAATTCTTATTATAATTTCATATTTATCATATAGTTTTACTAAATCCATCATTAATAAATTTCATGTAAAGTGTGAATGAATCACATAGTTTTGAGGAGGCGGTAGTCCACCCATCCACAAAATAAGTTATCATATTGACAAATAATTGAAAGAATGATGGTATGTGTTACATTAAAAATAAATAAGTATTAACAAAACATTAATATCATATATATAATATAAAACATTTCCATAATAATCCCCAACCATGGGTTTTGATAATGGAAAAATGAATGACATCATTTTGTGAGGCGGTAGTTCGTCGTACATGAACGATAAGTTCATTTCCCTTTTAATGGATGTGTGTGTATGTGTAGGTATAACCCATAACCTAAAAAATAATATTATATTTATGATATTTATTTTATTATATATCAACTAAATAACAATAATTTAATGGGTGGAGAAATAAATAAAATATAAATGGATGTTGAAGAATGCTACCACTTTTTCGGGTATCTTTTTTTGGTTTTTACTAAAGGGCTTCCTTAGTTGGATTTATTCCGAATGTGAAGAATATAGGGTGATATTAGGGATATTTGGAGATTCTTTTGGAAGGTATTTAATGATCCAAAGTGCTTTATAGTTAAGAAGAAATGGTAAGGGTGAATATGTTTTTATAGTAGAGGGGAAGTTCCATTCTTGTAAATATAAAAAGGTAAACACTATTGGGAGGTATCCCATACCACATATGCATAAAAAATGAAAAAATATTGAATTAAGTGGGAATTATAGTCTAAAAAACCTCCACCACATATAAATAAGTTCATATTTATAATTTTTTTCATTAACATCTATGTTTCTCCACTTCTATTATTTTGGGTTTATATTAAGGTAACTAGTTTACTAACCTAAGTAATTTAACAATTAATAATAAAGTAAATTGATACATATTAAAAAATTTTGAAAAAATGTTTTTATAATATTACATATTTTTTATAAAATAAATAACCCATATGATTTGGAAATTAATTTTAACAGAAATTCATGTAATGCGCAAAACCAATGTTTTAACCCTAACCGTGCTAACAAAGTTTTTACTATTTATGGGTAAATATGTTCCTTATAAAAGACAAATTAGACCATATATAGGGAATATTTTATATTTATATACACTCAAAAATAAATTGGAAGCAGATTATATTTTTTTTAATTTTAATTTATTTAATCAAATATCATTTATTTTATTCACTTGTTAACTAAATAATCCATGTGTTGGTGTTTCTTAAGCATTTAATTTAATTATATCATGTCTAAAAAATTAAGTGTAAATTACTATGATAGAAAAACTCATTTATATTCAAAAAATAATAATATTTATTTCAAAACCTATTTATCTTCTTCACTACATTAATGCTTTATAATTATTAAAGGTAAAAAGGTTCATTTTTGTCTTTTTTCCTTATTATATTAGTCCCTTTCATTGAATATTATGACAGTAACATATAAAAGTACATAATAGTGTGTTGGGAGTAAATATATGTCCATAACATGATTGTTTTACAAGTTTTTGTTTGTTATTCACCTTTTATTCTATGTTTAATCACTATGTATGCTTGTTCTTACCTTAATCACTATAATTAATTTTAATTGTTTTCACAAATCAATTTCGTCAAAATGAGTTGATATTATTAGAATTATTTTATTAATTTAAAATAAATATATACTTTTTTCCAAATTCAACTCCCATATGATACTAAGATTATTTTAAAATTAATCTTACCGATGTTGCGAGGCAGCATGTTTTTTTAAAAAAAAATTCAAAGTTTAAAATTTTTCTATTATCAATTTCAATGTGAAATTAAATCCATTAAAAATGGATTGGTTGATGTATAATTGAAAAAATTATAATTTAATCTTAAATTGAATTATAATTTAACTATACAAATAAATTTGACAAAAGGCAGTTTTTAATTAAACATCGATATTTTTAACTATTCATCCAAAAATGATGTTTTTCAAAAAATTCAATAAAATTTACCATAAGATAATATTGAAATAATAAATTAAGAATTGAAGTTTATTTTATAAAATTTAATTTCTAAATGTAATGAAATTAATTTTATTATTGTTCATAGAAGGACATAAAAAACCATTTCTTTTAAGAAATTATATTTTCAAACATTTAAATACTTTACTAAACATTATATGTTTCATTATCAATGTGTTTCATTTCTATAAAAAAATATAAATAATGTTTAAAAAGTATTTATTATGATTCATAACACTATATTTAATAGTTATGTTATAATTATCTCATTGAAATATTACAATAATAAAATGATGTTTCATTGAAACTCTGTGTTGCATGTAACGCAGGACAAGTCGGTGTTGCATGTAGTGAAAGCCTAATTGGTGTAGAATATAGTGAAATATTAACATAGATTATAATATAATGTAAGCCAAATATAGTGCATTCATATAAAAAATATATATTCAATGTTGCAAAAAATCATAAAATATGGAAATGATTAAATTAATTCGAAAAAAATATATTTCAAAAAATAATAGAGTGTTACATATATATATATATATATTTAAATTTCATAAAAATTATTAATAAAAATTATTATAATTAATAAAACATTAATATAAATTATTAAGAATGTATAATTGTTATTATTTTTTATTTTTAGTAAGGTATGACAAAAACATTACAATTTATTACATATATGTTTTTAAATTTTTAATAACTGATAATATTATTTGTTAAGTAATACTAATGATTTATTATAGAAAACATAATTTATAATAAATATTAATAAATATTAATATTTAATAGTGTTTCATTTTTTATTTTATGAATTATTTCAAAATATCAAATTTTCATCAAATTTTCAAATTATTAAAATATTCTGTAATTAACACAAAATTTACTTTTTATAAATAATATTTAGTAATTAATTATTAATTATTATAACTTAATTACAGATTTTTACTAATTATATAAATTATTATAATTTTTTATTAACTACTACTATATATATATATCATGATTTGTTAATTAATATAAATACATAAAATTTATTTTGAGTCTATTTTAATCAAATATACATAACAAATCTATACAAACATATATATATATATATCATAAATGTTTAAAAAAAATTATATATAAATATTTAGATGTTAATATATATATATATATGTATATATTTATATATATTACATGATTTCTTAATCAAATATATATTTTCATGTTTATTTTTAAACATTCATATCAAATTATTATATACATACATCTATACTTGTATGAAAAACTTTATATGTTTTTTTAAATGATTATATATATGTGTGTGTGTGTCTGTGTGTGTGTGTGTATCAAAAACATCACACCATTTTTAAAAACTTATATATATATATATATTAACATTTTAATATCCATATATATATATTATAAATCTTACTCATTTTTTTAAACATTTATATATGTGTATTAAGAATATATATATATATATATATTACAGGATTTGTTAATTAAAATATATACATCAAATATATTCTAAAAACATCATTAAACAAATATGCATATCAAATTTATTATACCTAGATACAAACATATATATAGACATATATATATATATATATCTAAAATCTTACATGTTTTTAAAAAAATTATATATGTATATATTCAGATGTTAATATACATATACATACAAAAATATGTCCAAATTAAAAAATGTACAAAATAACTAAAAAAGTTCAAAAAAACCCATGAGGATGTGATTATCAAACAAATAAAGAATAATAAATTTACAAAAATCCTAAATACCAAATATATCATTAAAATTAGATAAATTTTATATCCTAGAGTTTGGATAAACTAAACCATGTATGATAATGTGAATCACATAAAAAAATAATTAAAAGGAGGAAAGAGGAATCTGTAATGAGAAAATTTGAATACAGATATGTAAAAATATGGTTACAATGGTATTTATCATAGGGGTTCGATTCTGTTCATGCATCTTAACCCATTTGGGAGAAGAGGGAAGACAAGCGAGAGGAAGTAGGGGGTTGCACATTTTTAATTTGTTATTAATTTTGATGACATATTTCTGAGGGAATTAATTCAGTCATAAATAATTTTTCCAAATAAATTATTTTCAACCGTCATTAATTCCCATCAGAAATACTTTCTACAAGACAACTGTTAGAGACAAGCATAGTCTTTCATACCTATTTACCATCACAATAGTTTTTCGTCTGGGGTGATGGGAATTCCCTCAAAAAATATTTGTGACAGATGATTCATTCCATCACAAATTATTACACTTTTTAATGGAATTAATAATATTACACAATTAATTCCTTTTTATATTTTATTTGTGATGGATTAAATTCTCATCATAGTTAACCCATCAAAAATACCTTATTTTATCGTTGTGTTTTCATGGGTTAATCATGTTTTAATGATATCGTTATGGAACTGATTTATTTTCCACATGTTAATTGATTTATGAAAGGAATAGATAATTTTTTTATGATGAAATTAAAACACTTATTAATTTATTCATTTTTTGGTTCGTAGAAATTTTCATACAATGGGTGTGCTTAGAAAGCACCGAGTGAGTCTGAAACTGAATATATGATGTGTTCTCTAAGATATATCTCAAATTCAACGGGTGTTGATGTTGAGCTTATGGTTACTCCATTTTTAAGGGTACTGGTAGGGTTTTCTGAAGATAATGTTCCAAGATACCAATATATCTTATCCACTCTTGATATAGGGTTATAACGTTTCCATTGATTAAGATTGATATCACATGGCTCATGATTATTGATTTACTTACTCTTTCCTTTTTAAGGACATATTCCATGTTTTCATGTTTGATGATCATGGTATTGATGGGTAAGAATATTCTTATGTTATACTCATTCACTTTTATTATTTCATCATACCTATATGAACTTCTTATTATTATCGATGACATTCAATTAGTAATACCTTTGTTTACCCTTACTAGTCATTTGAGCCCACCCTTCATTTGTTCCCTTTTACCCAGGTTATTTTGTATGATATTTTATGAATTATGTCCATAATTCTTTTATATGGATTATATGGATGGCCAATTATGGAATACGAAACAATGGGTATCGTGGGAAAAATACTCTCTTGAATTTTTGGGTATTGTTTATGTAATATTTTTTTCTATTTCCATTTAACACTAAACCTAATATATCTTTGAGAATATAAGTGATCCAATATTTACTTTTTATATTTTTTATTTTCAATGGTGAAAATATGGTCACCATCATCAGTATCAAATCCTGAAATGTAATTTTTATGATTTCAGTACTGGATCTATGAGTGTGGGTTGAGGGATATTATTGGTTGTATCAGAGGAAAGGATTTGATAAATTTATAGATTATGATCTTTTCATTTGAGTTTGTCTTATGATTTTTGGACACCATCATAGGACTATAAGATTAAGGATGATCAAAATTTAAATGTCTTAGGCACCCCTTTGGGTTTCTAAAGAAAAGGTATTTTAAAATTTCAAACCATTAATTACAGAGATTAATTTCACATTTTATAGAAAAAATTTATTAATCAAGGGATTATTTAACATCAAGATTTTTTAGAAAATAAAAATATATTCAATAGTGTATTCAGCATGCAACATCCAGTTTAAAAGGCAAGTGGTATATATAATCATTATAACCTACCCACTAAATTTAAGGGTATGAATAATATTAAATAATTTAGGATATATATATATATTTATTATTCAATATAAATTATTGATAAATGTTTAGTAAATAATTGTTCAATTTGTTTGGGTAATGTAATTTTATTCTTCAAAAATTTGTTATCTACAAAAATGTTATTTACATTTCTTTTGAATAAATATTATAATTAATTTTTGTAAAATTTTTAAAATTTATTAGATAAAATTAAATTCATTTTTTAAATCTTCATATTAATTTTTACTTTGGATGATTTTTTTATTTTTCTAAAAATATTTATTTTTCAGTAAATAGTGAAAATACTAATATTTGTAAAAATGTCATTTCATTTTAGTAAATTAAGAAATTTTAAATACCCATTTTGTTTTGAAAATTATTTTATGTACTATAAGTATTATTTTTTTATAATAAATACAATTATTTTTTATTTAAAATAACTTCACATTAGATTTTATTAAAAGTTTGTTTTTGGTTTTAAATATTGGTTTCTTCTCATATATATTTTAAAATGCATAATGCTTCTTTATTTTATTTTTTAATACAACCCATATTGAGGAATGTTTTGAATTAAATTTATAGAGTATAAATAAATAGATATTAATTTTAATTAATACAATGATTATTACTAATCAGGGAGTTGATATCAAATCATATTTTACTTGAAAAATACACTTCTTAAATGCCCACTATTTCATCATGTCAACATGTTTTGTTTTAAATTTAACTCTTCCACATATATGGATTGAATTTTGAAAAATTAGATAAAATATTTTTAATTTGAATAAATTATATTTTAAAATAAGTTCAAATTTATCATTTACCATGTTTAATAGTGAAAACAATAAAATTTAATTGTCACTGTTAAAGTAAAACTTGGTTTACCTGGGGTTAATCCAAAAAGAAATGGGTTTAAATTTTCTAAAAACTTTTCTAAAATATATTTTAATTAAACTTTTAGACCTTTTAATTTATAAAGAATCCTAATAATACAATTTTTACCCTTATTACATGAAAAAAACGTGGGTACACTATTTTCTTTTCAGAAATTACAGATCTGTCATTCACCAAATTTATAAAAGGCCACCCTATCCTCTCTTATTAACACATTCAAAACCATTTCTTTTGGGCAAAACCAATAGAAATCAATTCCCAAATTACATAACATCTTCCTAGAATCCTTTTTTGGTCATAAATCCATTCCAGGAATACATTAGGAATAATCCATAAGAGGTTGTCCCACAAAATGTAAAATTCATAATTATGTGTTTTTGAAATATTTATTCTTCTATATCCTTAAAATATAATTAAAATATTAAAATATTATAAAAATACTATCTTCAATATAATTAGATGTTATTTTAATAATTTAATAACCTAAATCCATATCATATTCAATCAAATGGGATATGAAATGATCATTTGTGTGTACGTTGGACTACCACGTCGCAAACCGATGTCCTTCATTTTCCTTCATCGCCCACCTTGACTTTTTGTAATGATATACATAAAGTATATATTTTAAATAGTTAACATATTTATACTTATTTTATTATTATATCATATATAACTTTTTAATTTTCATTCCATAGGGGGTTATGATAATGTCTCTCATGTGTGCAGTGTACTACCACCTTGTGAAGCAATGTGACTCGTTTTTCAAAAATGCATAAAATATATGTTAATAATGATAATAAAAAAAATTACTTAACATAAATGAAATAATAATTATATTCATCAAATATATTTCATTATGAAAATTTAATATAAAATTTTCTTTCTTACAATAAAAAAATGATAATGTCGATCGTGTACATTTGGATTACCACCTCTACCGAGCGATGTGAAAATTTTTCATCAGAAAATCGAAATAATGTTACATGTAAGTATATTTAAATAAATATAATGGTATTAATGATATTGTGATAATTTTATAAAGATAAAATAATTAATAAATTCTTCTCATAATGATATTTGAAAATGGAAATGTTACTCATGCATATGTATGATCTATCATCTCCCATGTCGTAACGTAGTTAATTATTTCATAGAAAAAAATCAAGGTTATTTATAAAATATTAATTGATGAATAAATATTATAATTATTACGTATATTTTTTAATAATTACCTAGTTGACCACAGTCTACACACTGAAGTCGTTTGGAAACAATAAACTAAACATCCTCTAGATACCTAATGTGGAAGTAAATCAATAGATATTTAAATATGTAACTAAAATGGAAATAAATAAACTATTTAAGTATAATTTATGAAACCTATACATTTAAATAAGAAATAAAATAATTTATTTAATCATATTATACATTATATTGAGGAAATATAAGGAATATGTGGACTCAAGGTAACCGATTTTTATCTAAATGTTTACTTCTGTGAGACACATGCCACATTAACCATATATTTCGTTTCAATGTTATAAATAATTTCCATGAATTTATATTATTATTATTATTATTATGTGTATTTATATATCCATTTTATGTTCTCTCTTTCATGGGTTTTTCGATTCAAATGTTACCAAAGTGGTAAATGATTTTTTTTCTTAATGTTTCTTCTTTGACCAATATGGTATGTTATGATCCTATATTATTTCATGAGTTTACCATACATTCCATTTTCCAAGTTATATCATTAATATACTCATTTTAATAAAATTCTATGTTTTGTTTAATTTTATTAATTTAGGTGGTTTATAAATTGAAAGATTCCAAAGTGGTAAGGTATTTTTCCCTCAATTTTCCATTAATGATATATATGTTATGTTATGAACCTATATTATTTTATGGGTTCTATATACAAACCATTTGGTATTTAATATCTTGGATTTATATATTCTAATTATATTTTATGTTTCAATTAATTTTATTCTTTCATGGGGTTTGTAATTAAAATTTATAAAATTGGTAAATATTTTATGTTACAATATCATTATTTATCAGGATTATATAGGATTTCTTTCAATGATAAAGGATTATGATCCATATCTCAAGATACTAATGACTTTTATTTTTCTATTTCAATTTCATGAGAATAAATATTTTCCAACATTTTTCTCTCTTTACGTAATCAGTAGTTCTAAAGACTGTTTTTTTTGAAAAAATCATCTTTATTTTTCTCTTTAGTTGAAAACACATTTCCTTCCAAAATCATGTTTTATAAAAATGATTAATTTTTTTAATATTCATAAAATTATATATTAAATACATTTTTATCCATGTTTTAATATTTTACAAAATCTGTTGAATATAATCTTCATGATGTTCTCCAAACAATTCCAATTTATATATTACTAGTAATATGAAAGGAATATTTGTTTTAACATGTATGAACTGAATGAAATATACCTGCCTCCTAGACATTATTTTCATTTAATATTAAATTATATGTTGTGGAGGTTATTTTCTAAGAAAATTATTTTCAAATTGGTTTATGTTTTAGAAGGTGATTCTTAAAATCATACAGATATTTTCATCAAGAAGTATTTTTAATTTACTTTAAAACATCATTTATATGTTTTTACTGTTATTTTAAAAGAAAAGTATTTTCAAAATGTTTTATGTTTTAAAAAAAAATCAAAAATAAAAGGTTTTTTCCCAAATATTTGTTTCCGTTAATTTTTAAATATTCCTTTATATTTTTCCAAGTTTTTTTTCAAAGAAAATGATTTTCATAAAATTATGTGAATTTTCAGTTTTTAAAAAGTGATATTTAAAAATATAAATATTATTTTACTAAAATTGTCTTAATGATATTTTAATGGAATCCTTATTCACTAATTTTAACAACCCATGTTGTTATTTATTCTCTAATGTGGATATTATATAATGATATCGTCCTCATTCATTCTTTGGATGGATTAACATTATTTCAAAGAGATTGTTCTGGACCCCATTTCTATTCCAAGGGATAATCATGTTTCAAAGAGATAATTTTTGAAACAATTTTTTCCAAAGGGTAATCTAATTATTAAAAGAATAATTATTTTTTCATGAGTTTCATGATGAAATTCAATCTCTATATACTTTATTCATATTATGGTTCATGGAAATCTTTATATGATGGGTTCACCTAGATATCATCGGGTGAGATTGTTATATCTTATTTGATGGGTTCCCCTATATAGATATCAATTTCATTGAGTATGGAATTTGATCATATAATTATTTCATTTTTAAGGGTTCTGTATGTGTTGTTTAAGGTTTATTTGAAGATAATGTTCCAAGATACCAATACTTTTAATCTATTCTATCTATGGTTTTATAATGTTTTCTTTGATCAAAATAGATATCATATTAATTATGATTATTGATTCTGATGACTGAATAAAAGTTATATTTTTTATTTTCAAAAGATCATTTTTGATGATAAGAAATAACCACATAATTCACACAGGATATCAAAATTAAAGTCCAGACCAAATTTGAAATTCAAAAAAGACACCCAACCCAATGAGCTCTCGAGCTAAGGGCCACTCGCGGCAACTTGAGTGTTTTTACATGAATCCACCATCATCACCTCAAATCTTACATCATTGAACAACTATCATCTTCAACACCATCCATCACAACCAGATTCTGTGATCGGAGAAAATGAAACCAGACAAACCACTCAATACTAGATGAAAAACTTAAAAAACACCACTGATATAAACACTTCCCATCAACACTGTCGTCGCCGTCATCCAAACACCAATCGAAAAAGGACGTTGAATAACATAAAATAAAAAAAACGAACAAAAACCTCTCAATAATGTCAGAAATCCCAAAAAACATACAATTCCAAATTTGGCACTACATACACCGATGCGAAATTCTTCATACTGCCACACCAGAACCATCCACATCTAAGATTAGTGAAGACCACCACATATTGGATCAAGGAATAAACTCTCTAGGTATTGATGGGTATAAATATTATTATGTTTTACTCATTCACATTTAATATTTGATAAAACCCTTATGTACATCTTTTTTTCACTGATTAAATTACATTATTAATGCTTATATTTACCCTTATTAATCATTTGAACTCGCCCTTCTTATGTTTCCTTTTCCATGGGTTTTCAAGAATGGTGTTTAATGAGTTATGTCTATATGGGTATCATGTGGATGATATTGATGACCAATTATGAAATATGAATAGATGTTTATAGTGGGAAGGGTTGTCTCTTGAATTCTTGAGTATTGTTAATGTAAGAGTTTATCTAAATTCAACAAAACTATTAACATAAAAGATCATTGAGAATGTTTGTGATCCAATATTTTCATTTTATATTTTATGTTTTAGATGGTGAAAAATTGGATACCTTTATTGGTATTGTAAAATAAAATGTATTTTTTTTTTATGATTTTAGAACCAGATCTCAGTGTGTTGGTTCAGACCTATTATAGAAAAAGATTTCCATAATATTTTATGAATTAATACTTTTTAAAAATGGTATTTTCATAGAAATGTTATTTTCCTAATGAAATGATCCTAGTGTTTTTTCTTTCTAAATAATTTTCCTTCTATATTGGAATCCTTTGTTGGTACATAATATTTATTGGGAATATGATCCAATAATATCATTTGTATTCTTTCTCCATATGGTGTATATTTATAATCCAAAGATGTTTATAAAACCCATTTCTTTTCCACAGGTTATAATATGATGAAATTTTTATTAAAACTATTTCTTTTCATGGGTTGTGATATGATGAATATTTTATGTTCTTATTGTACACATATGTATATTTTTCATTATGTGATGGGTGGGAAAAATATCTCCCTAAAATTAGGTGGGTAAATATTAATATCTCATGAAATAAAAAGGGAAATAAGTCAATTGGATTGATCAAATATAGAAAATTGTTGAGTCTTGATAATCTATGGGAAACAGGTGAGTCTTGATCCACTATTTTAAATAGCTAAGTCTTGATAAACTATGTGAAATAGTTGTATCCAAATCCATAAATGAAAACATGTTATGAGTCTTAATCCACTATGTTTATGGTTTTAGTAGTTAACCTGAACATTTTTACATATTTATGTTGGTGCCACAATTTTATGATATGAGATTATGGTTCATTATTGGTTTATGTTACTTTCTCACTCTTATGGACCATGGTTTATGAAAGGATAAATTTTTATTCCATGACTCATGTTTATGATATATAAAATGTTGGGTATGAGATTTGTAAGTTATGTTCATGATCAAATTCTCTTAAACTTATCTTATGGTTTCATATGATCATAGATTGATATCTCTAATGTTTACCCTTGGTGACCATCTAATATCACCCTTTATTATGTTTCCATCCCTAGGTTAGGAATAATGGTATAGTTATAGAATTAATAAAGGGAGTATTATGTTATAAGATCAATATGGGTGATTTTAAAGATCTTTCATGAAATAAGAAGATTGAATTTCTAGTCTCCAAAGACACTAAACTATTATAGTCCTCAAGCACGTGTTTATGAAATTTATTGAATATTGATATAGAAAGATGTGATATTTATGTATGAAACTTCTAAGAATTTATACCTATGTTGTAATAAATTTCATGTATAATGGATATAATATTAAATAAAATATTTATCCTTTAATGAAAACATCATTTCATATACACCTAGGAACCGAGAAACAATGATTGATGAGTTAATGAGGGATCGATTTGGGATGGATATCATAAAAATAAAAAATAATACAAACCATATATAACATGTATAAAATTATATTCAAGATCACAAAGATAAATTATAATCGTTTTCTCTCCTAGTTCAACATTCATTTATGGAAAACTGAGTTATTTATCTTAAGAGGAATTGTTGTTGGGATAGTGGTTATCACATCCGAAGAAGAAAAGAAATATATTTTATGAGAAATTTTAACATTTAAATTACACATGACTTTATGATACTTCTTGTATGTGGGTATCTTTTGAATTATATAAATAATGAGGATATTGAGTTTTACATGAAAAAATACATCCCTCAATATTTCACTAGAATTTGTTTTATATTTTCCTCATTCATTAAGAGAGTAAAGGTTCTTTATTAGTCATTGTGTGAGGTAGTGGTTTCTATTTATCATACTAAAAGTATCTCTTACTCCCTTGGAGGTTCTCCATTTGGATCACAATATATAAAATCGTAACATTGTTTAGGAATTTTTTATTTATGTTTCTCAATAATGTGTCAACATCTCACAAATGTTTAGTTGTTTGAAATTGATTTTTTAACCATAAGAAACACATATTAACTTTTAAAAATGGAAAACCTGAGTGGGTATGGTTGCATTTCTATTTTTAGTTATTTTTTCATTAGAATTTTAGGGTTTAACAATAAAAACCAATTCTCATTTTTCTTGCATAGTTTTACAAGTATTAGTTGAGAAACAGATTATATATGGTATTGAGATATTTGGTTTTTTAAGAGTGTATTTAGGATATTTTAATTGTAATATAGAATCATAGAATTAGTATTTTTGGATTGCAACTATTTAAATGAAGGAAGGTTTTTATGAGGATTTAGACCATGTGGTTGATTGAGTTGTTAATTATTTATTAAAAATTATCCGAAGTTCTTTTTAAAATAAATTATTTTTTTGGTACTAAAAATCAGAAAAATTTGGACCATTATAATTTTTAGATTTTTCTTTTAAGTGATCCTTCAAATTTAAAAGACTAATCAGTCAAATGGTCATCTTGGTGGGAAATTATTACAATAGGGTCAACTAATTTATCTTTATAGACAATCCAATATTCAACATTATTACCCCTACATGATAAGGATAATATTTAGTATTGATGATTTCATCTTCCTTATGATTTTTCATCACATCAGATTTTGTAGGCATCTCAAAATATGGTGATCTTCCCCATGATTGGTTTCATTTATAATGATATTAAAGATACTTCTAAGTATTATTCATTACATTAACATTGGAAGTGTCATTGTGAATCATATGAATGGATTTTTAGTTTTATTCCGAAACAATTAATAAAATATTTTAATTTTTTTAGGATTGAGAATCCATTTTGAGATACCATTTTTAGGGTTTGTTTAAAACTTTCCAATGTTTTGTAAAAAGGATATCCTACATTTTCAATAATTTTTTGAATGTCATTTTTAGGTGAAATGTTCTTAAAATGGGAGATATAATTTTTTTTATAAAACACTATATATAATTTTCAACATTAATGGATGGAATATGGTCTCAAATTATATAACAAATTAATATATATAAATATATACATTTAATTAAAAATGAAAGATTCATTTCTTGTAAAATTTTATTTGATGTGGTTATAAAATGGTATCAATGATTTCACTATACAAATTGACATGATAACATGGAATATCAAACCCAATGCCATGAATGGTGGGATGATATTTTATTAATGTTTTTTGGAGACATATATTTATTCTCATTGGGTATCATTTGTGATGTGTGAGGGAGTATTAGTCTAGGATGGTTTAATACAGTCATTCATAGATATATATATATAGTATTCCCTGAGATATGGGTTTCCTAATTTGGATTTCATGTTTGATTCCCACCAAGAATTAATATAGGGTTATGTGGAGGAAAATTCATAAGAGTGAACTCTTTTTTATTATAGATTCTTATGATAATTTGGTTCTAAAGGTAAATTACACTTATGTCCACTTGATTCATCAAAATAAGAATTACTAACCAAAAAATAAGTAGTTTTTGTACACCCAAATTTAAAAATAATTCATAGATAGAAAGTGAATGAGGTTAAATAAATGGTGGAGAGAAAATATACATGTGGATGAAAAAAATTAGAGTTTCTAATGATCACTTATATTCTAGATAATTGGGTATAAAATTGGTTTGAATAAATTTACCAATAAGATATAGTGTTCTCTGGTATCAAAACATGGGATGTCGATTCTAGAAAGACCTAATAAGTGGAATAAATACACAAAGGTGTTTATGTGTGTGTTTACAATATTATAGAAAATAATTAAATAATTTTATTTGTATAATTTAATTATATATGATTCAATTTAATGTGATTTAAGATGATGGTTCATTCCAATGTTAGTTTATTAGGAAACATTGGATGTAAAGAACACATAGGATTTTTTTAGCTTCCTTAATTCATGATGTATAGATTCAATGAGAAAAGAATATACCTCATAATTTATAGATTTAGATCATAAAAATATCAAATGATAATTATATAAAAACATGGGAAATTATTTTTTATCACTCGATTATAAAATCTCACCTTATCACACAAACTAAACTATTTTTTTAATTCAGAAAAATTGATGTCAAATTTAATTAATATAATAGAAGTATTAAATTAAATAACTAATTAGTGTTTTCAATCACATTAAATAAAATTAAATGGATCACATGAAAATTACTAATACAAAAAAAATAGTTTTATTCCTATATTGATGAAAAGATCTCAATTTATTATAAAATATCACTCATAGAATAATAATTATAGATGATAATACAATAAAATATCAAAAAAATTAAAAAAATATATAGAATTTAACTCTATATTTTGTAATAATATTTACACCGTGATTTTAAAATTTCATTTCATTAAGATGTGTTAATATATATAATATAACTGGGATAAAATTTGATTTAAAACATTAGATAGATTCAATCACCATATAACTGATGAACAAAATAATAAGAAAGATGTAAAAAAATACATTAAAATGAAGAGAATTAAAAAATTAATTTTAATTTAATCTTCTAAATCCACTTTATATAGATCATTTTACATACTTCGGTTAACCACATAATTCTAAATTTATTCAATTGATTATTATAGGCCAAATTGTTCATAAATGTGGGTGGAGAATCGAATTTCCATTATTCCAATGTTTTCATGAATCATTTTACCCCTCCTAGATAGTTTTCTATATTTTACTTTAAAATAAATGAATTTGGATTGGTCATAGATGAATAAAATGTGTAATAATTTATCCTATAATTGTAGGAAAATATTTATCCTAATTATCTTATTCAATATGAATTGTTATTAAAAATAATTAGACAAAATGTTAGACAAAGGAATTTGTGATGAATCAATGAATAAGATTTATCTTTTGAATTAAAAATCACTATACACTCAAAATATACATTAATATATAACTGACTAGTTATGAGAGTTTTATTTTAAAAATTAATCTTGAATTTTGATTTCCCTATTACATTTTCTTGTGTACTAATAAGTCCCCAAGAAAACAACTAGTGAAGTTTTCCTAAAGGAAGATAAAATTTATATGATGGAATTGAACTCATTTAAATATTGATGATGAGTAAGATCAATACAATGATTTATTACAATGTCTGTTACTATTATAACTAATCTATAGGAATAAAAAATTTGACCATTGGAGTCCACTTAATATAAGTATATAAAATAAAATTGAGACATTGAGAATCAGAAGATATTTAAAAGTATTGAATAATATATTTCTAGTAAATATATTCTAAAATCTCAGAACTTTTATGTTCTCAGACTTGAAATAGTTTTCCATTTGTGATGATATATTTTTATATGTTTTTTTATGGTAAACCCCTTTTTTCTTCTTTAATCATTTTTTTTCTAATTTATATGATCAGTGAGTTTCTAAGATAGAATCTGTTAGTCTCTAATATCACAGTAATTAGGGTATATGAAGACCAAACCTTCTTATTAGGTTATAGTTGATGAAGCTTAGTTTTTATGAGATTTCATTTATCTAATATGGATAGTAAATATCTTCTGGGGATATGATGAATGATTCCATGTATACAGGATGGTGATACCTACCAATGTGAGTAAGTTGGGATGTTATGTTCCTGGAACAAGGTTACCTTGGTTAAGGTCATGAACCACCCACCACATTGATATAATATTTAATAGATCCTTTATGGAAATATTTTATAGTAAATAATATCATTTTTATAATTATTATTTGATAAATTTATTAATAATTTCAACTTTCCATTTTTTTATTTTTTAGATAGTGTTTTAACTACAAACTAATTAATATTCTATTTTATTTACACATTTACATAAAATGATATATTCGTCATTGATAATATGATTTTATTATTAGGTTTTCTTATATATACATTGGAACAGAAACGTTAATTATTTTTATAAAATTAAATCTACCACACTTTTTTCCATAGTATCCCATTTTGGACAAACACATTGTATTAGAGTGATTGTATTAGTATTAAAGCTAATATATTCTTATGATTTAATCCCATAATTATTTATTGTCTTTCTTTAATGTTTGGGGCAAAAACCTCATTTATTATTAAAGAAAATAAATGCCCTCTTTAACTGGGTATGGGGAGGCCCATTACATTGCCCGAAGGCCTAGTGGGAATTTAGCCCATTACATGGCCCGTAGGCCCAATTTTTTGGCCAAAGACCCATTCTGTGAATAGTACTACTATAGTATCCACACTACTGTAATAACACACAATACCCGTCACTTCAATAGTATGTTACAGTACCATACGCCCAATGGGTTTTGACCACCCATTTCTCATATAGGATTAAGGGGCTATTACCACTAAGCCAAACCCAAAATACAGATATATTTTTTTATTGTCTATTTTATTTATCAAAATAAATAATATTTGACTTACAAAAATCTGAATTAGAAAAAAAATATTTATTTAGAAATTTAATGGTTATATAATTGAAGAACTGACAATAAAAATCCAAATAGACCGCTATTTTTTATAGAAATTATTAGTATTGGGGGGACCTTATGGATTAATGTGTTATAAATACATGTGAGGATAACGATATGTTGACTATAAAACATTATAAATTTACATATATATATATTACAAGATTCACATGAGGTAAATGCGAACAATTCTATCTTAACATCCAAGTAATAAATATTTCTTTGAGTATCATGAAGGGAAATATCTACAATAAGGTATAATATTTTCAAACTACTAATGGTAAATATAAGAAACTAAATTTTAGACACATAGAAACCTAAAAAGTTCTAGAAACTAAGAGATCTATGTTCAGGGATTATTAGTAGTCATTTGATTCTTTTTCTAGAAAATCAATGGTATATATTCACAAATGGTTCCTGAATATTGTTAAGAGTATTTAATATCATGGATTGAATGAAAAATCATGTGATCAATTAGTTCAGAAAAAATATATATATCCTACCAAAGGAATTTGAATCCAAGAGAATCATGATAGTTTTCCTAAAGAATATTATAGAGATACTTCTTGATGTTTTAATTGGAACATTAATGAAATTTGAATGCCATTTTAAGATAAATACTAAAATGGAGAAAAAATGGATTTTTGATTGAGTCGAAATCTAAAACCCTAAATTATGGAGATCAAACCATTATTTTATTTTATTTAATAAGAGCAACCTCCTAAAATTTTTCATGTGATAGAGTTCTTGAGCAGAATGATATTGAATATTATTTTTTGGAAAAAATAAATTTTGTTTAGAGTTTCTAGAGGGTTAACCAAGAGGGTAATCATGTGAGATAAAAAAACACTAGATCATTACACATTATTTATTATATGTGTAAGAAACCCTAATATGTCTAACTAGATTGGCCATGATTTAAATTAGAGGGAAATGATTCTTTGAGAAGCTTAAAGAGGTATAAAATAAATGTATTATGTGGGAAAATGACAAATGGAGTGTTAGTAAATATCAATTCTAAGATATTTTATCAGTCAATATAAATGATAGTAGGACAATCACTATTTTTTGAGAATAATACAAAATATACTCCACTAAATGATAATTTTCATAATATAAATACCTAAGTTCAATATTTTTATATATTATTTTTGTTACAAGAGTGTTTATATTCATAATATGTTGTAACTCAATATGATAATGATTATCATGATGAATCACCCCAATAAATAGATTAATTGAATGAATATATAGTGGAAATCAATAGTATATAGAAAAAAAATTAAGAGCTATTTTTTATTAATGTATGATGATGCTTAAAAATAAACTTAATCTAGTGATATCTATAGATAAATTAGTTTAATTATAAAATTAGAAAACTAAAATCATCCCAGTTATGGAAAATTAAAAAATTTAAAATTTCTCAGATATCTTCCAATAATGATAGGATGTATATGTCCATTTTAGAACATAAAAAATGTGATTTTAAAGAAAGTGTTTGAGATTAAACATCTAAATAAGTTTCTAATAAATATTTTAACTATATAGAATCATTTGAGAATATATACATATATACTAATCCTTATATAAAAACATTGTGACTTGGATATAAATCCATTATAAGCTATAATTATTAGTTTAGCTACGTCGTACTGAGTAGTTCCCCTTTCTAACCAAGGTGTCAAAGAGGGAGACACTAAATGAACATATGATCTATAAATAAACATAAATTATTTAGTCAATAATAAGAATAAATTTGAAAATATATTTCTTCTCTTGAACATAATTTGAATGGTAAGATATTAATACATAAATTTCTATTTTAAAATAATTCTAGATTATAAATTTCTTATGGATTTTCATGATGTAAATTCATATCAAATTTAGTATATATGTTACAATAGAAGAATTAATATATTTGGTAACTATTAATGTTGTATCATAACATAAATTATCTCTATGTAGTTTAATATTTATGTGTAAATTTAAATTATTTGAATCTTTTTCTTTAATATGTTATTTACCTTTGTGAGTGGGAATATTTTTCTATTTTTAAATATTTTAGGATGATGTTTTTTCAACCATTAAATTAAAAAAATGATACAGATATAATTTTTTTTACTCTCTCAAATGGTATATTCTATAAATGAATATCCATTTATTACTATTGAAGGTAACTTAGATAATTTAAATATTTTTCAATGGTGTCTCATATAATTTTTTATAACTGGTTATTTCTTATTCATTATAATCATATGTAAAATCTGGATATAAACATGTGATTTTACAATTATTCAAATTCAATATATATTATTTCTATGAAATTTATAATTTCAACTATTAATTAGATATGAAATTATTTATTTCTAGTGTGAGTGAAAATAGACCATTGAATCAGTTGAGACCTATTGTTAGAAGGTTCCTATGTAAAGTACTATATACCCCTTAATTTCACACTTCTATATTTCCTTATAAATTTATTTCCCACTATTTTTTTCAATATGTTATCTCCTATGTTTTGTTTTTAAATTTTTATGTCTCTCCTCAGAGAAATTATTACTATGGAAACTATTCATGAAATATTGATCAACTAAAGTTGGTTTAATCACTGTAAATTATTTCAGAAGCATTTCATAACTATTAATGCTTGTGTTTACATGGAAATTCCTTTCATGGGCTATAAAAAATACCATCCTAATATTATTTATCATTTTTCTATCACAACTATTTTCTATTATTCTGATGATGAAAACAAGATCAATTTTATAGTTCAATATCATATGTTTTCAATTACCCTGAAAAATATAGCATAGGTCATCAGAATATAACATAATGGTTAGTATCTTTTTATTACACATAAATATCTCAAAAAAAATTGATGATTTAATAAGTATTAAGATGATTAATTCTTATTTTGTTATGTAAAAACTCATAAAATGGACCACTATTATATTGAAGGAAAAATTATATTTTTATTGGTTCAAGACTTATAATTACATAAAAAATTTAATAATTATAATCTAACGGTTGAAGACCTATTTAAAAAAATTACACTATGGAATGGGGAGGTTAAACATATGAAGTTACTTTGGTACTAAATAGAATCTTTTTATTCAGGTATGGTTAAATTGATCATTTTACCATACTCTTGATTTTAGAACTGGATAATGGTGAATATCCTTTAGTTGGATGGTGCCACAGAAAATATAACTAAGGATAGATTTAAATGATCCATTTAAAAATCAAGATACTATAACCATGATGAAACTAGATTATGTGGATGGGGATAAAAATAAGGTCAACAGGGAATGAATGAAAAAAAATCCCTTATTGAAGAAGATGAAGAAATTTTTTATAAAAGAGAAGAAGTGAGAGCTATCTGAAGAATTGTATCTTCCAACTACTGGCCAAATAACGTAGAAAAAAATGAATACATCTTATACTATAAAATAGAATAAAAATATAATTTTTTAAGAATGGAGATTCTTATGCTCCGAATGTAATTTAGAATCATCTAAATATATATTAAATTATATTTGGAAAGTTATTTTTCAGACTATAAAAATATAAAGTAAAATCATTCTGATTAGGGTATATGATTATATTGTTTGATCATAGGAAAAATGACATCATATTAAATTGGTAAAAGTATTAAATTATACATTCCCTTATCCTTATTAGGGATAATTTAGAATGAGATCAAAATTTACTGTGTAAACCATGTTTACCGATAACATTAACTAGAAAAGGAAAGGTGAATATAACAAATGATGATACTTTAGTCTCATTCGAAACTCTCTCACATCCAATTTCTGATAAATGACATTAAATTTTATCTTTAGACTTATTTTCAGAAGATGTCCCTCATGTGAAATTTTCTACATGCTGATAATTTGTCTCAATTGATTAATCTATAGAAGAAAAACCTATTAAATATCAATTTAAGGAATAAAATTTTACTTCTTAAGATGTTCAAGTAATGTAAATATTTTTTTAATGATAAAAAATAGATATATTAAGAAAGAAAAATTCAAATAAAATTATAAACATTTGAACCTTCATTCAAAAAATATAGAGTAATTTTTTATAAATAAATTTGATGATTGATATAAAGTTGAAGTAAATTACTAAATCTTATCTGAATCCTCATCGATTTCCCAATCCTTCTAAAGAGAAAATGAAATGAAATTGATTGATTTTTTTTATGTTACAAGTATTATTTAATTTCTTCCCAATCTGAATTATAAAAATAGATATATTAAGAAAGAGTTGATTGATTCTAATTTTTTATATCTTATTTCAAATGTTCCTAACCATAAGGGATATTTTGAGTCTCATTTTCAGAGTATTAGAAGCATGATAAAATATATTAAACCTCAGTTCATTTTATATTCCATTTTTTAAATCCTTAGATGAATGTATATCTCCTTCATTCAATCATTGTCGGATATTGACGTAATAAAAGAAAAAATTTCAGTAGCAGATAAGAGTTTTAAAATAAATTTATATTATAATTAAATATCAAGAGAAGTTATTTACAATGTCAAGATAAATAATTTCCGATCCATATAAGGATGCCTAAATTTTCTATATATTTTTCATTATAACACTTTATTTATCGTTAACTTGTTTCGTTATTATTTATTGTGTTTAAATGATCAAGTCATTGATAAAGAAATATAAAATAAATGGGAAACAATTGATGATATAGGAAAATATCTCACAATGAGGTACTTATTTGAAAATCTATATATATAATATTATATGTTATTAAATCCTTTCATTAAACCCTAGGGTAGTATACAAAAAAATAAAATATAATTTTATAACTTTTATTACATTTTGTTATTTAATAATTCTTTTAATAATTAAAACTGAAACAATTCGTAATTTAAGTAAGAAACTAAATGAAGTTAATCATTTGGTTTTTTACACGCCTTTTACTTTATTTAAATATCAAAAAAGTGGTAGGTATTTCATTTTATGTTTAATTTTATCCTCATAAATTCCATATTTCCATGAATTTCAATTTAATTGTATTTATTTTTCAAAAACAAAAAATATGACAATTTTGATAAAATTAAATTTGCTACTCTTTTTTTAAAATTATAAATGAATCAAAAGAAGGATAAGTTTTCAAAATTATATTTAAAATGAAATTATTTCAACATGGTAATAATTTTAAATGATAATATTTCATAAAAAGTTACTTGGAGTTTTTTTAAAATTTTTGCAAAAGATAAAATTTCCATTTATGGTTGTATCAAAACGGGGGAGATTATTGGTTTAATCACCCATCCTTCACTGTTGGGAAAAAATACCTCAATACATTGTCTTAGTGTTTTTGGGGTGATTTTGTTTTATGGAAAATCCATATGGCTGCATTTCATTATAGTTGCTGTTTGAGAAGTATATTTTTAAGGTGGCATAGTTTCCTGGTGTTTGTTAAATTTTGGGGAAAATATGGAGGATACCAAAAGGAATTCTTTGAAATGGAATTATTTTCATTTAAAAGAAAAAAAAATTCACCAAAGGGAGGTGGTTAGTTAAAATGTTTCAGGCAAGGTAAGATTTGGTATCACCATGTCAAAATATTGTTAAGGAAAAAACTGCACATAAGATCTGAATTTCACGAAATATACGATTTTCGTGAAATAAGATTTTCATGTATAAGTAAGAGAAAAAGAAGAATATGTGCAAAATACAACATCAAAAGGAATTTTTTTCACTTGAAGGATGTTTCATGCAAGGTAGGAGTTTTGTGAAAAAAGGTATTTTCTACACGAATAGAGGAATACGTGTACGGATTTTGCGTACAGGGTCGGCCGGGTCAAAAAAATGACTGCAACCGCCCTTAGTTCAATAAATCAATTATTTGATAAAATTAGTAATGTGAATAATGTAAAATCTGAATGGAAACCATATAAGTTTTGTTTAATTAGGGTTGTGTAATGTAATGATTAAAATATATGTTGTTCACTGAAAAGTATTTATGTATTTTTAAACAAAGGAGGTGCGTTCAAAGTGTAAGATTAACATGCAAGAGGATGTTTCGGGAAAAAAAGTTGTATGAATATTCATTATTTCATGACTAAACATATATGTTGTGTGTAGGGTGGTAAAGTAGAGCGTAATACATTTAAAGACTATGCAAAAGACAATGTTGTATGAACTAGTAGAGATTCCTCATTAAATCTTTGGTAAAGTGGTATTCATCAAGTGGATGAAAATATAACTTTAAAAGAGAATATACCTATAGTTGGGGATGCATTAATTATTAATAATAAAGGGATATATATGTGTATAAACTTTGTGTGGATCCATTCTAGAGCAATGGGAAATGTAAGAGGAAGTAGGTGATATTTTCCTGCAGTAGTGAGCCATATAAATAGAATCAGTGAGTGACCCTTGGGAACTCATAGAGCTACCCCAAAACCTTATAAGCATAGTGATCATAGGAATATAATTGATCTTTATTCAACCATGAGTTGTAAATAAGCATTAGTAAATTCAGTACATCAGCACATTTTTTTTATGCTTCTTTAATGTTGCCCAGTGAGGGTGAAGTGTCACACTTGTCTTTTTTATATAATTTATTTTATTGTTTTATTGGGAATCAGGTGGCTCGGGTCAAAGCCTGAATTAAATTTGTTTGAGTTCTTATTTAAAAACGGATGTTTTTCCCTTGGTTGCGTCTAGCGCATTGCGGTCGAAGCCACGCAGCCTTGCCTGGCTCGCTGCGGGACCTCACTTAGCTCACCACACGGCCTGCCCGATGTCCAAGGTAGATGAGAACTATGTAAAGAATAATAAAATGTGAATACAATGAAAATTGAGACCGCGCGGCCTTGGGCGAGGCACGACTCGGGCGAGGCACGTTTTTGAAACCGCGCAACCTTGCCTGGTCCACCAGGTGACCTGCCAATGTCCAATTAATCAAATAGAATGACTTGTCGATGAATAATCGAAATTTAGTGATACATTTTAATGATTTGTTGAACTGATAATAATAATATTATTAATTGAGTATTTTGTTAATTATTATTGAGTATTAATATTATTAACATTAATTTCAATACTTAAGTTATTTTATTATTATTATTACTATTATTATTATTGTGTTTAAGTTACATTTTTTTGGGTTTTTATTCTTTTTTTTTCTTCTTCCTTATTATCTCTTCTTTCAATTTATGTTCTATTTTTTATTTATTTATTTTGTTTTATTTTTCTTCCCTCTTCCTCACTTTCTCTCCAACCTGCTGCACCCCACTTTCTTTTCTCCCCTCATCTCGTAGCGCTGAACTTTCTCCCCCAAAACCCTATGCGGCGCACCTGCACGCCTTGGTGGATCACCCTCTTTCTCCTTTCAACCAATCACCGCACACCCCCACCTCTACGGCTTACGAAGGACTCCCCATTCCACTCTCCCATGCTGCGCGCTGCAACCTTCCCTTTGAGAACCCCATGATACCGCCTCCCCCTGTTGTGCGCTGAAGGCTGCCGCCGCCTCTCCTTTGAGCACCGCCTACTTTGCTCCCCGGACAAGCCACCACCACCCCCACATCCGGCCAGCCGAAACCCCATCTGGTGACCCTCCAAGACGGCACTACCCTCTCTTGCTATCCGGCGCTTCCTCACTGGACTACCCCACGAGCGCTCGCTCCCTGTCCGACCATGTCTCCCTGCTCGCCCCATCGCGCAACCGCACCCCCTACCCCGGACGACCGTCGCGCAGCCATGCCCCCTACCGCGGCCAGCCCCTTGGTCGCCCAACCCTTCTTGGATGGTTTTATTTATGTGTAGTGTAACTCGGAAACCTCTCTAATGTTCTCAGATAGCCTCCCATATCTCCACTTCAGGTCCGTTCTGTGTTTGATTAATTTCTCTTTCTTTTGGTATAATTGTGGGTAGGAGACTCATGTTGTTGGGGTGCAAGGTGCGGTGATTTTGGTCTGATCTTAATAATTTTGTTGATATCTTGTTTTAAGGTTCATCTTGAGTTTGTTGTGATGCATTTGATGAGCAATTGGTATCGTGCACAAAATTTTTTTCTGGAGTTTATTCACCCGAGGTAGGTGGTTCCCCGTCTAATTGTTATCTGATAAATTAATTTCCAATGCTTAATTAGTTTCGCATATTATTTAATTAATTATTTTTGTGTGATGTTGGTTTTATTTGAAGACTGATTTGAATTGATATTGTTTAGTAAATTGTTCATATTATTGGTTGTTTTCTGCCGAGAACTCTATTCATAACTTATGAATTGTGCTGTTATATTTTTAAGTCGTGCAAATGGTGAGAACTATTTTTTTGACATGGCATCGGGTGCGTTTGGTCATAAAATTTGTTTTTTTTGAGTTTAGTGGTTAACGCTAAAATATTTCTTCTAAATTGTTTTATATCCTTTTATTTTTGGCTTGTTAAACTATGTGGTTTGTGCAATTGCGTTTTCATATGGTTTATGGGTTTTCCATCAAACCTTTTGGTGGTGCAAGTTACACTTTAAAACTTTATTTGAGTGCGTGTTATGTTGGAATGTGTTTGGATTAATAACTGGTTATTCTAGTGTGTGCCAAAGCCTTGTAACACTCTTTTACTACCACTTTATATTTTTTTCTGCAGTGTATTAAATTATAACAATGGTGTAAAATGTTTTTGATAAACTTTTTAGCATGTGTCTTATTTCAAAATGTCATTTATGTGTGTAAGTGGTGGGTGGTTTAATGATAAATGTTTTTTTTATTGTGCAAATGGTTTAACCAAGTACGTAACCTATACTGATTGAGTTTTGAAAACACTTTTTGTGTGCGTATGGTTTTAAAATAGGGTTTGAGTGTGCATTGGTGATTTTGTGTGTGTAAATATCCAGTTTGGATTTTATGCATTAGTGTGACATGTGACATGAAATTGAAATTTATTTGAGCACAAACTGGGAAGCCAGGGTAGCTAGGACAGTGGACTAGACTAGTGGGTTAGTGTACTGGAGGTGACTCAGCCCGGTTTCACTGGCAGGACTAATGATTGCAACACTAACTAAACATATGCATTTCTGAGGGTTGTGGCCTTCTAAGCGATGTTTCACTGAGACACGAAGATCTAGAGACCATGCTAGCTGATACCCATTCGGCCTCTCCCATATTAGTGATCATCGGTTACTTTGCACTCGTCGGTGTGACATATTTGTTATTTTTTAAAAAAATGGGGGTGCTTGTGTATTAACTTAAGTTGTTCTATTTGAAATTGTTTTCTTAAATTCTGTTATCTTTTAAACTGTTCAAGCTTTTATTTATTTTCTTTAGTTAATATTGAAAATGTTTTTTTCATTTAATAATTATGCATGGAACCTTTTTATTGGGTGACGTCCTACTGGGCTCTTTGCTAATACCCTACATACACCTTTGGGTGTATGTAGGCCTTGTTCCTTCTGTATTCCCGGTTGAGGCATCATGCTCAGTGATGGTGGTTGGTCGGTGGTGGTCTTCTCGTGCAGGTTAACGTTTGTGACATGTGGATGTCGCACCTCTCCTGTTTCTTTGAGGTTTGAGTAAGAGTTTTTGTTTCCACTGTCATCTTTTCCTTTTTTAGTTATTGGTTGGGGTTGTAGACTTTAAACCTGTTCATAGTTTAAAGGCGGGTTTGGCTGTCTATTTCTAGTTTCAGTTTATTTATCTAGTTAGTTGTTTTTCTATCTTTTCTTTTGGGTAAATCATTCCCAGGTAATGTTTGATACCCTAGGCACTTGTTCCAGCCTGTGGGGATCGGGAACGCCCTTCGGGCCTTGCCGCGGACCGGGTCGGGCGCCAGGTCGGATGGCGACCCGGCTAGGTTCATGAAAAAATGGTATCAGAGGGAAAGTTTTGATATTTTGGGTTGTTCTATTTTGGGATAGAGTCATTGTAGACTTGAGTTAAGGTTATCGGGACTCGACATCTTGGCTACGAGTAAGGTGTCTGGCCGGCACACCTCATGGTAGGACTCAAGTTACCAAAGTATCTAGAGGTTTGTCTGAGTTTTTGGTCCTTGCGGTTAATCGTGTCTAAGGGAATTGAAAAAGGGGTAAGGACAGTGGTCCTAGTGAGCTCGCAGGGTCTGGAAAGCCATGTGGAGCTGAGGACGCTATCCTAGAATATCCTCTGTGGCGGTGGCATGACTGACGTATGACCACCAACCATAGGTTCCAGTCCCCCGCTGACACAAGTTTTCTCTTGAGTTGTTTCTCATCTCTTTGTTTCGGAGTGTGGAAATTTGGTTTTTAAGTAAAAATTTTTTGGTCTTAGGAAAATGTTTTCAAATGAATTGCTCTAAAAAAGGAAATGGCATGTGAGGTTTGAAAAGTGTGGGTTGGATGTTTTGGTTTTGAAAAATGGAATGGTATGGTTTTTATCCTTGGTGTTCTCATGGGAAAACACATGCATGAGTGTATATGGAAAGAGAAAGGTTTAATGGCACGATCAGATGTGTTCCTAGATGGATATGAGGTGGGTGCCAGGGCGGCATGAGAACATGCATGTGCGAGGCCCATGGGACACCATTGGTGATTGTGCAACCCACAGGCTTTCCTAATTTTCAAAATGTTTTGTTGAAGGAAAATTTGGTGTTTTTAAATAACCGGTGATTGTGTGGTGTGTACTTGTATTTTTGAAAGGTTGGACATGAGGCGTTTCGTGCTGAGAATCCTTTTGTCTGATTTGTGTATTGAGTTTAAATTCTTATTTGTAAGTTGGTATGCAAGCTTGTGGTTAGTAAATTCTTTTGAAGAGTACATCGGGGAGCCCTTACAGTGGTCTTCCCTGTATGTTTGGTGTTTTCTTGTGGTATGTCTTGACCGTTGGACCAGTTTGGTTGGGTCCATAGTATTCTTTCTTGAATAGTGTATGCCCCCAATAAAGTGTTGACATGTGATTGAAGTACGACTATAGGAAATTCCCTGTTGGCCGGCACTCCAGTTGATCGAAGGACTCTCTTTTTGAAATCTAGAATTGAACCCACCTCTCCATTATACAACTAAGTGGATCCTCTCGCAGCGGGATGACAAATGTGAGGGGAGTTGAAAAGAGTTTTGGTTCCTTTGAGTTGTCTGAGTTGTCAGGTATGAAATTTGATGTCGTTGCATTTGAAGGTTTCCCCTAGAAACGGCGAAAGGAAATCCAATAGGGAAGGGTGAAGGCGGTTCAGAATTTTCAGTGTTGACCAGTGTCTTGAAGGGCTTTGTAGTATTTTCATCGGTTTCAAGGGTCATGTTCGGTGACGTATTGCAGTTTAAGTTCTCTTTGATTGTCAAGGGTGAAGTTTTACCTCATTAATGTGAACGTTATGTTTGGAAATGGTGAAGGAGATTTCAGTGCGGATAGGTGGGAGAAGCTTAGAGTGGTCTTTGCAGGCCACTATTCTAAATGACATTTGGTCCTTTGTTGGTTTCATTTAAGAAAGGGTCTACGTTAGGCCACTAGTGTGGCAGACCTAGTCACATGGGGATGCTACGGTCAACTGCAGGAATCACGTGTTGTTTAAGACTCGGTTTGAAGTCCCTCTCCGTATAATGTTCCTCTCAATAGAAATGATCATGTTCAGGTGATGATTTGTGGTGTCGTGTTCTCATCCAGTGTGACAAATGGTGATTCACAAGAACCATTTAAGCTCTTTTGTTGGTGAATGTTCAGTGTATGATCAGTTGGATTTCATAATGTGTTGTGGTTGCTGGTGTTTCCTCGGTTGTAGTATGGTTGCATGTGACACCAAAAGGAGAAGCTCTGTTCGAGAGTCTTCAATTCCTGATTGTGAGACAGAAGATGCTTCAAAAATCAGGGCTCCAGCCATAGGCCTCAGAGTGAAGATGGCACGTTTTTAGGAACGCCGGGATTGTATGAAACCCCTATTTTATTTCTGTCATCGGTGTTGAAAGTGAAAGCAGATTAAATTGTTTTCTATGTTTGTTTCGTTTCAAACGAACCGTCTGGCTGCGTAAGGTTTCAATGTCTATGCGGAGGCATGTTCGCCTCGATGCCTTAAATTCTTGGGGGTTGCTTCCCACAGGATGCAATCACTTTAGTGGTTCTTATGGGAGTCTGTTGGGTAAATCTGTCTCAAATTTGAATAATTTTGATCCATGAATGTGGAAATGATGGTTTGTCTTGGGTCATGCTTTGGACGCCCCAGTAGTCGGGCCCCTCCCTCCCCGCCCCTTGTGGTGGGGTGTTTGGTCACAATCGATATTTTTTTTTTCAAAGTTCTGTATCCTTTGTTCGTTCTAATGGCGGTGAGACCCATGAAGGGTCTTGCACAAAGGTCTCTGGAATAAATCGGTGTTGAACTTTCCTTAATGGCGGGGAGTCCGCCCGGACCTCCCCATGTTGGTTTTCTAGTCTCACATTGGGCGTTGGTAGGTTCTTGATGGTGGGTAGACCCACATTGGGTCTCACACAAATTTCTCTAGAATGAATTAGTGCTGGACTTTTCTTTAATGGAAGGGAGTCCTCTCGAACCTCCCCGTGTCAGTTTTCCAATCTCGTCTCGAGTGTAAGTGTCCTCCAAATGGTGGGGAGCCCCTCGGGCCTCCCCATGTTGATCTTTTGCTTTTATTTTTGAATATGGCTTGGTGATAAATGATAAAAGTGTTCCTTGGACATGTTTTGACCTTGTTGTTCACTCCAGCTAAATGTTGTGGTTTTCGTTTGATATTTATTGAGATGTTTTGGCTTGTGAAGTTGGTTTCTGTGGGTGTGAGAGTTCCCTTCCTTAGTTGGTAAACTGGAGGCATTCTAGCTCTTCGGGGTGGGCGACACATATAAGAAAGTATTTTTATGGGTTTCTTGATGTTGTCTTTGATGCACTTTCTCTGAGCATGATGCTTTTTCCACTTTTCGCTTGTTGGTTGTTGATATCCCCTTTAAACTTTAGTGGGGTATCCGTTTCTTCTTTGTGTCTCAACCATAGTTGTGGCTTTTCGGGGATGGAAAGAATTATGGTGGGGAGAATTGTCACACTTGTCTTTTTTATATAATTTATTTTATTGTTTTATTGGGAATCAGGTGGCTCAGGTCAAAGCCCGAATTAAATTTGATTGAGTTCTTATTTAAAAACAGATGTTTTGCCCTTGGTTGCATCTAGCGCACTGTGGTCGAATCCGCGTGGCCTCGCCTGGCTCGCCATGGGACCTCACTTAGCTCACCGCATGGCCTGCCCGATGTCTAAGGTAGATGAGAACTATGTGACGAATAATAAAATGTGAATACAATGAAAATTGAGACCGCGCGGCCTTGGGCGAGGCACGACTCGGGCAAGGCACGTTTTTGAAACCGCACAGCCTTGCCTGGTCCACCAGGTGACCTTCCAATGTCCAATTAATTAAATAGAATGACTTGTTGATGAATAATCGAAATTTAGTGATAAAATTTAATGATTTGTTTAACTGATAATAATATTATTATTAATTGAGTATATTTTTAATTATTATTGAGTATTAATATTATTAACATTAATGTCAATACTTAAGTTATTTTTTTATTATTATTTTTACTATTATTATTATTATGTTTAAGTTTACATTTATTTGGGTTTTTATTATTTTTTCTTCTTCCTTATTATCTCTTCCTTCCATTTCTTTTCTCTTATTTATTTATTTTTTTTGTTTTATTTTTCTTCCCTCTTCCTCACTTTCTCTCCAACCCGTTGCACCCCACTTTCTTTTCTCCCCTCATCCCGTAGCACTGAACTTTCTCCCCCAAAACCCATTGTGGCGCACCTGCACCCCTTGGCGGCTCACCCTCTTTCTCCATTTTTCCAATCACCGCACACCCCCACCACTACGGATGACGACAGACTCCCCATTCCCCTCCTCCATGCTGCGCACTGCAGCCTTCCCTTTGAGCACCCCGTCGTGATACCGCCTCCCCCTGCTGTGCGTTGAAGGCCTCCACCACCTCTCCTTTGAGCACCGCCTTCTTTGCTCCCCGGACCAGCCACCACCACCCCCACATCCGGACCACTGAAACCCCATCCGGTGACCCTCCAAGCTGAAGCTACCCTCTCTTGCTTTCCGGCGCTTCCTCACTGGACTCCCCCACGAGCGCTCACTCCCTGTCCGACCATGTCTCCCTACTCGCCCCATCGCGCAGGCGCACCCCCTGCCCCGGTCGACCATCGCGCAGCCGTGCCCCCTACCGCGGCCAGCCCCTTGGCCGTACAACCCTTCTCGGATGGTTTTATTTCTGTGTAGTGTAACTCGGAAACATCTCTAATGTTCTCGGACAGCCTCCCATATCTCCGCCGCATGTCCGTTTTGTGTTTGATTAATTTCTCTTCCTTTTGGTATAATTCCTGGTAGGAGACTCATGTTTTTGGGGTGCAAGGTGTGGTGATTTTTGTCCGATATTAATAATTTTGTTGATATCTTGTTTTAAGGTTCGTCTTGAGTTTGTTGTGATGCGTTTGATGAACAATTAGAGTCTCGCACAAAATTGTTTTCTAGAGTTTATTCACCCGAAGTAGGTGGTTCCTCGTCTAATTGTTATCTGATAAATTAATTTGCAATGCTTAATTTGTTTCTCATTTATTTAATTAATTATTTTTGTGTGAAGTTGGTTTTATTTGAAGACTGATTTTCATTGATATTGTTTAGTAAATGTTTCATATTATTGGGTGTTTTCTACCGAGAACTCTATTCATAACTTTTGAATTATGCTGTTATCTTTTTAAATCGTGAAATGGTGAGAACAATTTTTTTTGACATGGCGTCGGGTGCATTTGGTCATAATTTTTTTTTTGAGTTTAGTGGTTAACGCTAAACAATTTCTTCTAAATTGTTTTATATACTTTTATTTTTGGCTTGTTAAACTCTGGGGTTTGTGCAATTTCGTTTTCATAAGGTTTATGGGTTTTCCATCAAACCTTTTGGTGGTCCAAGTTACACTTTAAAACTTTATTTGAGTGTGCGTGATGTTGGAATGCGTTTGGATTAATAACTGGTTATTCTAGTGTGTGCCAAAGCCTTGTAACACTCTTTTCCTACCGCTTTATATTTTTTTTTCAGCAGTGTATTAAATTATAACAATGGTGTAAAATGATTCTGAAAAATGTTCTAGCATGTGTCTTATTTCAAAATTTCATTTATGTGTATAAGTGGTGGGTGGTTTAATGATAAATGATTTTTTGTTGTGCAGATAGTTTAACCAAGTACGTAACCTATGCAGATTGAGTTTTAAAAACACTTTTTGTGTGCGTATGGTTTTAAAAGAGGGTTTGAGTGTGAAATGGTGATTATGTGTGTGTAAATATCCTGTTTTGGTTTTATGCATTAGTGTGACATGTGACATGAACTTGAAATTTATTTGAGCACAAACTGGAATGCCCGGGTAGCTAGGACGGTGGACTAGACTAGTGGGTTAGTGTTCCAGAGGTGACTCGGCCCAGTTTCACTAGCAGGACAGACGATTGCAACACTAACTAAACATATGCATTTTTGAGGGTCGTGGCCTTCTAAGCCACGTTTTCTTAGGGTCGTGGCCTTATAATCCATGTTTTATGACGGTTGTGGACTTCTAAGTCACGTTTCACTGAGACACGAAGATCTAGAGACCATGATAGCTGATACCAATTCGGCCTCTCACATATTAGTGCGCATCAGTTACTTTGCACTCGTCGGTGTGACATGTTGGTTATTTATAAAAAAATAAGGGTGCGTGTGTTTTAACTTATGTTGTTCCATTTGAAACGGTTTTCTTAAATTACGTTATCTTTTAAACTGTTCAAGCTTTTATTTCTTTTCTTTAGTTAATATTGCAAATGTTTTTTTCATTTAATAATTATGCATGGAACCTTTTTATTGGGTGATGTCCTACTGGGCTCTTTGCTCACACCCTACATACACCTTTGGGTGTATGTAGGCCTTGTTCCTTGTGTATTCTAGGTTGAGGCATCGTGCTCAGTGATGGTGGTTGGTCGTTGGTGGTCTTATCGTGCAGGTTAACATTTGTGACGTGTGGATGTCACACCTCTCCTGTTGCTTTGAGGTTTGAGTAAGAGTTTTAGTTTCCGCTGTCATCTTTTCCTTGTTTAATTATTGGTTGGCGTTGTAGAATTTAAACATGTTCATAGTTTAAAGGTGAGTTTGGCTGTCTATTTCTAGTTTCAGTTTATTTATCTGGTTAGTTGTTTTTATGTCTTTTATTTTGGGTAAATCGTTCCCAGGTAATGTTTGATACCCCGGGCACTTGTGCCAGCCCGTGGGGATCGTGAATGACCTTCAGGACTTTCCGAGGACCGGGTCGGGCACCGGGTCGGATGGTGACCTGGCCTGGTTCGTGACATGAACAAGTAAATATTTGTGTGTCTCTATGGATGCTTTCCTGTTTTTATTTCTATGCATCATCTTCTAATAAAGTTAGTCAGAGTAAGATCATTGAAAACACTAAGAAGAAAATGATGTGGACCTTATAATAAAGAGGCCATGATTTAGTGGGGAAGGATGGATTTTGAAAAGAATATTCATACCATGATTCACCCCCCACCTTTAGTTTATCTACACCTCTTTTTAGACTAACATTAAAAATGGTTTTTAAAATAAAAATAAAATCTTGATTAACAATTATTATAAACTAAATATTTTTTATATTGTTTTTTTTCTCTTTTATAGATTAATTTATCATGAAATATGTTTGGATGTAATAAAAATTCCACCAGATTACATGCACTTATTCTCAACAGATGATTTAGAAATTATGATGGACTTTAACTCATCTCATGATAAAAGATGATCTAAATCCATTAGATAATGGAGTACAACATATGATGATATTGTTGATAAACCTAATAAATATAATATCAAATAATTGTATTTGTTATCTGAATATACATAAATTCATCCTGAGACTTTGAGGATTATAGGCAATTTACATGCTCTTGAATGGTAATTTATAGTAAAGACTTTATAAATTCTCATTTAATCTACATAGAAGCTCATAATTTTATCAATGTAATTTCACTTCTAAATATATAATTATGCACGTTTAGTCATATAATATAATATATGGAAAATTCACCACATGATAAAAGAAACCACATTTTATTATATTAATTTTAACATTAAATTTAGTAAATGAATGTAACCATAAGAATTGATAGTTTTACAATGGGAAATAAATTGAAAATAAAATAAAAATAATAGGAAAATTTGGATATGCTCGATCCTCCAGAATATGGGCACTCACAAACAACACAATAGAAATAAACTAGAACATTTGTAATGTAATATGAATTTTGAAAAAGAAAATATATTTAAATTTGAGTTAAAATAGAATTGAATGAATAATGAATAGGATATGAGGTATTTAATGAATTTGGGGAACCCATATAACCATTACAAATCAAACCATTGTAATAGCAATATGACCATATGAATAGTAATGAAACCATTTGAATAGTAATCCGACCTTTATGAATAGTAACCTAACCGTTAGAATAGTAAACTTACCTTTATAATAATAAAATAATATTTAGATATCCTATAAAATCAGAATATGACATATTTATATAATGATACAAGTAAATGAATGTTTTAATTGATAATTTAAGAGATTTTATTTTATGTGAAACATATGTATTTATTTTAAAATTTTAATACCAATATAATTATTAAATGATTTATTATTTTCCTAAAATGTTTTTATTAATTAATATTATATGATATTATAATGACAATATGTATTTTTGGGACCATAAGTAATTTTCCAATGGGTCTAAAAATTGATTACATTAATAAAATATGTATTTTTCAAATAAATTTTCATTTTATTTAAAAAAATATAATTTAGAAAATAATTGTTATGTTTTTTCAAATCTTGGAATCTACAAATAAAAATATTTCTGTGGTAATTTTTTTGTATTTTTATGAAATAATTTATTTTTTTGTGACTTTTAAAATAGGGGAAAATGTGATATTTAACATTATAAGCTCAATATAGGAATTTTAACATAAAAGATGATGTAGGAAATAATTATTTGAGATTCACATAAACCATTTACTATATATGGTCAACATATTCATCATTAGTGGTATTCTTGATCCAAAATAATAAACTGATGATTATAATATCCACCCCACACCTCCCCTTATAAATACTAACTCTCAACACCCCTTCTCTTAAAAATATAGAATACATTGATATTGAAAAATTTCTTCCCAATTCCCTTACCAATCATATCCCCCACTTTATAATGTCTCTTGTCTCATATAGATAACGTTGTCGATAGCCTAATAGGGTGGGCTAAAAGGAGACAATAAAAGTGTGGGGTAAACTGAAAAATAAATTTCATTTAATTTTATTCTTCTTCTTTCACCTCCATATTGTGACATCCCACACTCATTTCACGAAATAGTAACTCAATACAATTTTCCACATGACCTCAAGTGCACCACCCCATACAATAAAGGCAAACAACTCAGAATGAGGGTCCATGGTGAAAGAGCGGGGTGAATATACCCTCATGATCAAAGTGTGGGATAATGTCCTAATCAAATAAATCAATAGATGAATAACAATAGATAACTGAAAATAAAAAAGTAAAAAAACATCATCTAAATAACTATGTAATCACATCCAAAAGTTTCATATAAAAAATTATGATCACAGTATTCTATAAAAAAAAAGGAAGTAGTGCGATATGAAAGTATGTGTACTGACATAAGGGTATACCAAAAGAACTAAAAAGACCAAAAGGCTATTTCCAGATAACATCATGAAATGTATCTCAGTCTTGTTCTCCATGACTCTCATGCTAGTATCAATATAGTAATACCAACTAGGTACTTTACCTTATCCCTACTAGCAACCATGAAGCCTATCTGGGTACCAAACCACTACCTAAGGATGGTGTAAGAGAGATTCAGCAGGACACCATCAACAGTGTCTAATATCATCTAGTATATGTATATATAATATTTTTTAATAAATAAAAGTAAATTTTGTAAATTATGTGAATTAATTAATAAATCACATAGGTCTGGGTTCCCTTGGAACACCCCTCATCTGCTACCAACTTCAGCCTAAATTGGAATGTCTCTTATTAATTAGTCAGTCATAATTCACTTTATAATAAAGACTTAGGACCTAGTTCATAACCCAATCATCCCCTATAAAACATATCCATAAAAACATGCATAATAATTCCATCATAAATAAATGCTATGAAAAAATCCATGATTATACATTGTCTAGAAAGTTTCATCGTATAATCAATTAATTATTTAACTAAAAAGAAACTTGATCCCATCCTTAGAATCCATAACTTTAAACCTAGGTATATCTCCAGGAGTAACATGAACCTATCACCATTCAAGCCCATATTATTCATTTTTCATAAGAAACGTCGAATCACTCTATGTGTGGTATAAAGTCACCTCCCTCTATGTTTATTGATTTGGCAGTGTTTTCACACTCTTTTCCACACCCTTTTTATATTTTTACTCACTTTTTTATATCAAAATGTTGTTTTTTATTAAATAATTGATAATTAATCTGATTTTAATACTTTTTTGTGTAAATCAACCATTTTTTTAAATTAATTGTTTTTAATATTCATTATTTTCTTTTTAAATAATTCTTTAATTTATTTAATTTTTTTGAATTTTACTTTTATTTTTTACTCTTTTATTTTTACAGTTTTTTTCATTCTAGTCAGTTTAGTAATTCATTAATTTAATTAATTAATTATCTATTATTTAAATTGTAAATAAATAACTCATTTTGGTTTTTAGTCTTTTAATAATGAAGTTAATGTTAATAATTTAAGTCTATTCATTTAATATTTCTTATTCTTTAACATAATTTATTAATTATTTAATTAATTGGTTTATTAATATAAGCAAGTGAATTTGTTTTTTTTAGTCTGTTTTAAATTAAGTTTGTGTATAATTATTAATACAAATAAATTCATTCATTTAAATAAAACACAACTAATATTATTATTTATCTTTGTTTTAGTTGTTTAGTTTTTAATTCATTTTAATTTGTTAATTGAATTTTTTAGTTTTATTTGAATTATTAATTTATTTTATCTGTTCTTTTTCATTTGTAGGTACTCACGGTGGCATGTCACAACTTTTCCATCACGGTGCCACCGTTACTATCCCAACATTTCAGCCTCACTTTGAGACCGTGAGCAGTACTCACGGTGCCACCGTATCCCCAACTTCCCTGTCACACCGTTTCATTTCCTTCTTATTTCCTTACGGTGCCTCCATTCGTGTCCCACCGTTTCAACCCCACATTGTGACTGGTAGTAGTACGCACGGTCCCTTCTTCACTGTCTCACCGTTTTAAAATAAAATAGTGGCACGTCTCTCTCCTCCACATGCACGAACCTCCTCTGATCTATCCACACCCACGCAACACCTCAACAACAACTTTCTTCCCATCACTTCAACACACCCACATCTCAATGAATCCAAACCAGAAGTTGCAGTGATAACAGAAAAACACCAAATTTGTATCAACCTCACCAAATTCAGCTACAGAAGACAACATAACTGTATAATCCAACCAAATTCAAGAACAACTCAAATCTGAAGTTGTAGCTGACCTCCATCACTATGAAGAGTGAACCCAAGATGTTGTACGCACACCCCCTCAAAGTCGTATACTCTACTTTCCTCCTTATTCCACCACGAAAACCCCACCACACTGCCGCACACCCTTGGTCGACCCTAATTTCCAAATCATAACCGCCCCCTCTCTAAACCTACCAGCGCCGCAACTCTCCATGCATCTCTGTCTGAGCCGTCGGTCCGGCCGTACCCGCATTCCATCTGAGAGCTGACCTCACCTCCTATATCATTTCCCTCGGCCTCACCTCCCTTGTGCCGCACAAACCCCAGCCAAAGCCTCCGCCTTGGACCTCGCCTCCCTAGACCTCGCCGGCACCACCTATAGCCATCAAAACCCCATCCCTCTACCAACTGTGCACCGAAGCCGACTTCCCCCTTTCCCCTCTCATCTGTGCCGCGAAGCTCCCCCCCCCCCTTTCATTTTTTTATCATTTTCTTTATATACTATTATATATAATAACATTTATATAATATATAATTAATATATTAACATATATATAATATAACTATTATAACATATAATGTAACACATTATATAATATATATATCATATACTATACTATAATAATTATAGGTATATTAATAATCATATATAATCCTATATCTAATATCATTATGTCATAATAATTTATGTTATTAGTTAAATATAATTAACATTAACATATAATAATAATAATAATATTCAGTATTTTATACACACATATATATATATATATATATATTTATAAGTACTTTCATGAACTAATTTGTTTAATAATATTAATATATAGTTATTTAATTTTAGTTTCATTTTACTTGTTTTACTTGTTTTGGTTTTTTGGTGTTTCATTCAGGAGGAGCTATTCATTGAAGTGGTGATAAAATAAATTGTTCGTGGAAAAGGAGTGAGAATATTCGCGAGTTTGTTGTGGGGGAATTGGGTACACTCATTGGGAGTTCACAAAAAGGATGGTGACGAGCATACTCAAGGACACACCACATGGGTTGACACTGCCTGTGAGTTTAGTTTTTTGTTTCTGTCTCTAAATAAGAGGACGTGCAACTCCTCTCTTCAAGCAGGGGGGTCGGAACAAGACCAGGGGGAGCAGGGGACCATGCCAAAACTTGATTATATAGGGGTGAGCATCCAATCTTATATCTAGATATTCCTCGATCCATCAGGGCATTGTGATTTACCTTCGATCTATCTCATCACCAAAACGGAGGTAGACAGGCACAGAGTAGGAGATCCGAATCGAAGCAGTTGCTTGAGAGAGGAGAAATCTCATGGGAGATGTTTCTTAATTAATTATCTATTTCTTTCTGTTTTACTATTTTAATGTGTAGTTAAATATATTAGGAGAGTCAGGATGTAGAGAACTGATCATACATATATCCATCATGTTTTATTAGTTTGATTGCTCAGTGCGATTCCATTGCTCGGTTTTCTCTTCTGTTTATTCTGAGTATCTTTTTACATTACCTAATGACCAGCAGATGTGGTAATTAATCATTTCACTGTGGATCATTGACCAAAGTACTGAGAATTGGAAAAGGTTAATGCATCTTTTCCCCAGTTTAAGCATGTTTATCCAAGGGTCAAGATCGAAAGATCGAGACCCAAGGAAGTTAATTGAGCTGTGTTCATCCACTGAAGTGAAAACTTAGTGGATTAACACCATTTTTCTATGCACTGAGTAATTGAATTAAACCAAGAAAAAGTGGAGATTATCTTTTTAATCAGTTCAAAGCAGCCTGAGGACCCTAATATCATCATTAATGTTTCCTCTCTGTTCAAGCCACATATTTCACCATATCACATTTATTTTCACACCCACTATTATTGTTTGTTTCAATATGTACGTACAATTTTTTTTGTTATTGTTCTATTTTTTATTTTTGTTGTTTTTGTTTTAATTTTATCAATCACAACGTAAGTCCTTATCTATGGTTCGACACCATTCTTACCACAATCATAGTAGTTTTTAGGGTTTATAAATTTTTAAATTTGAACGTACTCAATGACTGTGCGGCCAAATTTTGGCGTCGTTTTTGTGGAAGGCACGTGCGACCATGTTTTAAAAAAACAACACAAAATAAATTATTAAATAGAACAAAAAAATAAAAAACATAAAACTGTACCAAAAAATATCAAGAAAAACTTGTTCTTGGGACTGTATGCACACTAGAGATTCTATGTCAGAACTTGAGACTCCTATTCAAGAAATCAACAAGCATTGTTCTGCACTTAGAAAACAAAAGCAACTTGAGATGGAGAATTTGGAAAACATTGATGGAAATAAAAATGCCAATGGGCTACAGCCCTAGGTTCCTTCCCTTGAGAGACCTAAGCTTTGGGAGATTTAAATTCCTCCTGTGAAAAACTATCCATCCTACATCAAATTGTCCCCTAGGTCTAGGAGCTATGAGATCAAACAATCTCATCTTTCTCAACTGCCATCATTTAATGGTCTTCTAACTGAGGATTCCTTAGAGTTTATGAGAGATTTTTATGGTTCTGTTCTGTAGTTGCCTCTGCGAGATCTTAGTGAGGAGGATTTGAGGCTGAAGTTGTTTCCATTCTGTCTAAAGGGGAGGGATAGGACATGGTTTCAAAATTAAAATGAGGAAATCTTTGAAACATGGGAAGAGGTGTGCAATGCCTTTGTATCTAAATTCTATCTCAGGAACACCACCATTGAGGTTAGGCATAAGATCACTGGCTTTGTCCAGGATGAGGAAGAACTCTTTCACGAAGAATGGGAATGGTTCAGAGGTCTTCTTATATAGATCCCCAACCATCAATTATCTCCCCATATTCTCGTGGAGAATTTCTATAACTCCCTCACCCCCAAAAACCGAAACATATTTGATCAATCTTGTGAATGTGATTTACCTGATTCCACTACAGATGAGATGAAACAATTTTTTGATAAGTTGGCTCAAAAATCTCAGTACAAGTGCACTAGGAAGAGAGTCGTTCATAGGGTTGATACAAATCCTCAAGTAGTAGTTGTTAATCAAAGGGTCCTTAGGGAGTAGTGTTATCACTGTGGGATGTTTGGTCACACTTAGAGATATTGTCCAAACATTGATCTCCCTGGATCATGTAATGAATGTGCCCAGTTTGTTGATTACAGGTCTATGAATCAAGGATTCCATGATCAACTCTCAAATCCATACCACTATGGATATTGAGGTCAGCCCAATCTATCATTGAATGAGAAAGGGGTCACAAAGCAGCCCACTTCCCCAAACAAGCATCCCATTTCCCCAACTTTCCACCCACAACCCAAACCAATTTTCTAGAATCAATATGAGGCTGAATCTTATAATTCTCAAGGGGAGTTAAATTGGATGATGCAACAAGTGTTGAGTGAGATCAGATCATTTAAGAAAGACACAGATTCCAAGATTTAAAATTTAGAACTTCAAATGATTCAAATGGATTAGAATCAAGCTGGTAATGAAAAGAGAAAGTTGCCTAGCACTTCAACCCTTAATCTAAGAGAAAATATGATGGAAGCAACAACCAAGTTAGGGATTAAACATAAGGAACCAGTTAATGAACCACATAGGAAAGAGGAGAATAATGTTCAAGCTAAAATTGAAAATGAAAATATAGAAAATCCCAATTCTGGAAATCTGGAAAGTGGGTTTCAAACTGAACAGATTATGCAACCCACACCTGAGAAAGCTAAGGAACCAAAGAAAATAGAGTGGTAATTGATTAAGTAAGTGAAAAATAAAGTGGGATCTGAGGATAAAGTGAATAACCTATCTATTCTAAAACATTATGCTCCTATCATTCCCTTCCCTAAATGAGTGAAGAGAAGTGACGAACCCGATTACCCGAGATTTTTGAAACGGATTTGAAGCTTCACCATCAACATGCCTTTCTTAGAAGCCTTGGATAAAATCCCTTCATATGTTTCATTCATGAAAAGGTTTCTGAAGAATAAGAAATATTGGAAAAAGTTTGATAAAATTGATCTCAATGCGTAGTGTAGTGAAATTGTCCAAAAAAATATTCCTCCCAAATTCAAGAACCCGGGTGGGATTATCATTCAGTTTCGAATAGGAGGAAGTGGGAAACTGAATTTTCTGTGTGACTTAGGAGAGAGTATCAATCTTATTCCTTCATCCTTGTTCATAAAGTTGGGTTTTAGGGATATCCAACCAACTTCTGTTTGTATTCATCATGTTGATAGGTCACTCACACACCCTTATGTGAGAGTGGATGATTTATTACTAAGTGTAGGAAAACTCACATTGCCCACTGATTTCCCAATCCTTGATATGGAATGTGATGAAATGGTTCCAATAATCTTAGGCAAACTCTTCCTTGAAACTGGTGGTGCCATCATTGATGACTCCAAAGGTAAACTCACCCTCCAAGTAGTAGATGATGTGGATGAAATTTTGGTGTTTGAAAGGCCCCGACATGAGGTTACTTGTGATGTGATAGATGTGGCTAAAAATCAAGGTTACAAAATTGAGGTTACAGCTATGTATGGGTATTTCCCACTTGAGGTCACATAGATACTAATTCCCCAACCCACTGAAAATTTTTCCCTGGCTACTACTCTTTCCCCACACCCTCATGTTGATGAACAAATTCATTCTTTGGAACCCATTTTGGGGAGTGAGTCAAGACATTGTCCTGCACTGTCTCAACCTGTTTATGAAAGTTTCCCTTGTGAAGTTGACTGTCTAAGAGTTCCTGAATCTGTAGAAATATCTGGGTTGATCCCTACTAAAAAACTTGATGATTTCCATTATGAACAAGTTCATTTCCTTGATATCATCTTACCTGCCCAGTTTGATGATGTGAGTGATGATTTCAAACGTGAAATTGAAAGTTTCACATCATTTGAGTCCTATGTGGACATTAAGAACAATTTTTTGAAAGTTTAATTTGATAACTTCTTTAGGGAGATTTCTGAGTTTTCATAGTTACGAGCTATTATGGGGCTTTCTTAGGGTTTTCTTGATGTTTCCTCTTCTATTTTTGGTTTGAGAAAAACTCTAAGTGTGGTGGAAGCTCTGTAAGTATTCTTGATCTAATCGATCATTTTCATGGGCAACTGTTGAACTTTTTATATGCTAATGAACTGATTTTTAGAGACACAGTTGAGAAGGGAAACATGAATCCTTCTAGTGATCTGGAAAAAATTGGATGAATTCTGATTGGTGCTGAAGATGAAAATGTCTTGAGTAGTCCTTCTCTTTATTCCTTAGACAATTGTGAAGTTCACACCATTTACAAAACTTTCCAATTAAATGACCATGGTTAGAAATATTTAGGGGAATACGGTCTGGCTAGGGACATTAAACCTAGGGCCGTATGAGAGGCAACCCATGGTTTACTTTGTGTTTGCATTAAATTTTTAGTTTTAATAAATGCTCCTTGCTCAGTTGTTTGTCTCTCTGTTTGGTGAACAATAATGTCTACATTTCTTTATCATACGATTCAAGTGGTATGGTGTTCATGGTTTGCTAAAAGAATCATTTTTCAGTGTTAGCCACATTTGGAACATTCATGGTGGAAGGAGGATGTTGTCAGAGAACATTGGATTAATGGATAAAACTCCCAATCTCACAATTTTTAGATTATTTTTATTTGAGATTTAAATCTTTAACACTAATGTTAAATTGTTTCATCATGTAGGTAACAAACTGGAGTTTCCAGATTCATGCATAAAAAGAATAAAAGGAGCCATAAAAAATTAATAAGCTGCACATTCAAGGGAGTATTGTTTTATGTTTCAATGTTTTACTCTTCACATTTTCATTTCATGCTACTGTGAATTAAGTGTGGGTGAGTTCCCACTGGTTTTTGAAACTTGTGAATTATATTTCCTGTATGGGTGTTTAGCTACTACTATCTAGAGAGTTGAAAATGTATTTTGAGCTGATTTTCTGACACATTCTTCCACCCACTACATTCAATTTCATTATGTTGTTGTTGCACGTCACTGTTAATCATGCTATTATTTGAAGTAAATTGATACAATATTTTGTCTGCTCACAATGATTCAAGAATGGACATTTTAGTAATAGAAATATACTTGGTTGCTGGTGATGGTTTGTGGGGATGGGCTCTTCTGTTTTTGTTTGTTTTTTTATTCTCTTTCTCTTTTTTGTGGGGCAACGAAAAAAAATTTAACTTCATTGATATCCCTCCATATCTTTTTTTAGCTGAAATGCCCATATGTTTTGTACATAATCTGTTTTCCACCTTAAAATACATCATTGAAAAAAATGTTGGGTATTAAGTGTGGTGGATAGGGGTCATTCTATTGTCATGTTGAATTCCCCCTTCTTGAACCTGAGTTTTTAGTTGTTTAAAATATGGTCAATTTAATTCCAAAAAAAATTGGTTCAAAATTCCTTAAAAAAATTTCAATTTCTTTCATCACAATATGGTAATTGGAAGTTCAATTGTACTTCATTTTTTTCCAGTTTAGTGGATAAATATTTGTTGGATGTTGAGAGTGGCACTTAGTCAGAAACTATTACATACGAATGATTGTTGAGTGCAATTGTTCACTGTCTCTATGAACCTTTCTGTTTAAGAAATGAGGATGGTAGTGTGACAAGATAGGTTTTGAGGGATGATGATCATGAATTAGGGTAACTTGATGTTCTCACTGGAAGTCAGAGGACTCAAATTTTTAATAAATAATATTCAATCACTTTAGGAAGTCAATTCGAAGGATTATTAATTATGTCCTTTGTAACTTGAGTAAAATGGGAAAATGGGATCCCACGGTAATTATCTCAGACAAGGTGCACTGGGTGCGCTTCTATGAATAAATAATGCTTATTGTAATCTTAATAAGTGCTATACATAGTGCTCTGCAATTGGAATATAGATGGGAAAAATAGAAATAAAGTGCCCTTGTCAAAAATAAACTCATTAAGGTGAGGGGAATTTTGAACCCAGATGAAGAAGGGAGAAATTGACTTGGTTAATATTCATTTGATTTGAATCAATAAAGTGATCAAATTAATTGACTTTAACTTTTGGAACTTGGAGTAAGGTGAGAATGGAAGGTGCCCTTGGTTAATTTCTGAATTCCATTTCATCTAACCTATCAACACTCCTTGAATTAGAACTTGAATTGGAATGTGATGTAGGACAGTTAATGAATACACATAAGAGGCATGACATACATCACAGTGTGAGAATTTGTGATGATCTTGACTTACAGTAGGTTTTTGAAGCTAAGCAGGACATCATTTTTGAACACCAATCAAAAAATTGACTCATTGTTTGGTCCTACTCCTATAGATATTTTAGTTCAATCATGCACTTTTTTAACTAAAACTCTCAAACCATCTTGTTGTTTTAAAGTCAAAGTCATGTACTTGTTTGAGGACAAAGAAGGTTTTAAGTGTGGGGGAGTTTGATGTGGCAATGTTTTTACACTCATTTCCACACCCTTTTTATATTTTTACTCAATTTTTAATACAATTTTTTTTTAAATAATTGATAATTATTGTGATTTAGTACTTTGTTGTGTAAAATAAACAATTTTTTCTTAAATTAATTATTTTTAATATTCATTATTGTCTTTTTAAATAATTATTTAATTTATTCAATTCTTTTGAATTTGACTTTTATTTTTTACTCTTTAATTTTTACAATTTTTTTCATTCTAGTTAGTTTAGTAATTCATTAATTAAATTAATTAATTCTCAATTCTTTAAATTTTAAATAAATAACTCATTTTGGTTTTTATTCTTTTAATAATTATGTTAATGTTATCAATTTATGTTTATTAATTTAATATTTCTTATTGTTGAACTTACTTTATTAATTTATTAATTAATTGGTTTATTAATGTAAGCAAGCAACTTTGTTTATTTTAGTTTGTTTTAAATTATGTTTGTGTAAAATTTTTAATACAAATAAATTCATTCATTTAAATAAAACACAACTAAATTTATTATTTAACTTTGTTTTATTTGTTTGGTTTTTAATTAAATTTAATTTTTTAATCGATTTTTTAGTTTTATTTGAATTATTAATTTATTTAATATGTTATTTTAAATTTTCATGTACTCATGGTGGCACATCACACCATTTTTATCACAGTGCCTCCATTCCTATCCACCTGTTTTAGCTTCACTTTGAGATTGTGAGTAGTACTCATGGTGCCACAGTATCCCCAAATTTACTATCACACTGTTTCCTTTCCTTTTTATTTCCTCATGGTGCCTCTATTCTTATACCATCGTTTTATCCTCACTTTGAGACTGTCAGCTGTACTTGTGGTGCCTTCTTCATTGTCTCAATATTTTAAAATAAAATGGTGGCACGTCTCTCTCCTCCACATGCACGAACCTCCTCTGTTCCATCCACACCCACACAACACCTCAACAGAATCTTTCTTCCCACCGCTTCAACACACCCGCATCACAATGAATCCCAACCAGAAGAAGCAATGATAATAAAAAACCTCAAATTTGTATCAACATCACCAAATTCAACAACAGGAAACAACATCACAGTATAATCCAACCAAATTCTAAAACAACTCAAATCTGATGTTGTAGCCGACCTCCATCGTTGTGAAGAGTAAACCCAAGCTTCTGTCCGCACACCCCCTCAAATATGCATCCTATGTTCGCCGCCTTCATCCTCTATGAAAACCCCACCACACCACCGCATACCCATGGTCGAACCTAATTTCTAGATCTGAACTGACCCCCTCTCTGAACCTACCACCGCCACAACTCTCCCTGCGTCTCTGTCCGAGCCACCGCGATCCTGTCCTCGATCTGGTCGCACCTTCATTCCATCCGAGAGCCGGCCTCACCTCCCCCATCATTTCCCTAATCCTAACCTCCCTTGCATAGCACGAACCTTAGCTGAAGCCTCCGCGTTGTCCCTCGCCTCCCTAGACCTCACTGGCACCACCTCTAGCCATCAAAACCCCATCGCTTTACCCACTATGCGCTGAAGACGGCTTCCCCCTTTCCCCTCTCATCTGCGTCGTGAAGCTCCCCCCTTTCATTTTGTTTTCATTATATATATATATGTACTATAATATATAATGACATTTATATAATATATAATTAACATATTAACATATATATAATATAACTATTATAACATATAATATAACACATTATATAATATATATATCATATAATTTACTATAATAATTATAGGTATATTAATAATAATATACAATATTATATCTAATATCATTATGTCATAATAATTTATGTTATTAGATAAATATAATTAACATTAACATATAATAGTAATAATAATAATATTTATTATATATATATATTAATAAGTACTTTTGTTAACTAATTTAATTAATAATATAAATATATTGTTATTTAATTTTAGTTTCATTTTATTTGTTTTACTTGTTTTGGTTTTTTGGTGTTTCGTGCAGGGGGAGCTATTCATTGAAGCGGTGATAAAATAAATTGTTCATGGAAAAGGCGCGAGAATATTCGCGAGTTCGTTTTAGGGGAATTGGGTATACTCATTGGGAGTTCACAAAAAGGCTAGTGATGAGCACACTCAAGGACGTGCCAGGTGGATTGACACTGCCAGTGAGTTTAGTTTTCTGTTTTCATCGCTAAATAAGAGGATGTGCAACTCCTCTCTTCGAGCATGGGGGGCCAGAACAAGACCAGGGGGATCAGGGGAGCATGCCAGAACTTGATTTTTTAGGGGTGAGAATCCATTATTCTATCCAGATATCCCTCAATCCATCAGGGCATCACGATTTACCTTCGATCCATCTCATCACCAAAATGGAGCTAGACATGCACAGAGCAGGAGATTAGAATCGAAGTAGTTGGTGGAGAGAGGAGAAATATCACGGGAGATGTTTCTTAATTCATTATCTATTTCTTTCTATTTTACTATTTTATTGTGTAGTTAAATAGATTAGGGGAATCTGGCTATAGAGAACTGATCATCCATATATCTGTCATGTTTTATTAGGTTGATTGCTCAGTGCGATTCCATTGCTCAGTTTTCTCTTCTGTTTATTCGGAGTATCTTTTTACATTACCTAATGACCGAAGGGTGTGGTAATGAATCATTTCACTGTGGATCATTGACCGAAGTACTGATAATTTCAAAAGTTTAATTCATCTTTTCTCCAGTTTAAGCAGTTTTATCCAAGGGTCAAGATCGAAAGATCGAGACTCAAGGAAGTTAATAGAGATGTGTTGATCCACTAAAGTGACAACTCAGTGGATTAACACCAATTTTCTATGCACTGAGTAATTTAATAAAACTAAGAATAAACGGAGAATATCTTTTTAATCAGTTCAAAGCATCCTCAGGACCCTAAAATCTTTATTACTATTTTCTCTCTGTTCAAGCCACATATTTCACCATATCACCTTCATTTTCACAGTTACTATTAGTGTTTTTTTTCATTGTGTACGTGCCATTTTTTTGTTATTGTTCTATTTTATCTTTTTGTTGTTTTAGTTTTAATTTGGTCTAGCACAATGTAAGTCCTTCTCTATAGTTCGACAACCTTCTTACCACAATACTAGTATTTTTTAGGGTTTATCAATTTTAAATTCGTGGGTACTCAAAAAATGTGCGTGCATCTATCCTTGGTGGTCTAAAAAGGGAACCAAAGTGTCACTCATAACATACATAATAATATTCCCTCTGAGTATTCCCCTGTAATTCCACATATGCAGTCCAAATGTCACTCATGGAATAACAATAGTCTTCCCATTGAGTATGTCATTGGCAGTACACATAGGGAGTCCAAGTATCACTCATGGAATATACTAGCTTCCTAGTGAGTTCATCCATGGAATTCATACAATAACCCATGTTTCACCCATGGTGAATTACAATAATTTAACTAAAATTACTTTAATAATATAATCACAAAGAGTATGTTTGTGAAATTCAAGACTAGAACCCATGTATTGCTCATGGAATGGAAATATGAAGGGTCTTGTAGCCAATGACTAACCAGACCATTTATGTTTACAATTAATTTAATTAGCTTCTTTGATTTTAAAGAAAATCTAAATCAAGATCGAGATTGGAAAAAGGCCAAAGTCATAGGGACATGGTCATCCATTCCCTATTCCATTCAATTCAATTAACATTTCAACCATTTCATTTATCATCACAAAGAGAGGGGTCAAACACACACCTCTAAGGTGAATCAAATCACACGCCACCCATGGCGGTTTTATCCAATTTAACAACACACACAAAAGGGGTAGTTAAATTCAACATTCATAACCTGTAATGATATATAAATGGTTCAAATGGGTTATATAGGACTATCCTAAGCACTTTATTTATGAATAATTCCATTTAATAGGAAATTCTTGGAAAATAAGGTATGTCGCATAGATTCATAGATATAAACACCAAACCATTGTGGAAATTGAATGTGACCACCTACCTTATCTTGGTAGATGAGTCATCATCTGTTATTGGCCTCTAATCCAGGCTAAAATGGAATAAATAACGTGAACTGACAAACAACAGAAAAAATATGGAATATGAACTCCCAGAAAAATAACTCCATTAATAGCTAGATAAATGATGAAGGGTAAAAGTGAGATAGATATATTACTTGTGGATATCTAGAAATATAGATGGGAGCTTGATCAGAGTCTGGGTGGAGAAGAAATTTCAAAGACTAACTTTTGGCATGAAGGATATATTCCATGGGAAATAAGGCTTCTTTTTGTAGGAGTAAAATAAAAATCAAGGGTGAGGCTTTAATGGAATCGAGAACAAAAATACAATTTCATCACTTTTAATTGGTCACATGGTTTGGCTACACAGTTGGCCAAAACATGTTCCAACCATGCACACACCACTTCCCATGGATCACACCTCACACATCCTATAGCACATGGTTAGAAAATGTTGTGTAGCCCATATGCACCCTCTATCTCAACCACTCATGGTCTAAACCTCCCTTACATGATATACAAAAACTATGTGGAACTACAATCGAGCCTCATAGTTTGAGGTGCATAGTTAGAACCAATTGTATGCTAACCATGTGCCACTGCTATTTCTTACAAATTTCCGCTTTGTGATCCAAACGAGTCCCAGATTCTCTTTAACCCTTCCCAAAACCATATGGTACATTTTTAAAGATTAAGAAAGTGTTTAAACTGTTATTTAAAGGAATCATACATCATATAAAGACCATTTTATTAAAATATTCCCTCTTAAAGAATTCATCCACTAATTTCCCTTCCAAGGGGAGTAAATCGTTTTTTTGTGAATAAATATAGCCTATGGGCATGTATGTTGGTATCCTAATCCCATGTCTCATCTTGTACATGGTCGTGCTACTATGTCACAAATAATAGAGGAACTGACTAGACTTGTCTAATCATTATTCCATGATCAACAATCAGTATATGATTCTCCTCAAAGGATGAATCACCCTCAAACTCAGCCACCTTAAGTTGAAGAATATTATATGGGTCATAATTATATTAATGAAGCTGAGATACATGGAATACAACATGCATGGCATGGTACCTCTGAAGTAACTGCAACTGATAGGGTACCGGCTCAACTCTCTCTAGAATCATGAAGGGTCCGATGTAATGAGGAAATATCTTCTCTTTCTTCTGAATCATTTTTTCCCCATTATATCTAAAATTCATAAGAAACCTTGACTCCCCACCTCAAACTCCAGTGGTTATCAATGAAGATCAATGTATGACTTCTACCTAGACTGAAATGCTCACATCGGCTTCCTAATAAGTTGATTCTACTCTAAAGTATACTAAATTAGATGAGGTCCTACTTGTGATTCCTATCATGCCTATAACAATCATAGGGGTGAATGAAACATGAAACCATATAGGGCCTCATAAGGATCTATCTGCATGGTCGCCAAGAATCTATTATTATAAGAGAACTCTAAAAGAGGTAAGTGTTTCTCCCAATAACCTATAATATAAAGGGAACATGATTAGATAATTTCCTCTATAACATGTATCATATGCTCTAAAGGGACATAAATCTTTGAGTGATTGGTTGTACTCAGTTGTACCTGTGAAAAAGTTCCCTCTTCAACCCTTGCCCGAACCATGATGTGAAGGTAGTATCTTTTTCCAATACAATAGAACATGGAACTCTATAAAAGGAATATGATTTCATGAATATAGAGAATATAGTGACCATCCATTTAAAAGGTATCCCAAATAGGCTTGAAAAGGGAAAACTTTGTCAACTGATCTATGATTCACTATACATCGTCACTGCCCCGAGGTGATCTTGGAAATCCTGTCATAATATCCATGGTAAATTCATCCCATTTACATTCCAGAATATGTAATATATGTAAAATCCCTACAAGTCACTCATGTTCCACCTTCACCTACTAATAGGTGGAACACCAAGTAACATACCCAGTTATCTCAATTTTCATGCCTATCCACTAGTATTGGCGGAATAAGTCATGAAACATCAGGGTAAGACCTCGATGTACATCCCTTATAGAAGAATTATAATCTCGCATAAAATCACCTTGAATTCCTATAGAAACCCATATGCATACATGTATGTGAAAGATCTCATCCTCATCAACTATTCAACCAAGTGGCGAGTTATCACCAAAAATGTTTTCCCATAGGACCAAGCCCTCAGGATTAGATAGTTGCCTCATCTTCATTCTCTCCAGAAGTAAATATGTTACCGATAATGATGCAAGTACAGACTATCCATGATGGTGTGGAACCTCTATGTGCAACAGATAAAGTAGTGCAATATGCTTCAACCCACTAATGGCCTATTGACAGTTTGTGTCTGAGTCCTTGGGGTCAGAGCATCAGCAACGACATTTCCATTTCTAGGCTTATAGGCAACCTCTAAGTCAAAGTATTGTAGTTAGTAAACCCACCTTCTTGTCTAATATACAATTCATGTTGTGTAAATATGTAGATGAGTATGTTTTGGTCTGTATACACCATAAAACTCTCTCCACATATGTAATGCATCCAACAAGGCAAGGCATGAACGACCTCAGCTAACTAAATATTGTGTTTTGGGGTTTTCCTATTGTGTGGCCTCAAATGATGAGAGTAATATGCCTTGAATCATTCCTCCAGCATCAAAAAGTCTCCTAGAATGATGGATAATGGATCATAATAAACTTTATATCTTCTTCATGACTCTAGAAATATTAGTATCAATTTTGATGTTAGTCTGCCTTTCATCTCCAAAAAGGCTGTATCACAGGATTATTTCCTTATGAACTTCTCACCCACATTAGTCAATAATATAAGAGGTGATTATATGTGTGATAATTCCTAAATTATGTTCCTGTAATAACTAGATATCCCCATTAAACTGTATATATAAAAGATGTTCTTGGGATGCTCCAAGGAAACTACAGATCTTACTTTCTATAGGTCAATTAATACTCCTATATTTAGATAATATGACCTAGGAAGTGAACATTATCCATCCAAAAGATTCAATTTGTTAGTTTAACATATTGATAATTCTCTCTTAGTGTATCAAACTCAGTGTCATGATGTTTTCCATGTCATGTCAAGTGTTAGAATTCACCAAGATATTTTTTGTGAATACAACCACAATAAAATCCAAATAAGGATGGAACACTCAGTTCATTAGTTCCAGTAAAAAAACAACATGTTCATGAGACCGAAGGACATGACTAAATACTCATAAAATCCATTTCTACTATAGAATGTTTTATGTTGTATATCTAATGGTCAAACATATTCCTAATGATTACCCAAGCCAATATAAATCTTATATATTACCATTTCTCCTTAGATATGGTCAAAGAGATCACCTATACAAGTCAATAGAGATAGGTTCCTCTTTTATGTAGGATAAATCTGTGGAAATATATGAAAATTTTAACATTACCATTCGCCTTATTCATGAAATTTACAGATGAACGCCATTGAATTTTTTTGGTCATATAGCTTCCAAATATACTGACTACCTCTTCATCTCCTACAACATAGTAGTATCCATCTAGTAAGAAGGAACATGAACTGATGTATATCTAGGCACTAGCTCAATGTATACATCTACCTCTCTCTTAAGAGGTAGTCCTCATAATTTTTCCATGAAAACATTAATGAAACCATATACCACTGGATGGAAATATACCAAATATATTCCCTAATCATCTAGATAAAATCTAGATGTCTGGGCTATCATCCATCCCAACCCACGATGCTTGGGTCCATCTTGTCTTGCCTAAACAACTCATTCACCCTTGTGAATAATAATTCCACCATCTGGAATTTGAAATTAACCCTTTGGTGATATCATTCAATGTATGCATGATAGGGAACCAACCATTCCATCCTGCAAATTATATCAAAATCTATCATCTTGAGTAAAAATATTTCCCATACAAAGAGACACCGACCTATCTCAAGGGGCACTCCCTGCACTGGCATACACTCTCAGATCATATCACAAACAGAGTACTGAGTGTCATCATGCCATATAAAACCTAAAAATCAAGCCCAAGACTCTTAATAATAGCCAAAGGATATAAAGTATTGCGAAGAAACAGTATCGAAAGGAGTAGATACTAAATTATAGGATATGAGAATAGTAAAAATCACTATAAAAGGTCTAGAACTATGGTCCTAAGTTATCATTTTCACTTCATACATCTGGTATGATCCTTGACCAAGAGATATAAAATTTCTACCATGATTATGTCAACTCTATTAGTGCTAATATTATGGTGTCTGTCTATCATATCCATGATCACCACTTCGACCTGATCAACCAATCGCACTTTAGTTCCCTGTTTGAAGAGAATCCACTGACCCCGCTCTTTAATGTGGAGTTAGTGTCGACCCTCTCTCATGGATTATACAAGGAAATCTCTATAAAAGAACTAAATATTGCTTATCATGTCATAATACCACCACTCTAGTAGTTCCCTCATAAACTATGGTATCATATGTCATGGTTTACCGTACTAATAGAACCTCATCTAGCTACTTCAAAGAACACATTGGATACTAATATCACCTCATGGATGCTCTAAATGACACTTCCTACTATTATTCGATGTATTTCTAGATCTAGATTCCAAACCACCCTAGCTAACACACCCAGCCTCTCACAGGTTATACTTAGTGATAAGTGATTGATTCACTATCCCATATATGGTAGTAAGCCAAAACACCTTCACTTAAAATAATATTTCATAATTTATACCATCCTCAAATATCCAAGAATTAGATAAATATTCACTAAACAGAATAGGTGTAATGTTATGGAACAATGTGAAATTGGTGAAATAATCCATGACTGATAAGGAACCCTGCTCCAAGTTTATTAAAAATATAGCTCTACCATCCCTCAATATACCAAGATAAAAATAATCATAGAAGGAAATCTAGAAATTCCTTCAATACACATTGTGATGACTATCTTTATGGTTAATAAAATCCCACAATATCTTATAAAAATCCCAAATCATATATGTATCTAGCATAACTCTCCTTTAAGGTGGTGTCTCAATATTCTTGAAAATCAATATCACAGTCTCTATCTACGACTCTAAAGCCTATGAACCAGAATCCCCTAAAAACATGGGAGGATGTTTTTGATGAAATTCACATGTCAAATCTCTTATATTTGGGGTAGGTCGTGGGGATCCATAACATTCTACATAATGTGTAGAAAACCCTCTTGAAATTGGGAATCAGTGACTATATCATATATAAATAGGGTGCCTCAAGTGGAACTATTTGAGATTCTATTGGTGACCCAACACCCGCCACCTTCATATCATGGTCATCATCACCCTCTTGGCACACGAATCGAGGCCTTAATAGTGAAATGTCTATACAAAATTCCCAAAACATGCCTCAATAAAAGATTTGGTAAATGCTAAAATTTCATGCATAAGAATAGAATATGTACAATATTTTCTATATTATAGTCACAACCCTCTTTATTCTCTTAATTCTAGGTTAGGTAAATGTAAATATAAAAAGAAAATTAAGAGAAATTACATGTTGAAAGCTACTAAGGTTGGTTTATTGTAATATTCTCTGCTATAAGTCAAAATTCCCAATATACAGAGTGTTAATTACAATTTATAGATGAAAACCACTTTAAATTTCAATTTCAATTCCCATTTAATTGTGACCAATTCATTTAAAAACTTAAGCCAGTAGTTTGTAAGTATACAGTTATATATATATATATCCTAGTCTAATTTGATGGCTTTGGTTATAAATTTATAAAGTCCCATAAACATAATAAATTTAGATTAACATCGATTTAATTGAAACAGATTATTTATCTAGTCCCTGTATGAAATTTTAGTGAAATTTCATGGACATAGAAATAAAGTCACCAAAACATGTTGTAGGTAATTAATGAAGGAATATTAAAATGGATTATAATATACATAATAAATAAATCATTAAGTTCCTATGATAATGAATGATTCAATATTTCTGTTCTATATCGACCAAAAGAAAAAATCCATAGTCATAAGGAATATCAAACATTAAGAGCGTCACCTAATTGTGAAATCAACAACAATGTAAAAAAACAAATCCTAGAAAACAAGTCTCATCCCATAAATTTTTTTCATTTTACTATATGTGGGTTATCTACTCCGAGGAACATGCTCATGACCACATACCTACATGAATTATTAATCCTTTCTACAATCCCAAAATAATAAGGAAAAGAAGATAATGAAAGGAAACCTACCACTTCTACCACTTTGTAATGTCATGTATCTGGTTTACTCAAAAATAATAAAACTCAGATGGACACATGTCCTCAACTGTGTCTTCTCATATTCCAAAGGATACGGATTATCTGCAAGGTTCCATAGGTAAATACTAGAAAGAATATACCCTCATGATCAAAGTGTAGCATAGTGTCATAATCATATTAATAAATAGTGTAATCATAATTGATAAATGAATAGGGGAAGTAAACATCCATCATATAAAAAACAATGTAATCAAATCCTTCAATGTCATGTATATAAAATGATGATCATTTTATGCTACACAAAAAGAATTAGTCTGAAACAGAATCAGGTACACATAAAAATAAGTACACCAAAAGAACCAAAGAGACCAAAATAATATTTATATATATAATCATGAGCCACAACTCATTCATGTTATCCCTCACTCCCATGATACAATAAATCAATTATCAACAACATGGTGCTTCCCCTATCTTTAAATGCATCCATGAAGTCTATTCAGTGACCAAACGACATCTCAAGCAGGGTATGAGATAAACTCAGTAGGCCACCAAAAATGGTATCTAATTTCATCAAATCAGTGAATAAATAATAAATATTTTGCAGATAACAATAACTGTTGGAAATGAATTCTATTAATAAGTAAACCAAATAGTTTTGGGTTCCCATGGAACAATCTTTCCCTACTAACTGCTTTGGCCTAAGACAAATCAAATCTGAGTAATATTTCATTCATAATTCATATTATAGTACTTTTTTAGGGCTTATCTCATAATCCATGAATTCCTCATAAAACATATATAGAATGACATCTATAATAAGGAAATCATAAAGTAATTCTTTGACTGAATCCATGTTTTTTATTTAGCTTGGAATATGAATCATATAATCAATTTATTATTTAATTCAAAAAGAACCTGAGACCATCCTTGGCATTCCTGATTTGGAACCCATTTATCACTCCAGACATAACATGAACTTATCACCATATAACCCCATCCTAGGAATTCCCCATATGATCCTCAGTATCACATTAGGTGTTGTATAAAGTCACCACCATCAGATTTCATCCTTGTTAGTCGACAAAGGGAGCCTAAGTGTCATTAAGAGCATTCATAATGATATTTCATCTGAGTTCATCCTTTCTAGTCCCCAATAGGATTCCCAGTATAAATCATGGAATAATAATATTCTTCTCTCAGAGTATGTGATGTGTCTGTTTTTAATGCAATTTTCTAAATATTTTATATTTCAATACTTTATTTTATATGTCAAAATTATGTATTTAAATTAAAAATGACTAACTATTATCAATTTTGTATATTTGTTTACAATAGTTATTTTTTTATGAAAATATGTATTCTGTTGATTATTTTTGACACTTTAAATAATTTTTTAATTAATTCATTCATTGAACTATAACATTAATTCTTTTTTTCTTTTGTTTTTTTTAACAATTTTACATTTCTTTATTTATTTTACATTTATAATTAAATTATTATACTATATTTCATTTCATTTTTTAATTAAATTATGGAAATACATTAATAATTTAATTCAATTCTTTAACCCAATAATTCTTTAATTAATTAATTTTTTAATAAATTTAACCATACTAGCTTTTTATTATTAATCATTTTTTAAAATTAATTATGAATAAATTTTTATATGAAATTAAATAAGTTACAGTTAATTGAATTTTGTTGTTAACTCTTAAAAATGTGTATTTTTTATTTCTTAATTTAGTTAGTTAATTTATTATTATAGTTTAATTAAATTATTAATTTATTTTGGTAGTTTCTTTTTGTTTTTTATGATTTTTATATAGATGTACCTACCGCCAAATCTCTATGGAGGTAGACGCTACCAGGACCCCACTCTGTTAACACCTCGAACCACATATTAACAGTGTCTCACTTGCTTCTTCCATCCCCACATGCTTGCATATCCTCTGGCGGTGTCTCCTCACGCACCAACATCCCTTTGTTGGTGGGTTTCAATTCCTGCATCTGCCAGTTTCCCCATCTCTTACCACTACCAGGTTCTATATTAATATTCAAAATTCCCAAATATGAACCAGAATTCAGAAACCACGATGAAGAATAAATTTGGTTATGTTAGATCTTAGGACCCCAAACTAGGTTCACCCGCTACTGAACACAAATATTCATCTCTTCCTCAACTGTCATCATCATACCTTGAAATATGACAAGAACCCTCATTGAAGTAGCCAACACCATCTTGTACCGCCCTAGAAAAACTAACCTCCCATCACCCTAGCTCTTATTCTACCTGATCTACTATCTTTTTTCATCCCCAAGCTACTCTCCTCTCCCCATTTCCACTTGAACCCCTCCCTTTAACCCCGCGCTACATCACCGAACCAACTCCCTCCCCCTTTTTATCTTCCCAATATCCTTATTTTTATTTTTGATTTATTTTTTTAAAATCTAATTATAATATATATAGAATAAAATTTATTATAATTTAACATCTAAAATAATAATTATATAAAATATAATTATAATAATATTTAATAATTATAAAACAATAATAATATTTATTTACATATTCATTTCTAATTCTAAAATTTAAATAATTATAAAGGATTATTTTTATTTTTATTTTTTAATATTCTTAGCACTATACATTATAATATATATATATAATTAAAATAATTATGATTGAATAGATTAATTATTATAGTATTTATTTTTGAAAATTAATTTTTTTGTTTATATTTATTAATATTAATTCATTAATCTATACATTTTTATAATTTATATTTATATTAGTTTTAAAATATTTTTTTATTTATTTATGCACCTTGCAGTATTACTTTAATTAAGTGATTTATATAGTTATTTTCTTACTCATACCATTGTGCCGAGGGAGGGGGATGCGGCACTTCAGGGTGGATCATAATGTTAGGGAACTTATACTTTAGTCACTGACAGGGCGGATGTTTCACTATGAAAGATCCACATGGAGGCCAAAGAAATGATTCGTTAACTATTTGAGAAGTGGGTGACAATCATTGGAAAACTCTAGAAGTATGAGCAGAGGTGGGAGAAGAATTTCTCAATTTTTTACAATGTGCATATTTGAGAATATTTATCTAGTTGAAAGAGGTAACCATCAGGACTAGACATAATCACTCCGACTACCACTACCAGGGAGCATATCATCCAGGACTTCAACATCCAATACTACCACATACTTAAATTCGAGCAGTAGACCTATGGAGCACCACTTCCAAATTCTCAGGGTGGGAGATCTGGAGAACACAATTCCATTTGACATGTGTAGAGTATAGTAGATCATAGAGTTGTAGATTTTTGGATATCATGTAGGGTGGCGGAATAATTTTCTCCTTACTCTATTTTTTTTGAATTTATCTTTAACATCAACATCTTTTTTTAAATATTTTCTGATATTTTAAATTTAATTATGATACTTGTCTAATCTCCATCAAGGAAATTGTATTATATGATTGTGTCTGGTTTTTTCTTTGTTCGTGTATTTTCATCTACTGGATAGCCTCTCTATCTCTCATCCATCAGATGAGTATTTTTTATAAAACCTCAAGAATCAGTGAAAACATATTATGATTAGAATTAAATTTTAATTATCTTTAATATAATGATTTTATAGAAAAGTTAATCTAGCTCATGAGATAGAGTCTTATTGAGTTCAACTGATAAGTTGAACTCAATGACTTCTGATTTGTGTTCAATTGGTTATTTTAGGATTACTATAGTTGATAAACTATAAGAGTCAAACAATCACAGGTTTATCGGACAAAAAAATGCTCAAGATCATTGAATCATCCCTAGTTTTCTCATTTTAACACATTAAAAGTAGGGAAATCTTTTTAAAATCCAGCCATCCCATTTCCCCCTTCACGTTATTTGGTTGATATCACAGTCTCTGATGCTTGGGCCTATTTTACTACTATTATTCCTCCTCACACATTCACTTTATCACACAAAAAACATCATTCACTTCATAATTACATAATTATACACTTTTTTTTAATTATTGTTTTGTTTTTTCATTATGAAGTGTCCAGATTGTTGTATGTTGGTATCATCCTTCCAATTTCTAATAGTCCCTAGGTAAGTATTGTCTAGGTTTTCCCCAAAAATAGTTGAGTGACAATGGTCACAAATGAGATGATTGAGTGAATACAAAAAAGAGATATAAATAATTCGTGGGTCTATATAGATTATAAAAAACGGGATGCAGCTACAAGAAAGGACCAAATTTTCATGCCATTTTTGGACCAAATGTTGGAGAGGATGGATATATATAAATTTTTTCCACTTTCATAATGGTTACTCTAGTTAAAAAATGATTTCCATTTCACCATATGATTAAGATAAAACCACCTTCACTTATCTATATGAGACATTTTCTTACAGGTGTATTCCCTTTGGCTTGTGTGGTGCACCATCCACTTTTTTGAGATGCATGATGTCCATATTCTCTGATATTATTGAAAGTATAATTAATGCATTCGGGGAAGATTATTCAGTAGTTTGAAGTAATTTTGATAACTTATTTGAAAATTTTGAAGTTGTGTTGGGAAGATTTCATGTGACAAATTTGTATCTCAAATGGGAAATGTGATAATTCATGGAAACTGGGGGCATTGTGTTTGGACACAAGGTTTCTATGTAGGGGATAGAGGTGGATAATTCTAAGGTTGATATCATCCAAAATTTTCCTACACCTAAAAATGTTGATGGGATCATAAAATTTTTGGGTCCTAATGGGATATGAATGAGGTTTATTAAGGATTTTTCTATGATTTCTAGAACCTTTTTACCAATACTATTTTAGGACCCACCCTTTCTTTTTTATGATAAGTGCATGGAGTCCTTTAAATTTCTCAAGGAGAAGCTGAAAACCTCACCTGTGATCACTTCCCATGACTGGAATCTGAATTTTGAGGTAATTTGTGATGTAAGGGTCTTAGTTCTTGGTTTTGTTTTGGGTCAAAGGAAGGATAATAAGTATCATGTTATTTTCTATGCCAAAAATCTAATAGATGGCGCTTAAAATAATTATTCCACCACTAAAAAGGAGTTGGATGTTGTGATGTTTTCTTTAGAAAATTTTAGAAAGTATTTGATAGGGTATATAGTTATAATTTCTACTGATCATGCAGCCCTTAAGTAATTTCTAGCTAAGAAGGATTCAAATCCCAGACTGATGACGTGGACCTTGTAGTTATAGGAGTGTGAATTTTCTATTCAGGATAAAAAGGGGATTAAATGTAGTGGTATATCACTTTTTTAGGATTCCCAACACTCAAATTAAAGAACCAAGAGTGTTAACCACCTCAATTCCTCTTGAACATTTGTTTACTTCTTCTATTCAGTAGTCTTCTTGGTTTCCAGACTTTCCAATTTTTTGGCATTAGGTGTTAGGAACAAGGACCCCTCACACAACCAAAGAAATATGTTCATTTCTAAATTAAAGTATTATTTTTGGGATGTCCCACTTCTCTTTTGGAGGTGGGTTGATGTTATTTTGGGAATATGTGTTCCTAATAAAGAAATGTTTCCCATACATGATATTTGTCATTCATCACAATTGGGTGGACACCATGGAGGAGATTTTATTTCTCAAATGGTTCTATAGGCTGGTTTCTACTGGCCTACATTGTTCAAAGATTCTAGGAGTTTTTTCTTAGGCTATGAAATATTTCAAATTCTTTGAAATGTAGGAAGATAGCAGGATCTATCTGAAAATGAAATTTTGTAGGTATATGGTTTTTATGTTTGAGGCTTGGACTTCATGGGACCATTCCTATCCTCTTATGGGAACTACTATATTTTTATGGACTATGTTTCCAAGTGTGTTTGAGTTAGTTTTTCTTGACAATAATTTTTCTACTAGTGTATTCATGTTAATTAAGAAAAATGCCTTCTCCATGTTTTGTGTGCCTAGAGAATTAATCACAGAAAATAGTTCCCACTTCAAGAATTATGAGTTTAAGAGTTTTATTGAGAAGTATGTATACTCAAGTAGGATAGGTTCTACAAACCACCCATAATCTAGTGGGTAGAAAAAACTTTCTAATAGAAAGATTAATTAGATCTTATAGAAGATAGTGTCCATATATAGGAAGGATTGGTCAATTCAGTTAGATGAGGATATATGGTCCAATATAACTTCCTACAAGACTCCTGTTGGGATCCCACTAAATAGGCTGGTCTTTTTGAAATCATCTCATCTGTATTTGGAATTGTAGAAAAACTATTTTTTGGGTAGTGAATTCCTCGAACATTAACTTCAAGGCTACTGGTGTGAGAAGGATTCTAGATATGAGTGAGTTGGAGGAGATAAGGATGGAGTCTTATTAGAATGATGAAATATAAAAAGATATAACAATGTCTTATCAAGGATAAAATACTCAGAATAGTGATTTTATGATTGGTTAGAGGGTCCTACTTTTTAATTCCAATTGGAAACTATTATCAGGATAGTTGAAAACCAATTTATTATGACCCTTTAACATTTTTAGAGTGCTAGTAAATGGATCTGTGGAGCTAGAAGGAGAGGAGAACATACCATTTTTGTTCAATAGTCAAAGGATCAAACACTTCTTTAAAGAGTAATCAAAGGGTTTTGGTGCCTTTTCTTGGCTGGAAGAATGAATTTGTCTCTAGTCCAACTAAGGACTATAAATTTAGTGATTCATGGGAACTAACCCATTGTTATTGTTCTTTTCTCTTCATATTTATATATTTCAATAAATTTTACTCTTGTTGCTTGTTTCTCTAATGAGATTTCTTGTCTCTGAGATGGTACCTTAAACCTACTGCAACTAAAGAGAGTTGTTACTAGAAGAAACATGACAAAGGGAAACAAAGAGAGCTTAACACATCACATCATCATATGGATAACATTTCTTCCGCTCATTATTTGGTTTAATTTTTTCTAAATTTATAGTCTTGACTCTTATGATTATTTTGTTAAACATGTGGTATATGGAGATGAGTTACGAAAGCACTTCACATAGTGCTATAAAAAAGGATTTTTCTAGTATACAATATTGGTCAAAGATCACATCCAGGGAAGTGTTATTCTAAATTTTCATTTTTTATTTCTATAATCATATTTTACTGCATGTTTTTAGAAATTAAGTGTTGAGGAGTCCCATTTATTTCTTTTGAAATGATGATTAATTAGTTTTTTTTTGCTTTGGTGTTATGTTATTAAAATCTAGTTAGTTAAACATTTGGATGAAAAATATTTTTAAACATTTTTTCACCCCTAGTGGTCCCTATTAATCACCTAATACTATTTTCAATGTGAATTTCATGCATATTATTTTAAATTCATAAAAATCACCCATTTTATTTCATTTATATATATATTTTGTTTGTTTTTTGTTTTCCTTTCGGTGTGGGAAACATTCTTTTTGAACTTTCAGGTTATCACTCAAAATATATTTTAAAAAATTGAATTCCATATCCCACATTAGGATTCAACATTAGAGACAATTTTGAGTTTCATGTGAATTGAAGAGGGGTCCTTTTAGTGTCACATAAAATTTCCCCTTGATGTTTGTAAAAAAATTATCAATTGTTTTTCAAAAATTTCCAAAAAAAAATTAAATATATCAAATTATTTTATAACTTAAGGGTCATTTGGGATCAGTTATCACTTAAATTATACAACTCCTAGTGTATTAATACTCAATGAATATTGAGAGTTTCACTTAGTCTAATACTATTGAGGATGAGTGACTATTGAGTGGATTTTATCACTATCATTATGAATTTTCCATTTAGGAATTAAATAAGGGAGTGTGATAAGATGGTTTTGGGGAATTAGGTTCATGACCATAGGTAACTAGAAATTTATATTGGAACTTATTTAAGTCACTCTTTTTAGAAAATATATATAATTAATTTAAGAATACAACTCAAATGATAATTATTTAAGTCTTTTGCAACTGGATTAAAATTGTTAAACAAGATACAAAGGTGAGTCTCTAAGAAAATGTTCAATGGGTGTGTTTTTGTAAATAAATAAAATCAATTTCAATTTCCATAACTATTATTCGTCATCACATTCACGTAAAATATGGTTGGGAAAAATTAAAATAATATTCCTTTTCAAAACTGAACTCATTTAGGTGAGGTGAATTTGGAACCCAAATGGAGAAAAGAGCAATTGACTTAATTGAAAAACTTTTGAGTTGAGTCAATAACGTGAGGAAATTACAGGACTGTAATATTTGGAACATAGGATATAGTGAATATTTTGAGTGTCTTTGGTTGAGTTTTAAATTGCATTTTACTAAACATTTCATCACTCTTTGAAATGGAATTGATTTTGGAATTGAAGTATGTCAGTAAGTGATTTCATATAGGAGGCCTGGCATTCCTAAAAGTGGATAAGTCTATGTCACCTTTGATTTCCATTGTGTTTTTGAAATTAGGCAGGACTCTTTAAAAATCCAATCCAAATTTTGTGCCTATAATTTTTAATATCATGACATGCAATTTTTTAACATAATGTCACATGCCAAACATTATGTTTTAAAAAATTCAAAAGCACTCATTTTTTAGGACAAAAAAATATTTAATTGTTGGGGGGTTTGATGCAGGTACTTTTTAATGAAATTTTCACATATTTTAACATTATTTAGAGTATTTCGTATGTCAAAATTATATATTTAAATTAATAATGACTAAATATTGTCAAATTTGTACATTTCTTTTAAAATAATCATTTTTTATGAAAATTTATATTTTATTGATTATTTTTATCACATGTATCATCCCAGAAATGTTTTCATTTTACTATATGTGGGTTAGCTACTCCCAGGAACATGATCATGGCCAAATACCTACATGAATTATTAATCCTTTATACAATCCCAAAATAGTAAGGAAAATAAAATAATGAAAGGAAACCTAACTCTTCTACCACTTTGTTATGTCTTGCATCTGGTTTACTCAATAATAATTGAACACAGATGGCCACATGACCTCAACTGTGTGTTCTCATATTTCAGAGGATATAGATTATCCATAAGGTTTTGTGGTTAAATACAAAGGAGAATATACCCTCATGATCAAAGTGTAGCATAGTGTCATAATCATATTAATCAATAGTGAAAGCATAATAGATAAATGAATAATGGAAAGTAAGCATCCATCATATAAAAAATTAAGTAATTTCATCCTTCAATGTCATGTATATAAAATGATGATCATTTTTTGCTATACAAAAATAATCAGCCTGAAATGGAATCAGGTACACATACAAATAGGTATACCCAAATAACCAAAAAGACCAAAATTATAGCATCCTGCCTTTTTATCACATAAACTTTCATTACATTTGACAAAACTGAGGATCTTAAAGGTTTAGTTTCTTAGAAACCAGGAACTTAAAACATGAAAACATAAAACATTCTTATTAAACACTTGAATAGATTCTCCTCATGTTCATCCTAGGTTCATTACTGCATCTCATAACCTGGGGACATACATCAAAATAAAGGGTGAGCAGAAGGCCCAGTATGGGAAACAAGAGAAACATTTTACATGTGAACTTGAGATACTTCAATAAGGTCATGAAAAGAACTTTAAGTCATGAGAAAAAAATCATGAGATATATCATAATAAAAATAACATTTTTCATAACATGAAGATGTGGCTACAACATTTAATATTGACAATAATTTCGTTTCACCAAGGTCTATCCCCAATGTGTCATTAAAAATTACCAAGGTTATTCACCAAGGTATCAGTCTAAAAGGTCATCTCTAGAAATTAAGTCTTTACCCAATGCATTGGAGCGCTATCTGGGCGCACCCTTGACATATATTTATTATCATGTGAGCCAAATATATCATCATAAATCTTTTCATAGACAACTCATATAGCATAAAGGAAATGGGTTTCATTTCATAATCATAATGCTGTAAAAACTGCTTTAAAGACATGATCTTTATGTCACTTTAAACCCATGGAAAAGGGAAAGCGGGTTTCATGTATGTAAATCCCAGAATTTAAAATAAGAAATTTTGATATATATGTGAATACCCTTGTATAAATAAGTGCTTTTATTATTCACTTAATAACAAAAAAAATTCTGAGATAAAGAGGGAGGCTATTTGAGATGAAAACTATGCAGCATAATGTCTATGATACATGGATTTAAAAAACATTGAAAAGAGAGGGGAGATGGGTCACCCACTAAAAAATGATACATAAAACAGTAGGGGAACATAATATAAAGTATTTAAGAACATGGTAATGAAATTTGGATGATATACCATATGAAACGAAGAACTTGACAGGAAGACAAAAAAATAAGATTTCTCTTATGAGAATTCGGCTGCCTAACGACGTTACCTAAAACTTCCAAAAATGGATTAACGAGATCAAATAGGGTCTCTAATCATATGAAAATAAATGATAATTATGATAGATATAGAGATCATACCCCAACATAATAAAAAAAACTTGAAATACTTGACATGAAAATAGATCTTGAAAACGAGAAGGGTGAAAGAACCCCTTAGAAATTCGGCAGCCTAACGGCGTCACTTAAACTTCAACAAAAATGAATTGATGAGATCAAATAGGGTCTCTCATCATATGAAAATAAGAGATCAGTATGATATATTTAGAGATCATTCCCCAACATAATAAAAAGTAACATGAAATACTTGACAAGAAAATAGATCTTGAAAACGAGAAGGGTGAAAGAATCCCCTAAAAACTCGGCAGCCTGACGACGCCACTTAAAACATCAAAATACTAAATTGAAGATATCAAATAGGGTCTCTCATCATATGAACATAAAATATCAGTATGATATATTTAAGGATCATACCCCAACATAATAAAAAGGAACTTACAGCACTTGACATGGAATTAGAACTTTGAAAAAGGAGAAAGGTGAAAGAACCACTTAAAAATTTGGCAGCCTAACAGCATCACATAAAACTTCAAAATACTAAATTGAAGAGATAAAATGGGGTATCTCATTATATGATCATAAAAGATAAGTATTATATATATAGATATAATTCCACAAAATAATGAAAAAAAACATTAAATACTTTACATGAAAATAGATCTTGAAAAAGGAGAAGGGAGAAAGAATCCGTTACAAAAATTTCGGCAGCCTAACGGCGCCACTTAAAACTTCATAAAACGAAATAATGAGAGTAATAGGGGATCTATCATTATATGAACATGAAAAGGTAAGTAAGAGGAGTATAAAATAACATCCTTTAACATAATAACATGGATCATAAAAGAAATGAGATAAAAGAGATTTCTTGAAAAGAAAGAGAGAGGTCGGATCCCTAACCTTAAAACGTAACTCTTAAAACTCAAAGGTTTGGACCTTGAGGGATTGGGGGCACCTTGGGAGGACTATTTGGGAGTTAAGGAGACCATAAATTTGTTGACAATGATTTTGGAGTCCAAAGGATGAGTGAATGGCTTGGTATTTATAGGGAAAGTGAGGGGACAAGGCATTAATGGCTAAGGGACACCTCATAAGTGGGTTTCTCAAAACCATGTGCTCTCCCAAGATATTTCCCATGAAGTGAGGCCACATGGGGCCCTAAATACAATAATTCATAACCTTTTGTCGGCCAAACCTTAAAATATCTCATGACATCACCATGACATAGTTATGATGTCATTAAACATACCGAAACCCTAAAACTTCTTTTTTACTATTTAATGAAAATTCACCTTTCTCAGAAAAATCCCAAAATTTCACATTAACTTAATATCAATAATCTGATTTAAAAATTGTACTCCATTTTATAAAAATAATATTCTAAATATTTTTAATTTAATTTTTAAATAAATACACTATTCACCGAAAATTCATTTTTTCAGAAAAAACCCCAAAAATTACCTTAACATAATATCGATGCTCTGAGTTCAAAAATGAAATCCATTTTATAAAAATAATATTTTAAATATTTTTATTTCAATTTTTAATTAAATAACACTATTCACTCGAAAAAACTAATACTTGAATAATAATTTATGAATCCGTTATTTAACCATTTTATTGAATCACATTACTTAATCAAGGTGCCTAGATTATATTAATAATTTCTTTAAGTGAGATTACTAATCCATTTGGTCACATTACTAATCTTAAGTATAAAATCACTATTCATAATTTACTATTCATCAAAAATAAAGTTGATCTTATTAGACTCTAAATTTTTTACTGAACATTATTATAGAAGACCATTTTTGGGAAATCATTACATATTTTAAATTATTTAAGGTTTACATAAACATTTTTAAAATATCATTTTTCTAAAATTCATCAAAAATATGCATACTATATTTATCCGGTCATTTGAAAACTCATAAACTTCATCATAAGAAGAAATCCCAATTTTTCTTTAAAACTAAGGATTACACAAGGCATTTACGGTCTCCTTACATTTCCCCTTATCACACCAGCATAGGACCTAAGTGTAAGGTGTGCTATGGTGAGAGAATCCGAGGGAGGCTCGACCAACATCGCACGAGTATTAATTTCTATCAGTTTGAACTTCTCGTGAAGGCGATCCCGTTCTAGCTTCACACGATGAAGTTCAGCTTGGGTTTGGTCCACAGTAAAGCCCAATGGTGCTACCTCCTTCCCAAGTTCTATTAGATGGGCTTTGATCAGTCCAAGACTACTGGGTGAGGCCATCCAATATTCTTTCTATATTAATTAACCAAGATTACATGTATTTAGAGAAAATAATCAAAACGTTTAGTTTTTAGCGGTCATATTGACTAATGGTCATATAACAATCAAAACCCAACAGTCTCATTTTAATTATACTCATGTTATCAAATGAAACATTTTCATTGAGTATAAAAATAAAATAAAATAACACACAAAATTAGGAAACAAGATTTATTCAAAATTTCGGGTCGTTACAATCTTCCCCCCTTAAGAAATTGCGTCCTCACAATTTTTTAAAATTGGGTTTTGAAATTTCATTGAAAGTCCAACATCGGAAAAAGATTCAGTAACATTATTACTTTAAATGAATGAAAAGAAAGTACAAATGCCACCCTAGTTTACCCATACTAGGATTCCATGTAGGAAAACATGGACATGGAGGAGAAAACAAAGGGTCACGTTCTAAAGGAGAGTGATAGAAAACATGATTAAAAGAAATTTAACCACCATAAAATCCCAAACATATGATGTGTGTAAGCGGTCTTTGATTACCTAGTAGGAAACGTAAACCAACAACGTTTTTGTTTTACATTCCTTTTCATAATTTTGAGGAATTCATTTACAACATAGAACAAAAACATAATGAAATATATCTACCTTCATGTAGAGTTTCAAACTTTAATAAGTATCTACCAAAACCAATCTTTTCTCCAAATGATGAGCATTCAAAACTACTTGGTCTCATCAAAACACAAGATTCATATTCTAGAGAATCACATAATCCACAAAAGATCAACTATCTATTTCTTCTATCTTTAAACATTATCCCAAAAACAGAAAGGGTAAGGTAAAACAACTCCTCAAAAAGAAACAATCCCATAGGAATGGAAACTACTTTTAAATCTTCAAAGTTCCATGGTACTACCCAAAGTTCATCATATACCATCCCATAAATAACGGTCCTTAAGATTCCTCAAAATAAACCAAACTAAGATTGAAACCCAAATACAAGAAGGATTTGATAACATAGTTTTCCAAAATAAACATCATTGTTCATCTCCAAACAACATCAACCACTCCTAACATCTTATAACAAAAGTAGCTAACCTAAACATATTTTACCCAAGATAGGTTAATCATTCTCATAAGTAACCAAAATTACTATAAGTCCACCTTAAATTCATTGATTCTTCAAAATATAAGTCAACCTTACTCTTCAATGAAAATACCGTAGTAATGTATTTACCTCGATCATATAGGGTCCCCAAAATAGTGAACGTCTTCCAAAATAAAAATCATCTTTTAATCCCCTAATCATCTCTGTCATATTAATACGGAAATCACCGCATTTCCTATCACATTGGTTGTTGGGACATGTTCTTCCATTTCCCACAATTAACTAAGAAGAGAAAGTATAATTAGGGGCTTAAATACTTATCCAATAATCATGAAAAGGAACTTAAATAATATAAGGATTACTTGTAGAAGAAAAGTATAACCTAACTTGTGATCCCCTAGGTTCCCATCTATGTTATCCATGATCATATATTCTTATGTGAATCTTTATTTTATTTTATCTTTTTTCCTTTAACAATGGTTCATACAAAGCTTATGAATTTACCAAAGCATAACCCCTGGGAGTGTCGTAACCAAGAGTGCAGCAAGGCCCGTTGTCGTGTACCAGTTCCCGTTTGAGTCTATCTCAAAGTGGTGTTTTCAGGTTTTACCCCTATGTACATCTGTGCTGGAGCCACCTCTACCTGCTTGTATCCGGACAAGTATGTCTTGGAAACCCATTACTCAATACTCACCAAAATACCAGGAAGATTTCCTATATATAAACTTTTCTATAGGCTTCTTCCTAATGTTTTCATATCATAATTTACACAAATAACTAAACCATCATTTGATACCAACTATATCATCCCACCTTTTTATAACATAAATTTTCATTACGTTTGACAAAACTGAGGAACTTTAAGGTTTAGTGTCTTGGAAACCGGGAACTTAAAACATGAAAACATAAAACATTCTTATTAAACCCTTGAATGGATTCTCATCATGTCCATCCTAGGTTCATTGCTGCATCTCATAACCTAGGGACATACATCAAAAGAAAGGGTGAGAAGAATGCCAAGTAAGGGAAACAAGAGAAACATTTTACATGTGAACTTGAGATACTTCAATAAGGTCATGAAAAGAACTTTAAGGCATGAGAAAGAAATCATGAGATATATCATAATAAAAATAACATTTTTCATAACATGAAGATGTGGCTACAACATTTAATATTGACAATAATTTCATTTCACTAAGGTCCATCCCCAAGGTGTCATTAAAAATTACCAAGGTTATTCACCAAGGTATCAGTCTAAAAGGTCATCTCTAGTGATTAAGTCTTTACCCAATGCATTGGAGCTCTATCTGGGCGCACCATTGAAATGTATTTATTATCCTGTGAGCCACATATATCACCATAAATCATTACATAAATAACCCATATAGAATAAAGGAAATGGGTTTCATTTCATAATCATAACGTTTTAAAAACTTCTTTAAAGACATGATCTTTATGTCATTTTAAACCCACGGAAAAGGGAAAGCGGGTTTCATGTATGTAAATCCCAGAATTTAAAATAGAACATTTTGATATATACGTGAATACCCATGTAGAAATAAGTGCTTTGATTATTCACTTAATAACATAAAATAATTCTGAGATAAAGAGGGAGTCATTTTGAGACGAAAACTATACAGCATAACGTCTATGATACATGGTTTTAGAAAACATTGAAAAGAGAGGGGACATGGGTCACCCACTCAAAAATGATACATAAAACAGTAGGGGAACAGAATATAAAGTATTTAAGAACATGGTAGTGAAATTTTAATGATATACCATATGAAACGAAGAACTTGACAGGAAGACAAAAAAATAAGATTTCTCTTATGAGAATTCGGCAGCCTAACAGTGTTACTTAAAACATCCAAAAATGGATTGACGAGATCAAATAGGGCCTCTCATCATATGAACATAAATGATCAGTATGATAGATATATAGATAATACCCCAACATAATAATAAGTAATTTGAAATACTTGACATGAAAATAGATCCTGAAAACGAGAAGGGTGAAAGAACCCCTTAGAAATTTGGCAGCCTAACAACGTCACTTAAACTTCAACAAAAATGAATTGATGAGATCAAATAGGGTCTCTCATCATATGAACATAAAAGATCAGTATGATATATTTAGAGATAATTCCCCAACATAATAAAAAGTAACATGAAATACTTGACAAGAAAATAGATCTTGAAAATGAGAAGGGTGAAAGAATCCCTTAAAAATTCGGCAGCCTGACGGCGCCACTTAAAACATCAAAATACTGAATTGAAGAGATAAAATAGGGTCTTTCATCATATCAACATAAAAGATCAGTATGATAGATTTATAGATCATGTCCCAACATAATAAAAAGGAACTTACAAGACTTGACATGGAATTAGAACTTTGAAAAAGGAGAATAGTGAAAGAACCACTTAAAAATTTGGTAGCCTAACGACATCACATAAAACTTCAAAATACTGAATTGAAGAGATAAAATGGGGTATCTCATCATATGATCATAAGAGATCAGTATGATAGATATAGAGATCATTCCCCAACATAATTAAAAGGAACTTTAAATACTTTTCCTGAAAATAGATCTTGAAAAATGAGAAGGGAGAAAGAATCCGTTACAAAAATTCCGGCAGCCTAACGGCGCCACTTAAAACTTCATAAAATGAATAATGAGAGTAAGAGGGAATCTCTCATTATATGAACATGAAAAGGGCAGTAAGATTAGTATAAAATAAAATACTTTAACATAAGAACATGAAGCATAAAACAAATGACATAAAAGAGATTTCTTGAAAAGAAAGAGAGAGGTCAGATCCCTTACCTTAAAATGTAACTCTTAAAACTCAATGGTTTGGACCTTGAGGGAACCTTAGGAGGACTCCTTGGGAGGTAAGGAGACCAGAAATTTGTTGAGAATGATTTTTGAGTCCAAAGGATGAGGGAATGGCTTGGTATTTATAGGGAAAGTGAGGGGACAAGGCATTAATGGCCAAGGGACACCTCATAAGTGGGTTTCTCAAAACCATGTGCTCTCCCAAGATATTTTCCATGAAGTTAGGCCACATGGGACCCCAAATAAAATACATCATCAACTTTGTTCGGACAAACCTTAAAATATCTCATGACATCACCATGAAATAGTTATGATGTCATTAAACATACCGAAACCCTAAAACTGCTTTTCTACTATTCACAGAAAATTCAACTTTCTCAGAAAAATCCCAAAATTTCACATTAACCAAATATCAATGCTCTAATTTCAAAAATGAACTCCATTTTATAAAAATAATTTTCTAAATATTTTAAATTTAATTTTTAAATAAATACACTATTCACCGAAAATTCATTTTTTCAGAAAAAACCCCAAAAATTACCTTAACATAATATCGATGCTCTGAGTTCAAAAATGAAATCCATTTTATAAAAATAAGTTTCTAAATACTTTTAATTTAATTTTTAATTAAAAAACACTATTCACTCGAAAAAATTAATACGTGAATAATAATTTATGAAACAGTTATTTAACCATTTTATTGAATCACATTACTTAATCAAGGTGCCTAGATTATATTAATACTTTATTTATGTGATATTACTAATCCATTTGGTCACATTACTAATCCTAAGCATAAAATCACTATTCATAATTTACTATTCATCAAAAATCAAGTTGATCTTATTAGACTCTAAATTTCATACTGAATATAATTGTAGAAGAACATTTTTGGAAAATCATTACACATTTTTAATTATTTAAGGTTTTCATAAACATTTTTAAAATATACTTTTTCTAAAATTCATCAAAAATATGCATACTATATTTATCCGGTCATTTGAAAATTCATAAACTGCATCATAAGAAGAAATACCAGTTTTCATTTAAAACAAAGGATTACACAAGGCCGTTATGGTCTCCTAACATAGCCCCTTATCACACCAGCATAGGACCTAAGTGTAAGGTGTGCTAAGGTGAGAGAATCCGAGGGAGGCTCGACCAACATCGCACGAGTAGTAATTTCTATCAGTTTGAACTTCTCGCGAAGGTTATCCCATTCTAGCTTCACACGATGAAGTTCAGCTTGGGTTTGGTCCAAAGCAAGGCCCAGTGGTGCTACCTCTTTCGCAAGTTCTGTTAGATGGGCTTCGATCGGTCCAAGACTACTGGGTGAGGCCATCGAATCTTCTTTCTATATTAATTAACCAAGATTACTTGTATTTAGAGACAATAATCAAAACGTTTAGTTTCCAGCAGTCATATTGACCAATGGTCATATAACATTCAAAACCCAACGGTCTCATTTTAATTATACTCATGTTATCAAATGAAACATTTCCATTGAGTATAAAAATAAAATAAAATAACACACAATATTAGGAAACAAGATTTATTCAAAATTTTGGGTCATTACAAAAATAATATCTCTAGATATAATCATGATCCACAACTCGTTCATGTTCTCCCCCACTCCCATGATACAATCAATCAATTATCAACAATCTGGTGCTTCCCCATGTCCCTAAATACATCTATGAAGTCTATTCAGTGAAAAAACGACATATCGAGTAGGGTATGAGATAAACTCAGTAGGCCACCCCCAATGGTATATAATTTCATCCAATCAGTGAATATATAATAAATATAATGCAGATAATATTAAATGTTGGAAATGAATTCTAGTAATAAATAACCAAAATAGGATAAGGTTTCTGTGGAACACCCTTCCCCTGCTAACTGTTTTGGCCTAAGACAGAATATATCAGAGTAATATTTCATTCATAATTCACCTTATAGTAATGTCTTAGGGATTATCTCATAATCCAAGAATCCCACATAAATCATATATAGAAAGACATTACTATCAGAGTAATATTTCATTTCTTTATTATAGATGTCTTTCTATATATGATTTATGTGGGATTCTTGGATTATCAGAGTAAGGCTTTGACTGAATCCAAGTTTTTGATATATTTAGAGATAATTCCCCAACATAATAAAAAGTAACATGAAATACTTGACAAGAAAATAGATCTTGAAAATGAGAAGGGTGAAAGAATCCCTTAAAAATTCGGCAGCCTGACGGCGCCACTTAAAACATCAAAATACTGAATTGAAGAGATAAAATAGGGTCTTTCATCATATCAACATAAAAGATCAGTATGATAGATTTATAGATCATATCCCAACATAATAAAAAGGAACTTACAAGACTTGACATGGAATTAGAACTTTGAAAAAGGAGAATAGTGAAAGAACCACTTAAAAATTTGGTAGCCTAACGACATCACATAAAACTTCAAAATACTGAATTGAAGAGATAAAATGGGGTATCTCATCATATGATCATAAGAGATCAGTATGATAGATATAGAGATCATTCCCCAACATAATTAAAAGGAACTTTAAATACTTTTCCTGAAAATAGATCTTGAAAAATGAGAAGGGAGAAAGAATCCGTTACAAAAATTCCGGCAGCCTAACGGCGCCACTTAAAACTTCATAAAATGAAATAATGAGAGTAAGAGGGAATCTCTCATTATATGAACATGAAAAGGGCAGTAAGATTAGTATAAAAGAAAATACTTTAACATAAGAACATGAAGCATAAAACAAATGACATAAAAGAGATTTCTTGAAAAGAAAGAGAGAGGTCGGATCCCTTACCTTAAAATGTAACTCTTAAAACTCAATGGTTTGGACCTTGAGGGAACCTTAGGAGGACTCCTTGGGAGGTAAGGAGACCAGAAATTTGTTGAGAATGATTTTTGAGTCCAAAGGATGAGGGAATGGCTTGGTATTTATAGGGAAAGTGAGGGGACAAGGCATTAATGGCCAAGGGACACCTCATAAGTGGGTTTCTCAAAACCATGTGCTCTCCCAAGATATTTTCCATGAAGTTAGGCCACATGGGACCCCCAATAAAATACATCATCAACTTTGTTCGGAAAAACCTTAAAATATCTCATGACATCACCATGAAATAGTTATGATGTCATTAAACATACCGAAACCCTAAAACTGCTTTTCTACTATTCACAGAAAATTCAACTTTCTCAGAAAAATCCCAAAATTTCACATTAATCAAATATCAATGCTCTAATTTCAAAAATGAACTCCATTTTATAAAAATAATTTTCTAAATATTTTAAATTTAATTTTTAAATAAATACACTATTCACCAAAAATTCATTTTTTCAGAAAAAACCCCAAAAATTACCTTAACATAATATCGATGCTCTGAGTTCAAAAATGAAATCCATTTTATAAAAATAAGTTTCTAAATACTTTTAATTTAATTTTTAATTAAAAAACACTATTCACTCGAAAAAATTAATACGTGAATAATAATTTATGAAACAGTTATTTAACCATTTTATTGAATCACATTACTTAATCAAGGTGCCTAGATTATATTAATACTTTATTTATGTGATATTACTAATCCATTTGGTCACATTACTAATCCTAAGCATAAAATCACTATTCATAATTTACTATTCATCAAAAATCAAGTTGATCTTATTAGACTCTAAATTTCGTACTGAATATAATTGTAGAAGAACATTTTTGGAAAATCATTACACATTTTTAATTATTTAAGGTTTTCATAAACATTTTTAAAATATACTTTTTCTAAAATTCATCAAAAATATGCATACTATATTTATCCGGTCATTTGAAAATTCATAAACTGCATCATAAGAAGAAATACCAGTTTTTATTTAAAACAAAGGATTACACAAGGCCGTTATGGTCTCCTAACATAGCCCCTTATCACACCAGCATAGGACCTAAGTGTAAGGTGTGCTAAGGTGAGAGAATCCGAGGGAGGCTCGACCAACATCGCACGAGTAGTAATTTCTATCAGTTTGAACTTCTTGCGAAGGTTATCCCATTCTAGCTTCACACGATGAAGTTCAGCTTGGGTTTGGTCCAAAGCAAGGCCTAGTGGTGCTACTTCTTTCGCAAGTTCTGTTAGATGGGCTTCGATCGGTCCAAGACTACTGGGTGAGGCCATCGAATCTTCTTTCTATATTAATTAACCAAGATTACTTGTATTTAGAGACAATAATCAAAACGTTTAGTTTCCAGCGGTCATATTGACCAATGGTCATATAACATTCAAAACCCAACGGTCTCATTTTAATTATACTCATGTTATCAAATGAAACATTTCCATTGAGTATAAAAATAAAATAAAATAACACACAATATTAGGAAACAAGATTTATTCAAAATTTTGGGTCATTACAAAAATAATATCTCTAGATATAATCATGATCCACAACTCGTTCATGTTCTCCACCACTCCCATGATACAATCAATCAATTATCAACAATCTGGTGCTTCCCCATGTCCCTAAATACATCTATGAAGTCTATTCAGTGAAAAAACGACATATCGAGTAGGGTATGAGATAAACTCAGTAGGCCACCCCCAATGGTATATAATTTCATCCAATCAGTGAATATATAATAAATATAATGCAGATAATATTAAATGTTGGAAATGAATTCTAGTAATAAATAACCAAAATAGGATAAGGTTTCTGTGGAACACCCTTCCCCTGCTAACTGTTTTGGCCTAAGACAGAATATATCAGAGTAATATTTCATTCATAATTCACCTTATAGTAATGTCTTAGGGATTATCTCATAATCCAATAATCCCACACAAATCATATATAGAAAGACATCTATAATAAAGAAATCATAAAGTAAGGCTTTGACTGAATCCAAGTTTTTGAAATTAATTCATTCATTCAACTCCAACTTTAAGTCTTTTTTCTTTTGTTTTTCTGATAAAATTTTTCGTTTTTTAATTCATTTTTCCTTTATAAATAAATTATTAAATTGTATTTCATTTAAATATTTAATTCAATTTAGTAAATACTTTAATATTTTAATTAAATTCTTAAATCCAATTAATTCATTAAATAATTAATTTTTTAATTAAATTAACCAAACTGGCTTTTTGATTATTAATCATTTTTTTAAATTAATTATGAATAAATTGTAATATAAAATTAAATATGTTATAGTTAATTGTATTTTTTTGTTAACTCTTAAAAATGTGTATTTTTAATTTATTAATTTAGTTAGTTAATTTATTATTATAGTTTAATTAAATTATTATTTTATTTTGGTTGTTTTTGTATGTTTTTTTATTTTTATATAGATGCACCTATTGCCAACTCTCTATGGAGGTAGACACTACCAGGTCCCACTCTGTTTACACCTCCAACTTCATGCTAACGGTGTCTCACCAACTTATTCCAACCCCACATGCTTCCATATCCTCAGGCAGTGTCTCCTCATGCACCAACATCCCTCTATTGGTGGGTTTCGCTTCCTACATACGCCAGTTTCCCCATCTCCTACCACTTCCAGGTCTTATATCCATATTCAAAATACCCTAATATGAACCAAAATTAAGAAACCACCATGAAGAATAAAGTTGGTGTTGCTAGATCTTAGGACCCCAAACTATGGTCGTCCACTACAGAACAAAAATCTTCATCTCTTCCTCAACCGTCGTCGTCAACCCTTGAAATATGACCAGAACACTCACTAAAGTAGCCTCCACCATCCATGCAACCTTAGAAATACTCGCCTTATATCACCCTAGATCCTATTCTACCTGACCTGCCACCTTTTTCTGTCCCAAATCTTCTCTCCTCTCCCCCTTTCCACTCAAACCCCTCCCTTTAACCCCCTGTTGCAGCACCAAACCAACCCCCTCCCCCTTTTTATCTTCCCAATCTCTTTATTTTTATTTTTCATTACTTTTTTTATAATCTAATTATAATATATAAAAATAACACTTATAATAATATAACATCGGTAATAATAATTATATTTAATATAAATATAATAATAATATTTAATAATAATAATAATATAAATATATTTATTAACTTATTCATTTCTAATTTTAATATTTATATAATTATCATGTCTATTTTTTATTTTTTTGTTATATTTTTAACATTATACATTACAATACATATTTAATTAAAATAATTTTGTTTGAATAGATGAATTATTAAAGTATTTATTTTTTAAAATGCATTTTTTTGTTTATATTTAATAATATCAATTCATTATTCTATACATAATTATAATTTATATTTATATTAGCTTTAAAATATTTATTGATTTATTTATGCACCTTGCAGTACTAGTTTAATTATGTTATTTATATAGTTATTTTTATGCTCGGGCCATTGTGCAGAGGGAGGGGGATGCGATGCTTTAGGGTGGATCGTTAATTTAGGGAACTTCTCCCTTATTCACTGACAGAGAGGATTTTTTACCATGAAAGTGCCACACAGAGGCCAAAGAAAATATTCACGAACTATAAGAGAAGTGTGTGACAATCATTGTAATACTCTAGAAGCATGAGCAGAGGTGGGAGAAGAATTTCTCAATTTTTCACCATGCGCATATTTGAGAAGATTTATCAAGTGGAAGGAGGTGACCATTAGGACTAGACATCATCACTCTGACTACCACTACTGTGGAGAAGATCATCCATGACTTCGATATCCAATACTACCACTTCCTTAAATTTGAGCAGTAGGACAGTGGAGCACCACTTCCAAATTCCTAGGGTGGGAGATCTGGAGAACACAATTCCATTCGACATGAGTATAGTATAGTAGATCAAAGAGTTGAAGATTTCTAGATATCAAGTAGGGATGAGAAATAATTTTCTCCTTACTCTGTTTTTGTGAATTTATCTTTGACCTAAACGTCATTTTTTAATATTATCTGATCTTTGGAATTTAATCATGATGCTTGTCTAATCTCTATCAGGGAAATTGTATTATCGGATTGTGTCTGGTTTTCCTTTGTTCATGTATTTTCTTCTACTGGATAACCTCTCTCTCTCTCTCATCCATCAGATGACTATTTTTTATAAAACCTCAAGAATCAGTTAAAACATATCATGATTGGAATTAAATTTTAATTTTCTTTAATATGAGGATTTTACTGAAAAGTGAATCTGTCTCACGAGAGAAAGACTTATTAAGTTCAACCGACAAGTTGACCTCAGTGATTTCTGATTTGTGTTCAATTAGGTATTTTAAGATTACTATAGTTGATAAACTGTTGGAGTCAAACAATCACAGGTTGACCTGATAAAAAAATGGTCAATCTCTTTGAATCATCACCAGATTTCTCGTTTTGACACATGAAAAGGGGGTAAATCTTTTTAAGATTTGGTCATCCCATTTCCCCATTCACATTATTTTGTAGATCTCAGAATATCTACTTTTTGGGTCTATTTTACTACTCTTATTCCTCCCCACATACTCACTTTCTCACACACAAACCATTATTCACTTCACAATCACATCAGTATCCACGAAATTTTTTTGTTTCAATTTTATTGTTTTTTTCATTAAGAAGTGTCCAAATTGTTGGATGTTGGGATCATACTTCCAATTTCTAACAGTCCCTAGGTATGTATTGTCTAGGTTATCCCCAAAACGAGATGAGTTACAGTGGTCAAAAAGGGGAGTATTAATTGAATACAAAAAATAGATATAAATAATTGGTGGGTCTATATATGTTATAGAAAACTCGATGCAACCACAAGAAAGGACCATTTTCCCATGACATTTTTGGACCAAATATTGGAAAGGCTAGATATATATGAATTTTCCCACATTAATGATGGTTACCATGGTTACAAAATGATTTCTGTTTCAACATTGGATAATTATAAAATCATCTTCACTTATCTATATGGGAAATTTTCCTAGGCTTGCGTGGTGCACCATCCACTTTTTTGAGATGCATGATGTCCATTTTCTCTAATATGATTGAAAGTATAATTGATGTAATCATGGATTATTATTCAGTAGTTGGAAGTAATTTTGAGACCTTCTTGGAAAATTTTGAAGTTGTTTTGGGGATATTTCAGAAGACAAGTCTGGTTCTCAACTGGGAAAAGTGATAATTCATGGAAATTATGGGCAATGTGTTAGGACATAAGGTTTCAAATAAGGGGATGGAGGTGGATAATGCCAAGGATGAGGTCATCCAAAAGTTACTTACACATAAAAATTAAAATGGGATCATAATTTGTTTGGGTCATGATGGGTTATACATGGGGTTTATTAAGGATTTTTCTAAGATTACTAGACCCTTTTTCTTACTAATACTTTAGGACCCACACTTTATTTTTTATGAGAAGTGCATGGAGTATTTTAAATTTCTCAAGGGGAAGCTGAAGCCCTCACATGTGATCACCCCCCTGAATGGAATCTACATTATGAGGTGATGTGTGATGTAAGGGTCTTAGCAGTTGGTTTTGTTTTGGGTCAAAGGAAGGATAATAAGTTTCATGTCATTTACTATGCCATAAAGCTACTAGATAATTCTCAAAATAATTATTCAACAACTAAACATGAGTTGTTTGTTGTGATGTTTTCTTTAGAAAATTTTGGACAGTAATTGATAGGGTATAGAGTAATCATTTCTACTAATCATGCATATTTTAAGTACATAATGGCTTAGAAGGATTCAAAACCCAGACCGATGAGGTTGAACTTGTAGTTGTATGAGTGTGAATTGTTTAATAAGGATAAGAAAGGGATGAAATATAGTGGTATGTCACATTTCATGGATTACCAACACTAAAATTGATGAACCAAGAGTGATAAACACCTCAATTATTAATGAACAATTGTTTACTTCTTCTCTGTAGTAGTCTTCTTGGTTTGCAAAATTTCCAATTTTATGGTATTAGGTGCCAAGAACAACGACGTCTCACACAACCAAAGAAATAGGTTCATTTTGGAATTGAAGTACTATTTTTGTGATGACCCTCTTCTCTTTAGGAGGTGGATTGATGTTATTTTGAGAAGACGTGTTGCTAACAAAGAAATTTTTCCCATACACGAGAGTTGTCGTTCATCACCATTGGGTGGCCACCATGGAGGAGAGATGATTACTCAAATGGTTATGTAGGCTGGTCCCTACTTTCATACATTGTTCAAATATGCTAGGCGTTTGTTCTTAGGCTGTGAAATATTTCAGATGCTTTGAAATATAGGAAGATAGCAGAATCAACCTAAAAAAGGAATTTTGTAGGAATAAGTTTTTTATGTTTGTACCTTGGACTTCATGGGACCATTCACATCCTCTTATAATAATTACAACATTTTTTGGACTATGTTTCCAAGTTTTTTTGTGGTAGTTGCTCTTCCCAATAATTTTTCTTCTAGTGTATTCTAGTACATTAAGAAAAACACCTTCTCCAAGTTTTGTGTACCAAGAAAATTCATCACAGAAAATGGCTCCAACTTCAAGAATTATGAGTTCAAGATTTTTATTGAAAAGTATGGATTCTAACATAGGATAGGTTCCACCTACCACCAATAATATAGTGGGTAGACAAGAGTTTCTAATAGGGAGCTTAAGTAGATAATGGAAAAGATAGTGTCCATATGTAGGAAGTGTTGGTCAATTCAGTTAGATGAGGATATATGGTCAAATAGAACTTCCTACAAGACTCATTTTGGGATCCCACCAAAGAGGCTGCAGTTTTTGAAATCTTCTCATCTCCCTATTGAATTGTAGAAGAAATATTTTTGGGTAGTGAATCCACTGAACATTAACTTCAAGTCTGCTGGTGTGAGAAGTCTATTGGAGATGAGTGAGTTGGAGGAGATAAAGAGGGAGTCTTATGAGAATGATCAAATATACAAAGAGAGAACAAAGCCTTTTCATGGATAAAAAACTCAAAATAGTGATTTTATGATTGGTCAGAGGGTCCTACTTTTTAATTCCAGGTTTAAATTCATTCCAGGATAGTTGAAAACAAATTTCTCGGGACCCTTTAACATTTTGAGAGTGCTAGTAAATGGATCTATGGAGCTATCAAGAGAGGAGTAAATACCATTTTTTTAATGATCAAAGGATCAAACACTTATTTGAAGGGTAGTCAAAGGGTTTGGATTCCTTTTCTTGGCTAGAAGAATGAATTTGTCTCTAGTCTAACTAAGGACTATATACCCAGTGTTTCATGGGAACTAACCCCTGGTTATTTTATTTTTATCTTCTTATTTCTGTTTTTCAATAAATGTTACTCTTACTGCTTGTTTCTCCAATGTGATTTCTTGACTCTGAGATGGTTCTTTAAACCTAATACTACTAGAGAGAGTTGTTACTAGAAGAAACATGACAAAGGAAAACAAAGAAAGTTTAACACATCATCATATGGATAACATTTCTTACCCTCATTATTTTGTTTAATTTTTCCTAAGTTTAAATTCTTGACTCTTATGCTTATTTTTCTAAACATGTGGAAAATGGAGATGAGTTACCAAAGCACTTAAAAAAGTGTTATATAAGTGGATTTTTTTTCTAGTAAACACTATTGGTCAAAGATCATAGTCAAGGAAGTGTTATTATAATTTTTCATTTTTTATTTCTCTAATCATATTTTACTGCATGTTTCTAGAAATTAAGTGTTAGGGAGTCCCATTTATTTATTTTTAAATGTTGATTAATTGTTTTTTTCTGCTTCTATGTTCACTTATTAAAATATAGAGAGTTGAACATTTGGATGAAAAATATTTTTAAACATGCTTTCACCCCTGGTAGTCACTATGAATCTCGTACTACTGTTTACAATGTGAATTTCATGCCAATGCTATGATATTCAAAAAAATTCACCCCTTTTATTTCATTTGTATATATATATTTTGTTTTCCTTTCCCTTTTAGTGTGGAAAAAATTGTTTTTGAACTTTTAGGTCATCCCTCAAAATCTATTTTAAAAAATTGAATTTCAAATCTCCCCGACAGTATCTCATGATGCACCGCCAGTTCCCACTCTCCTCACACTGCTAGCTTCATCTTGGAGGGGTCTGACCTCCTTCCTCCAACCCCACACAATGCCAGATCCTCTGGTGGTGTCTTCTCATGAACTGACAGCCCTCTTCTAGTGGTTCCACTTCCTCCATCGAGGAATTTCCATATAAAAAAAATCAACCAAAACCACAAGCACAATACAATGAAAAACATTAAAAAATTCAAACCACCATAGAAGTAAAAAATTCGAATTTTCAACATAAGCAGAAATCGACATATCAAAAACTAGAGATACATAATATGGAATACATATTCACCAAATATAGACTCAAAATACCCAAATTTGAACCAGAATTCAGAAACCATCATGAATAATAGATTCAGAGTCGCCATATTGAGGACCGTGAACTAGGACCTCCCACTGTTGAACCTGAATCGCCGTGCCTTCCTTGACCATCATTGGCACCCTTGTAATCTAACCAGAACCCTCAACGAAGCATCCAACCCCTTTTTCATATCCTTACACGAACTCTCCCCCATCACCATAACTTATCTACAGGCTGATTTATTTCTCTCTGCCTCCCGAAGCGGATCCCTTCTCCCCCTTCCTCTAGAAACCCTCCCCTTCTCTCGTTGTTGCAGCGCCAAACCAACCACCTTCCCCTCATTCTCTTCCTCATATCTTTTTTTATATTCTAATAATAATATATAATAATAACCTTTCTAATTATACAACATCTATAATAATATTTATTTAATTATTCAATTCTAATAATAATATTATTATATAATTATAAAGGCTAATGTTTTTATTTATTTTTTTCATATTTTTAATAAAATCAATTCAAATATGTATTTCTTTATAATAATTTAGTTTAGATTTATTAATTATTATAGTATTTATATTGTTAAATGAATAAATTGTTGATTATATTTAATAATACAAATTATTTATTATGAAAAAATTTATAATTACAATTTATATTAGTTTTAAATTATTTATTAATTTATTTATGCACCTTCTAGTACTAATTTCATTAAGTGATTCATATTTTTATTTTTATTCTTGGGTCTATACATAGGGAGGGGGATGTTCTGATTTATGACGGATAATTATGTTAGGGAACTTACACCTCAGTCACTAAAAGAGATGAGGTTTCACTAAAACATTTCCATATGGGGGAAAACGAAATGATTCACGAACTGTGAGAGTAGTGGGAGAAAAACATTGAAAGACTCTAGAAACATGAGAAGAGTTGGGAGATGAATTTTTCCATTTTCCACCACACACATATTCGAGAAGATTCATCAAGAAGGATGAGGTGACCATCAGGACATGAAATCATCCCTATCACTACCACTACAGGGATGAAGATTATCCACAACTTCCACATCCATAACTACCAATTCCACAACTTCGAGAATCAGATAAGTGAATCACCACTTCTAGTTTCCTAGGGCATGGAATTAGGAGAAGAAAATTCTATTCAGTAGTATTAGATCATAGGAGATCACACAGTTGGAGATTTCTAGATATTAAGAAGGGATTTAGAACACTTTTCTCCTTACTCTATTTTTCATAATTTCTCTTCAATATGAAAATTATTGTTTTAATATTTGTTAATTTATTGAATTTACTCATGATGCGTGGATAATTTCCTTCGAGGGAATATGTTGATCTGGTTATGTCTTGGTTTCCATTTTTCATGTATTTTCATTAAAACATATCCTCTCTCTCTCTTACCCTTAGAAAAATCATTTTTTATAAAAACCTCAAGAATAAATTAAAACTGATCTTCATTGGAATTAAATTTTAATAGATATTAATCTAATTATTTTACAGAAAATTGAATCTAGATTAAGAAAGAGAGACTAACTATGTTAAATTGACAAGTTGAAATTATAGATTTCATATTTTTTTTTCAATTAGTAATTGTAATATTACTATAGTTGATAAACAGTAGGAGTCAAACAATAACAGGGTGACTCGATGAAAAAACTAGTCATCCTCTTTGAATCAACTCTACTTTTCTCATTTTATTTCACAAACAATGAAAAATCATTTTAAGAGCTAGCCAACCCATTTCCCCTGTAGAGACCCGAAGCTTGACGTACATTGACATTACATACAATTGCGAAATACTTAGTACATAACAAAAACGCACACACAAGGATCGTAATAGTTTAGTGTCTTTGGAAACTCGGAATATAATATTCAAATCCTGGTGAAAGATCTTCAACATCTCCCATAAAGATATTCCCTTTTTTATACCTAAAACCTTTCTTTATATCCTGGGGAAAAGTAAACATAAAATGGTGTGCTCAAATGCTCAGTAAGGGTAAACAAAAGAAATATCAATCACATCATATACATAAGCACATAACTTTTGGAAATCTTAACCTGTAAAAGAGATCATAATTTCATAATCTAGGATAACTCATGGCAGTGAAATGTAATCACAATAATAATAACATAAAACATTAAACTTTGTGGCATGCACACATAATCAGAGAGAATCATTTCTTGTTTGTCAAGACTCATTGCCAAGACTATCTTAGTGGACAAAGTCCCTTTCTGAACCGATTCACCCTCATTTCAGTCCTGTTTCACTGAACCGGTATAACCTACCATTCCAGCCATGTCTATCTCATGAGATATAAAATCTTTACCCAATGAATTGGAGGGAGATATAGGTCCCACCCATCTCATAATGATACCATTCTTATGTGTGCCACAAAATCATAAATCATACATCATTGCATAACCCATGTAATACAAATGGGAATCTTAAACATCATGACATCATAAAACAATTCATATAAGATAAATGAATTCATAAAAATAATTCCATCACAACATTATCAAATCAATGTAATAATAGGGATAAAAACAGAACCCTTTATTATCTTAGATGGAAAATAATTTTGATAAAACACTTGTACTCCATTCTTGAGGAAAATATCCTTTCTTCTTAAAAAACATTTTTCCTTTCTTAACATGTCATAAAACATTAAACTAAAAGAATTCGTTTAAAAATAAACTTGAAAACTTGTAAATGAAGCTTCTTGTAAATAATGTTTTAAAAATCCATTCATGCCGTATATGTTAAAAAAACATTCTTCTCGTACTTTTGTCGGAAAAGTCAAAAAGTACCTCGTATGAAAAACGACAAAAGATTCCATTCATATCTTTTACTAAAAAACTCACCGAAGGGTAAAATTGGATATAAACTATTGTAGAAAGATATAAATATTACATATTTGGGAAACATGGATGTGTATGATAAATTACACCCTAGTAAATACCAAAGTATAAACAATCTCGGATAAAAATGAGATTGTGATATTTCCCTTACCTTAGGTCCGATTTTCTTCGTAGGTGTACGAACCTCCTGTATAATGATTTAAATAATGTCATTGACTTATTAAAGAATAATATTCATTTTTATTATATCAATAATGGTTCAATTATGACTTCATATTACCCGTTCTTTTGTAAATTCCATGTTAAAGTGCATTTTGGGTAAAATTGTTTCATTTGTCGTCCGTCTTTTGACTTGTAATTATTCATATGATTGTTTAGATCATAATTACTTAATTCTAGAATATAAAACATGATTTATATATAATATATATTCATAATATAGATATATATATAATAAATTAGTAAATGGAAAGAAATACACCGTTCATGGAGACGGTAGGCCGTACGTACGCATGAACGCTGTTTTCGTTTCCTTATTGAGTTGAATGGAATTAAGTAGATGACATTCATATATATACACATAAATCCAGTATCATTATTATGTCATATATTTCATGGTTACTTATTATATATACTTTATAATCATTCATGAATGGTTTAAAGTGGATAATGAATCTCATCGCATCGTGGAGATGGTAGTCCGTACGTACGCATGAGCGATGATATCATTCTCATGATTGTGGGACTGTATTGGACTGTATGAATACTATTTCAGAATCAATATCACTTTAAAATAATAATATATAGTTATTAGTTACACCATTATACCCATACAAGTAAAGTGGTGGTGGAAAATAGATTTCACTACGGCGTGGAGACGATATTCCTTACGTACGCACGCGCGGTGATTTCGTTTTCCGTAGGATGGATAGATGGTGAAATAGGGTTGTTTCATACTTATAATAACATATCAGTATATGAGTGATACTGATGTTATTACTTCATAATGAAACAACCTAAGAAGAAGAAGTGGAAGAAGAAATAAAGGTGAAAGAATCGGTAACAGAAATTACCTCTTCTTTGAAGCGCCTCTTTGAGAGCTCCTCTTAGGGTACTAAAATTGGTCTTTGAGGAAGACCAGAACCTCTAGGATGTTTCTAGGTATGTGTATAAGAGAATTTTGCAGTGGTTGGACGAGCTTGAAGGCTCAAAGTGGTGTGAGGAAGATAGGGAGGAGGTGCCCTTTTATAAGGGAGGAGAGGGGCACCTTTGGAATAACTAAAAATATTATTTTATTATAAAGTCAAGTTCGGTTTTAAATAGCTCCAAATTGATTTATTTCTATGCTAATGTGGGGATGGGTCGAAATAATTTCATCCAATATAATTTAAACAAATTTAGGTTCCTATTTTAACCTTATCATTTAGATTTAACATTAAGTTAAATAATTTTACTTTTACCGTGTCTTCTTGTGTTCTTACACTATAAGGTTAATAAACTTACTATAAGAAGCAAAAAGAACCCCAAGTTGTTTATTATTAATATATATAACCTTATCTAAGTCATTTGTCCGAACCTTTGATTTTTAGGAATAAAATAACAATTAATAATATAATATTTGTTTTAAAAACTATTTTATGTCAATTTTGACACTATTTAGTAATTGATTTTTGTGAAAATCTTATAAGAATTATAAGTTCGAAAAAAGTTAATTAAATAAATACTAACATGTAATATTAACCTATAAAATTAGTGGAAGTCATAAAAAGTCTCAAATTATATTTATTTGGGTATTTATAACATCAATTATGTCAATATTTCATTAATAAGATAATTACTGCATCATCGTTGTGTCATAAATAAATTAAATTATTTAATGTCTAAAAATTACAAATATATTACCATTATGTAGTATATCTTTTTATCTTTCTAATTAATATTTATAGTCTAATTTATCTTATGTATAACCCCATATTAAAAATGTTTTAGTAAATAAAATTTGATTTTAACTCTTTTAACCCTTCTTTAAATAAATTAATATTAAATGTCCTAATCTAATCCAAGTGGGCCTAAATGGTCATATTTTATTCCTAAGTTTGTTTTTGGTCGAATTAAACTTGTCCAATAGAATTCGGACAGGTGTTACGGTAATAATAATATCATTTTTACCCTTAATTACCCTATTTACTTTTAACCGTGGTAAATAAAAGTAAAAAGTTACTATTCACCAAAAATTATTTTCATCTCATTGAACCACATTTTACTTACTGACATCAACCATGTCTCTCGGATTTTTAAAATTCCACTCACAAAAGCGGTAAAATTATGTTTTATGAAAAATTCATTTTTTTTTAACTACCACTTAGTGGTTTCACTATTCATCAAAAATTGAAAGTTTTCAGAAAAATACCAAACATTAGGCCTAAGATATATTCGATATTATGAACTCAAAAACGATTTCTATTTTACCAATTTCAAAACATATCATTTGCATTAATTAATTTAAAAATTAATTCCCGTCTTCAAAACAAATAGCGTGTTCTTAAGAGATAATAACTATCAAAAGATTGACAGTTGTTTATGTCTGGTTTAAATGTGAAATTACATACAATGACCAACATTGTATTAAATTGTAAAAATATATTCTAAATATACTTTAAAACCACTCAAATTAATAATTTATCACTATTAATTTTTTCGATTGAAAAAGTTGTTTTTAATTAAAATTTAGTAATTTTCACTATTCATCAAAATATGAAAGTTATCCGAAAATCACCAAAATTTCACCCTAAGCTAATTTTGATATTCCAAATCCAAAAAATGAAGTCCATTTTGAAAAATAAAATTTACAAAATTTCAAAAAGTGGTTATTACTATTCATAATGGCTAGTTTTAATAATATTTTAGTAGAATATCGTTGTTTAGTGAAACTCGGTATTGCGTACTACACACGCTATCCAGGAAGGTCGCGATTGCGTGTAATGAAAGGAAAGTCAAGGATGCGTGTTGTGCAAGATCTTTTTGGTGTAGCGTATAACACAAGACATTAAAAAGAATATTTTTCATAAAATCTTGGGGTGTTACATTCTACCCCCCTTAAAATGAATTTCGCCCTCGAAATTCGTCGGGGTTATAAATGGTTTACTATTCAAAAGTTTCATTAATAGAAACCCACATCGTAAAAAGGAATACCAAAACCAATCTTTAAAAACAAAATTATGAAATGTAACGGTTACCCAAATAAACTAATCACTGGGTTTCCATATAGGTGAAAATATGGATATGGAAGAAAAATCTAACCATTATGTTCTGATGGAGAGTGGTAGAGAACATGGCTATGGAAAATCCAACAATCACAAATCCATAAATTTGTGACGATCTAAGGTACCATCTGATTAATCAGATATAAGAGCACTAGGACAACATTTTTGGTTTTCAAGATCGTTTCCTTAAAGTTGAAGAATATGATTTAGAATAAATACTTACTTTATTTTGGTACAATATCACTGTTGTTCGTGCATTGAACAATTTTCACTTCATCTATTAAATAAATGAAGTTGATTTTGTTATTCGTGAAGTGTTAGCAGATCATGTGATAGAATGACAGGTCATTCCATCTGTTTCAAACAAAAGGTTAGCAAAAGTTATTAAATATACATAAGTTATTCTATTGTGAGATTAATCATATATGGTTCCTAAAATGAACTTATACTTCATATATCATACTGCATAATTTACTAAAACAATTTTCTACTAAACAGGGACTTCCTATAGGCCAGTGGTAGGCGATAATGGCCAGTCACACTTCGGTTGGGGGTTCGATTCCCACGGCCTTGTCCGACGCGATGGGCTGTCGCCCGTCCTGCATGTTTTCCTTTTTCTAAAACTATATTACTATAACATCCCATCAATAATATCGAAAAAACTTATATCCTTAAACAATACTAACTTATGTCCAACATAATCCATTCCAATATTTAGGCTTATCCATAATACAGTAGTCCACTCTCATAATATAGTGAAAACGATTACCAGAGATCTAATACCATCGTTGATCCCCATATATCATAAGATATGTTTTGTTGGTCACATTCCAAACATTCAAAGGCCTTAATCATGTATTCTCTTGAATACCCATTGAACCTTAGTGAAAACATGAATGCAGTTCAAATTTAACACTTTCCATAAACCAAAATCCTCAAAATTATTTATACTCAAACCATTATATCACTTAGTCCTTATATCAATCATGAGCTCATGAATACAATCAAACATCTCATTATCGTCTTATCCCTTCATTATGCGCATATCATCTACATTCCAAAAATATCTGAATAACCTTTCATGGATACTGGTACCATTAATCATACACTTTCAAAACTCAAGGAAAGACAACAGTGTAACAATCCTTAGATGTCTCTTTATTCCATAGTACCATGAGATTACTTATAAAACATTACACATGATAAACATGTAATCATTCCACTACATTCTTAAACCATTGACCGAGATTCAACAATTATTTCATCTTACATATCATTTGTAGTCTCATCATCATCATCAATACAAATACTACCCATACGACCATACTGATTCTCTTCATGAGACTTTCCTTTAGGGCATTGTTTTTCATAATGCCTGTACATTACACATTTAAAACATTTAACTATTGTTGATGTCGTAGCAATACCATTATCCTCATCCCTAGTGTTAACTGAACCTTTTCCTTTGCACTTACTGGCTTTGTGTCCTTCTTTTCCACACCCAAAGCATCTCCCAGTTCCTTTGAAACATTCTCCTTGATGCCTCTTTCCACATGATTTACATAGGGGAAATTGAACTTTCTTTCCTCTATGATCATCATGAAACTCCATCTTTCTCTTATTAGCTGAGTCAGGAAACTTACCAAATTTTACTTTATTGATCATATTATGAGATTGCTGATTCGGCATAATAATGATGTTTAGACCTCCAAATCCCATTTCATTTGGTTTCTCATGAAGAATATCATTCCATTGTCCATCATATCCTCCATTATCGTGAATCATCTTGTTTCCATCCATTTTCTAAAACCCAAAAAGAATAGTGTGAGAGGCAAAAATCATGCTAGGGAAAACAACAGAATAAAGGGGGAGTACCTTCAATATCTAACATCTTAGGTTTAATTCTATGATCGTTAGCGTAATTCTAGTACTATAACCTATACGTATACTTAACCTTAGGGACATCCCTAGACATACCTTAGAAATATCTCTAGGGATCTCAATAACGCTTTCACATCCTAGTTTCCAAAGGTTGACTAAACATTTCCTCTGATACCAACTGTAGAGACCTGAAGCTTGACATACATTTACATTACATACATTTGCAAAATACTTAGTACATAACAAAAACACACACACAAGGATCGTAATAGTTTAGTGTCTTTGGAAACTCGGAATATAATCTTCTAATCCTGGTGAAAGATCTTCAACATCTCCCATAAAGATCTTCCCTTTTTTTTATACCTAAAACCTTTCTTTATATCCTGGGGAAAAGTAAACATAAAAGGGTGAGCCCAAATGATCAGTAAGGGTAAACAAAAGAAATATCAATCACATCATATACATAAGCACATAACTTTTGGAAATCTTAACCAGTAAAAGAGATCATAATTTCATAATCTGGGATAACTCATGGCAGTGAAATGTAATCACAATAATCATAACATAAAACGTTAAACTTTGTGGCATGTACACATAATCATAGTGAATCATTTCTTGTTAGTCAAGACTCATTGCCAAGACTATCTTAGCGGACAAAGTCCCTTTCTGAACCGAGTCACCCTCTTTTCAGTCCTATTTCACTGAACCGGTATAACCTACCATTCAGCCATGTCTATCTCATGAGATATAAAATCATTACCCGGTTCATTGGAGGGAGATATAGGTCCCACCCATCTCATAATGATACCATTCTTATGTGTGCCACAAAATCATAAATCATACATCATTGCATAACCCATGTAATACAAATGGGAATCTTAAACATCATGACATCATAAAACAATTCATATAAGATAAAGGAATTCATAAAAATAATTCCATCACAACATAATCAAATCAATGTAATAATAGGGATAAAAACAGAACCCTTTATTATCTTAGATGGAAAATAATTTTGATAAAACAGTTGTACTCCATTCTTGAGGAAAATATCCGTTCTTCTTAAAAATCATTTTTCCATTCTTAACATGTCATAAAACTTTAAACTAAAAGAATTTGTTTAAACATAAAATAGAAAACTTGTAAAGTAATCTTCTTGGAAATAATGTTTTAAAAATCCATTCATACCGTATATTTTAAATAAAACATTCTTCTCGTACTTTTGTCGGAAAAGTAAAAAAGTACCTCATATGAAAAATGACAAAAGATTCCTTTCATATCTTTTACTAAAAAACTCACCGAAGGGTAAAATTGGATATAAACTATTTTAGAAAGATATAAATATTACATATTTAGGAAACATGGATGTGGATGATAAATTACACCCCAGTAAATACCAAAGTATAAACAATCTCAGATAAAAATGAGATTGTGATATTTCCCTTACCTTAGGTCCGATTTTCTTCGTAGGTGTCCGAACCTCTTGTAAAATGATTTAAATAATGTCATTGACTTATTAAAGAATCATATTCATTTTTATGATATCATATATGGTTCACTTATGACTTTATATTACCCGTTCTTTTTTAAATTCCCTGTTAAAGAGCATTTTGGGTAAAATTGTTTCATTTGTCGTCCGTGTTTTGACTTGTAATTATTCATATGATTGTCTAGATCATAATTACTTAATTCCAAAATATAAAACATGATTTATATATAATATAAATTCAGAATATACATATATATAATAAATTAGTAAATGGAAAGAAATACACCGTTCATGGAGATGGTAGGCCGTACGTACGCATGAACGCTATTTTCGTTTCCTTATTGAGTTGAATGGAATTAAGTAGATGACATTCATATATTTACACATAAATACAGTATCATTATTATGTCATATATTTCATTATTATTTATTATATATACTTTATAATCATTCATGAATGGTTTAAAGTGGAGAATGAATCTCATCGCGTCGTGGAGACGGTAGTCCGTATGTACGCACGAGCGATGATATCGTTCTCATGATCGTGGGACTATATTGGAGTGTATGTATACTATTTCAGAATAAATATCACTTTAAAATAATAATATATAGTTATTATTTACACCATTATACCCATCCAAGTAAAGTGGTGGTGGAAAATAGATTTCACTACGTGGTGGAGACGATATTCCGTACGTACGCACGCGCGGTGATTTCGTTTTCCGTAGGATGGATAGATGGTGAAATAGAGTTGTTTCATACTTATAATAACATATCAGTATATGAGTGATAGTGATGATATTACTTCATAATGAAACAACCTAAGAAGAAGAAGTGGAAGAAGAAATAAAGGTGAAAGAATCGGTAACGAAAATTACCTCTTCTTTGAAGCGCCTCTTTGAGACCACATCTTAGGGTACTAAAATTGGTCTTTGAGGAAGACCAGAACCTCTAGGATGTTTCTAGGGAAGTTGAGAAGAGAATTTGGCAGTGTTTTGACGAGCATGAAGGCTCAAAGTGGTGTGAGGAAGAGAGGGAGGAGGTGCCCTTTTATAAGGGAGGAGAGGGGCACCTTTGGAATAACAAAAAATATTATTTTATTATAAAGTCAAGTTCTGTTTTAAATAGCTCCAAATTGATTTATTTCTATGATAAGGTGGGGATGGGTCGAAATCCTCTCATCAAATATAATTTAGACAAATTTAGGTTCCTATTTTAACATTATCATTTAGATTTAACATTAAGTTAAATAATTTTACTTTTACCGTGTCTTCTTGTGTTCTTACACTATAAGGTTAATAAACTTACTATAAGAAGCCAAACTAACCCCAAGTTGTTTATTATTAATATATATAACCTTTTCTAAGTCATTTGGCCGAACCATATATTTTTAGGAATAAAATAACAATTAATAATATAATATTTGTTTTAAAAACTATTTTATGTCAATTTTGACACTATTTAGTAATTGATTTTTGTGAAAATCCTAACAGAATGATAAGTTAGAAAAATGTTAATTAAATAAATAATAACATGTCATATTAACCTATAAAATTAGTTTAAGTCATAAAAAGTATCAAATTTTATTTATTTGGGTATTTATAACATCAATTATATCAATATTTCATTAATAAGATAATTACTGCATCATCGTTGTGTCATAAATAAATTAAATTTTTTAATGTCTAAAAATTACAAATAAAATACCATTACGTAGGATATCTTTTTATATTTCTAATAAATATTTATAGTCGAATTTATCTTATGTATAACCCCATATTAAAAATGTTTTAGTAAATAAACATTGATTTTAACTCTTTTAACCCTTCTTTAAATAAATTAATAATAAATGTCCTAATCTAATCCAAGTGGGCCTAAATGGCCATATTTTATTCCTAATTTTATTTTTGGTCGAATTACACTTGTCCAATAGAATTTAGACATGTGTTAGGGTAATAATAATATCATTTTTACCTTTAATTACCCTATTTACTTTTAACCGTGGTAAATAAAAGTAAAAGTTACTATTCACCAAAAATTATTTTCATCTCATTGAACCACATTTTACTTATTGACATCAACCGTGTCTCTTGTATTTTTGAAATTCCACTAACAGAAGTGGTAAAATTATGTTTTATGAAAAATTCAGTTTTTTTTAACTCCCACTTAGTGGTTTCACTATTCATCAAAAATTGAAAGTTTTCATAAAAATACCAAAAATTAGGCCTAAGATATATTTGATATTATGAACTCAAAAATGATTTCTATTTTACCAATTTAAAAACATATCAGTTGCATTAATTAATTTAAAAATTAATTCTCGTCGTCAAAACAAATAGCGTGTTCTTAAGAGATAATAACTATCAAAAGATTGACACTTGTTTATGTCTGGTTTAAATGTGAAATTACATCCAATGACCAACATTGTATTAAATTGTAAAAATATATTCTAAATAAACTTTAAAACCACTAAAATTAATAATTTATCCATATTAATTATTTTGATTGAAAAAGTTTTTTTTAGTTAAAATTTAGTAATTTTCACTATTCATCAAAATATGAAAGTTATCCGAAAATCACCAAAATTTCACCCTAAGCTAATTTTGATATTCCGAATCCAAAAATGAAGTCCATTTTGAAAAATAAAATTTACAAAATTTCAAAAAGTGGTTATTACTATTCATAACGGCTAGTTTTAATAATATTTTAGTAGCATATCGTTGTTTAGTGAAACTCGGTATTGCGTACTACACACGCTATCAAGGAAGGTCACGATTGCGTGTAATGAAAGGCAAGTCAAGGATGCATGTTGTGCAAACTCCTTTTGGTGTATCGTATAACACAAGACATTAAAAAGAATATTTTTCATAAAATCTCGGGGTGTTACATCCCCCTTCTCATTATTTGATAGATCCCACTGTCTCTATTGCTTTTGTCTATTTTACTATAGTTATTGCTTCTCAAACATTAACTATCTAACACACTAACTATCATTCACATCACAATTACATCATCATCCACTATTCATTTTTTCTTGTGGGTTTTTATTTTATAGTTTTGTTTTTCTGTTCATTAAGCACATAATCAGTCCCTCCCTATGGTTAGACCCTGTCTTACCATTATACTAGGTAGTAAGTAGCTTTTATGAATTTTTAATTTTCATGCACTCTATGATGCGCAACATCAATATATACTTGGATGTCCATATAGGGAGTCTATGTATCACTCAATGAATATATAAACTAGCTACCGAATTAGTTTTTCCATGTAATTCATACAATAACCCATGTGTTACCCATGACCCATAACAATAATTTCATTCCAATTACTTTAATATGATATTATCAATGATAGAATTCCTGGAATTTAGGATCAGAAACCATGAATCACTCTTGGAATGGAAAAAATGAATGGTCATGGGGCTAAAGACTAACCATACCATTCCTGTTTTCATTTAAATCCACTGTACCCTTTGATTTCAAAGAACATATCAAGCCTTAGAGATAAATGAAAAAATTCCAAATGCCAAGGTGCATGGTCTTCCGTCCCCTTTTTCATTCAATTCAATTATTATTTCAACCAATTAATTTATATAGAGGGTTAAAGAACAAATCAATAAGGTGAATCAAATCATATTCAACCCATGGTTGTTTTATCTAATTTAACAACACATAAAAAATGCAGCGGTTCTTATAATGACACTTATTTTATAAGTATTATTTTTTGACATAGCATGGATTATTTTCGAGAGTAGGCACTAATATGATATGGTATTTCAAGGCCTAGTGTTTCCTGAATAAATTTTTTAAAAATATTAAATAGTATGTGCATGAATTTTTTCCAAGAGAGTTTAATAAATATAAAATGGGGGCCTAGATTAGAAATATGAGGGCACGATTGAGTTCAATAAATGGTTTTACACTAGGTATGAGATTATCATTATTTTATGGTCATGTTTGTGAAACAATTATCACACACGTAAATAAATAAATAATTAAAATAAATTAATTTATTTGTTTTTTTATTTCAACATAGAGACCTTCTACCCCCTTAAATATGTTGCTATGTAATTTCTCTTAGGTTTACCCAATAAAAATTAGAGACATCAAATCCATTGTAGGATAGAGATCTTGGAGAATGACAGTGGATCTAGACCGAATTGTGATTTAGTGTGCCAATGGAGTTCATGGATATCATCAACAATGGAAACACAAATTTTCATTATCATTGATCGATCCAAAATCTATGTAGGATGTTTTATTCTATGTTTTCCATACTGTTTCTTAATCCTAGAAAATCAGGAATCAATTCAACGAACATAATTGATACACACATCATCGGTAGAATAAAATTGATGGAATTGTTTATTTGTTCATTTTGAATTATCACTCTTCAAATATCTTCTTCTATGACAATGGTCTGAGGACAAAAAAAAGTCCAAGGTTCTTTCCTCACATTTTGTCGATTATGTATTTCTCCCCTATTTCTTCATTTGATCATGATTGGTATTTATTTTACCCAATGGTTCAACCAATACCCAGTTTATAGTCATTGTTTAGTCATTCATCAGTGTAAAGGATCAAAATTGTGGGCACATAATGTGAGGGAAGTTTTGGTATGAGAATAGAATATGAAGGTGAATAGATCTAGGTAATATGAGGATGAATCTTGGTTTCATCATCTTCTAGTGTAGTGCACAATGATTCAAAATTCATAGGTACATTCCTAGTCCATTTAAAATGTTGTATTCTGATATGTAAGAAATGAAAATGCTCGATCAACCTAGATCCAAGATCTATGGAGTAATTTCTAGTTGGAAATGAGGATGTGATGGTGTATGAGGAATAATTGAGAAGAAACTTCATGATCTAGAAAATCTTGAACAACATGCTATATGATAGGGTGTTTCATTCTTTGTAGGAACCTCTCAATTGTGGATATGGTTTTGGAATTAATTTATGGATCACACGACTTGTAACCACTATCAAACAACATATGAACCTGGTCACATAGAATGTGACCCCTCTGTGAGACCCATTATGTACCTCTAAAGGTACATAGACACAAGTAGGAGCACACTGCCAGTGGCATGCGGTCTACAAAGACACAAACATGGTCACTTGTACACAGGTTGTTACATGGGAAAACCATGTAAATTGACCTAGTGAAGAGACATAGGAAGGGTTACTTGTTTCTCAACACACAATGTACTTCTTCTACATACCATTTAAATTGAGACTTACATATTGTGTGAGGATTTACCAAGCAGAAAGGCATGAGGATAACTGTACATGTCGTGTACCCCTAGGACACATCGCGTACCCCCTTTAAGATTGTTTTTAGTTCTTCATTTCCATAGTTTGGACCATTCTTGGTTGAGTGTATTCCCTTGGTCCATTCTCTCAAGGGTATATTGTAGCATTACACAAACATTACATGATTGTGATCTCCTATAAAGGACAAGTCTTAGATAGAGTTTTGGTGTACCTCCATGATAGTGGAGTGTGATCCTCTACCATTTGTTTTCTAGTTGGGATTTGGGGAGTCAACATGACCTCCAAAACTAGTTAATTTATCCTCCATATATTAGTGCATATCATTAGGGATTGTGGTATCATTGGTATAACATCTCCTACATAGACAGTTGATGTAAATTGGGTTTTACGTTTCCCCTAGTGGTTCTCTGCGTGACCCCCTATATGAGTATCAGGGTATTCTCATACTATATTTTCTTTATTAGGTGGGTATAAATCATCAATACCTTTTCATCGAATTTCACTAGTGATATAATGGCTCATGGAGTGGGTTCTTCTAGATTTATTATGACATAAAGAATCATCACGGGGATGGTAGTTTCTGATGACCACCAGGTGGTGTGGTTTCTCTCTTAAGTATATCCATGTGTTTATGTTATAAATTGATCGTTATATATTTTATTGATCTTACTATAGTTTTTTATTCATATTTAATGTTTTTAGGGTGTCATACTGGGTATTTTAAGTCTCACCCCTTCTTGGGAATTGTCTAAATATGGCATATGCTATGAAGACATTGGGCCATTTGATGGAGTCCTAGGAGGATATGGATATGGTGGAGCATAGATGGATCTTTATAAGATAATTTGTTTATCATGACATGTAATTTAACTTTATTACTAACCCTTTGAGTAGGATATAATTTTTATAGTTTTTGGTTAGGCTTGTAGTTTGCCACCTTTTCACTTTTAGTACTTTACTGTCAAAATATATTATAGAATATTAGATCTATGCATCATTATTTTCAGTTGTTTTATATATAATGTTTGTGTGTTATTTGAGATGTGTGCATGTGTATATGCAATTTAGGGTACTGCTTCCCATTTGATGGATATACCTACTCATCACTGCTCGCTAGCCCCTGACCTGTGGGAGGTGGGATTGAAGTAGTTGTGGGTTGGACCTCGGTGGGTCAAGTCGTGACATATTGGTATTAGAGGAGTTGGTTCTACCATAGGACCATTATCTGTGAGATTGTTTTGGTGCAAAAGTGTTTACTATTTCGAGTTCATCTTCTAGACTAGGGACTTCCATTTCGATGTGGAGGCCTTTATATCCATGAATGAGGACTCTGATAACCTTCTTTCTGACTTGGTACAGGGATGAATTGTTTGTAGGGTAAATTTTTGGTACATTAATCATATAGGAATATTTTTTTATGTACTTATTGATTTATATCCCCAAATATAATCTCTTGACAATGGTGCATCTTGTCTTATTTCATGATGAATACACATAGATATCTATCCAAGATTCTACTATGTCACGAGGATGATCCTCCTAGTGAAGAGGCATCTGTACAAGGGAATGTACCAATGATTACACTTCTGAGTGGCTAACCATCTATACCACCAACCACTGAGTAGTAGATAGCAGGGATAGTACCAAATGAAGATGAACATAGATAGAGTGAATTTATAGAGTTTATGAGGTAGTGACCTACTAGGTTTCTAGGTCATCCAGAGCCCTAGGTGGTTGAGTACTGGCTAGAGGTAGTAACATGGGATTTCTACCTTATAAGTGTGCATGCAGTTCAGATAGAGGTCCTCATGAATAGTATTCTTCAGGGCTCTACTAGGTGATGGTAGAGCTTATTGACTCAGTCACATGAGGAGATTGCTCTCTCCAGGACAGAAATTGATAATCTCTTCAAGGAGGAGTTATATCCACCCACACTATGATCAGTACACATACAAGAGTTACTTCACCTATAGTAGGGAAATTTGGTATTGGAAAAGTACTCAATGAGGTTTTTTGATCTCTCACATTGCTACATGGATATAGTGTGGGTTATTTATTCAGATCTGGGACCATTAAAAACGTATTAAGTTAGGGAATCAAGTATTTAGTAGTATCCATTTACATTCCCACCTATTCTTGGGTGATTGGGTGCGCTTTAGTAGTGGAAATATTTCTTGCAGAGCAGGCACCGAGAGTGAGTTCTAGTAGTGTGCACCCATTTGATGACACCTTGGAAATGGGAAGATGACATTAGTCACAAAGAAAAATTCATGTCAAATGATTCAAGAGGAGATCCTTGGACATTGTTTTATTGGTGTATGGATATCAAGGTGGATTAAATCCTTTGTGGTACAGGAGGTGTTTCTCCTATGGTGGTCTGATAAATCTTGATTAGGATTGTCTAAACCATCATAAAGTTGATCATGAGATGGTTGAGGGACCACTGATAAAGAGAAATAGGTAGTATAATGGTTTTACATAGGTATTAGTATGTGTAAAATGGGTTGTATGGTTAATAGGAGGTGGTAAGAGTTTTATCCAATTACCTCCACCACCCTATGTTAGTCCTCACTAGGCTTAGGGAGCTGGTGAAATGGGATGAGGACAACTAAAATCTATGGAGACCTATTATACAGAGGCCTTAGGGATGATATGAGGTATGATATATGTCCTTTAAATGTTACATACAATATTGATAGACATGGCAGAGATTCATTCCTTTCCTTCTACTTATTAGGTTTAAGACAAAGACATTCTGATTGAGCCATTGGCCCAACCCTAACGGTTGGAGACTCTAAGAGATAATGAATCAACAATTGTTTACTTGTACCAATATTTTGATATGATGGTTGGAGGAAATAGTTTTTATGTGATCTATTTGGACATGCAATGAGTCCTTATAATGTCATCTTATGTATGGGCTGGTTATCCAATCTTCATACCCATATTGACTATTTTTGGTGGAGGATGGTGAGTTTCTATTGTGATGGAATGAGGATTTACTTTTTATGTGAAATTCAAACAATAGAGGAGAAAAATGGGTTCAGACACATTAGAGTGAATATTATTACTCACCATTTAGCTAACATTACTCTTGGTGCAGTGGATGCTTTTGGATATCAGTATCCCTCTATGGTGGTGGACTATAAGGATGTATTTTTGGAGGACATACCCATTTCACCTCCCTGTGAAGAACTAGACTTATGAATTGACTTGTATCTTGGAATGGAACTTATATCTACACTAGAATATCATATGAATCCCAAAGAACATAAATTTTTAAGTGTTATGTTGTAGGACTTGTAGAAAAATGGATTTGTGTGACCCATCATTTCCCATGGGCATCCTCATTGTTGTTCATCAAGAAGGAAAATGGGAGATTGAGGTTATGTGTGGATTACTATGGGTTGTATCAAATGATATTAAAGAATAATAATCCCCTACCAAAGATCTATTCCCTCTTTTATTTGTTGGAAGGTGTTCAAGTGTTCTCAAATATTGACATGAGATCAGGATATCACAAACTATGAGTATGAAACAATGATTTAATGAAGATGACAATCATCTGTCTATACGGTCACTATAAGTACTTGATGGTGCCATTCAGCATGAAAAATTACCAATTAGTTTTCACTGGACTCATGATCTAGATCATTTATCCCCTCTTAGCACAGATCATGGTGGACTTCATCAATGAAATCCTAGTGTATTCAGAGTCCAAGGAGGATCATATGAGCCACTTGAGGATAGTCCTAAACACACTCTAGGAGAACCAGATTTACAGGAATCTCTCAAAGTTTTAGTTTTTGATATTAGAGGTCCACATTCTAGGACAAATATTCCTAGACGCTAGAGTAGTAGTGGACCCATTGAGGGTTGAGGTAGTTTTTACTTGGGAGCCACGCAAGAGTGTTACTAGGGTGAAATGTTTCCTTGGGTTGGAAGGGTACAATCAGATGTTTGTATCTGATTTATTTAGTGTTAAAGATAAATTTAAATCTTTGATATGGAATGGGATTCCTTTAATATGCATGGAAATGTTCCACTAGTGCTCTAAGGAGCCGAGGTAGAGGTTGAAAACACACCTGTATAGACATTTCCAATGGAGGGTGCCGAGTATATAGTGTTATGTGATGCATCAGGGACCAAAATTTGTTGTGTTATGATACAAGGGTATACATTTATTTCCCATGGTTCACATTAGTTTAGACCACATGATAAGAACTATGTGACCCTCAATCTCGAGTTTATAATGGTTATCTTTGCACTGATGTTGTGGAACCACTACCTACTGGGGAGATTTTTATAATTTACTCTAACCACTAGAGTGTCAAGTATATATTCTCATAGAATTATCTTAACATGAGGAAATGGTGATTTATATAGTTCCTCCATCACTATGACTTTATGACTATATATACTCTTGGTAAGGGAAATTTTTTGGAATACTCTCCCAATAGAATAAATTTTTATCAGTTGTTGGATGAGGTGTCAGAATAGTTAGCCTCCTTGTATTTTTAATTTTTGTAAAAGGATGGTTCTTTATATATTAAGTACATGGATGTTACCACGCTACTTTTATATCATTCTAGGGATGATCAACATGGAGAAAACAACTGCGAGATCATACATACACATATATCAATTGGACATGCTTCTGATGGATAATTTGAAGGTGGGGAGCACTCTATCTTTTTCAGAGGATGACTGATGGTACTTTTGATGTTGTGGGAGGAGGTGATATGGTAGACTCATAAATCCCCTTTTATGGTACATCCATGTGTAAAAAATATGTACTAGTAACTCAAATGTTATTTTTGGTTTCCAGGAATGAAGAAGGGAGTTATAGTGTTTTCTCTCAATTCCTCCATTTTAGAAGGTGAAGGATGATCACTAGGTTATAGTGTGTTAAAATAAACCCCTTGATATTCCAAAGTGTAAGTGGGGTGGGATTTATAGGTACATCATTAGGGGATTACCATGTACGTTCAAGGGACATGATTCCCTATAGGTGATCCCAGCTAGACTCACTAAATTGGCCCACTTCGTAGATATTTTAGAGCAGAGTTTAGTGAAGATCTTGGGTCACCTGTACATATTGGAGATACCATGGAGTCCTCTTGATGAACATATATGACCCTAATTCTCACATCACATCCCATTTATGAATATGATTTAAATAGGCCTTTAAGACTCAGTTTAACTTTAGAAAAAAATTTAACTCGCAGAATGATGGTTAGACAGAGATAAACCTTCATGTCTTATAGGACATAATTCAATCATGCATGTTGGACATTATTCATAGATGGGATGATCACCTAAACTTGTTAGATTTTTCATACAACAATTTCTACTATTCCACAATTGTTATTAAAGGATTTGTACAAGATACCTTGCATGTCACTACATTATCGGACTCATCCAGGTGATTCAGAACTCATGAGACTATAAAATAGAGAAGGTGCAGATCATCCAAGAGTAGATAAGGACTAAAAAATCTATTATCTGTCTTATGAAGAATGATGATGGAGACCTATGGTGTTTTTGGTGGGATACCATGTGTTCTTGATCGTGTAACCTCATCATGGATTGAGGATATTTGGTCGTAGTGGTAAGTTATATTTGAGATTCATTGGTCCTATCTTGATACTTTGTAGTGTTGGTGAGGTGGAAGACTACTTGAACCAACCACCATAGTTAGATCAAGTACATAACATATTCTATGTGTCATATATGAGGGGGTATGTGCATGAAAAATCACATCTTATTGACTGGAGTGAGTTAGACTTTGAGGATTTATATACCTTTGAGGAGTACTCTGTAGTGATCGAGAATCGGTATGAGAGGATCCTTCACGTGGAATTGATTCCCCTTGTGCATGTTTAGTGGCAGCATCGGAATATCTAGGATATCACCTGGGAGAAAAAGATCCATATGTGATCTCAATACCATGATATCTTTGTATAACATTTGTTTGTATTTTTGGGAGAAAAATTCTCATAGTGAGGAGAATATAATGATTGTAATTTTAAGTGTAATTTTTTTGTATATTATACGGTATATTTTCAAGACCATGTGCAGATATGATGTGCTATTCTAAGACCAAATGTTCTCGGAATAAATATTTGAAATATATTAAATATATTAAATAGAACACACGTGCATTTTTCTAAAAAAAAAGAGGAATTACTCTTTAATAGGGGACCATGTTATATATCTATGGGAACTATTGAGTTCAGAATGTAGGTTTTACTCTACTCATAACATAACCATTCATGACATAAAAAATTTGTGAAAAAACCATCACATGAATAAATAAATAAAATAAATAATTTTGTTTGTTTGGTTCATTTATTTTCACAGAGAAACCTAGTCCATCATTAAATATTGGAATATATTCATTGTCTCATGTTTGGTTGCTAAAAAATGGAGACCTATAAGAAATTGTAGGATAGCGATCTTAGTGAATGATGATAGATTGAGACCTGATTGTAGATCATTATGCCAATGATGTTTTTATATCTCGTCAACGATCGAAATGTAACTATTATTCATTGAGGACCAATCTAAACTCTAGATAATATGTTTCATTATTTATTTTTAATACAATTTCATAATCCTAGATAAAAGTGAATCAATTCCACAATCACAATTGATACACACATCATCAGTAGATTTAAATTGATAGAACTGTTTATATTTTCATTTTGATTTATCCCTCTTTGTTTTTCTTCATCTATGAAAATTAATCAAGGAAAAAATATTGGTTGGGGTTCTTTTCTCACAATTTATGTCATATGTATTTCTATGATATTTCTTTGTTCACTCTTCAGTGGTATTTATTTTTGCCAATGGTTCGACCAATATCATGTTTCCAATCAATTTTTTATAGTTCTTTGCCGTAAAAGATCGAAACTATGGGTACCACATGTGATTATAGTTGTGGTTCGAGAATCAATGAAGATAGTGGATGGATTGAGTGTGAAAGAGGCTCAATAAAGGGCTATTCAACTTCCTTGGTAGAGAATTATGATTGGTATGTTGGAATTTTGTTTCTAATCCAATTTGAAGGATGAATTCCGGTGAGCAAGAAATGAAAGGGATCATTCAATCTAGATCTGAGATCTTGGGAGTGATAACTATCTAGAAATGAGGTGATGATGGAATAGGAATATGAACGGTGAAGAATCATCCATATTTGGAAAATCCAAAACAACACAGCATGTAACTCGGAATTACACACCATGTGTAACCCTACCAATAGAAACTGGGTTTTTGGATGATTTTTAGGATCACACAATGTGGGAATCTAGTCACATGGTGTGTGAACCTTCAGTGAGGCTCGGCATGTACCATGTAGGGTACACTAGAATGGGAAGGAATACAAGATCAGTGGAACATCATGTACATGGACCCAAACATAAACACCTATACAGTGGTTGTTATATACGTAGAAAAAGTACACCAACACAAATAGGTTACACGGGAAGGGTGTCGTGTGTCACTACACATAGTGTAATTATTATACACATAGTGTATGCTAATACTTACATTCCATGTTATCTGTTATCACATGGGTAGGTTTGGGGATAACTAGACACATCGTGTACCCCAAGGACATGTCATGTACCCCTAGGACATGTCATGTATCCCCTTTAAGAGAGTTTTTAGATATTTTTTCTTTATTTATGACCACTCTTGGTTGAGTGTGTTCCCTTGGTCCATTATCTTTATGGTATATTTAAAAATTATATCCAAATCACAAGATTTTGATCCCCTATAGAATCCCAGTCTCATATAGATTTTCAGTGTCCCTAAGTGAGATTGGATTTCTATCCTCTATCATCATTGTTCCCTAGGTGGGGTTTGTGGAATCAGCATGAACTCTTTGAGTAATTAATTAATCCTCCATCTTGGAAACCATATCTTTAGGGTTTTTATATCATTGCAATATGATCCCCTATGTAGTGGGTTGATCCAAATTGGGTTCATGGTGTCCCCCAATGGTTATTTAAGTGACCCCCAATTTGAGTTTTAGGGTATTCCTAGACCTAGGAGATTTCTTGGATCAGGCCAATGATCAATACCTCTTCGATGAGTGTCTCTGATGACATCATGTCTCATGGGGTTGGTTTACTTGGAACGAGCATTGATTCAAGAAGAATCATGTGGCTAGAAGTTCTTTATGACCTCCTGGTGGCATCGATCTTTTTCTCTAGTATATCTAGGTATTCATATTATACATTTATCGTTATATATTTTATTTATCTTACTATACATGGAACATTGTATTTACTTTTATTATGGTGTCCTACTGGTTATTTTTATACTCACCCATGCATGGGTGTTACCCGCACATTTCATATCTTATGTATATGACAAACCATTTGATGGTTTACTAGGAGGATATGGAGTAAGAGGATAGTATATGAATCATGATAGATATAGTTGTTTACTGGGATCTTTCATTTTAATTTACTACTCACCCTTAGAGAAATTTGTACTCTTTATAGTTTTTGGTTGGGCTTCTATTGGTCCCCATTTTCTACATTCATTACATTATTCTTGTACACTATTCTAGAATTTTAGATATATGCCTACATTGTATTTAGTTGTTTTATATTTCATAATTTTTTGATCTTGGGGATGTGTTTTTGTGTACATGTAATTTAAGAAAATTCATCCCATTTGTGGGATATTCCTACTCAGTGTTGGTCACTAGCCCGAGGCCTATTGATGGTAGGCATGGGGTTTCCATGGGTCAGACCTCAGTGTATTGGTTCATGAATATTAAATTCAAGGTCCTTAACCACTAGTGATTTATTAACAGTTCTTATGGTTCATATAGTTCAATTATGTATATTTTATTTAATAATCATTTCATTTAATAAGAGATGCTCGGAGAATCTAGTATATGGTGCAACTGCATAAATATAAACACCAATACATTAAAGAGAAAACATGATACCACCTACCTAAACATGGTAGTCAAATAATCATAAATTATTCTCCTCTAATATACATATATTAAATAAAATCATCAAAATAGTCAAATTTATAGAAAATAGGTTATATAATATCATACCAAAATAACTCTATTGATAGAAAGATAAATGTTGAGGGGTGAAATAGAGTAGATAGATTACAACTGGCTATCCAATGAAACTAACGAAGATCGATCATAGTCCAAATGTATAAGAGTCACTAAAGCCTCGCTGTAGACTTGATGGAGAGCTTCTAAATGAAATCCCACTGCTCTGCGTGGGAGGATAAGAAAAATTAGGGGTGAGGGTTTACCTGAACTAAGGGGGAAATGGTAATTTCTCAACTTTTAAGTGGACACATGGTTTGTTTGATAGGTTGGACAAAAAATGTTCACCGCACTTCCAAGGGATCACACCCCACATTTACTATATTTCATGGTTAGAAAAACCATGTGTAGCTCATGCATACCCTTTTTCTTATCCCTAGATGGTTTGAAACTCCCTTGCATGGTATTAACAAACAAAGTGGAATCAAAACTGGGACACACAGTTTGACATGAATGGTTAGAACTAACCATGAATCTCTATTCTTTCCTCTAAAATATGGACAACTAGGGTCCAAATGATCCTCAAAATCTCTCAAACGCTTCCCAAAATCACTGGACACGTTTATAATGATAAATAAAGAGTTTAAACAAATAGTCAAAGGATTCACACCTTGTAGAAATACCGGATTATTACACCCGTGATCTCCACAAACCTAAACATAGTAACATAAGTAACCTAAAAATACAAATATGTTACTATTATGATGGAATATTTATCTTATACCCTCTCTTATTTCATTTATAATATTAAAATATTGTTTATTATTTTTTTGGTTTTCTCCCTCCAGGCACAACATAATTAGTTTTTCTCCCCCACCATAAAGGATGATTGTATAAACAACATTATAGTTAACTACGATTATAACATGTAAATTATTTATTATTTTATATTCTTTATTTTTTAATAATAATGTAATTAAATAAAATAAATCTTGTTCATGACGATCAGTAAAACAACCTAAATGATTTAACCAAAAAACAATAACCTTTTTACTAACTGAATCATCCTTTTGTTATAAAAATAGGTTATTTGGGACCATTTAAATATTTATAATTACATAAATTCCATTTAATTTAAATTTTATAGTTGTAGTAATTTTTTATAAGAACATAAATATTTACTCATAAGTGACATGACGATGGAACCATGAAACGAATGATCTCAAATTAATGAAATTAAATATTTTATCTCATTGAAATTGTTATAAATTAACTTAATATAATTACTGTAAATAAATTATATATGTAAAATGTTTTTGATAAGTTAATTAATGAATCTAATTTTGTTATCCTGGATCTCTAGTGAATGTACTGAATCATTCGACAACCTAAGGTAAGGGATCTCTCTGAACCACCCTATTTTCTTTGGGTTATACACACTTTCACTCTTTACCCAACTTATCTCTCTATTTTTCTAAATTACTTATTTTTTATTCTATACATATTTCCACAACATATATAATTGGTTTAATGAACCATTCTATGATGGGGATCTGTAGGTTTTAAAAGTTTCCCTTCTCGAATTATCTCAATAAGAAAACCCAATTAATGGAAACTTCTCTCGTTCATATCCAATTAAAATTACCACTCCTTAAAATGTTTTAAACTACCAATTTTATGAAAATTTGATTATTTTATCATATAAATCCATTTTAGTTCATTTTTGGTTTTATGGAAATTATAAATCCCTATCCCTCCTTAAAGTATTGTTACCTTTTTTTATAAATCCCTTGTTAAGTGGTACGTTTCATAATGGATTCATCTACTGAGTTTCATGTATTCAATTTACAAAGAAATAATTTTTCATGAAATATTATTATTATCATCCATTAATTATTTAATCCCATATTATTTGGAAACTGTTACGATATAACTGGTAGTTATGCTATATGGAATAGTCCTGAAACCAATTTCTTTCTATGGATAATCCTTATGTTAATTCTTAGTTTTTGATTTCCATATTTGGAAAACATATGCAAATACATGTTATGATTATGGTTATTAGATAAGTCTCCAATTACTTAGGTAATTTTTTATATCATGAGATATTTTTAAAGGGATTATAGAGTAAACCCAATCCTTGGTGGGATTTTTTCCACCATGTGATGTTGTCTTGGATGTTAGCCTTCACTTATTCTTTGATCATGTTGTATGTTTTTTATATTTTCCTACATTACCATGATCTTAGGAATCCATTTTCTTAATATTATTCCTCCATATGATTATTCAGGAGTATTTTCTTTTCTTATATTATGTTATTCTTTCTTATTAATATGATAAGATTAATTTCCATATTTATTTTCTTACTAGGAATTATGGATCACCCTCCAGGTAATAATATGTAGTTTTAGAATCTCAATGGGATTTAGGATCTCATTATAGGGAATAAAATAACAAAATTTTATTTTATTTTTTAGTATATATTATAAACCTATTATTCCAAAGATACATGGCCATACGAAAATTGGAATGTATTTATTGGATTTTTATGAGAAATTTCATGTGAATATATGTGTAAATGGTTTGAGTCACTATAATCTAATTGATCCCACTTGAAATGTTATTTAGAATGTGATAACATTATTTTCTGATATGCTTTTTTATAAAAAACATAGTTTTTCATGTCATAATATTTAATTTCCCAATCATGTTGATCAATGAGATTTTGAGATTAATGTTAGTTTTCCCAATATCCGAGATCGAGTAATTTTATTGGTAAGAAATTAAATCCATTTTAAAAGGGATATATATGATGTATATTTGTATTTATTCTGTTTTCTTTATCATATTTATTTAATGAAGTGATTCTAGGAATATGAAGATATATTTTCCATAGAAGACATGATGATTCCTACCAATTGGTTTTAGTCTAGGACATTCTATTACTATATTGGGATTACCTTTGGTCAGGTATTGAAACACATAACACTTTGGTCAAAAATACATCAGTTTCATTAAAGGATTTCAGTTAATTAAATAATATCCTTTTGGGTAATTGAATGATTATATAATATCTATTCAGTAACTACTCATCAATGTTTTTTATATATTTTAGAGGGTGTTTTAAAAACCAACATAGTTGTATTCCACCTTGTTTAAAAATTTTTACTCTGATATACCATTACTTTATTAGAATATTATAATATTTAGATTTATTACATGTTGAGTGGGATAAAAATGGTTATCAATGTTTTTTTCCAATTCACACACCTCTTGTTTTTCCACATTCAACCTTTTTTAACCAACAATCTTTCCCAAAATTTCATCATCATCAATAATTACATAGGTAACCAAAAATATGATTGAATTAGCTTAATGATACATTCATTATTATTTACTAAATCTATAGTTAATATTTTAAATTCATTGGACATTAATTATTGGAAAAGCATCTATTTTAGTGCTTTGGATTATTGTTTTATTTTCTTATATTTTTTTATTAGAGTCCAAAAATACCAATCTTCTATTTTGTATAATTAAGTTAAACATAAGGAAACCAAATTCCCTATATTTTTACTAAATTGATCCCAACATTCCAAATTAAATACAATACTATATACTTTTCTCTGAGGTGTTAAAAAATAGTCCTAGAATTAGTGCATTTAAAATAAGAGTTTAAAATATGTTGTAAAATAAATTTTAAATTGTAAAATGTTTTAAATGTGGATTTTATATATAATGAATCACATGGTAACTGTTGAAACAACAACTAAGGTTATCCATATATAGTATATAATCATATTTTTTTGCATGTAATTCTAAATATGCTTTGGATCCCAATGATAAAAAATGATTACAATTATTTGATGCCAATTTGGTTGGTGATTGGTTGGAGATTACATATGGACTACCAAATTTTATAAAAGAAAATAATTAAATAACACTTTATATATTCATATTTTAACCATTTACTATAGTTTCTTATGGAACATGAAAAATTTTATATTATCCATGGATGCCTCATATATAACCAAGTTACCAATAATCATTCAAATGGAAATAGGATATTGTATACATGTCTACATATAAATTTGACTTATAGATGAATTTCTACTATATTATATAATATAATATTCAAATTTCAATGGTATATAATACATATTGCTTAGAGTAATTTTCCATTAATCCTTTCATATGACGATGTAATTTGAATTTATTATTCATGTATTATATATTATTCAACCATTCAAGTAATTTTCAATTTTCAGTTTTGAATTGATGTCATTTTTTTTCAATTCAATGATCCCTCTCAGAAATATTTCTATAGTTAATCCCTAATTACTATACATCACATAATATTATGGGTTTTTATACCAAACTATTACTTACAAGATTTATCATCTATATATATATATGATGAGTTAACCCAATGTACAAAAGTCATAAACATGTATGTTTAGACCACTGATAATGATATTATAAAAGAATTATTAATTATTAATTTCATATAGTTATCATGATTACAAATTTATGGTCATTATTAAAAATCTTATGTAAAATATTAAGGTGAATTTATTTTTAATTTGAAAAATATATTATATCATCCTTCAGTTTAACTCAATGGGAAGTTACTAGGTACCCCACTAATCTTCTAGAAGAGACTATCAAAATCAAGATGATATTGGTTTTCTATTTAGTATATAAAAATTATTCAATGTAACATATTAAATTTATAACAACACACATATTTCAATGGGTTTAAAAAAAATATTTTCTTAGTATTCTAATAGAATTCAATATATTATCGATGTGTTATCATATAAATGAATACCACATTTATTAATATAATACTAAATGTACCAAAAAATTAAATGTATGATCATTGTATGTTTATAATGTACCTGATTGAAATAAAACATACCAACTTATACAAATGGTTGAATATAAAATTTATAGGACTAGAGGTTCTAAAATAGTTAATAAAGACCATCTTTGGATATTTATTTTTTGGTACATCATGATATTGAATTAAAATAAAAAATGTTCTAAATAGACTAGGCCATCATTTGAGCTTGAATAGATGCACCACAAATGAAGAAATCGATATCTGAGTTGTGGAACTAAATACTTCAATTGAAACTAATGAAACAACTTGGAGATGATATATTGTTCTTCTAATTTCAACTACCACCAATGAAAAAAAAATGTTTTATTTATGGTTCCACAAAAGTAAACATGTTCACATAACACCTTTGTTATAAAATTAGTAATAACTAATCACATGTGCAATTAATGTATCTTCAATCTTCGGGAAATTTTGGTAGGCGACTTCAGCCTATGCAACATGATGAATTTATCACCAAAATTATCTCTTTGGTTCTCTATACCCAAATTTTATATGAATTACCATTAAATAATACTAATTATAGGAAAATAATTTGTAGAATTTTGGAAATGCTAATATGTTCAACCTACAATCCAAGATAACATCATTTGATTTCCCTACATTCTAATGTACTTCTGTGAATCCCAAATAATAATTTTCTTATTATCCTACTAGTTCTTACTTGTCTAATAATGTTTTACACACATGTTCCTAGAATATAACATCTTTCATTAGACATTAATAATAACATGAAACAATTTTTCCATGGAAATTTTGGTATTAGTTGTAATCATAACACTCCCAAAAAGACATTGCACCTATATACAGAAGTCTATGTTCCTGATAAAGAAAATTGTAATGTGGGATCCTAGCACACCATACCCAGGTATTAATTATTTATGGGAATTTTTTTCCAATAAGTCATTCAATATCCATAAAAAATAACTATTGTTATTTTGTAAGGGAAAACACAGAGCGTAGTCCAAAATCCTCAGATGATGAATTATAAAAATTGAACACTTATTCATGCCATTTTACTAATGGGATATACAAACTTCACCTTCATTGGTAGGTTATAGACTAATGGGTAATCTTGTTAAACTCTACATAGGATACCAACATTTCATCAATATGATTATAAATGTTTGGACTAATATTTCCTTTTTATAACCCCAACTCTTTATGGTCACTTATATGGTATATATTCAACCATTTTGATCTGGTATCCCAAATGACCATGTTGTCACCCTATTTATTATTTAAAACACCTAAAAATATTACCTCATCCAAAAATTTCCACTGGCTTGCTGATATACATTATCTAGTTGCCATACAAGATAACTAAGCCCAATCTATCATTTTTTCCATTGATAATTGGAATTTAATGAATATCCTACTTAACCAATGGTATAATTAGATTATAGTTAATAATCTATTCCCTTTATAACAAGGAACCACACCTTATAAAAAATCAAAAAAATTATTAGTTCAAGAAAATCATATTTTTATTTTTAAAGTGAACAAAAAATCCATCAAGCATATAGTCAGTATATTTATGTCCAATTAATATGATATAAGTCTAAACTACCTATTGATTCATTTTAAGACAAATCATGATCTTACTAGTTCACATATTTATATTTATACTCTTCCTAAACATAATCTTGTTACTAATTAATAGAAAGTGAATACAAATCATCCAACAACCAGTGTAATCCCCATTAAAAAATATATTCTCATGTATAAATCAAAATAATAAACAATATCATGGTTAATTTTTCCGTGAAGAAAATTCCACAATAGTATAAACTACCTGGATGTGTTATTATTTTACAACTTTAAATTATGGAAAAAATGGTTATTTTTACATGAACTAAAAAAGAACATCATTGGTCAGAAATGAAAGACGTAATGTGGGACTTTTTTTTTCCATATTAAATGAAAATAAAATAGTTTAGATGTTTCATTAAATGAAACCAAACTATATGGGTTTGGATTCCATTCACAATGATATATAGGAATTCCTTCACATTGTCCTAATACTAAATTTTACATAACAACTTCCTCCCTTCATTTAATAACTAAAAATTGATGACACAAAACTACAATATATGGAAAATAATTTTTATCCTCCATTAGGGATTTCATTCACTGAAAATGGATCTATTAGTTACTATCTATTTAACCATCCATCACAGATTTATGCATTCTTAGAATAAAAAATATTAAATACCTTTAAAAAATGGAATAATTATAATTTGAATCCATTTATAAACCCTTTATGATGATGATGATCCAATAGATAAATTTAACTACACATGGTACAAAAACCTGTGATTTCCTATTATTGAAAATCTATTAGAAATAATCATTTTTATGAGATAATTATTGATAAATATCAATAATTTATTAGATAATATGACTCCCCAATAATAAAATTCTATTAATACATATCTTCTTATTTGTGATGAACCAATAAGATTACATATTATTGATGATCTAATAACCCTCACTTCACTATTAGTGATTAACAATACCTGTTAGTGATGATACAATGCCTATTGGGGACGAGTAAATTAGATTAACCACTACTGAAGAGCTAGTAACCCATATTTCCCTATAATTGATTACCTATAGGATTTACTATTGGAGATGATATAATAACCTGTATCTCCCTACTGGTGATCAGTATTCGGATTATTCACCTCTGATTAACCTATAATTCATATATCCCTTTTAGTGACATGCAAATAGGTTTACTCATTAGTGATGATATTTTAACTTGTGTTGATCTATTTTTGAAGATCCAATATCTTATCCCCATAATGAATATAAATTCACCTATATATCCCCAATGGTGATGATCTTGTTATCTATTAATACTATTAGTGAAAATATAGTGCACTCAAAAACACCCTCTTCGTAACATGCATACAAAAAAAATGCATTCAATTTTTGGGTTAAGTTCTATCAAACCCTCATCATAAGGATTTAACATTTGAAATTACATCACATTTTTTAATCCTAAAGTGATGATAATGAGATTCCTTGTTCCATGTGAATGAGATCATTTAAATTATTGATAATATATATTTAATTTAAGGATCAATTAACCAATTTCATTTTACTTATTTTTACAATTTTGGTGAAAACAAATATAAACACATCCATTATTATTATATATAATTATATCATGAAAATGTACGTAAATCAATAAGAGAGTCTCTAATTATATATGAAGTTATTTAGTGGGATAAATCAACCTAAAATCCATATGGTTTGGAAGGTTATGTTGTGATGTACTCTTAATTGTCATTAATGCTCAACTTATATTTGAATGGGGACCCACAAAAATTCATAAATCAGAGTATGAAAAATAAAAAATTAGAACATGACAAGATATATTTTATTCATGAAAGATGTTAATTAACCATATTATTTATTATGATTCACATATAGGTATTTTTTAAAATTTCACATGTCATATAAATGTATTCCTTTTAATGAAATGAAATTATAGCTCTCTATAAATGCGATTATACTCTAATAGATTTTGGTTTCCATTTGACTGATAATTATCTTTTAATGAATTTGTATACATAGTAAATCTATACTATCAAATATCTTGACAACCACTCACTTTCAACCACTAAGATCCTTAATTACAAAATGGTCAATGTTATGTTTAGAGAGTGTATGCCTTGTGTAATTATTCCCATATGATTTTATGACTTGGAGAACATATATGGGATGAGTTAATATAGGCCTTCCAAAATTTTGAAGATTATGCAGGGATAAAGTGGAACCTATTATTATATAAAGCTACTTCAAACGTGTTTCCCAAAAAATAGAATGCATGTTACTCCAATAAATGGAGGAGTATATAGAGGATGTCACTAATTTCTTAATATTATATTGGTATTCCCTTTTTAGGGATTTATCACATTATGATAATCATTCTAATTTTATGGTCCTGGTCACCCTATAATATTCTAAAATTACTTTAATCCTAGTAATATAATCATGAGAATAGAAGATAATATCCTTATATTGAATTCCAGACACATTTTTTTGGGAAGAAATACCTCTCCAAACATTTCTATAATCAACCAGGATATATTATCACTTATTAAAATAAATAATCATTAAGAATATAATTTCAGGACAACTTGGTGGTCAAATATTACCTATAGGTGTGCTTGAGAGGCCCTACTGTTTAATGTTTCCTATATATGGGAGACCCAATTACTTCATTACTGGAATTGTGAGTTTATCCATAAATTTTGGTATAATTTTTATTATTAAATTAAATATATTACACATTCATTTTCCCAATAGGGTTATACCAATAAAAATGGTCCTCCCTTGTGCATAATATGGGGACCAAACATGTGGTGTCTTCCACAATTTTATATTCAACATCTAATTTAATGGGATTGATCATATTAGGGGAGGAAACAAATTATGTTCCTAAATTCTTGTAAATGGTTATATATAGTATAATAACAATTAAAACCTCCACCTTGTGAAAATATGTCCCATAATAATTACTTTTTGAATTAGTGTCCCCAAAGACTAACCAAACAAATGATACCCTAAATACAAAAAGGGAACTTCATATAAGGTGATACTAAAATAATTCACATTCCAAAGGACCCATTATCATAATGAAATTATCTAGTACTAATAAAATACTCAACATGATATAAATTATAATAAACTCTACCATTATAAAATCTATTCCAAGTCAAATTAGATGAATCCCAAAAAATCCTTCCATTGATTCATAAAGTTTAGGAGAAACCTAATTCAGGTAAAATTACTAGATAAATCATCACTAAAAAGTGAGTCATGTCAAAAATAAATTTTAAATGAATTGGTTTAAAACAAAATATCATTCATATACTATCCCATTTCTTCTATTAAACATATAGTAGCATAAAAAATATATAAAGATCATATGTCTTACCTTCTACATAATATTTGAGAAATTGTTAATAGTTTTAATTAACAATCAGTATCATATGTTAGATACAAAATAATTTTACTCTTCTCAATGAGTGATGTATATAATTAAACCAAACTATTTATTCAATAATTGGTTTCCCAAAATACAAGATTCAACATGACCATCTCCATCATGCTTTTGTAGAAGGCATCATAACCAAATAAATCAATTTTTACGAGGACAACCATGTATATATTTCAGTATAGGGAAATTATTTGTTTCTTTAATCTGAACCACTTATTCATAAGTGGGAGGCAGCCAAGATTTTATCTCAACACAACTAATATAGTAAGAAAATAAAGGTATATGATGATGTGACATTTGATAGTATAATATGTTCAAGGGAAACTACTAATAGTTAATTCATAACAACTTATTATAGCTCAAATGGATAAAAAAGGTTATTATGGAAATGTTGAACTATTTATAGGATCCTCAAGGAATCTATTTATTTAAACAAAGTTTTTTATATGATATGTAATGTACTCATTAATGTCGTGTCACCATTTTTTAAGTTCCCCTCAACTGGAATTTGTTTCACGATAGGCACATACCAATCAATCCATCTTACCACATTAGCTTAAATATTGGATATGGAAGAAATGAGAGTATACAAATTATTTGTAGAGGTAGTTTAGGTGAATACATATTTTTTTTATGAAGGGTATTTTTTCCCAATAACCATAACCACCCATTCCCTGGGTGAAAACACGTGGCATCGCGAGTGGATACTCCTCCCTTATTGAAATTGGACTTTTAATAGCTAGTGGAACCCTCAAAAATTACTATTCAGATTGAGTATAATCTAAGTACCCATTTGAATGAATACATAAGGGAATTCCTATGTATCAAAATCCTTTTTTAATCACCTATAAAATCATAATACACCCACCCATAGTAGATGGTGAAATGTTATATGTGCAATAATGTTATGAAACACACGCTCTAACCAATTGATATAGTAAAACTAATACAACATATATGATAGTTATTATAATAATTATGAATCACTAAATACCACATATTTTTCTATCGAAATAACACCTTTCAGTTACACTTTATAATAAATTTTCATATATGAGATCAATGAGCTGTACTTATAAAAAAATTATTGGTTTTCATTTTTTATCTTCATTATATTGGTTATTTTTGATTAAAATATATGTTAATTTTGTTTAAAATAAAATAGTTTTAGTTTAGGGTGATTATTAATCAAACTTATCAATAATTTATTAAATCTATTGGAATTAAAATATCATGTTGAATAATTATTATGTCCATCTATTTTACTTTTTTGGAATTGAATAATGTAGTGGATTTAGCTACAAATTGTTAAAATAAAATACTTAAAGGATGTTTATAATTTATGATGGAAGATTAAAACTATATTTGGAGTCCAAAATATGATATGTTTGAGGCTAATAATATGTCACCTCAACAAAAAATACTTTTATAAAAACATACAATGTTTTTCTCTTCTTAGTATATTATACACTAGTCCCAACGACTCTATTTTTGGTCAACATATCCTAACATTTTTTCCTCACATTACTTAAATATTCCATTATGGTCCCACATCTTGGCATGAAAAAATATCCAATATCACAAAACCAATATGTTTTAGATGATATTATGTCAAAAATCCAACATATCCCCACAAACCTATTTATTATAGAAAGGCTTGATAATTTATTATGCACTAAGATGCTCTATTTTATGGAATTCGGAATTCCACAATTTCCTAACCTCAATCATTTATAAAAAATTAATTCTTAATGAATGTTTCATGAACTGAAAAAAATTATATAAACATAAAAAAAAGATTTTTACTAGATAAATCATTCCAATTGACCAATACAAATAATGGTAGAAGTATACATAAACTCATGTTGTTGAGGTGAAGGTTAGTAAATACATTTTTTATGCGGTTGTTGGTAAATTTTCCCAAATACAAGAACAAGGGTAAAAAAATATTCGATAATACTAATTACCTAACAAAACCAGGAGTGGGTACAACGAATGATCCATATACCCATTTATTATAAAACTGTTAGAATTATATTATTGGAACTAATACTAGGTTTACAATGTGTATTAAAAAAGAGATCACAATATATAATTGGATGAAACTACTAAATAAACAAGCTATGGAAGTGTCATCAACAGCATGTCTATCATATTATCAATATAAATTACAAAAAAATAATTTTTAGAATTAGATTTCATGATCTGATTTCTTACCTAGTTATTAATATTTTCTAATATAACATTTCCTTTTCATTCTAAATTTTTATTAAGTACTCATGATATCTCCATTTTATTCCAAATTCAATGTCTTTGGAAGTATTTTTTTATGTTTTTAGCACTGGTGATTAAAAATTTAATACTTGAGTTTAAAATAATACATCAATCAATTTTATTATATATTACTTTCCACTCCGTGATTTCATATTGTTATGATATGGGGATAGGTAAAAGTTTTCTCCATTTCTTATATATTATTTCGTCTATATATTTCATAGTAATAATTTAATCAATTCCATATCCATAATATCTACATAAAAAACTGATTGTGAAATAAATAGTATATGATTGTAATGAGGTAATCTAGATCTTCTAATGGTCTCCCCTTTTTGCAAGTATACCATGATTGAGGATGGAATAGGGATATATTAATTTATATCTATTAAATCTTAAAAAGTATACTATATTTTCCTGGGGGAAATGATTTTTTGGTATATAAAATTAAGACATCGATCTCCTTCTATTGGAATTAGGGGTGGCTAACATGAAATTATGAAACTAAGGGGGATAATCACAACAAAACACCTCAATTTTTACCCATCATATTCTAGTATTATAGAAAGGTGTGACCCATGAAGATCAAAAAAAATACATATTTGAAATATTCAACTTTCAATGATATCTTAGAGGCACCATTATTCTCATCTATTTCATTAAATAAACTTTTCATTTTTATTTGTTAAATAAAATTCATTGTTGCCTTCTTTCATACACCAAAAATGTCTTATCATCACTCTGATACATTACCATGAGTTATTATTTCAGCGTTATTGTTTTATGGGAAACTAAATATTCTTTTCTCTATGGTACCACTATCATAACATTCAATTAAATCAATTATTCTCTTAGTTAGTGAGTCTGAGACAAAAATCTCCTACCATAAGTCTCAAAATCCTTAGTACACCATTGAACTTCCTATATAATAATTATATTTTTATTATGAATCTATTAAATAACCATACAGACACACACACAAACACACACACATATATATATATCATACCATATATTATTTACATATGACCATTTATTACTAATTTTTTTAACAATTTCATGTTAAAGTCGCATTTTGGAAAATAACTGCTTTGTTTTTCATGTATGTTTTAATTTTTTATTTTTGGTAATATTAATTTTATAATGGTTCCATCATACCTATAATTTTAAACATGAAACAACTATAATATTTATTAATTATACTTATATTTATTGTGACCAAAAAACTTTTAGATAGAAAAATACATTCATCATTCATAGAGGCGGTATGTCATACACACACATTAAACTTGTTTCCATTTGGTCGTTGGATTGAATGAAATAAAGGTAAATAATATATTAATATTAAAGAATGATTTTTATGTCATTTATATCACAAATTTTCATTAAACGCATCCTCAATACCTTACATGAAATGTGTGAATGAAACACATTGCTTTGTGAGACAGTAGTCTATTGTACACACAAACGACATTATCACTTTCTCACAAAATAGAAATAATAATTAACATGAGATATATTGGTTAAAAATCATAATAAAATCATAAGTTCAATATATAAACAATTAAATCATTATTATATCAAATTTTGAAAGGATTCCACTTAAAGAAAATGACATTGGTTCAGGAGGTGGTAGTCCACCACAAACATGAATGATGATTTCATAACCTATAAGATAGAATAGGATTATTATTAAAGTTATTAAATTAAAATAATAACATATAATTATATGGAATTTATTTTGGTTATTATATCATCATGTTTTAATAATAATTTTAGGATTTGGAGGAAGAAATAAAATAAAATTATTGATCAGGGACATTGCCTCTTCAGCACAAAACTTCTTTTGGTTTCAACCCAATGGATTATGAGGTTTTATTTATTAAAAAAATGAGTCTTATAAGATTTTATGATATAATCAAGTAATTTATTGGTTTAGGTATTATATGAACTAAATTGTTTTGGATGTGTGGGGAGGATATGATGGGGTAACCTTTATTAGTGATGTGATTGGCACACTTTTTACTTTTGTAAAGAAAAGGGGTTTTCATGTTTTAAATAGGTCACAGGGATCCCAAAACGAAAATTATTGATCATAAAAGATATAATGAAGAAATATGTCTATCAAGTGGGTTTTGGATATGTTTTGGGTCATTTACAACCACTATATTTTTATTTTAATCCCCCTATAAACTCAATATTACTTTAATCACGATATATAATTTTCAGTGTTTTTTCAATTAATTATGGTCTACAATTAATTTGAACTTACTAGATAATATAAATATTATAATTAAAAATATAGAATCCATTTTTTAAGATTATACTCATAAAATTGAAAAATTATAATTTTAATTTAAACTCTTAGACACGATGCAAAAACAGGTTTCGAAAGAGAAAATGTTCAAAAGATTAAAAGTTATTTATATAAAATATATATATTAATATGATTAATTTTAATAAAATTCTATTCATAAATATATAATTGATATAATTTTTGTCTTAAAACCATCTTAAAATAATTTTTTAGTTTTTAAAATCTTTAAAATAAAAGGAATTTTTTTGAAAAACCATGATTTTTTACTATTCATTGAGAAATTTATCTTCTCAGAAAATTATAAAGAATAAACCCCAATATAGTTTGTTTATAATGATTAAAAAAATGAAATTTATTATAAAAAATAGATTTTAAAAAATTTATAATAATTTTTCTTAAAATAAGTGTGCAAAAGGGGAAAACTAACTTTTTTTTAAAATGTAGTTTTTATGTGTACAATTGGATTTACTTTTATCTCTAAAAAATAAGATACATAAGGTGAATGTTAATAAATTTATTTAATATATAATATGTGAATTTTATTAAAATCATCCACCAATTTTTTTTTATTTATTGAGGTAAAATACATTTCTGTGCAAAAAAATAGTAATTCCGAAAAAGATTTCCTTTATTTTAAAATTGTTTTTATTTTTATTTATAATTATTTGTACTCCAAATAATTCAATTTATATACATGTTAAAAGCATATATTTTTATAATTTATTTAATCATGTTCATACCTTATATTCCAACAACTAGTAGATAACTATCACTTTAAATAATAATATTTTAATTTTATGTCATGTTTTATTTAATCTCAATATTGAAAGTAATGCGAGATAAACTCAGTATTTGTAATAAACAAAGACAAACATAGTGTCTTATGTAATGAAAAATATCATAATGATTAAATTTATTTAGAAAATATATATTTCATAAAATCTCTAGCTAATATATTATGTACTCAAGTTTCCATTAGATTTTTATTAAAAAAAATGTCTTTATTTATCTATTCAGTCAAAATATAATTTTCTTCCATATCTGGGTTTTGTATAAAAATAAAAAATGTTTTTTATTTCTTCAAAATATTTTTAAATAACTTTTTACTAATGTTTTAAATTTTTAAAAATGAGTTAAAAGGAATCTACATTTTATTTTCTAAACAAGCCTCATTTGGATTTTATTGAAAATGTTAATGGAATATTTATTTTTATATGTATGAAAAAGGAATAGTGTACAAACATAATGAACATTTTTGATTAATATGTTCAATTATAATTTGTCAATGTTATTTTAAAACTAATGTATTTTCAAAATGTTTTATGTTTTCATTATTTTAAAAAAGGAAAAAATATTTTCATCAAGAAATGTTCCAAGGGATATTTCAAAAACATTTTCCATCTAGTATGACATCCTTTAATGTTACTTATACTTTATTTAGTATTTTATCCAAGAATTAAATTGTTATTATATCTCTAAATTTTTTATGTTTATGATGACATGATTCTTATGACACCCTCTTCTCTTTCCACAGGTTATAATATGATGAACTGATTATGATACCTATTTCTTTTCCATAGGATATATTATGATTAAATTTTTGTGAAGCTCATTTCTTTTCATTGGTTCTGAGATAATGAATGTTTTATGAATACCATTTATTTTTATAGGTTCTGATATGATTATTTTTTTATGATCTTATTTAAAAAATATTTATGATTTTCATTATGTGATTGGTGGGACCTATATCTACCTCCAATAGATTTGGTTAAGATTGATATATCATGATATAAACACTAATGGATAGAGAGTAAACCCAATTAAGTAAGGGAGTCTCTCTACTATGATATTATTGAGAGTGAACTATGACTCCTATGATTGTTTAGGGAGGGAACCCATTTTACTATAATATTATTTTCAATGATCCTTTAACTACTAAGGAAATATTTTTCTAGGATTATGTATATTCCATGCATTTATTCCTTATATTGATGTTTTATTCTCATAGTTTATGTTTTTTTTCATCCATTATGATTGATTTCTTATAAAATGACTTGATTTATTCTGTGACACAAGTTTATGATCTATGATATTCTTGGTATAGTATTCAAATGTTAATCTCATTTTATCATACCCTTATCCTCATGATATGTTGATATCCACTTTGTTTTCCATTACTGATCATTTGAACACACATATTATTATGTTTTGATTACGTAGTTTATGATAAAAGGTATTATTTATGATATGTCTAATAAGAGTTCTAGTTATGAAGAACATGGTGGGAGATGACATAGCTCACTTATAGACTAGTTATTTATATGTCCATGTTTCTAAAGTAATAATACCTAAATAGTTATGGCATGGATTGTTTTGTTATGTAATGAATATTAATCTATTAACATTTATTATTTATACATGAGACTTTTGGGACTTTATAGTTGGTATCATAGAAAGGATTAGTTAGCCTTTGTAAATTATGATGAGAAAAATTTAGTGAGATTCCTAAGGTTATCTATATGTATGAGTTAAAGTATAGGAAAATGTTCTAGAATTTTAGTAAAGGATATAGATGGTGGTTTATAAGAAATTACATCCAATTATGGATACTACAAGTGGTAGTGGCTCTAGAACATAGTTACTTGGGGGTAATGTCTTTTAAAATTGTGCATTGATCTGAAATCAATCATCACTAAGTGCATGAAAAAGGGCTTCGATGTACACCTGGTTTGACACTCCTGGGGGATATTCTTTAGAAATTCAAAAAATAATTATAAACCATCATAAAGAATTTAAACAGATGATGACTACAATTGACTTTGGATATACCAAATATATTATATATGAATAATAATGTTTCATTATTTAGATATCCTATGAGTGATATTTCTTTATTATGTGTTTCCCTGATATTATTATTGTTGTTTAATCTATTATTTTTTGTTTTAGAATATAGTTGGAACCTAAATGAATCATGCTAATACAGAGTGATATAGAAAATGAATATATTTTCCTCCTCATCATCCAAAGGTATTGGGAGTTTGAAATAAAAATATCATTTCCATGATCACACAACATTATGAAGCAATGAATCGTGTTGAACATCAAAACGACCATAGGAGGTAACAACATTCTGTTGTGTCCTTTTTGAAGCGATGTCCATTATCATTAAGTGGTTCAATTGATCTTCTAGTTGATGATTAATGGATCAGTACCAATGAAAATATATTTTCCATTTTCCAATTTTTAAAACATGAAAAATTTATTTTGGATATTTATTGTTTAGAAGGTTAAGTGGATAAATGGTGTAATCTTATCAAGAATAAAACAAAACATGAAGAAATTGAATCTATGGAGTTAGATGAATTTAAGAAATTATTTTTCAATAATTAATTCCCATGTATTCTTAATTTAAAAATTGATAAGGAATTCCTTGAGAAAATGAAAATGGACGATGAGTATTTTGGTACCGATGATTAAAATTTTATAGGGCTTGTGAGGTACATTTCCCGCATTATCATCCAACATAAAAGTAAGGTTGATCGATTCTTTTGTATCTTAAACTCAATTATATGAAGGCTTTTAGTCATAATGGAATTCATTATATATGAAAAAATCATTATATGATCTCTAAATGTGGTAATAGAGGTTGGAGTTACCCATAAATCTCATTGTTTTGAAAATAAAAGGAAGATATAGTTTAAAAAACTCGAATACCCATGGAGGAAAGAATATTATATTTCCTTCATTACCAATGTGTGGAAGGAAACATAGAGTGAATTTTATTAAATGTAATGGTAAATTTTTTAATTGGAAAAATGAATGTCTTTGTGAAATTGAATGATGATGTGCTGGGAATAAGTTAACTAATTATTAAAAATAAACGGAAGGCAATATAGAAATCACCACACATACTCTAGTGTAACAAAAGTAAGGAGTATGGGAATTATGCTTACCAGTGGCCAAATATTAATTATAATAATGATGATCAATTTTTGTAGCCTTTTAAGTCAAGATAAATAGGGAAATCTCATGTGATCATAGTTTCTAACAAGGGGTGTGATAAGTATGTGGTGGAATGTACACATATTATCCACTATAGAACATATAATATGTTATTTGACTATAGATATACTCATTATTTTATATCGTAATAATTTTATAAGGGTATCAATATTCCACAAAAACTATTAGATGTAGATGTAGAAGTGATAAAACACTAATGGTATGATGATGTCATATCAAGTACTAGATTCCTCTTCAGTTGAAGTTTGTAAGAATGTTCTTCCTGAAAATATTTTCATTATACCAATGATTTAATTTGATTTTATCATCGTAATGGATTTTAATTTATCTATATAAATATCACATTAAATTTTTTATAAAGGGATGTCATGTTTAATATTCCATCCCATCCTATGATCATCTATTAGTGCAATGATATCTATGAACTTATGATGGAAATGAAATTCATTGTATGGGTTTTTATTCCTATTCAAGAGGGTATATGATATTATATAGTTGGGGATAAAATCAACATCATTCATTGGAGTTTATTTATTTATTTATAGAACATTTTTCAAATTTACACTAAAATGTGAAAATGAGTTCTCAAAAAACTGAAACATGGTTCCATTCCTATTTCAAATACTCCCTATATAATGGACCTGGATAATTTATTGTAATTGAAGAAACTAATCATGATGAACCTGGACATGGGATTGATTCATCCATGTTTAGGGTGAACCTATTTTTTTTGTTAAAAAGAAATATGGGCTGGCATAACTCTTCATTTATTATCTTGAGATGAACAAGATAAGGATAAAAAAGTATCATATACCCTGTATTTATGACCTATTTGATCAACTTCATGGAGTTCAATAATTTTCCAAGTTTGACCTTAAATATGGATTTTGTTAATTGAGGGTCAGAAGTAAGATATACCCAGTAAAACAGTCAATACAAGGTATATAAACTATTAATACATATGATGTCACTCAATATTACAAATTACTCTTATATATTTATGGATTTAATGACTGGTGTCTCTAGAGATTACCTTCATCAGTTTATAAAAGATATTATTATCTACTCAAAGATATATTAATATAATGGATATAAATTTATAATTTTACTAAGGACCCCATGTAATGATAAACTATATGAAAAATTTACAAAAAATGGAATTTTGGATATAAAAGGTTTCATTTTTGGGTCATATAATCTTAGGAGAGTATATATTATTAGATCTATCAAATATGGATTCTATTGAATGTTGGATTATACCAACCAAGGTAAGTGATATATATATTTTACTTGTTTTATCTATTTATTCTTAACATTTTATAGAGAATTTCTCATTATTGTCTAATTTACACACCATGTGAACTCAAAGGGGACCCAAGTTCCTCTAGACAGATTAATGTGAGGTAAATTTCATGAAATTCCAGAGAAAGTATGTTATCAAACCTATAATTACATTACCCTATAGTGGATAAGGTTTTAAATATATATTTATTCATACAATAAGGGACTAGGATTTGTTCTTATGCATAATGACATGGTTATAGCTTATGCATCATTATAATTGATGGTTCATGAGAAAAATTACTCAACTCTTGATTTGGAGTAATCTACAATAATTTTTGTATTAAATATATAGAGTCATTATATTTATTAAAAAACATTTAAATATATACAAATAATTTTTTTTGATGTATATATTCACACAAATGGAGTTGAAAATGAACAAGATAAATTGGTTTCGGAATACTAAAGGATGTACTAACTTCATATCTTTCTCAACTGAATGTTTAATCGTCTATCCATGTGAAGATTAAAGATGTGTAGAATGAATTTATAGAGATGAAAAAGAATGATATCAATGTTCTTGAGTTTAAACTTGATCATGATGGACTTATAAGGATCTGAAAAAATGTTTGTGTTCCATCCATACCATATCTGATGTAAGAGTTGTTAGAAGATTCTCATAGATCTCCATTATCTATTCATCCTGGAATTAGGATGATATATAGGGATTTGAAATATTATTTCTAGTGGAATAGAATTAAGAGAGATACCAGAGATTTTTCATTTCAATTCTCCAAAATGTCTTCATGTTAAGGGTATTAGACAAAATTATAGGGGGTGATACATCCATTACCGATACAAAAATCGAAATGGGAAAACATCACCTAGTATTTTTTCATCAGACTCCCCAAAACATCTATGGTCATAATGTTATATGGTTTTTAGTTTATATCCTTAAAAATTCAATGCATATCATAACTATTAGATAATATTTCTATTTGTATCATATTTATAGTATATCAATTAACTAATTGGTATGGTTTCCTGGATTAATAAATTTAATTGTACCTAATAGTGATCTGAGTATTACCTAGAAGTTCAGGAATTTCTTTAACAATATGTTGATACAGAGTTAAGTCTTAACACTTTTTTTCATCCAAATATAGATTTCCAAACCGAGAGAATAATTTAAACTATAGAGGATATGTTGATATATTTTTCTATGGATTTTAATGGTGGTTGTGATCAACACCTTCCTCTAGCGATGTTTTCCTATAAAAATAGACTTTACTTGAGAATTCATGTGAATATATATGAAACAATCAATCAAAAGAAGTATAAAACTCGAACATACTAAAATTAAGTTGTAGAATAAAGATATTGGGACCTGACATAGCTAAATAAATGGATTAAAACAATTCAACGTTATATAAGCATCACACATATTTGGTAGAAAATTCTTGTTGGAAATCATTGACATGGTTTGGAATTTGAAGTTGGCGAAAAGGTGTTTCAAAAAATTTATCAATGAAAAAAGGGAATGATATTTGGAAATAATTGAAAACTAATCCCTTTGTATGTAGGTCCCTTTTAAATTATTCATCATATTAGGATGGTATCCTATTAGTTGGTGCTTCCACCAAACCTCCCTCAAGTTCATGATATGTTCCACACATCACTCTTAAAGAAGTACATACCAGACCATTCACATGTACTAAACTCATAGTTCATACTACTATTGAAAATTGTTATTAATAGGAAAAAATTATGGGGATTTTTGATTTAATAGAGAATGTTCTAAAAAGTAAGACCATTCACCTGGTCACAATTTTATAACCAAACCCCAAATTTGAGGAAGCTATATAGAAACATTAGGATTTGATGTTGTAGAATTATCCCCATCTGTTTATATCAAAGTGATGGAATTTCAATGGAAAAATCATTTTTAGGTGGGTAAAATGTAAAACATATTGATTTTATGAACTATTTTTTCAGGTAAATTAAATTTCTTCAATAGCTTATGTTACACGCAACACTAAATTTTAATGAACCACGACAAACTATTAATATTATTATTTAGTCATGAATATTATTACATAACTATTAAAAATTGTAGAAAGAATAGGACTATCACATTTTAAATATTAACTATAATGGTTTTATATATAAAAACATATTGATAAAAAAGTTGAAAATTTCAGTAAATTCATTTTATGTTTCAAAAATAAGATTTTTTTTAAAAAAATATTTCATTTTGTAAATAATAATAAAAATAATTTTTGAAAATTTTAGAAAATAAATTTTATTAAATAAAAATAATTTTTTAAATCATCATGTCTGAAATAGTTTACTGCAAATTTTAATTATTTTTTTAAAAAGATTAATTTTTTGATGAATAGTGAAAAATACAGGGTTTTATTGAAACTTCATTTTTATTTAATGAATAAAAAATGTTACTTTCTATTTAAAAATTGGTTTAAAAGTAATATTAGTTAAATAATATTTTAATTAATCTAATTTAGTCCATTTGAATAATTTTCATATTGAATTTTTACAAAAAATTTGCTTTATACTTTTAAACATTTCTCTTTGAAAAACCTCTTTCTCATCGCATCTGTGAGTTTAATTTTAAATTAAAAATTAAAAATTAATTACAATTGATATATAAAAATTTATTACATATTTTTAATTAGAAAAAATGATATTATAAAATAATTTTGACATTATTTTTGGTCAAAATGAATAGTAAATAAATAAAAATTAATTATTGTTGATAAGTTTAAAACATGTTAACCTGGGGTTAAACTAAACATATAAGTTATAAATAACATATAATCATATCCAACTCCCATTCTATAAAAATATTTAAACCATTTCACCATTTAGGTTCAATAATGATCCATTTTGGATCCTTTTTTCATGTGAAAAACATGGCCACACATTATTCTATTCCATAATACCAGCTATATCATCTCCCCTACTAATAAATGGCCTGACTGTATCCTCTCAACCACACACATAAAAAAAATTATTTAAGATGATTCCTACCTACATATCTTCCTTACATCCTTCCCTATATCCTAGAGTGAATTGGAAGATCATAAATCCAATCTTTGAATAATTTATATTAAACTTAAATAGGTTCTCTGATGAAGAGGAAATTCTTTTAACTATGTGTTTTTGTTTTATTTCAGCTTCTTATAACCCATTAAAATATTATTCAATTATGCTGATATGAAAGAACAAATATATACCATATATTTATATTTTATTATGTTAATTTAATAACCTATATCTATCTCCACCTCCCCCAAATGGGAAACGAAACAACCGACCATTTGTATGGAATACTGCCACCTTACGAAAAGATGTTATTCATTTTACATAACTATATCTCACATGTATATGTAACGATGGAATAAATGTTTATATATTATATTTATGCTATTATCATAACTCTATAATTGTTATATCACAAATAATCTCTTACTTTCCATTCTATGGGAATATGATAACGTCACTCGTGCGTATGGTGGACTACCACCTCACGATGTGATGTGATTCGTTCAAGTATTACATGGAAGATAATAAGTATGGTGTTTTAATAGTGCTTTTTGTAGACCCAAATATGCAGTAATATTTATTACCATATCATGCGTACAGTTATATATACATGATGTATACTTACTATTATATTGTAGATATTTGTGTGTCCACTATTTAAAAGGTATTGTCCGTAGATTAATTATTTTATAAAAAGGTTATAGAAGATCCCATGTTAAAAAGAGAACCTAATGATACTATTAAATTAATCTTAAATAATGTTCTCATGGTCTAGATACATCCTAATGACTATACATAGTATATGTTTGACAATCTGGTGATGGGGGCGCATAAGCATTGAGACTTATCCTCATGAAGTTTGCAATTGGTGATCTATTCTAGTCAGATCATGAGGACTAATCATCCAACAGGAACACCACATGTTTTTTGTGCCATTGGATGTTCATATACATGGACATGTGTAACAATATCTTGAATTGATATCATTTCTAATTTGTTAAATTTTATTGTGTTCTTTGATGTATGGAAATAATAATGATACTGAAATCCTGATAAGGTAGCTTGTGTTGGGTGAATTATTGGTGGTATGGAATTGGTTGAATGTTCAAGAAAGGATTTTCCAATTCTAGGTTAATTAAGTAATATATCTTAGGCCTCATTTATTAGGATGGTAGTACCATCATAAATCCATGTTCATGTCATTTTCGGGTAAATCTATCAAGTTTGATCGACAAATAATAAAGAAGGAAAAGGACGATGATATAGGTGTGTGTCATGCTTTATGAGGTATTGAAGGGAAATAGATTATATTACATAGTGCATTTTTGTAGGTCAGTTTTCATTGATATAACTATCCTTATCTCTTTATGGGAAATGATTGGTTGCTAGATCCCACTCTTGGACTCTGAATAGTATTCACTACTGTCGAGATAAGTTCATATAGGGTCAAAAACAATAGTGTATTCATGAATCTTACCTATTCATTTGAATAGGTATATAAGACCTGGTGGGTCCAAAATGAGGTCCAGGATTTTTAAAAAGATTAATGACCACCAATGTAACAAATAAATTAATATTATTCATGTTATGATTAATTTCCACTAAATTTATTTATTAAATTTATTTACCATTTTTAAAGAAAATACATGGAAATATTATTTGAATGAATATTATTTTAAAATATTAAGGGTTCATTTAATATTTACAAGAATTTCTAGTTGAGTTAATGGATTAAGTATTATCACATAAAATATTTATTATATTACTAGAAGGTGATAGGAATAATAAATGATATTTATGACTCGACGTAGTATTCAAAATATCATTTATATAGAGTGTTAATTATTTGGGGTGCTAGAAATGAAATTATGGGTAATTACCTAACACACTATAAATAGAAGGAGAAGTACTCTCCAATAATATTTTTCATGGAGAGATCTTTTTTATATTCTCTATCCTCCCACACTTTTTAGAGAGATAAGATCTCGATCCAAGAGATCAGATCGAGCTCTGTCTCATGCATTATAGGATAGAAAATGTGTTGATCGTTGGAGAATCTAAGAAATCATTGGATCTTCATGATATCACCTAGAGATCAATGATCGGATATCCTATAGCTTGCTGAAGTATGTTTGGACAATCCAAAGGAATTCAACATCAAATTATTTGAGCAGTTATTACTGACAATGAGCAGACATCTAGAAAATCTTTAGACCTAACTAGGTATTTTATGTTTTTATTTAATTTCTTAGATTTACTCATTCTTAGATCCTTAGGCTTATACTGAAAATCATTTCACCAACGATGACGAAGTTATGTGGATTTTCAGTAGAAATTTTTAGAAATCACACTTTTGGGGGCTTACACTTAATGTATGATATCTTCAATTGCAATCAGAGGGACACAATATGATTTTTAGTCAAAAAGAATTAAATATTACTTAAATATTTTAGAGGGCATCGTTCAGGTCCCAACACTGCTGATGATGGTTCAATCCAATCTAGGATGGCCAAGTTGTGGTAAACTAATCTCTTGAACATATATTGAACATAATTTATGGGTTTAAATTTAAGAACATATATATATATATATATATATAATATGTTAATTTTTACAAAAAACTATTTATGTGAGCAAATTGTAGTGAACCATTTTATTCTCCTCCTCCAATGGCTGGAAGGACTTTATTTTTTTATTGATTATGATAATCCACCTTTCAAGGGGAGATGTGGAAACCTTACAAGGCCCCTAGGCGTAAGTATTACATGTCCTGTAGGCCTTAGAAGAATTAAATTTCCCATAGGCTTCAAACATTACATACAACACAGACTAACTACTAGGAACTACTCCTCCCCAGCATCTTCATCGTGAAATCATCATGAACCATTTTATTCTGGCTGATGTTACCCTGGCTAGAATACTCACTGGATAATACCTTCAATGTTGAAATTTATTTCAAAAAATAATATTAAAATTATTATAATAATTATTTAATAATTATATAAATATTTTCTTAAGAGTCTTTTTCTTTCATTGATAAAACCAAATTTGATAAAAACAAATAGGATGGTTGTGAGAGATTTTCAAAAGTATAGAAGAAAAAAGGATGGTTGTCGATGTGACTAGCTGAATAAACAAAAAAATGGGGGAAGGAATAATTTTTTCCTCGAGTGGGACTCCCTTGAATTTCCCACTACTCTTGAAACCACTACTACTCCCACATAGTCCAAATTATCCCTTCCCACTATGATCTTCTATAGGGAGTACAACCACCCCATGCTCCCCTTAAGAAAACTACCTACCATCCTACGCATCACCTTTCCAAACAGACCTGAAGCCACCCAGTCCTCTTCCAAACTCCATTGAATGGCCCCACCCTCTTATTAAACCTTTCTCCAAAGAAAATAGACACTATCCTCAGCATCCCCACCTGTAACTCCCCACATTGGCCTTCTCCTAGATCTTGAAAAGCCTATCCAAACCCCCCTCAGATCCAAATAAGGTCGTCGGCCTTCAGAACTCTCGCCGCACCACAATGAGATCCTATCTTCCCCTTTTTCCAGCATCGAGAAAACCATTGCTTGATAATCTATATCTGGTGATCTATATCGTGTGACCCTTCCAGGTTCTTCTTAAAACAAATCGAGCTTCCTTTATCAATCTAGACATTGCCACCTCTTTCCAATTGTAGCATCACCTTGACCAGCCTCTAATTCATCCAATCCTATGTGGCCAAGTTTTCTGGCCACTTTCTCATTTGGAAGAAAGGCCTTCTATCATCATCATCACCAACCCCATGAATTCCTCCTTCTTCAGCTATCATTAATCCACTTCTACAAATCATAGTCATTGCAAGAATGAGATAACCCCAGTTATGTTCAGTTTCACCTGATCCATCCCAAAAATGGTTCTGGGTAGTTCTGCCCATCCCAAAACTCCTCTAGGTTGGACAACTTGGCCCAAAACACCCATGAAAATGGTCTACAAGTCCCAGAATGTCCTTCATGGTTTCAAACCTATCCGAATAGGCCATTCTTGGGGTTTTTGGGGCCTAGTTAATTTTTAAATAATTACAAATTAAAGAACTTATATAATTTAATTTTTGTTTGAAATTTTGTTAATTAAATATAAATTTACGGTTTAGAAATTAATTCTATTACTGTAGGTTAGATAAATTTTTTTTATGTGTTAATATTAAATTAATGTATAAATTTATGTTTTTATTTTAAAATTAAATTAATATCAGGACCGAATAATGTAAATATTGAATACAACTAACTGTTAATTATAACTCAATAAAAACACCCTCGATTATAATTTAATCCATGTATAATTTTAATTATGAATTAAATTTTATATACAAGAGTTTAATGCATATAAGACTATTCATTAGCCTATGATTTACCAATTCTTTTCTGGTGACTGTTTAATTCTTTAATTTAATTATTGAAATGGATGTTTGTAATAATTAGATTAATTAAAAGATGATATGTGTGTAATTTAAGTGTCATTATATATATAAGAGATTATGTATCCATTTTCCATAGGTGTATTTTATATTCCCTAATAACCCCTCATTTTCATGTGAGAATTACAGTATAATGACAATGATGAGTTGTGATTCATATCACATCAAGCTATTGTGATGCACTGGACATGAATTAGAGGTACTGGATGGGAAGGAACTTTAATTCGAGTCGTTAAAGACCCAACTCAAGGTATTTCTTCGGGGGTGTAGGTTGAACCATTATTCACTCAGTGGATCAAAAATTAGTATCGTCTCATGATCATTTTATCATTTTATTTTTTATGGTTAATTATTATTTTTATGTGTGGTTTATACCTGATCACATAGAATAATAAAGAAGCATGCTTAGATGAAATGACCTTGTGACGCGATACATTTTTCAATTTAATTTATAGTCAAATGTTAGTGTTATCACATATTAAATTCATATAATATTGAAAATGATTTCTTTTGAAATTAAAAATAATAAAACCCTCAGTGAAAAAATAAGTCATAACCACCTTCTATCATTCAAATTTGGACAAAACCGGGTGTTTGGGGTGCCAGATGAGCCATAGTAGGGGGTTCCTCTTACTCATAGGGAGTTCACATGAGAGTGGTGGGTTGGATTAACTAAAGTGGTTTTAAGGATTATCTTTAGCTAACTTTATATCATTTTAGAGGAAATAATTGTGTAAATCAATTATGATTTTAGATGTTGATACATCACTCAATAGATCAAGGAACCACGAGTTAATGAAGTTTTCTAGTCAAATGCCTGCCCTAAACCCTCCTAGTAGTGGAATAACCATAGTTTTTTGTCTATGAGTTGAGGTTTTGGGATCCTTTCAACTGGAATAGTTAATGGATAGAGTATTCCAATTATATTAGAGAGGGTTCCTAGAATTCGATAAAACAATGGGAGAAATTTAATGATTTAATTCATCAATCAAAATGTCTATGTCGATAATCATGATAAGAAGTACTAATTTGAAAGAATTTTATTCTTCTAGAAATATAGAAAGTTACTAAACAATAAATAATATGATAAATAATGGAAAAAGTAAATTTAAACATCAATAGGATTTTCCAAGTGTTGTAAAGGTTCTTCTGTATAATATGCAGAACTAGAAATTCCGGGTGCTAGTTTCATTAATACCTATTTAGCCACATCAGAAAGAAAGGGTGTATGTTTTCTTACAGGGGAATCATGTATAGAGAATATTATGGTTATATAATTATGATATCGTCAATGTATGATTTCATTTGTGTTCACTACATCCGGACATGTGTTTTCTCATCTTTGAAAATATTATGAGGAGAAAGAGAAGTGATATTTGATTGGGTGAAAAATTAGACTGGATTTGTGTAAAAATGAAAGGTGGATCACAATCATTCAAGGAATCCAAATATTACACCATATTACTCTAGTTTAATTTATGTTAACAAAATAAAAAGGATGTAGTAAAGGCATCATTACCTTTTTGGTTAAAATTTGCATTTAAAAACATAAAATAATGTTTAATAATTAATTCTTATGGTGACAGAATAGAAAGAAAATGTAAAAAAGGTAATGGAATGTTTTATGCATAGGTAAAATTCAAAACATAAATTAATTAAATGTGGTTGGTTATTTAATGGGTGGTTATTTTCATTTTATAACATGAAATGACTCTATATAAGTTTAATCGCAACGAACTGAATTAAAAATGAAATTTACCGCTTCTTCTTTAGGAATATTCATCAAATAAAAGTAATGTTTCAATCTTAATTATTGGGTATTACATAAAATATTTTCAACACATATGTGTCTTGAAATATAGTAGACATGTAAGTAGATAAACATTACAATATGTAAGGTGTAATCTTCAATCAGCTGAGAAATGGTGATTCTAATGTTTGTGGGGAGAAAAAAGTAACTTCTATATTTCCATGTGAATGATTCTTATAAAACTATCATTGAGTATAACCAAAATATTTATCTCAAGTGTCCTTTGGACATAAAAAGACATTATTCCAAGTTCAAGAATGAATTGAGTTTTTGTTGTATCATACTCAACAAATAGTTCTATAATACTTGAATAATAAGTAATAAGTGGTGAATATAAGATGTAAAACTCATTTATCCAGTTGTGTAAAAACAATATTTTTCAAGAAAAATTAAAAGTACACACCCAAGACACACCCATTATAGTATTTATACTCATCCGATCTAAACACCTTATATATGATCGATATATATAGATAGTTTTTGAAAAAGGAACCTTTAGAAATAACAGAAAGCCAGAAGGATTATGGAACTAGTTCAATAAGAGAGCATAGACTATTCTTAGGGAATTCTAGTGGTAAATATACTTCAGTTTATTTTTAAAATGTATTTTGAAATTTGAATGTGATGTATGAGATTTTCATGGTCAGAGGATATGAGTTTCTTTAGGATGAAATTCCCAATAATATCATGAAAATGGAATCCTTAATATAATGTAGCATGGAGTAATTCGTAAACACACATTACCTTATCCACATTAGATAATTTAGGTTAATATGAAGGATTGATGATAGAGTCTTACAAGTTATCATTGATAAAAAAGATGTAGCATCATAAAATTCCTAAATACACATTTTATACATCATAGTTATGATGTAAAGAATATAAATGTTATAACTTGTAGTAACTTCCATTATATTTCATGACATACGTTGAAAATAAAGGTGATATCCCATAACCAAATTCCTACTATAATGAAAATTGATATCATATGAGTCATAGTATTATCAAAATCCATTATGTCATAATACATGTGTTTATATGAAAAGAGTATTCAGGATTATAAAAAAATATTCATCAAGATAAATGAAATGTGTATCTATAGTAATTATCTTAAGGGTTGCTTGTGATATTAAATAAATCTTTTGATAGAATGGTCATAATCAAGTTATAGACAACATTTATATAAAAGGGTTCACATATCTTTTGAGATAGTGTGAAACATACTGACTTGGGTTTAATCAATTATAGAGATGCACATGTAGTTGGAATAGGAACTAGTTCCATAAGTGCATGTGGAACATGAATGTTCCATAGACACAAATTTCATAGAAGGGATAAAGCTGTGGTAATGGTTTTGTATTTACTAAAGTTGGTGGCATGTTATTTATTGAGAACAATAATTCCATAAAGTAAGAAGTATTTTTCAATAAACATGTATTGGAAGGACTATTTAAATTAAATAACGGATTCCATGTATCAAAATGAAAAAGGATTATTATTATGAATACTATGGTGGGTATTCAAGTGATATGATACCTGTATGGTACATGTGTGATACCAATAAGGATTTCATGGCTATACCAAGTCATTATTCTTAAATCCATTAGAATTTTACTCATCCAAGATACTTTATATGATCATTTTTTGAGCATAGGATTTCATGACCACAAATCTTGGAAGGTTTCTATATGATTAATCCATAAGGGTATGGTCTAAACACATAATTTTAATAAAGGTTTCATGTTATTGAAATCCAATATTGGGTTTAATTAGGCAGCAATATCATCGAATATTCATTTGTAATGAATCATTTACATGTTTATATGAGAGGTAAGTGTGAGTGCCACTATTTTCCAATTATAAATTTCTAGAAACATATTGAAAAAAACCATTGGTCTTAGAGTTAGTAAATACTTGGATGAAGTATATTCTACAATGATTAACATAATGTAGAAACCTAAGTTAAAGGAAATAGGATCTATGTAGGTATATCTAACGATTTCGTGGACCTCGTAAATCGTTCATATAGTGACATGGAATTGGAAAATAATAGTTTGAATAATTCAAGATATAATTATTTCTAGTGTCACATGGAATATATCCCTCTAGGTTGACATTTTCGGTACGGGGGATTAGATTATTGTGGTGAGTAAAAATATATATGCTTAAGTGATAAATTAATCATGTGTTCACTGATATGTAAAAAAATTGACATTTCCATTATATTATTCATACTAGGAATATATTAGTAATTTCCATGAGCACTATCAAGGAATTAGTTATAACTATCCATTTTTACTTCAAAAATTACAAATAATACGTTCCTGATATATGGAGAAGAAATGTTATTATTTTTCTGGCTACACAAACAAATCTTACATTATATCAATAAGATATTATATTTTAGTTAAGATTAGGTGATGGGCTATACAGTATCATATATGCCAGTGGAATCCATACATAAAAATAATGATTACGTTCCAACTTCTGAGGTAGCTAAGAAGTAGTTAATATATGTAATAATTTTTTTTCAAGTTCTTAGAATCTCACTTAGTATGTAAATAATTATCATAATGTAAATTATGATATTATTACTAACAATGATGTCATGTTTTAGCATTAAAAAATGGATATAATTGAGGATACCATCTCTTGAGTAGTTTTACTCAAGGAGATGAGGATGTATATAATAGAATAACCAAATAGTATACACATGGAAAAACCAGAAACTAATGTCTTGACTTAGTAGAAACATGATTTTTATCATGTGGCAGCTAACCTGTTTTGTTAGAAAGTTGGATCTAGTGAAAGTGAGTGTTGTAATAGTGGTTTCCCTATACCCAACTATGATGTACTTCTAATTATCATATCATATTTATAATTTTACATAAATGATGTATACTTACAATTATAGTGTATATATATTTCTATGTACACTATTTAAATGGTCATTTATATAGATTATGTTTTTTATAAAATGGTTATATAATATCCCATGATATAATGTGAACCTTAAGATATTATGACATTAATCTTAAATAGAGGTCATATGGTCTAAATACATTGTACTGGCTGGGCATAATAGATGTTTGACAATCAGGTGATGTGGGCTCACAAGGACTGACACTTCTTCTCTTCAAGTTGACACATGGGGATCTCTTATAGAGAGATCATTACGAAAGTCAATCCAATAAGAACACCACATGTTTTGGGTTCTATTTTATGTTTCTCTATACAAACATGTGTAATGGTCTCTTGAATTTAGATAATTTTCCATGTGTTCCACTTGAACGTGTAATTTTATGCAAGGAAAAAAGAATGATAATAAAATCAGAGTGAGGTATCTTGTGTTGGGTGCATCAGTGATGCTATAAAATTTGTTGAATGGTCGAGAACAAATTTTTCTCTTCTATGTTAAGGAATTAATATTTTTTGGCCTCTTTGATCAGGATGGAACAACCTTCATAAGACCATGTTCATGGTATTCAAGGTTAAATCCATCCAGTTAGATAAAAAATAATAAATCAATAAAAGGATGATGAAATGGGTGTGTTTCTTTCATTATGATATATTAAAGACAAATATATTACATTACATAGTGTGTGTTCGTAGTTTGGTCGGCGTTACTATGACTATCCTTATCTCTTTAGGGTCCACAATGGGTTTCCAGATCCCGCTCTTGGTCTGTGAATAACATTTTGTACTATTGTGATAACGTCCAAGAGGGTCACACACAATTGAGTTTTCAATAATATTATCTATTCAGTTGAATATGTATATGGGACATTATGGGTCCCACCAATGGGGTTGGGGTTTTATCCAAGGACATATAATCACCAAAAAAATAAATCAATTAATTTTATTCAAGTCAACATAATTGGAATTGAATTTATTTATCAAATTTATTTACATGTTTTAAAGTATATACATGATAATATTATTTGAATTAATATTAGTTTAAAATATTCAAGGACTATTCAATATCTTTAGGTATTATAATTCAATTAATGGTGTGAGTTTAATCATTTAATATATTCATCAAATTACAAGAAGCTAATAATAATAACAAATGTTATTTATGACTCAATATAGTAGTAAAAATATCATTTATATAGTGTGTTACTTTTTTGGTGATAGAAAGGAAATTCTGAGTATTTTCATAACACACCATAAATTGGAGGAAAATTTATCTTCAAAGATATTATTCATGTCGAGCTAATTATGATATTATCTCTCCACTCATGCTTTCAATATGGATAATCTATTGATCCAGGATATTGAATTGATCTCTATCTCATGCCTCGCAAGTAATGCAATGTAATGATTATCAAATAATTGAAGGTGTCATATAATCTCCATGTTATAACCCATATCTAGATGATTGACGCTCCCTAGATTCTTGAATCAAGTGTGGATGATCTAGAGGAATTCGACATCGTATTCATCATGAAGCAATCACCAACGATGAGAATATGTCGAGTAAACCATAAAAAATAATAAGTTATTCTATGGTTTTAATTTTCTTCATTAAATTCCTTAATCTTATATCATTGGGATTATACCAGGCATTGTTTCTCCGATGATGACGAATTCATGTTGATCGTCGGTGGAAAAATTTTAAAACCCCACTTTTGGGGGCTTCAACTATGCATCTGGTATAATCATAAGGGTATAATCAAAGTAGATGATATATATGAGATAAAAAAATCTCTTTAATGGTAATATATTATTTTCCTTTCTTTCTTTTAATTTATTGAAAAAATTGAAATATGGTTCATGCATACACATGGTTTTCTGTCTCCATGAATGGTGTATTTTATTTTATATTTATAACATTTATAGATTACTATATATATATATATAGTGAATATATATGATATTTATACCATAGTTAACATTATGGAGATTATGGAATCATTATCCAATTAATTTGACCAAAAATAAAAATCAAAGAACATCTGATTAAACAATGTAGTTATTGCTCAAAACGTGACATTAACTAGGAATTGTTAATAAAAAGGTAATAAATGATCATAATTAAATCAAATATGGTTTGATATGTTTAATTTTTGGTCAATTGTAGATTAATAATAATCTTATATTTTTTATACAGGAGGTTTGAACATATATGAAATAAGTTGAGACTTAGGGTAAGGGGTTTTTGTCTCAATTTTCCCCCTTTGAGTCATATGTTATGTTATGCACCTATATTATTTTATGAGGTGTATATAAATCACCTATAACTTCTAATATCAAAAATTTATTTATTCTCATTATATTAGTTTCATTTAATGTTATTCTTTCATGGGGATTATGATTCAATGTTACCAATGTCATAACAGTTATATGTTACAATCCAATATTTTATCAATATTTTTCATGGTTATGATTGAAATTAAAAAATATTATTATATATCTCTCAATAAACCCATTTACTTTCATATACTAGGGTTATCATATAATACATGTTTTTCTTTAATTTTACTCTCTTTATGTCCTCAATAGTTTAAAATAATGATTTTAAATTTTTATTTATTTATCACTTCTGTCAAAACCCCATTTTCTTCCATATCGGTATTTTCTAAAAATGTTTTGACATTACCCATTGGATTTATTAAATAATTTTTTACCCATGATTTAAATATTGAAAAGATTTTTTAAAAAAAAATCTTCATGTCATTTTCGAGACAACTCATTTTGATTTAACCGAAAATGTAAAAGGAATAGTTGTTTTAACATATACAGAATGAATGGAATTTATTTTCATTATGTCCACTATTTTATTTGAATAGTTTTTATAAAATTGTAATGTTATTTTCAAAAAAAAATATTTTGAAATTTTTTTATGTATTAATTTTTTTTAGAGTGGGAAGGTTGTTTTCTTCAAGAAATGTTCCATGGGATCTTTCAAAATCATTTTTTTTTCTAAGATGAATTCCTTTTATGTTATTTATAATTTACTGGGTATATGATCCAAGTATAACATTATAATTCATACTATTAATGGTTTATGTTTATGATGACATGATTATAATGAAATCCACTTTTTTCTATGGGTTATGCTATTATGAAATATTGAAATGATTTTGATACCTATTTAATTTCCATGGGTTATTCTATAATGAAGTGTATATGAAACCCAATTATTTTCATTGGTTTTGATATTATGATTTTTTTTATAAATACCATTTCTTTTCATTGGTATCAATATGATGAATTTTTTACGATCTTTTGGAAAACATATGTATGATTTTCATTATTTTATAGGTGGTATGTATATCTCCCTCCTATTAATTGTGTAAGGATTGACATCACTTGAGAAAAATAGGACTTGAATGGGGATTGAACCGAATTCAGTAAGGGGATATATCTACTATTATATTATTGGGAGTGAACATTGACTACTATTATGGTTTGGCGAGTAGACCCATTACACTATTATTGTATTAGAAATGATCCTTGAACTACTATGCATATTATTTTATATTCATGTGTATTCCCGAAATGTATTCCTTATACCAATGCTTTGTTCTCAATGTTCACATTATATGATTCCATTATGATTCATGTCTTATGAAATGACATGATTTGTTCTATGAATCAGTTTTATGATATATGATATATAGGGTGTGGTTTTAAAATATTAATGTCATGTTATCATGCCCTTATTCTCGTGATATGTTTATATCTTTATTTTTTATCATTAATAAGCATGTGAGTTCACCCTTTCTCATGTTTACTTTCCCCAATTTACGATAATAGATATTATGTATGTTATGTCTAAGAATGGTGATAGTTATCAAGATCATAGTGGGAGATGACGTATCTCACTTATGGACCAGTCATTTATGTGTTCATGTTTATAGAGGCACTAGACCTAAACGATTATATTTCTGATTATTATGTTATGTAATGAATATCCATATATAAATATGTAATATTTATGTATGATAATTTAGGGTACTAATAAATAAACTAGGAAAAAATAGCCCAAAATACACCCAAGTCACACAACTCAACCATCAAGATAAGATAAAACACTTTCCACTCCATTTAGAGTATGCATAGAGATATGAATGAGGAATGGAATACCCATAAAAATAACCTATCTACCTCCACTCAAGGCCTCTCTAAGAATCATATATTAAATAACATGAAACATCAACCCAAATCAATCATATCTTTTAAATCAAATAAAACCATCCTAATTTCATACAAGGTGGAAAATCAAAAGTAAAATTCAATAAAAAAACATTGAAACATCTTCCTGTTTAAATATCCCTCCAATATAAGAAATCTAATAGATATAATATTCTATAATTTAATATCTTATGTTAAAATAAATATACTAGATTTGATAGTAATTGGTTTATTTTTAATTATGAAACACAATTTAGCTTTTTATAGTTATTATTTATTAAAAAATTCACCTCCCTTGAAAATATTTCAAAAAACATCTTGTTTAGATATTAAATAATTAATTGGTTTTAAAACAAGAACGCTTTCAAAATTCAAAAATAAATTTCCCATTTTTAAAATTGTTCCTAAAGGGAAAACCAATTTTATTTACAATCCCAAAGGATTAATTTTCAACAAAAAGTACTTATTACAAAATCTAATTCTCTTGTTAAAAAATAAAATGTTTTTTATTCCAAAATACTTTCAAAATTACATTTTGAAATCCATTACCTATAAAAATTCCCCAAATAATTAATTTAAAACAGTCCACAATTGTTAAAATATTTTTGCACACGAAACTTATCTTACAACATGCTTGTGAATATGATCACACTACAAGATTCAATCAAAATCCAATCTAATTAAATCTAAACATCTCAATAACCACCAAAATCATTTTTCCATTCTCAATAATCACACAATGAAATCTAAAAATAAAGGGTCAAAAAAATATAACCTTCTCAGTTGTGAAATCATGTCTTACTTGGATGCTTGGTTGAGGAGCCACATTCTAATCATGAAATAGTTCTAAAAAATATTCCGAAATCATCTTTTATGTCATATCATGGTTTATTGAGATACTCAATCCAACCTCATAGCCCTGATTATTTTATGTTTCATCCCAAAGAAACCAATGGGGACCCCTAGGGAATCATATACAATTCCAATGTGGATTAAAATATTCTAATCACATATAAAAATTCATCAAAATATACTCAAATTAAAACCAAAATCAAGACTTAAATCCCAACATCCCATGAAAAACTAAAGGCTCAATAAAATAAAGTGCTCATGAAATTATCCTTTCATCTACCACTCAAGTCCCGAGGATGATCCTAATCTCTATACTAACTAAACACACCCCAAATATTTTTATGGTTATCTGATTCCATTTTTTACATTAATCTACTGGGGTTTCCTTGAAACAAGCCACCTAATCCAACCCATGACATACCCATGTTGCATTTCTAGTCACCCCGATCTAAAAACTACTGTTATGACCATAAAACATAATTAATGGGATTGATTTCACCATTGTGATCCTAATAAACAACATAATATATCCTACTATAAATTTATAATGACACATTTATGTATCAAATGTCTACATGATCAAAAAAAGTATAAAAATAAGAAGATAAATTAAATCAAGGTATACAGTATAAGTATATAAAGAAAATCATGAACTGAATAGTAAAAAATAATAATATTCATATAAATAAATTGAAAGTGATCCAGAACATAAGGTTGATGCATAAACAACCCAAAGGGGAAAAAAATAGAACCCCAAAAAATTACTATTATACCTATTTGACCAATATCCTTAATCCACATCCCAGAAAAACCTACATAACCCAAAAATCTCAAACTAGAAGACCAAATCCAATTAAGAGGAAGTAAACCTTAAGAATTATATATACTAATGGTATATACAATGTGTGATTGAAACCAGTCCTGATAGGATTCCACCATGGAATAATTTCTATTTCATTAAAAATGTCAATTCATACATTTTAGTTTTAAAATAACATTTAAAAAATAGGTTTTACACATCATATATATATAATCCAATATTAAATAAATTACTATTTTAAAAAAACATCTTCTTCTATTTATCTTAAATGAAAATAATTAATTATAAAACCTTTTACTCGGTGCAATCCACTGTAACAAAATCGTCCATTTAGAAACCCGCCTATTAATCCACCTTATAAATACACTTTTCAAAACACTTTTAGAATCCATGTTATGAGACAAGTCATTATACAAGAATATAAAAATAAAGCACCAAGGAACCATATCATATGGAAAGTATGTAAGCAAGTAAGATTCATGGTTTCATGTGTTCCAATAAAAAACTATCATAAAAGAAATAAATTTCACTAATGATTATCATCAAAAATCAAGGTCAACTACTAAAAATAATTTCATGTTATTATTGATATACTCGGGTTTGAATCATATGCAGGACTGCCGATTCATTCCTACATCTTTAACTAATAGTATTCTCTTATTTAACCTCGTCTGTGGCAGTCCCATATGTCCTTTAATGAAATGGGTTATCAAGACCATATAATTAGAGAATATATTGTAATATCATCTCATCCCTCAGAAATATTCCTAGTATCCCCAAGTTAGTTAGAAAATAGGTGGTGGGAAGTCACATTCATCTATAAAACATAAGTAGTAAATCACAGATCACCTCAAAAAACCTTGTAAGAAACATAACCTTTCACATATCATACAAAATGAATTATACGGTGTTCCCCTCAGGCCATAATCCATGAAAAAATCAGTAAGTTATAATATGCCTCTCATGATATCTTCCACATAAAACGCAATAAACAATGGCTTTAAAGAGGGTCTCACATACCAATATAATTTGAAAACAATTCAAAAGTTAAAAGTAAGACATTACTAAAAAAAATTAATTGAAATTTATTTATATTCATTTGAAATTTTATTTCAAATGACTCTTTAAAATAAATCACATTAAATTAATTTTCAAATATTTTTCTAGAATAGTTCACCAAAGTTCATTGTAAATTTATCAAAAAATAATGTCACTTTTTCATTAAAACCCTCTAAAGGATAGAAATATCAATTTTAAATTTACATTAGGACCCATAAGTTGTTAAAAATGATTCTAAACCCCCTATTCCATTTCAAGTGAAACATTAAAACTATTGAGTCAATAAGGTATTCCTTATGACTTTTCCATTCCTTTCTGTTTTGAAAATCACAAACACCTTACACTTAACCAAATCGATATTTTACCTCTATAAGGAAAATTTCCTTACATAAGGAAATTTACCCTAACCAAGATTTCCTTAAACATATCAATATTTTTCTTAAGTTTAAAAATCAGATTCATACCTAAAACCTCAGAATCATATAATACATAGATATGAAGCATTCTGTTTTAGGATCCAAATTCTGGATATAAACTGCAATGAAGTTCCACTCCGATTTCTGGATATAAACTATAATGAAGTTCCATTCCGAATTCTGGATACAAACTCTAATGAAGTTACATTCTGAATTACAGATACAAACTCTAATGAAGTTCCATTCCGAATTCTGGATATAAACTCTAATGAAGGTCCATTCCGAATTCTGGATATGAACTCTCATATAGTTCCACTCTGGACTTCTATGAGTTCGACTCCGAACTTTTATTTGTTCGACTCCGAACATCTATCAGTTTGACTCTGAACTTCTATGATTTCAACTCCGAACTTCTATGAGTTGGACTCCAAACTTCTATGAGTTCAACTCCAAACTTTTATGAGTTCAAATCCAAACTTTTACTAGTTCGAATCCGAACTTATAAAAGTTCGACTCCAAACTCTGTAAGTTCAGATTCTGAACTCTGGTGAAACCAGACTCCAAATTTCCTTAGAAAATCAGACTCCATATTTTTACATAATTCAGGTTAAAAATTCATATAAAACAGAATCCGAATATCATTTTATTATAGACTCCAAATTCCATTTTTTTAGACTCTGAACTTTTATTTTCATACATTTTGAACTACAGTTTTTGATTATGCTTACACTCGTTTCATTGTAAAACGATGTTGTGTCTTTAGTTACACATGTTTTGTTATAAAAAGATTTCATCCATTCTGTTTCTAACTAACTGTTGGTTGAGTGACACATGTACAAGTACCTACGAAATTTTGGAAAAAATATGACTATTGGAGGAGGGAGCCGACCGTTCCAACCGAGCCTATAAATATGAGCTCATTTGAAAGAGCTCATAACAATGAACAAGTTGATCACTCTAGAGACAACACGTTGTTAAGGTGATTTCTAGAGAGAGAATATTTTCCTTCCATGTGACTACTAAACTACTTGTTCAGATTTCTTCATGCGACTCAAAATGTTGGTGATTACATTTGAGGGCTTTCGGGGATAGAAATACAGAGGTGATGACTACCTTGAAGTTCAAGGGCTTCCTTGCTGAGGAAGACAGAGGTTCCAACTACCTTGAAGTTGAGGGCTTGCAGGGATAACAAGACAGTGACTCCGATTTTCATATCGAGGGCTTACCCAGGTGTGGGTAAGACAGACTTGTTTGAATGTATAAATCAAGGGACCTTTATCCAAGGATGTTGGATAACTTTATCTTTTGGTTAAAAGAGTTATTGTTTGTTACTTGTAGTTTACAACTTGTTTTTCTGCTGAATTTTGTATTAATAAGGAATGTATAACATTATTATAATTCTTTACTTGTACTTTGATTTAGATAGATTCTATACACTTTAAGGTAGAATCCCATATTGTAAATTTTGGTTAAGTTTCATTTTCTGGATCCATATTTCTGGAAACGGTTTTTCAGAATCACTTTCCAGATTTAAGCATGTGTATAGAGCTAGAAGTTTGTAACATCAAACATTGTCCCAATATTTCAATTGGTGTTAGAGGTGTTGTGAATTTTCTTAGTTTAACTTTGTTAAACATTGATCTTTCCTTTTTTAATGAGATTTTATAGTTTACAATTCACCTCCCTATTGTATATTGAGCATCTACATCGTTATTTCAATCCTACAATTGGTATTAGAGGAGGTTTCTAAAATACATATACTCACATATATGTTTTTCTTGCTCAGTTTTTCATTGTTCTATTTTTTCCTTGCTTAGGAATATTTTCCTTGAATTCGAACTTTTGTTATTAATAAGTTTTTTATAGAAATATTTTTAAGATGGTAAGTTTAAATGTTGGTTCCATCGACAACCTAAATCCAACAAGACCTCCAATTTTTGATGGCAATGATTATGAGTATTGGAGAGATCGAATGAAGACTTTTGTTATCAATTATGGGGTAGATAACTTTGTTATGCTTACTGGAGGTTATCAAATTCTTAATAAGGAAGTTAGTGCTTTCACAAACCAAGAGAAGCATGATTATCAATTAAACTATATGGTACAAAATACTCTACTATGTTCAATTACTAGGAACATATATAGCCAAATTTCTTCTTGTGAAACAGATAACTGTATATGGTAGAAACTTGAAGTTACGTTTTTTGGTACATCTAAAGTGATTGAGACTAGAAGAGATATGTTGAGAGCTGAGTATCATGGTTTTAAATTTCCTTATGGATAACATATAAGCAAAGTACAACAAAGGTTTATGACTATCGTGAATAGTTTACATTCTATGGGAGAGAAAGGTCTGGATGATGAAGCTCTTGTGGATAAGATTATTGATATTATTCCCAATGAGTGGGAATCAAAGAGGACAGAAATTGAAGAGAACAAGAAGGTCACTCAAATTTCCTTATATGAACTGTTTGGAACTCTTCTCCAACATGAATCAAGGACGAAGAGATATGATGAAAACATCAAAAAGAAGAATGGGAATGCTATTGTGGATTTTACTACAACATAAAATAACATGAAAGAAAGGACTCCTGAGAGAGTATCTAGATCCAAGTCTAAGAAGGTAACTATCTAATATGAATCTAGTGAGAGTGAAGACTCAGAGAACGAGTTAGCAAATCTTGCTTGATGAATGAACAAGATAGTTGGACAAAGAGATTTCCAAACCAAGTATAAGAAGAAGGAAAGGAAATATAAGAGCGATTCAGAGGTCACATGCTATGAATGCAAGAGAAGTGGACACATACAACCTGATTTCCCTATGCTTAAAAAGAAAGAAAGAAAAGAGAGGCATTCTGAAAGGAACAAGAAGATGTTTTACAAAGTCAAAGCTAAGAAAAGTCTGAAATCTAATACTACTTGGAGTGCTAGCTGTAGAGACTCTTCAAAAAGGGAATCTTCATAATATGATTCATTAGCTCAGAAGAATATGGGATTTATTGCTAATACTTATTTTCCACATACATGCCTTATGGTCACGGTATGCTCTGCCGAGGCTTTAACAAATTTATCTCTTGATAAGAATTACTATTCTGAAAATAGTACTTCTAATGAAGATACATCAACCTCAGAAAATAAAGAACCTTCATATGAAGAAGTATCTCGATTTTCCAAGTTACATGAAGCAAAAAATTGTAAAATTTCTAAGAAATTAGACAAGGCAAATACTAGGGATGAAATTTTTACAAAAGAGATTTCAGATCTTTCTTTAGATCTTAAAGATAAAGAAGATCTTTTAGAAAAACATTCTAAAGACCTTGAGAAAATAATTCTGATAAGGAAGAACTTTCTAAAGATCTTTAGAATACTATTTTAAAGATTAAATTTTTTGAGGAAAAATATAACTCTAAGGAAATGATTCCTGAGGATAAGAATTTAGTCATTAGACTAAAATCTGAAATATTTTCTCTTAAGAAGCTTCATGAAAATTTACCTCTGGTAAGGAAGATTTTGAAAAGATGTATTCTTAAACTAAACCTCACAGAAACACTACTATAGTAGGTTATACTCACCAAAAACCAGTTTTCAAAATAAAAATACTTTGTTTCTTCTAGAGCCCTTTTTTCACTAAGTGTCAAAGTGGTAGGCATTGTAAGAAAAAATGTTCTTTGAATAGAGTTCAATCTCTTGGGTTTCAAAAAGCATATTTTTCTAAACAAATGTGGATACCCAGAATTTTATTGTCTAAAAATTCTGGTTCCAAGCAAGTCTGGATTCCAAAAACCTAACGTGTTTCTTATTTTCAGGAAAATAGGGAATGTACCAACAACAATACTTGGTACATGGATAGTTTATTTTCCCAGCACATGATTGGTAACAAAAACTATTTTGAAAATATTATCAAGACGAAAGGATGAAAAGTAACTTTTAGAGATAATGCTCAGGGAGAAATTGTTGGTATAGGTAACATTGTTCTTCTTGGAAAAACTTTTATTTCAAATTTTTTGTTTGTTAAGGGTCTTAAGCACAACCTCATTAGCATAAGTCAATTATATGATGAAGGATACCTTGTGAATTTTAGGAATGATAAGTGTTTAGTACACAATTCCAAGTAAGAGTTTATTCTCTCTCCCCATAGGCAAGACGATGTTTACACATTAAACATAGAATACCTTACGAGCCAAGACATACCTTTCCTAAGAGAAACATAAGATCATTCTTGGTTATGGCATAGAAGGTTAGGACACTATAAACTTAAGAACTTATGTAAACTCTCTAATAAGAAACTAGTTAAGGATCTACCGGATCTTAGATTTGATTCTTCTAACATTTTTTATCCTTTTAAATATGAAAAGAAACATAAATATAGTTTTAAATCGATTGGTGAAGTCACAACAGCTGATATGTTACAGCTGGTTCACATGGATCTTTTTGGTCCAACACAAACTGGAAGCATTGGAGGCGAATACTATGTGTTTTTTTGAGTTGATTATTACACTATATTTACATGGGTCTAATTTCTAGCAAAGAAGTATGAAGCTTTTTATTACTTAAAAAGTTTTAGAGCCCAAGTTAAAAATGATAAAATCCTTCCACTGAATACTATTCATAGTGACCATGGAGGATAATTTCAAAATTTTGATTTTGAAACTTTTTGTAGTAGAAAAGGTTTTACAACAACTTTTAAGTACCTAGAACTCCTCAACAAAATGGTGTAGTTGAAATAAGAAATAGAATTCTACAAGAAATAACTTGAACCATGTTGAGTGAATATTATATTGCCAGACATTTTTGGGCTAAAGCTGTAAGTACTGCTTGTTATACTATAAATCAAGTTTTGATTTGACCTTTTCTTAATAAAAATCCTTATGAGTTATGGAATGGTAGAAAACCTAGACTTTACTACTTCAAGATTTTTGGTTGAAAGGTATTCATCTTGAACAATAAAGATAATCTACACAAATTCTCACCAAAACATGATGAAGGAATGTTCTTAGGTTACTCCACAACTTCTAAGGATTATAGTGTTTTCAATAAAAACACTTGTATTATTGAGGAAATAGTATATGTAAACTTTGATGAGTCTCGTCCTTTTGTTTTTAAACCACCAAAATATACATCCTTGGTTGTGTTTTCAAAAACTAATTATCAGCCTTTGTTAGAAGATCCTTCTGATAAGGAAAATGTTCCATAAAATAACTCTGAAACATTTACCCCAGAAGACTTTCTACCATATGTTGATGAATAGGTTTTACAAAACCCAAGTCAGGTTTTTCTTAATAATAATCCTAGTGATAGTATCATTGGTGATGTAAATCAACTTGTAAGAACTAGAAGTTCCTTGAGTAATGAAGTGGAACATCTAGCATTTCATTCCCAATTAGAACAAAAACAGTGATGAAGCTTTAGGTGATAATGATTGGATAAAATCGATGGCAGATGAACTAAATGAATTCGAATGGAATAATGTTTGGGCCTTTGTTGAAAGACCAAAGGAAACATATGTTATTCGAGTAAAATGGGTCTTCAGAAATAAGTGTGTTGAAAATGGAGTCATTGTTAGAAATAAATCTAGAGTAGTTGCTAAAGGTTATAATCATCAAGATGGAATAGACTATGAAGAAACCTATGCTCCAGTAGCTAGACTTGAATTTGTATCTTACTTTCCTTTGCAGTATTCTTCAATTTTAAACTCTTTCAAATGGATGTGAAATGTGATTTTCTTAATGGTTATTTTCAAGAGGATGTTTTTGTTGAACAACCTCCTGGCTTTGAAGATACAAATCACCCTAATCATGTTTTTAGACTTACCAATGCATTGTATGGACTTAAACAAGCCCCACGAGCTTGGTATGATAGACTTATAGAATTTTTGCTTCAAAATAACTATGTTAATGGAAATGAAGATCCAACCCTTTTTGTAAAGAAAGATAAGAATTTTTTTTGATTATTCAAATTTATGTTTATGACATTCTCTTTGGTTCAACTCAGTAATCTTTAACTGATTCCTTTGAGGATCTAATTAAATATGAGTTTGAAATGAGTATGATGGGTGAGTTAAAATTTTTCCTTTGTTTTCAAATTTATCAAAAAATAGAAGGAACCTATATATCTCAACATAAATATATTAAATATCTTCTTAAAAAGCATGGGTATGACAACAATAAGAGTATAAGTACTCTTATTGGTACCTCAAACACACTTGATCTTGATGAAGCTGGTAAATGAGTAGATCAAACATCTTTTAGAGGTATGATAGAAAGTCTACTGTACTTGGCAGCTAGTCGACCAGACTTGATGTTTTCAGTATTCTTACGTGCAAGATATCAATCCAATACAAAGTAATCCCATTTAAAGGTAGTGAAAATAATTTTTCTCTACTTAAAGGGAACCATCGATCTAGGACTATTTTAAACTTTTGGAAATGATTATTTTTTAAAAAGCTTTTCGGATGCTGACATTGGTGGATGTATAATGGATAGAAAGAGTACATCTGGAACTTGTCGTTTTCTTTTGAGATTCGTTAGTTTCTTGGTCATGCAAGAAGAAAAAATCTATAGCACTTTCCACTACTGAAGCTGAATATGTAGCAGCTGGAAGTTGTTGTGCTCAAGTGTTGTGGATGCAACACACACTCACAGATTATGGCTTGAGTTTTACTAATACTCAAATTCTGTGTGATAACACAAGTTCCATTTCCCTTAGTAAAAACCCTACACATCACTCTCGTGCAAAGCTCATAGATATTAGACATCACTTTCTTTGGGATCACACACTTAAAGGATATATCATTTTTCAGTTTATCAGAACACAAGATCAACTTGCTGAAATTTTCACAAAATATTTACCCTCTGATAGATTTGAATACATTAAAAATAAGTTAGGAATGATAACCGTGTGGTAATCTTCCTTCATTTACCTTTTGTTAAAACAATCTTCTTACAGTAATAAAATCCTTTTCATAGGGGGAGTAAATTTGCTTGTAAGCATAATCAAAATTTTCATAGTCAGCTTTTTTTAAAAGGCTTTTGTAATCAAATTTTTCATAGTCAGTTTTCCAAACTTTTGTAACTAAAATTTTCGTAATGAAGTTTTCGGAACTAAAATATTCGTAATGGAAATTTTTTGAACTGGAACTTTCGTAATTAAAATTTTTGTACAGAAACTTTTCGTAATGAAATTTTCATACTCAAACTTTTCATAATGAAATTTTTGTACTGGAACTTTTGTAATGAGTTTTCATACCAGAAATTTTCATAATTCAGTTTTCGTACTGGAAATTTTTGTACTAAAATTTTTTCGTAATGATGTTTTCGTAATGATAATTTTCGAAATGAGAATTTTCGTACTGGAATTTTTCGTACTCATTTTTTTCCGTAGTGAGATTTTCGAAATGAGTCTTTCGTAGTAAAAATTTTCATCAAGAAAAATATTACTTATTACAAATAAAATTCCTAGCAAATCCGAAAGGTATGTCTTCTTTAATCAAGTTTTCATAGTCAATTTTATAGTTTCTGGTAGTTTATTTTCTTTTAAAAATTTCTCAGATTCTAGTTTTCTTAAATTTGATTGTTTTTCTTAAAACCTCAAATGATCGGATTCAAGATATCCTTGCAGATATGATTTCAAATGTAAGATCTGATCAAAGGGTTTTTCAACCGTTAGATGGTTTTTGGAAGTTGAAAGGTCACATCCATCGCTTATATAAAGGGGACCCCCGATGGTTGTCCCACATCGATCTTCAAGCTCTTGGGTGTTGAAGTTCTGCATCTTCTCTTAAAGGCCGTTCCGAATACTCCCATAGCCCTTCATTCAAATTGTCTGCTGAAGCTACTTCTCAAGATATGTCAACTACGAAGACAATCTCAAAATGGTTAGTTTATATGGAGAGGTTAGTGCATCTGAGTTTCTACAAGTATGATTTTCTATATCTAAGAATATCAGATTGAATGGATAGGAGGATGTTTTCTTGTCAAAGCCAAAGAAATAGGATCTGGATTATACATATTTTCTTTTTTAGTTTTACGAGTCCATTTCCTTCCTTAAGGAAGTTGGAAGAGATAAGTTTTCGTACAAATCTTATAGAAATACTTATATGCTTTCTTACACCAAGGCTGCAAGCTTGGTGGGTCTATCTTATGAAGGTGAAGCTGAGTTCTATTCACATAAGCTTCCGGATGAGCAAGGAAGTTTTAACAAAGTGAAGGCATTGAAATACCTTGGACATAAAGATGACAAGACTGCTAATATTTCTCATCTCTCTTCAAATAAAAGGATTATACAGCTGTGGGTACAAGGATTTATAGTACTGCGAAGGGGTGATAAGGATAATCTCAAGATGATTGATATATACAACACAGATTGTTTGGTAAATCTAGGGATACTGAATTTGATGATGCATGTTTTGATTACAGTTAAAAATATTAAAGAAGGGAATCTGAAACCTCAGATCAAAATGTATCCGGCCTTTCTTTCTATGCTTTTTATCAGATGTCTTGATTTGTTTAATGTTTCTTGAACTTCCAAGACAAGACTTTGTAAGATGATGCTGATAAGTGATGATATATTAAAGAGGATGAAGATGTATTTTTATGTTGAATCCGGAGAATTCTACCCTTTACCAGAAAAAGTGGCTGAGGCAGTTTAGAACAATCAACAAACTCCGGAACCATCTAAAAAGGCAGGGAAAAAGATAAAGATGAAAGAAGTGGTGTCTTAAGACAAGACGTAGAAAGCTAAGGAGACCCAATCTGCACCACCCAAGCCAAAGAAAGAAAAGTCCTTCCCAGATAAAGTGGGTTCTAAGTGGAGGGAAGACAAGGAGAAGGGAAAAGAAGGGGACCCTCAATTCGGATTATATCCTCCTAAGGCTAAGTCCTTAAAATAGAAAGCTTCTGATGAGTTGGAAAGAAATGCAAAGGAAAAGAAATTGAAGAAGAAGATGTATAAAGAAGAGATTGTTCAATATCTTTTGAAAGCAACAGAGATAGCTTCTGAGCATATTCTGGTTCCGGAAACTTTCCTTACTGAATCATTATCAGAGACTCCTGGGAAAAATTACTTCACTCCGGAAACTTCCAAAGGGAAAGTGGTTGTTTATGTAGTAGAGAAAGAGGCTGGTAAAGAATTAGAGGATGAATTTGTTGAAGAAGAAGAAGAAGTAAAAGAATTAAGTGATGATTTGGATGACTTGATCAAACAAGTAGAAGATTATCAAGAAAAGGATGAATCCACAAAACTTGTCACTCTGGGAAAGGGATTTAAGAAAAAATAAAGTAAGCATGATGATGAGAAAGAAGGAAGGAATGATGATGATAAAGAATACGAAGAGAAGGAAAATGTTTTTTCTGAGTAAGAGACCAATGAGAATAATTTTCTTGAGGAAGGAGAAGAAAAGGAGAAAATATATGAAGACAAGATTGTTCAACTATGAGAGAGTGAGGAACAATCTCCAGATGACTTACCCATTCCGAAAATTGATAAAGGTAAGATAGTTCTCATGGATACACCAACAAAATATATCATCAAAAAGAAAGAGCTTGGAGGTTTCTCTAGAAGGAAGCTAGTTGAAACTCAAGAAGAACAATCCCCAAGCATGTTATCGGATTCAGAGTCATCACTACAATTTCATTACTTTGTAGTTGAGTCATTAAAAATGTTGGTGGACACCATTCCGATATTTCCCACTATAGAATCCAAATGTCAGATACTGTAACATAGCTTGAATCATAAGTCAGAATCCTTATCTATGGTGATGGATAAGTGTGTAAAGATTGAGGATGATAATATAAATTTCCTTATCAATTATTATTTTCATAGAAAATCATGCAGCAAAATCACTTTGTGGTCTAAGAAAGTTGAATAAGACATGGATGAGTTTGATTGTTTTCAGAATGATGTAAAGGATTCCTTTGACACTGAAGACTCCAATATTAATAGTCTTCCGGAAGAGATAATAATAGATCAATGTTCTCAGAATCAAAAAGTAAAGGACTTGAACGGGAAGATTAATTCTCTTTCTCAAAATTTTAAAAGGGATAGAGATCTCCGGATTGATCTCGATGAAAATCATGTAAAGAAAGATGAATTTCTGAAGATGCAAGAAGAGGCCATGAAGATTTAGGCCGAAATATTGAAAGCTCAAGATGAAAGGATAAAAGGCTTAGAGAGGAAAGCTGAAGAGGATAAAAAAGATTTGAAGAAGCTGAAAACCTTGTTGAAGAAGCTAATCTCGAAGGAAAAGGAAGACAAATAGACTCAATATGATCTTTTGTTGCATTTGTATTTCCTTGTAAAAATTATTTCAACTCTAATAACATATTTGGTTGGATGTATCTTGTGTTATTATTTAATAATGGTTTAGGTATTTTATTTCTTTTTCATTCCCTTAAATTCGTTTTGAAAGTCACAAAGGGGGAGAAGGAAATATAACTACTCAAAAGAGGGAGAAGGAAAAATTTCTAATTCAAGAACTATCCCTAAGTAAGGGGGAGCTTATCTAAGGGGGAGTTCCTCATTACGAAGTTTTTCATTTCCAATGATAATGAAAACTCCACTCCGGAAATTTAGAATACAATCCTTAGAGTTCCTATGCCTAAGGGGGAGTTAGTTGTATTCACTATCATCCCTGAACAAATAGAGATATGTTTTAATATCAAAGTCTAATGAAAATTTTCAAAGTCCTTATATTATTTTTCAAAAAGTTGTTTGTGCTTTCAAAAAAGGTGGAGATTGTTGAGTCAATAAGGTTTTCCTTATGAATTTTCCATTCCTTCTTGTTTTGAAAATCACAAACACTTCACACATAAGTAAATCAATATTTTACTTCTATAAGGAAAATTTCCTTACTTAATTAAATTTACCCTAACCAAGATTTCCTTTCACATATCAATATTTTTATTAAGTATAAAAATCGGATTCATACCAAAAACCTCAGAATCATATAATACATAGATATGAATAATTCTATTTTAGGATACGAATTCTGGATATAAACTATAATGCAGTTCCACTCTGATTTCGGGATATGAATTGTAATGAAGTTCCGTTACAAATTCTAGATATGAACTCTAATGAAGTTCCATTCCGAATTCTGGATACGAACTCTAATGAAGTTCCATTCCGAATTCTGGATACGAACTCTAATGAAGTTCTATTCCGAATTCTGGATACAAACTCTCATATAGTTTGACTCTGAATTCTTGATAAGAACTCTCATATAGTTCCACTCCGAACTTCTTTGAGTTCGACTCCGAACGTCTATGAGATCGACTCTGAACATCATTGAGTTCGACTCCGAACTTCTTTGATTTCGACTCCGAATGTCTATGAGTTCAACTCTGAAATTCTATAAGTTCGGCTCAAAATTTTTATGAGTTCGACTCTGAACTTTTACTAGTTTGACTCCGAACTTCTACAAGTTCGTCTCCGAACTCTGTAAGTACAGATTATGAACACTAGTGAAACCAGACTCTGAATTTCCTTAGAAATTCAGACTCTAGATTTATACAGAATTTAGGTTCCGAATTCCTATAAAACAGAATCTGAATATCCTTTTATTATAGACTAAGAATTCCATTTTGGTTAGACTATGATCATTTATTTTCTTACATTCCAAACTACTGTTTTTTCTTATGCTTACACTTATTTCATTATAAAATGATGTCGTGCCTTCAGTTACACATGTTTTGTTATAAAATGATTTCATCCATTCTGTTTCTAACTAACCATTGGTTGAGTGACACATGTACAGGTCCCTATGAAATTTAAGGAACAATATGACTGTTGGAGGAGGGAGCCGACCATTCCAACCAAGCCTATAAATAAGATCTCATTTGAAAGAGCTCATAACAATGAAAAAGTTGATCACTCTAGAGACCACACACTGTTAAGGTGATTTATAGAGAGATAATCTTTTCATGCCTTGTGGGTACCGAAATGCTCGTTCAGATTGCTTCGTGCGACTCTGAATGATGGTGATTACATTTGAGGGCTTCCAGGGATAGGAAGACATAGGTGCTGACTACCTTGAAGTTCGAGGGATTCCATGCTGAGGAAGACAGAGATTCCAACTACCTTGATGTTGATGGTTTATGGGGATAGCAAGGCAGGGACTCTGATCTTCGTATCGAGGGCTTACCCAGGTGTGGGTAAGAAAAACTTTCTTGAAAGTATAAATCAAGGGACCATTATCCAAGGTTGATGGATACCCTTTTCTTTGGGTTAAAAGAGTTATTGTTTGTTACTTGTAGTTTACTACTTATTTTTCTGATACATTTTTTATTACAAAGGAATGTATATCTTTATTATACTTCCTTACTTGTACACTAATTTAGTTATATTATATATGATTTAAGGTAGAATATCATATTGTAATCTTTGGTTATGTTTCATTTTACGAATCCATATTTCCAGAACCAGTTTTTCGAAATCACTTTCCATATTTAAGCAAGTGTATAGAGATAGAAGTTTTTAACTTCAAACTTTGTCCCAATCATTCAATTGGTGTTAGAGGTGTTCTTAATTTTCTTAGTTTAACTTTGTTAAACTTAGATCTTTCATTGTTTAAGGAATTTTTTTAAAGTGTATAATTCACCCCCCCCCCTCTTGTATATTGAGCATCTACATCACTATTTCGATCCTACAAAAAGTATTTCACAAAATTCTAGGAATGAAAAACCATTTTATAAATTAAAACCCATTGAAAAGAACCTTTCTGCCAAGTGAAAACCCAATCCAAGTAATTTATAAAAACTTTTTATCTTCCAAATATATGTGTATATTTATAAAAAAACATTTATATATCTGATTCCATGAATTACAAGATAATTTTAAAAAACTCATAAAAACACCTACCTTGTTTAGATGGAAATCGAGTCATAAATCATTACCTTCGATGTAGAATGCTACAAAAAGTAATAAGAGGCCATATACAATCCCAAAAAACCAAATACCACAAGAATAAGGAAACTATAAACTATAAACGAACCCTAATCACCCATACAATTCGTAAAAGGAAAAAAATAAACAATAAAAGAGAATAGGGGAGAATTATAGGGTAAATAATATGAAAAAAGCATCTTGCATTGATAATTTAAATTGAAAAGAGGTCGGAGGAGCTTAAAAACAACAATAGATATAGGGAGGAAGATCAATCATGCACCTATGGGTCATATAAATGAATATATGGGAAATTTATACTCTAATTCCCTGAAAACATGGTTAAAGAAAGAAAAAAAATTAAAATTATTCCCTATATTTTTTGTGATGTGATGAATTTTGTTTTTGGAATAAAATACTAAAAAATTACCATGAGACACATCATAATAATGTTTGTTGTGTGAAGAATTATATTCATGGTGGGAAATATTAATGATAATAACAGTTACTTCTTATACCCCTAAAACACCCAAAATGAAACATAAACACATAGAAGAATCAAAATAATAAAAAATTTAATTGAAATCATTGTAAAAATGACTTAGGGAAGTGTAAATTCTACACACTACACCAATTTTCTCCTAGAAAGTCATCGGTCATGGTAGAAGGAAAATGAAGATGAAAAGCCCCACACACCAAGTAGAATATTTTTGGGTTAAGGAAGACTATAAATGTTCTAAATGGAAAGGAAGACCAGACAACCCACAAAAAATCTCAAACAGTGAAAAAAAAATCCTCAGACATCACCAAGAATAGTTAAGAAAACCCAAAACATGATATATGGGTATGAGAACTAAATGTTATTGGGACATAGATTAAGCCTTCCACCATTTATAAAATGTACAAAATATGTTTAAAAAGATAGAAAGATCATAATATTATAATATTGACCAGGAGAATTCACCTCTATATATTTCAAAGAATAACCAAATCTATCTAAATTAAACCATCATAGTAGTACCAGCTCTAACTACCAAAAAGAAAGTACCACCAAAGAGGAATCCCCACCTCTAAAAATAGAATCCATCCCCATGATAATAAATTCAACTAAACCCTAAAAACCTTGATGAAAATTTCATAAACATGTCTTAGTAAGAATGAAAAATGGGCTCTAGACACTGGGTCACAACACTACAATGGGTAGACTAGAACCTCAATCCTAAAAAATTGTCCCTTATCAAAAAATCAGGATTAAAAACATTCACCATAGAGTACTCAACATCGCAAATTAATAATGAATCCTACTATCACATTTATTTACCATAAGGTCCCAATGTTCAAACAATAAAATAAAACCACATATATAGCTTCCAGAACAAAAATAGTACTAAAGAAAAACCATAGAAGGATTAAATAACCTGGAATGAACATGAAACCTAATTAACCATTTATAAAGGAGAAACCCAAAAGAATTTGGAACATGAAATAAAAATTTCCAAAAAAACCACACTTCTCTAACATCAAAGATCATGTTTCCTAAAATAGTCCATCACTCAAAAATACCAAGAAGATCAATCCCCACTAACACAACTAGATAACCATGTATCACCCAAACTTTGTTTACCTAGATCAACCCACTCAATTTTAAAACACATCTATTAGAAAACCATATCTTGGAAAACTTCTAGGCCACACCACTCAATCTATAAGGGAATTGGAAAAAAACTTTTACATCATTTATAATCACGGTAGAATCATGAATGAGGAAAGGACTACCCCTACTGAAAACAACTCTACCTTAAATGAAAGCCTTTTGAGAGGTATATATTAAATAACATGAAACATGATCCCAAACATTTAATGTCTCTAAATTCTCATTAAATTTTCCCAATTTCATATAATGAGGAAAATGAAAATTACAATTCACCAAGAATAATAAAATCAATTTCAAAATAATTTCCTTTTAAACATACCATCAATTTTAGAAAAATAAAACAAATTATTTTCCAAAATTTAATTTTTCAAATTAAAACTACGAGGAAAAGTATTATAATCATAATTAAAATTTCTATTATGAAACCCAATCGATCTTTTTAAATTTGTTCATCATTTAAAACAATTCATCCTTTAAAATACTATAAATCACTTATTAATTTTTATTTGAAATAATAAACTAATTTCGAAATAAAAAATATTTTCAGATTTTATAATTCAATTGGACACTAAAAAATTTCTTGAAGACCAAACTAATATTTTTATACAGGAAGAAACTATTTATTTTCAACCGAAAAAACTTTTCACATAATCAACTTTTAATAAAAAAAAATCATTTTTATTACAAAATAATTTATAAATTCCAATTTGAAATTGGTTACCATATAAAATGATCCAAAAAATAATTTTAAAACACCACATAAGAGTAAAATATTTTACACACACAATGTGTATCCTACAACATTCCTGTTAACAAGAACATGCCACATGATTCAATGAAAATCTAGTCCAACAACATCAACATATAAAAAATATCACCTTGATTACTCTACCGTTTCAAAGAAGCACTCAAAATGATATAGAAATCAAGGGGTTTTAGTAATATAATTAGGATGGAAGAAAACTCATAATTGACTTGGTAACAACATCGAAAAACCATATTCCAATCATGCAACAGTTCTAGAAATATTTTCAAAATCGATCACTATATAATTTCATGGTTTTTTAGGCCATGAAAGACAACCTCATTCAATTGATTATTTTTTATTCTAACCCAAAATTACAAGGGAAACACACATGTAAAATTATTACCTTCCTATTATGATCAAAATAAAACCATTAAAATAATAATAAATCAAACAATACTAAAAAACGATAAAAAAATTTAATGATAAAATCTCAACTACCCATGGTAAAACAAGGATCAATGTGAGAAAGGGATCTTCATCACATCTTTTCTCCCAAAAAAAGAGTTATAATGATGGTAAAAGACTCCATAATTACAAAATACACTCTAAATATCAATTGGGTTATATAATTCCATTTTTTCATGAAGAAACCAAGTCCACTCTTTAACCAAGCACCTCAGTCGGCCCATGGCATACCTGAGGCATGTTTCAACTCAGAGTAGATTGAAAACAAGTCCCAGTGTCTCTATAGATAACCAATAGGAGTGATTAAACCCTTATAATCTTGATAAATAGCCTAATAACTCTTACAATAAATTTTACATGACCCATCCTTGTATCAGACATCTGTGCCCTTAAAACAAGTAGCTTATTAGGTATAAAAATCAAAAAAGAGTATAAAAAATAAATAAATTTAGAGACTAATGAACTAAAAAACTAAAAAATATAAGAATAAAATAATTAAATTTATATATATATAGACCTTATATACAATACAAACATATTCTATGGAAAAAAAGGAAAACACAAAACAAACTACTACCATGTTCATGTGACCCGTGACCATGATCCTCAATCTAAATAAACAAACATAACCCCAAAAACCCAAACCAAAAGGCCAAATACAAGGAACCTAAAAGAAAACCATAAGATCCAAATACACCGAATTTTGTATAGAGTGTGTGAGTAAAACTAAACCCCATAGTACCTACAATGTATTTCACAAATTTTCCTTATAAATGATAATTCATTTGTATTAGTTTAAAATAAATTTCAAAAAATAGTTTTTCACTTCATACATACATAAAATAAAATATAACATAAATTAATATTTTAATGGAAGTTCATAATACTTTTCTACTCAATGTAAATAATTAAATAAAACCCATTATTTCAACCTAATAATCTTTAACCAAAAATCCATATAAACATCCACTTTTGAAACCACTTTAAAATATCACTTTGAGAAAAAAAATATTCAATCCATTTTATGAAAAAATTAAATGTATAATAATTCCAAAATAAAACACTAAGGAACCACATCAAGATAAATATTATAAGAAGAAATAATTCATGGTTTCATATTTACCAATAATATAAGGGAACAAAAAATAGAAAAGGTCCCTTAATAAAGTTCATAAATAATCATGGTAAATTATTATAAATATTTTGAGGTGATCCTTGAAGTACTCGGGTTGGAACTATTAGTAGGCCTATCGAAACATTCCGAATTCATTAACAAACTAACTTCTCTAAATAAGCCTCATTGGTGGAACTACCACATAGCCTCTGATTCCATGGAGGATCTAGTCTCTCTAACCAATAATAGATAGTAATCACCTATCATCCCTCACTAAGAAACCTATTATCACCTTTTGAATAAAAAAATTGGAATTAATCAATACCAAGCCTCAATAAAACATAAAAAGTGAATCTAATTGTTGTATTAGACCATAACCTCCTAATTTAAATGATATCAAATCGTCTTTATCTTATTGTTAATGGTTTTTTTGTTTTCGATTAAAAAATTGTTTACTATAAAAAATTTAGAAGTGGATAATGTTAGAACTTATAGTATCACATTACCACACCTTATGTTTCACCCAACTATATACACATAAACTACCTACCATGAGATAGATGATCAAAATAACCTTACTATCAGAAGGAAATAACATCACTAAAAGAAGGAAACCACCATAATATAAGAACAAAATCACCTTACCAAAATAAATAGAACACCATACCGCCTGAAGAAATCATGTTATCATGCCAAGGTATCTGTGAATTTTTTTAATGTGATATACTGATATTATTTTTCTAATTTACTAACAATGTCAAGGAAAACATCAAAGCATAAAGTCATCAGCCACCTAATAGATGAGTTGAGCTGACTACGTGAAGAGTTCAGATGAATTCATAAAGAGATGAAATAGCCATATCACTATTCCATGTCATCTCACCATGTTAAAATTTCATGAGCTCAGCTAAAGGTACCTCAGTAGAATGTATCCTACCCTATCTAGCTTATTAGTGAAGAAATTTAAATTTTTAATGCCCATTTTTCACGCAATAAATGACACATATGTGAATTTAATGAAATGAAATTATTCTCTAATGGATACATATGAGGAATATCTCTTTAAATATATTCATTTGATCATGATGAGATAAGTTATGATGCACTTATAAAAACATTGGATTTAACAAAGAGAATAATAGAAGATCCTTATCATAGTTTTTTCTATGATACTCTATTTTTCGAGACATACTAATAAATTTATTCAATCTAATTCCAAATAAAAACTGAGGGACTCCAATAAAATTAAATATCATATATTGATTTTCATCAAACTTTCTATCTATCAATATATTTATCTTTTCATTTTATGCATTACTTTTGAAATGTGTATTGATATAATCTATTTATCTGAATACATAGGCTCATATTCTTATACTACAGTGTTATTTACACATTATTTCAAAAAAAAATTCTTCACACATAGAAATGTGGAATAGGTCCTCTATGAACATGTATCTTTTTCATCCCATACTGAAAGGTGGAGGAGGATTTGTACATAGATAGCCTTGTGTGTTGTTGACTTTAAAACCCAACCCAATTTGTTGATATGTTTATTATTATAATAAAATACATGGAAAAAATTTGATTAACAATCATATGGGGTTATGTATCTTCTTGAGACCGAACACCTTGTTTATTTACACTATATATTTTTTTTATGTTTTTTTACTTATAACTAAAAATCAATTTATGTTTTTGAATTTGTAAACAACAATTTCCTTTAATAGTTAGTCTTAATTTTTTAATAAAAATTGTTTGATCAAGTAAATTAATTTTAAATAAAAAGTATTTATAATATATATTAACTGATCCTTAATCTCTCTTCTATGAAATTTGTTTCAAGATAATATATATATATTTCTACCATTTTATTAACTGGGAATTTTTATTAGAATAGGTATTTAGGTTTAAAATTATATATAAATAGAAATTTTAGTGGGAAAAAATTAACCCCCCCACTTGTGTTACTCGCACTGACCAACATTTTTTAGTAGTGGAATTTTCAAACAACTTTTTAATTGTGATTTTCTTTTATATTAAATTTCATAAATTTCTATCATTTATAAATGTAATTATTTATTTATAATAATAGAGAATAATGAAAAAGCCACTAATTAGCCTACTTATATTAACGTCTCCAATTATTCTTAATGGAAGATCAAAATGAAAATTCATTTAGAGCATATGTGTTTTCATATTTGGACAATAATTGAAGATAAATATGAAGACACTCAAAATTATAGAGGCAATTGGAGTGATGGTACTAATATAGAATATAAAAATAATTTTGAAGATATGAATGCTTTATCATTTTCATTAGTTGAAGATGAATTTAACAGAAAATCTACAAGATCTGCTACCTTTGAAATTTCGGATACACTAGATATTTCTCATGAATGAAAATATAATGTTAAAGAAATGCGCTTAAACACCTAAAATATTAAATATAACACATTTAGGATGAAGCATGATGTGTCTATATATGATATATATCTTAGGTTCAATGAGATACTAAACATGATGCATGCACTAGGAAATAAAATCACAGGAAAAGATCATGTCATGTGACTTCATAGATTCTTACCATAATGATAGAGTGGAAAATCTATATTAATAAATGAATCATGTGATATTAGTACACTTTCATTAAAAGAAATTATTGGAAATTGTTTGATATATGAAGATGAACTATAATTAAACAATGAATAAGTGGATAAAAAATGTAAATCTATAGCTTTTAAAACTATAAATTAAAAACAAAAAAGAGAAGACTAAAGTTTATATCTCTTGTAATGAAGAGTCACCAGTTGATAGTGATTTAGAAATTGAGCATCTATATAGTAATTTAAAAAATTTCTGTAAAAAGGTTTTTACTAAGGAAATCCAATTACAAAGAAATGTATAAAAAAGAAAATTAGAGAAAATATTTGAATAATAATGACATGGCCATTGAGATAGTTTTCTATGAATTTAAGAGAAATGGAAATATCCAAGCATATTGTAATAAGATAAGGTATAATATTAGTATGACTATAATGACAAAATATTTAATAAAGATATGAAAGAAATATTGAGTGCTTGCAAAGATATTTTTGAGTGAGTTATATTAAATGAGAAAGGATAATGATGATAAATTCAATATTTTTTTTGGAAAACACATTAGAGGTATTGAATATTTTTATTGAAACTCTTTATCACATTTTAAACCATTCAGATAACTAAAGTATTAAGTAAAATATGTTCTATGAAGAAATTTTTGAATACAATAGTTTTCTAGAAGACTCTTTTAATGAAAAAATTGATAAGTATAAAATTTTAATGAAACACTATGCTATTTATTCTCATTTTATAACCAATATTAATATAAATAAAGAAAAAAATCAACTGCAAAAAGAAAATATTGAGGTAAAGTTATCCATTGAACTGTTAAATAAATATCTGGAAAAAGTTACCAATGTAAGGTAAACTCTTACCCCAGCTACATGGAAAGGAAATAGATCCTAAATATACTACTAAAATAGGATATCAAACTAGAAAAAAAGGATTATTAAAAATAAATTTATTCCTAACTCCAGTTCTATTAATTATTTTAATAATTATTATTCTTCTCGTCAAAAAATATTTTTATTTTTAATGTTTTTATTTAGTCTTATATGAAACCTATAAAAATATTATGGATTCTCAAATATCTTATTAATAACATTTATGAACCGAATAAAATATGGGTACCAAAGTCATTTTTAGTTTAAATCTCTTTTCTATGAAACCATATTAAAGTATTCCAGTAAACATGTTTGCTATCTGGACAATGGTTATTACAAACACATGTTTAGGGACTACTCATGTTTCAAGAACCTTATAATGGTTGATGGTATAAATTTCACTTTCAGTGATAATTCTAAAGGGAAGATAATTATTCTTGGACAAATTTCTAGTTCTAATACTATTTTAATTTCCAAAAATATTATTTGTAGATAGATTAAAATATAATATTCTTATCATTACTCAATTATGGGATGATAGTTTCTATGTTATATCTGAGAACAATTTATACAATGTTTTTTATTCTAAAATTTCATTAGTTGTTACTTATTTAATAAATGAAGAAAATTTATGCTATTAATTTAGATTCATTTTTTTTCTAAAAAACATATATAACTGTCTTTCATAGTGTATATTGGATTTAGAATAAAAGACTAGTCCATTGCAATATTCATTCACATAGAAATATAATTTGTAAATAGTATGTTAAGGATTATCCTAATCTAGAATTCATATATGATAAAGTCTATAACCCATTCCCAAAAAAGAAAAAACACAAAATATTCATTAAATCAAAGAACGAAGTTTCAACTTATCAACCCCTAGAGTTGTTCACATGGATTTTCTGGACCATCAACAGTTTCTAAAATAAATTGAAAGCACTATGTTTATGTTCTAGTAAATTACTTTTCTAGATACACTTGGGTATTTTTTAGCTCACAAAAATGAAGCTTATTCCTATTTTTTGGAATTTTTACAAATCTACAGAAAATATTTGTGGAGATAGTATTAATACATTAAGAAGTATTTATGGTTGTGAGTTTTAAAATAATGATTTCAAATCATTACTCTCAAGACATCTCTATATTTATAGCTTTTCTTCTCCTAGAACCCCACAATAGAATGGTGTAGTAAAATATATGAATTGATACATTTAATAAATCATTTAGACCATGCTCAATGAGTATGATTGAAGTATTTATTTTTGGGTTTGTGTTTTGAATACATCTTATTATATAATATATATAGTTTTAATTATAATTCTTTTTTAAAGGAAACCTTATGAATTGTGGAATGGATGAAAACAAAAGGATAATTACTTCAGAGTTTTTGGTTGAAAGTCTATACACATAATGCAAATAATAATATTGAATAATTTTATACCAAGAGTGATGAAATAATTTTCATTCGGTAATCAAGAACCAGTAATTTATATACAATGTCTAGAAAAAGAACAATGATTTTGAAAGAACTTTATCATGTTGAATATGGTGAAATAGATCCACATGAACCTAAAACCTCTTTAGAAAATCATAAGGTTGATTTATATTTTGTGGAATTAAATTATATACCCAATGAAAATACTTTTAGACCATCTATAAATAACTCATATAGTCATGATGAACAAACTAACCCTAAACCTATAGAGCATAATGATATATCTTACCTTTTTTTTCTTAAAACGGTTAGGACTCATAGATACCATCCATTAGATTATGTAATTAGAGACAGATATAGAGGGACAAAAACTAGAGATTCTCATAGAGATCAGGATGAACATCTATCTTTCATGTCAATAAATGAACCTCAGAACATCATTGATTAAATTGATGATAAATTATGGGTAGTGGAAATGAAATAATATCTAAATCAATTTGAAAGTAACAAATTCTGTGAAATAGTGGATAAGACAAATACCACTTAACTATTGGAACTATATGGTTGTTTAGAAACATGGTTTTCTAATCTGGAACTAGTTATAAACAAATCTAGAATTTTTGCATTAGGATATAGTCAATAAGAAGTTATTAACATTTAGGATACCTTTAACCTGTAGCTATACTTCAATGTGTTATAAATTTTCTTGTCTATAAAACACATTTTTATTTGAAACTATATCAAATGGATTTCGATATTAAATTTAGAAATGGTTATTTTGTTGAGGATTTTTGAATGGAACAAACCCCTATATTTTAATATCCTCATTTTCAAAAATCATGTTTTAAAATTAACTGGTGTTTTATATGTTTTAAACCGAGTTCCTAGATCTTGGTATAATAGGCTCAATAGTTTTATAATTTATAAAAGTTTATTGAAGGTATATTTTACCCTAATTTATTTATTAAAAGGATTATAAATGATCTTTAGTTGTTAAAATTAATGTTTATGCTATTATTTTAGGATCTTCAAGAAATTATTTGTGTAATGAATTTTCAAAAATGAGGAATTCGAGTTTGAAATTTTTTTTGTGGGTGAAATTAAATTCTTTTTTGGTTTCCAAATTTTTTAAAATATTGAATGAATTATTTAAAATTATATCATGTAAACCAATGATCTTATAAAATGTTTTGGTATGGATAGTACTAAAGTTAATAATACTTCCATGAGTACTAAAAAATAGTTGTATCCTGATCATATTGTGAAATAATTGTTTAACCCACTTAGAGTGGTATGAATGGAATCATAATGTACATCACCACTATCCAACCAGATATTATGTCCACTGTCTCTATGTGTCATCCTTTTTAATAAAAAAATAATTACATCTCTTATCTATAAAATGAATTTTTAAATACCTTAATAATAAAATCAACTTAGGATTTTTTTAATCCATTGGATAATAATTTGATTTAATTAGTTATTTATATGAAGATTGTAGTGGTTGTAAGTTAGATAGAAAAATAACTTCTGTAAATTTTCACCTTTTAGGAATGTCTCTTGCATCATTTTGTAGTAAGAAGTAGAACAATGTTTAATTATCCACAGTTGAAAATGAGTACATAGATATAGGCAGTTGTTGTGCACAAATTCTATGAATGGAACACGTGTTTCTATACTATAGATATCTATATAGATATGTCCCTATAAATATTGATAATAAAATTGAGATAAATATTTCTTAAAATACTATATATAATTCCAGAATAAAGAATATTGATATAAGCCATTACTTTATGATAGATCATTAATATAAATGTAATATAACACTTTAATTCATAGGCACTGAAAATTTTCAGGTTGTTATATTTATAATGTCTTTGAATATTGAGAGAATCAACTATCTGAGACATGAATTAGGCATGATAAATTATGTTTAGATTATTAGTTGTTAATTTTTATTTTAAAATTTTTAACTTATTTTCTTAAATTTTATATATAAATAAATGTGAATTATATTTCATGTGTTCAATAGGATGATTGTGAGTTTGTTTTTGTTCATGCGATCAGTTTTCCTTTCATGAAAAATTGTTATCATATCATATATTATCATGTAGTTACTATGCTTACCCTGAATATATTTTCACATGGTTAATAAAAAAATATCATAAATTTTGTGGTAGTATTTTTAGTACAAATACCATATGTTATGGTTACCATTACTACCGTACTTATGATATTTACATTTCCAAGGTAATCATACTTAATGTGTCTCTTTTTTTAATTGTATTTTTTTTTGGAAAATAACCTGGCGGGATTTATTTTAAGATTATTTTTATTTTAATCTGCAAATGATTAAAACTAAATTTACTATCTTGATCAAAATTTTTAATTGTATTTACCTTAATATTTATTATATGCTTTCCATATCTTCAAACTTGATCATTTTTTATCATATCAAACATCTGTCTCTTTCATCCCAAACCATATTTTTTTACTTCACATTCTGAAACATTCAAAGATCTCAAATCAAATCAGAATGTTGGGGATGATTGTTTTTCAAAAACATATTTTCTAGTTCAATAAACTTGGTTGAAGAAGTAAAAGAACACAAAAGAGATATTTAGTTATTTATCATGGCTAAAGAATCCACATCTTGTTAGTCATCTAGATTCAACATTGAATGAAGGTAATTATCAATGGTTCATGTAAAGCCAATTTCTACTTTGGGAATTTAATTAAGAAAAAATGTTGGGATGAATGGTTTAAGGAAAATGGTATACCCTTATGTATAAAAATTTTAAATGAACATTATACAAGTATTCAATTATTTGTAATGGATAAGACAGATATAGTAAATCAAGATATAAAGGTGAAATTTTAAAATTCACGCCATAGTGCTAGAAACAATTCTAGGGCATTATGAATAGTAGTGAGTATGAAGATTATCAGTGCTTGTATCATGTTAATCATCCAAAATTAATTTTTAATAATGCATTTTCTGAACTAAATGGTAATGGATCTCTCATAAGACCCACTACTGTTGAGGTAGGTGGTAAATATCAGCAACTAGTTAATTTTATTCAGCATGTTGTTTGCCTGAGGAAAGAAGACATTAGTATTATAAGGCAACAAGATATGTTTTTACTATTTTTAATGGAGAATAATTTTTGGGTCAATCTGTGCATATTTGTTATATGGAATATTGTAGAAAAATGTATCCAGCCTTCAAGGTATAGTTCCTTACAAAATCAATAATTGATTTCTGACTGATTAGAGTACAAAGGACTAGTTCCTTAGTAAGAGAATAAAATAACTAATTCTGATAGATTTTTTATTACTCAAAAAATATCTAAGTATATTAAAGTTAATTAGAATCCATGTAAATAAGAATTAGTGGATAATCCAAAGAAATTTAATGAAAAAATTAATCTTATCACATATTTAGTTTTACCAAGAGATCTTATTGATCATGGTCTTGAACCAGATGAACATGTGTAGTACTTTTTTGATTTTACTGATCCTACCAAAGAAAAAGTGGATGTATATAAAGAATGATGTGTTTATGAAATATTATAAGAATAAGAAGAAATATAGTCTATTTATCTTAATGAATAAGATCAGTTAACATTTGAAGATTAGCTACCGTGGGATAAATCTATTGGTTTTGATTCTAATAATTATATATTAGATGGATATATTTGGAAATAATAATTGGTGGATGATCCAAATAAATTTTATAAAAAATTTAATCCATAAAAATATTCATTTCTACCAAGAGATATTACAGATCCATGTGCTGAACATGATGAACGTGTATAGTGCTATGTTAATGTTACTTCTTCTACGGAATAATAAATTGAAGTAAGTAAATAAGAATAAAATTTTTAAAAATAAAAAGATAGAAAGAGTCTATGATATTATTGAAGAAGATCAATATGATTTTGAAGATGATCTAGTGTGGGGTAAATCTATTGGTTCTGATTATGATTGGAATATCTTAGATATAATCCTATTAATTTAGAGTAACCCATGAAAACTGTTACCATATTTATATTATTAGGGGGATATGTCCCTAAAATATTTTGGATTGGGATTAGAATATTATAGTTGATATGATAAAGATCATGGAGGTATTCCACCTAGACATGGTGGACCTACCACTCTTCTTGTTCAAAGAAACATGGAATGATATTTTATTGTTGAAGATTATATTAATAAAAGAATTGAAAATTATTTGTTTTTTGATCATTAGTACATTCTTTAATATTCATATAATGATGTAGTTTTAGATTCTACTAGAGAAAAGAATTAGACTATGAGAGATAGTCTATTTGACGATTTACATGAGGCGGATGGTAGGAATTTATGCTCATACACCTTCTATTTTATAACTCTTATATGCCACTAAGGATGATATAGTTTTATTAAAACCATATATTATGGGGATAATCTAATGATAATTTGATAAATTTCAGAACTCTTTAAATAATGTATGGAAATATTATCTTTCAAATTTTTTTATAATAGTCATCAATCATCTCCATGCCAAATTATATTTCAAAATAGAAATGAAAAAAATAATATTAATGAAACGAGAGATCAGATGGTTTCTATACAAGTTGATCTATTATATTTGATTATTATGTTAGACCATAAATTCTGGAAGGTTTTTTTCATCTATAAATTCTATGCTCCTCTCATGTAGTTGATGAAGAAAAAATAAAAAATCCATTCGATATGAGATGGAAGTTTTGTTTGAAGAATTCAAACAGACTTGTAAATTTTTTTATGATAGGTTTCTAAAGTATGCATCTAAAACCATCAATTTGGTTTCTGAGGATACCAAAAAAGCTAGTTAGGATAGATAAATAATCAAAATATAAATGTATTTTTATCCCAGAAAGATCTTTGTAAAGAAATATTTTAAAATAATTCCTTTCACTCTTGCTTTGGATTTGATGATTCTCCCACAAAATAAAACTTTTAAGTGTAATGTTGAGAATTTTAATGTTATTATTCCTATTATGGAAGACTTCATGGAGAATCAGTATGAATTCATTAAATACTTTGATAATTGTTCCCATGTTTTCAGTGATTTTTCCCAATTGATGGAACCCTACCTTTATAACTCTCAGACGATTATCTTAGCTCTCACAACCATTACTACATATCAGCCTTTGTAACACCATGATATTTTGTGAATTTTATTCAAATAAATTTATTATATTTGATATTTTATATTACATGTAACAATAATTTTATATTATGTTACATCAGACACTATTTGTTTCATGTCCTATCATGATTTTACCTTTCACCACATGCAACACCGACTTCAAAAAAACACGACATAAAATTAAAAAATTATTATTTAATATGATAGTTATCACCTAACCATTGGAAATTAAAGGTATGGATAGGATTAAATAAATTGTGAAAATATGGTTTAAACATGAATATATAATGAATTATTTTCTACCAATTAATTAAAATTTAAAATTAAAACTATTTTAATATAATGGAAAACATTTTTATAAAAAATAATTTTTATGCAAAAAATGTGTTCAATAATAATAAATTATAATAACTCTATATTTATATGGTTTTTAATCAAATTTATTCATTATAAATTAAATAAAATATTTAAAATTCATCTTATGTTTATTCTGGGGAATAGATAAGAATTAATCCAATTTTACCCTTAAAACAATATTTTTCTAGAAAACAGTTTTGTCAACTATTTATGGAAAAATTATTTAAAAATAATTTGTTACAAATTTATCAAAAATAATTTAGAAAGATAATTTTTTAAATTTTAATATCAATATTAATCTAGGTTTATTTTTAGGAATTTTTTGAAACATTTAATTTTATTTGAATAATGAAAAATAATGAATTTTAATTCAAAAATACCCTTTCATTGAATTTATTTATAATGATAAATTATATTTGAAATTTATTTTAATGTTGAATTACTTCAATTATATATACTTTAATAAAATTTATTTCATTTGAATCTATTCTATGTAAAATATGGATATAAAACTTCATAATATTTTTTCCCCTTAAAAACCATCTTTCTCATCAAGTCTATAAAATGAATTTTAAATTAAAAAATTAAAATAATAATAATGTAATTGTAAAAATGTATTACATATTTAAAATAAAAATAATTTTTATTATCTAATAATATCAACTTTAATTTTTACAAAAATTAATAGTGAATATAGTAAAAATTAATATCTACGGCGAAAGAAAAAATGGGTTTATCGGGTGATAAAATAAAATGATAATGGTAAATATGACCTCTAAGCTATTATAAAGACTATTTTCGGTCCATATGTCTAACATTAAACCTCTAATATTCTATAATGGACTAATCTATACCCTTGTGACATATGAAAAACATGGGAGTACTAATTTCTTTTATAAAAATACCAAGTGTGTCTCCTCCACTACTTATAAAAGGCCACCCTCTATCCTCTCTTATTCACACCATAAAACCTATTTCGATTAAAAAATAAATTCAAAAATAACTTAAAATCTTTTGTACCTTCATCTATTAAGAATTATTTATTTTTGATAAATCCTTCATATTAAGGATCTTAGTGAAAACCAAAGAATGATACTGAAAGAAGAGGTAACATTCATTGACAGACATTTTTGTTTTATACTTCCTAAACCACATCCATTTATTATTATACCATGAATATATAAAAAACTATGTATATTAAATATACAGAGATTTTTTTTATATTATGGTCATGATCTAAAACCATTTCCACTTCTATCATATTGTTAACTAAATCATCATTATTGTTTATGGAGGACTATCACCTCATAAATAGATGGCATTTTATTCCCATTACCACCTCTCATAGTTGGACATAATGATGGATTTATTTTTTACATGTGATATTTATGATTTTATTATTAGTTTATAATTTTTTATATCACACATACATTCATGATTTCCATTTTCAGGGAATATGATAATGTTGCTCATTTGTAAGGTGGACTACCACCCCACAAAGTGATGTGATTCTTTAAGAAACGTGTAAAGAAAATGAAACATTGACAACAATATTATGCTAACAATCAATGAAGTTATCTAGAATCTTAGTTTGGTGAGAATGTCTTTTTAATAATTTCTACACGGACGAACGGATGGAAAAATAAACACTATGTATATTGATCCCATTAAAATAGTTGATCGTATTGAGAGGGTATATTATTGTATGAGGCTTCCACCAAACCTCTCTTAGGTTCACAATTATTTCCATGTATCACTACTAAGGATGTAAATAGATGATCCATCACATGTACTGAACTTAGAGGTCATACTTATGGAGAATGATATTTCTTATGAGGAATTAAAGATAGATATTCTTGATCAAATATAAAAGGTTTTATGAAACAAGAACCCTCAATTGGTCAATGATTTGTGGTGAAACCACCAATTTAAGAAATCTATGTGGGAACCTGATGATGTAATTATGTAGAATTATCCTCAATTTTTATACCAAAATGATGAATTTTGGGGGATAAATTCATTTTAAGGGGAGGGGAATATAACACCGTAATACATTTTGGGATTTTTTCCCAAATATATTTAATCTCTTCATTATTATATATTACAAAAAAACTTATTTTATATTTCATTATAAAAAAACAAATTTTGGCATGTGTTACACACAATCCATTATTTTTCTTTTGATACACACAACACAAAGTTTAAATGAAATGTGGCATATAACTAAAATATTATTATTTAATATTATAATTATCACCTAGCCGTTGAAATGGATAGTATAAATATGATTAAATAAAACTTTAAAATATTTTTTAAACATGTTTATATAATGAATTATTTGGAAACTAATTTCTTATAAATGGAAATAAAATCTACTTGAAATTAAATGAAATATTTTACTGAAAACATTGTTTTGTTTATGAAAACCAATGTTTCTTACTCAATAGAAAAACAAAACACTTTTGGGGAGTTTTTTTTAATTAAATTTATATATTATATATTATATATTAAACAAACTACTTATAATATATCATATGTTTTTATATATAACATATAAGAATAAATCTAATTTTATAATTAAAATGGTTATTTTATAAAAACATTTTTGAGGCCTTTTCATAGAACACATATTTTAAAAATAAAATTTGAAAATTTTATAAAATATAATTTAAAAAATAATTTTTTTTTTGAAATTTTAATATCAAAATTATCTTATTGTGAAATTTTTTATTTTTTTGAATTGTTCGTGTTTTTGATAAATATTGAAATCTAATGAATTTTAATTGAAAATTTTATTTTCAATTCAATTTTTCATAAAGATATATTTTATTTTTAATATATTTTACTCCAAAATTAGTCTAATTATACATCAAATAATACCAGTTAGCTTATTGGAATCAATTTAATATAAAATGTTTATATAAAATCTTTGTAAACTTTTGAACATTTTCACTCTAAAACCCCGCTTTCTCATCGCGTATATGGGGTGAATTTTAAAATAATTTCTTATAATTATTTGAATGAAATTGGGAAAAATATATTCCATATTTTTAATAATAATAATTTATATTATCTAATAAATTCATCTTAATTTTTAATCAAAATTAATTGTGAATATAGTAAAAACTAATTATCACGTTTAAGATAAAAATGGGTTTACCAGGAGGGTTAAACTAAAACTATAGGGGTAAAAATAACTTATAAACATGTATGAAAACTATTTAATATCAATATTTAGACCATAGAACCTTTAAGGTTCTATAATGGATTAATTTTGACCCTTATTATATTTAAAAAACATGGGATCACTTATTTCTTTTTAAAAATACAAATGGTGTGCTCTTACCTAGTTATAAAAGGTCACCCCCACTCATCTCTTCTTCACACCTTAAAACCTGATTTGATTGAAACATACCTACCTGAATCACTTCCAAACCTTACTAAAATAATCATATAAACCTTATTTTTTTATAAATACATCTTTGGATGGATTTTAATCCAAACCTAAGAAGGATGCCTGAAGAAGAGGTAACATTCATCAATGAGTATATTTATTTTTTTTCTTCATCTACCCCATTAAATTATTCTTACACCATTATTATATGATAAAATAAATATCTTAAACATCATTAGTGGTTTTTATGTTTTGTATTTAACCTAGAACCATCTCCAAATCCACCAAATGGGTTACGCAATCATCATCTGCGTGTACAACGGACTACCACGTCGCGAACTGATGTCATTTGTTTTTACATTACCAACTATAATGGTTGTAATTATGGATATAAATATTTTTTTTATATAATTTATATGATGTTTTTTTATTATTTAATTTTTTATATCACCCAAACCGCCATTCTTTCCATTATATAGGAATACGATAATGACACTCATGTGTACAACAGACTACCGCCTCACGAAGTGATGGTATTCGTTCATGCTAGACATAGAATGTATTAAGGATGGGTTTAAGAAAAATAAGTGATCTATATGACATAAAAATTATCCTATAATTATATTATATATAATTTACATTTTTTTCTTTCAAACCAATAAGAAAATGAAAAGTTAGTGTTCATACGTATGTACGTCTTACCGTATCCATGAACACGGTATTTCATTTTGTTTCAATAAATTTTATATATTACTATTAGTATGTATTTAATGAAAAAAATTATATTTATATCACGGTATTAATTCTGGATATTATGGAACCATGATTAATTTAATATGACTAAAAATATAAAAAAATAGAACGTATACGAAAAACAAAGTTGTTATTACCCGAAACATAACATTAAAATTAAATTATTAACAAAAGGTCATAATAAAATAATATATTTTATGATATATATTAATATGGTGCTATAAATTATTTATAATAAACTAATATTTATTATACAAGAGTTTTTAATTATTATAATGGAATTCAAGTCTTAAGGTACGATATTTTTGTCTCAATTTTCTTTCTTTGAGATGTATGTTGTGTTACGCACCTATATTCTTTCACAAGGTGTATATAAATCCCTTTTGAAATGTAATAAAATGAATTTATTAATCCTAATGATATTTTATGTGTAATGTTTTTTTATTCATTCGTGGTTCTTATGATTCAATTTTACTGATGTGCTAAAGGTTTTATATTACAATCTCATCATTTGTCAGCATTGTTTATGATTATGTCTTTAACATTTAAACCACATGAAATTACTCTAAAGAAAATTTCATGATTTTTCTTATAATATGGTTATTCAGGATATATACAGGTAATGGTGCCATTTACAACTCTTTGGTACATAAAATAAGTAATAAAATGTTCTTAATAACATCTGAATTTATTTCTCTCTTCGATCGGAAATCTTTTTTCTTACAAAACCATGTTTTTTAAATTTTCTAAAAAATGTTTATTAATATATTATTATCTTTAAAATACATTTGTACCCATGTTTTTATTTTTATGATTTCATTTAAATGAATCTCCATGCCTTTTTCTAAATAATTCTCATTTTATTTTTACCAAAAAATGTGAAATGAATATTTTTTTAAATGTACAACATTAATAGTATTTTACGCATTCCTGAACACTAAATGATTTCAAAAATTATTTAAAATTTTTAAAATTTATTTTCAATCAAAATAATATGCTTAATTTGATGGAACATTTGTATTCTAAATAAAATTATTCAATGTAAAATGGATTCTGAATGAGTTTTATGTTTTTTAAATCTTTTTTCAAAGAAGAAATGATATTTTCCTCAATAAATGTTTTAAATAATTTTTAAAATATTCTTTATAAGTTTTCAATATTTATTTTAAAGATAATTATTTTAATAATGTTTTATTTTTAAAAATTTAATTATTTTCCATCGATGATGACATTGTTTCAGGATGTTTATGCTTTACTGAGGATATGATCCAAGAATAATATTATTATTCTTTCTCTGAAAGGTTTACGTTTAAGATGATAATATTTTTGTGAAACTCATTTCTCTTCTAGGGGTTATATAATGATAAAATGATAATGATGCCTTATTCTATTTCTATAGGTTATGCTCTGATGAATTGATTATGAAACCAGTTTATTTTCCATAGGTTATATTATGAAGAAATATTTTTAAATCCCATTTCATTATATGGGTTCTAATATGATGAATGTTTTTTAGATCTTGTGGAACACGTATCTATTATTTTCATTATGTGAAGGTGGTTATGATATAATAAATTATGGTGGTTTAATTATATCCAAATATAATTGGAACCTATATATCTCTCTACTGCATTGGGTAAAGAATTATATCTCATGAGACCGACCAGATTATAATGGATATTTAACCTAGTTTAGTAAGATAATTTTCCCTCTATGATAGTCCTTGGAGTAAACCTTTACTACTATGATGTTATATGTGGACCAATATTTCATGTCCATAAAGTTTTTTAATCTGATTACAATTTCAAAATGTTATTCCTAAACCTAATTTTATGTTCACAATGTTATACATGGACTTGTATTTCTTGTCTATAATGTTATGTGTGGACCTATTTGCATGTGCATATATTTATGCGAGGGTGCGATTTCATGTCCCTAACTTAATGAGTGAACCTTTTTCTATTTATACATGATCATAGTGTTATAAGATGATGTGTATTCCATAAATATATGTTTTATTCCAATGTTATGCTCTCATGGATCATGTTAGTTTATTCCCTTGTGATTCATGTCTTCTGAACTGCCAATGAATCAGGTTTACAATCTATGATATGTAGGGTAAAAACTTGTAAATTTATGTTCATTATCACCTACCTTTATTATTATATTATTCATTCATATGTATAAAGACTTATTTCTCTTATTTTTACCCTTAATAACCATCTAAGATAACCCATTCTTATATTTAATTCCTCCATGTTAGGAATAATGTTTTTATAGAGGATATATCTATAAAGAGTACTCAATGGGAATATATTTGTGGAAAAAATTGAATATCTTTCACCGAATTAAAATATGTGTACCTATACTCCAAAGAAACTAAACTATTATGGTCCTCAGGCCTGTGTTTGTAAATTTTAATAAATATTCATCTAAAAATATGCATTATTCATGTGTGAGAAACATAGGTAGCTATAGGCTACAAACTCCTCTATAATCATTTCTTTTGTCCAAACTCCAATAAAATATTTTTAATAACTTAGACCAATTTCTAGGTGTGTAGTTATCGGAGCCCCTCTTTCTAATCCAAATTCTAGGTCTAGAAAATTAAAAGATCGTAATAGAAGAAATAGTAATTTTCGACTAACCACTATTGAGGTCGAGTCGGGGTAATGTTCTCTACTATAAGTCAATGTTACTAGTATAGAAAGAGTTAATTAAATATTATAGAGGAAGAACCCATCAAATTTAAATTTTTATATCTATTTAATGGTCACTATTTCATATCAAATAATAACTTAATAGTTAGTAAGAACACACACACATACACACACACACAAATATATATAGGTCTAATTATATTGGTTTTCATTACAAATTTATAAATGATTATACACATTATAAATTTATATAGGAATCCATTTAATTGAAACCGATTATTTATCCATTCCTGGTATGAAATATTAGTGAAATTTAATGAAAATAGAAATAAAGGAACCAAAAAATGTTGCAGATAATACATGAAGGAACATAAAAATGGAATGGAATATACATAACAAATAAATCCATAAGTGAATATGATAATGCGTGATCAAAAACTACATTATCGTATCAACCAAGGACAAAAATCCATATTCATAATGAACAAAAAATTAATAGAATCGCCTATTAGTGAAATCAATGAAACCTTAGCAAACAAAATCTCAAAAAACATGTCCCAACCTAGGTCATTTTCATTGTCCTTGTATGTGGGTAAGCTACTCCCTAGAACAGGCTCATGAAAAAATACCAACATGCATTATTTCTCCTTTATACCCTCCCAAAATAGTAATGAAAATAAAATAATGAAAATAAACATTTCTCTTCTACCACTTTGTGATGTCCTAGACCCAATTTACTCAATAGTAACCAAACATAGTTTGCCACATGACAATAAGTGTGCCTCCCCATAATGTAGAGGATGCTCATTAGTATCAATGGTCTATGTTTAAATCTTAGGGATACTATACCCTCATGATAAAATTATAGAATTGTAGTATAATAAAATCTGCAAATAGTGGGAGTATAATGGATAACATAATAGTTCAATGAAAACATCCAAAAAATAAAAAAACTAATTAATCACATCCTTCATTTTTATATATAAAATGATGATAATTTTATGCTATATACAAATTAATTTTTCTAACATGGTAGTAGGTACACATACATCCAAGTATACCAAAAGAAAAAAAGACAAAAATATTATATCCAGATAGCATCCCAATCCAAAACATAGTCTTGTGATCCCACACTCTAATGCTAAAATAAATCAATTATCAACAACCTAGAAATTTCCCATGTCCACATGCATCCATGAAGTCTGTCTGGGTACTAAATTGTAGCTCGAACAGAATGTGAGATAAACTAAGTAGGTCACCACCAACGGTATCTAATTCCCTCTATTCTGTGAATATATAATAAATAGTGTTTATATAATAGTAAATGTTGGAATGAAGTCTAGTAATAAATAACCCAAATAGGTACAGGTTCCCATAGAACACCCTTCCCCTACAACTTGACTCCGATTATATAGCATATATCTGGTTAATCTTTTATTCATAATTCAAATTATAATAAATTATTGGGGACTATACCATAATCCAATTATCCCACAGGAAACATATTTTGAATGAAATGTATAATAAGTACATCATAATGTAAGGCTCCAACCAAATCAGTGCTTGTGATTTATCTTGGCATATGTTTTTTAAAATCAATTTAAATTATAATTCAAAAGAAAAACATTATCCAATCATTTGGATTCCTAATTTGGATCCTAGGTATCACTCTAGTTATAACATGAACCTATCACCTTACCGGCCTATCCTAGGAATTCCTCACAGAAACCCCAATATCACTTTAGGTGTGGTATAAATTCAACGACCTTTGTGTTCATCCTTTATAGTCCACAAATGGATCCCAAGTTTTACTTGGGTAAAACATAATTATCTTCCATTTGAGTTATTACTTAATAGACAACATTGGGATTTAAAGGATATCTCATGGAACAATAACAAGAATCCATCTATATCGGTCCTTTGATGTCTTTGTAGTGATTCCAAGTATCACTCATTTCATATATAAACCTTATTACAATTTATTTTCTCCATGGAATTCATACAAGAACCCAGGTTTCACCCACGATGCATAAGAAAAATTTCATTAAAATTACATTAATAAAATAATCCAAATAACCCCATTCAGAGAATTCATGGTCAAAACCCATGTATCACTATTGCAATGGAAAAATAAATGGTCATGTTCCTAAAGAATAACCATACCATTGATGTTTTAATTTAACTCAATTTTTCACTTTCATACTAAAAAACATCTTGAGACTTAGAGAGAAAGGACAAAGGCCAAGGGAAAGTGGACATGTTCTTCCATTCCCTATTTCATTCAATTAAATTATCATTTAAACCAATTAATTTATCATCCCAAAGAGTGGGGTAAAGAACATAGATTGAAGGTGAATCAAATCTTAAGCCTCCCATAGTGCTTTTACCAAATTTAACAACATACATAAAATGGAGTGGTTCATGTAATGACTCGTATTTTTTGTGTATTATTTTTTGATATAATATATATTATTTTTGAGATGAGGCACTAATATGATGTGTAATTCTGAGGACCAGTGTGCCTATAATAAATTATTTAGATATATTAAATATATGAAACAGAATGGACCTGTATTTTTTCAAATAAAATAGTATAACTCTAAAATTGGGGCTTAGATTATAAATATGATGTCACCATTGAGTTCATAATATAGTTTCAATCTAGTAATGATATAATAATTATCATTACAACACATTAGTGAAAAATTACTCCCGGGAATAAATAAGTAAAATAAATAAATTTATTTTGTTTCTTTTTTTATTTCGACATAGAAAACTTATTCCTCATTAAATATATAACTATTTTTTTTGTCTCAGAATTATCCTCTAAACCTTGAAAACCTATAATCCATTATAGGAGAGAGATCATGGTGAACTACAATGAATCGGGGTTGTATTGTGGATCATTGAACCCATAGAGTTTGTGGATCTCATCAATGATATAAACACAACCATTCTTCACCAATAATTTATCAAAACTTTAGGTAGGATGTTTGATTATATTTTTTTAATCTCACTTATTAATCTAATACAAACACAAATCAATTCGATGAACCTAATTGATACTCGAATTTCCAGTAGAGTTAAATTAAATGAATTTTTCTTTTATTCATTTTTTATCCCTCTTTAATTTTATTCTTCTATGACAATGATTCAGGGCCCAAAAAATCGATGAGTTTCATTCCACATGTTTTATGTATTAAGGATTTATCCTCTATTTCATTGTTTGATCATATTTCTTTTTCCCAATGGTTCAACCAATACGTGGATTTCGATCATTGTTTGGTCATTCATTAGTGCAAAGGATCCAAATTGTGGGTACAACATGTGATGTAAGTTGCTTTTGGAGAATCAATGATAAAGGTGGATGGAATGAGTTAGAACAAGTTGGAATATAGGTTTCTTCATCTTCCAAGGTAGCGTAAAAATATTTCAAAGGCATATGTTTTTTATTGGTCAATTTTAGAGGCTAGATTTGGATGGCCAAGCGACGGAGGGGCTTAGTGAACCCAGATCCGGGATCTAGGGACTGATTTCCAATAGAAAATTATGATGCGATGATGTGTGAGAAATAATGGATAAGAAACATATGGATCTAGAAAATCCATAACAATGCTGTTTTCAAATTGGGATTACACGATGAGTGGGGCCCTCTTAGTGGACACTAGGGTTTTGGGATGATGTTATAGATCACATGGAATATGACCCCTGTCACACAACATATGAACCATTCATGGGGCTTGGTGTGTACTTAGGAGGGTACACAAACATGGGTAAGAGTACACAGTTAGTGGCATGGCATGTACTCCGACATGGACATGGCCACCTATACACAAGTTATAACATGAGCATGTCAGGTACACGAAAATGGCCTGAAGGCATGGGCAGGGTGTCATGTGTCTCGACATGCCATGTACATGTTAAAAACACCATGTATGTTTAGAGTTACATGTTTTGTGATTCTTCACCACATGGGCATGCTTGGGGATAGTTGGACATGTCGTGTACCCCTAAGACATGTCGTGTACCCCCTTCAATAGAGTTTTTAGCTCATTGATTCCATATATTGGACCAGTCTGGGTTGATTCTATTCCCTTGACCCTTTCCCTCAAGGGTATAGTGTATAATTACATCCACATCATAGGATTGTTATCCCCTCTAGAGGTCATGTCTTAGATTGAGTTGTCGTGTCCCTCTGTGATACTGGATTGTGATCCTCTATCATCGTTATTCCCTATGAGGGGTTTATGGAATCGGTGTGAACTCCATAACTAGGTAATTGGTCCTATATCTATAATTTCATATCTGTAGGGATTTTTTATCATAATTTTCATACAATCCTATACATAGTAGATTGATTGATATTTGTTTGGTGGTGTCCTACAATGGTTTTGGACATGACCCCCTATATGAGTATCAGGGTCATCTTATACCAGTGAGCTTTCCAAGGTGGGGAAAAATGATATGTACCTCTTTTTAGAGTTTCTATAGTGATGTAATGGCTTGTGAAGTATGATCTCCTAGAATGTGTGTTACTTCTAGAAGAATCCTGTGGATGGTGGTTGGTTATGAATGTCTGGTGGTGTGGTCTCTCTCCTAATTAAATCTGGTTATTTCTATTGTACATTGATCATTATATCTTTCATTGAGATTACAATAAGTGGTTCTTAATGTTTTGTATTTTCAAGGATTATTACTGGGTATTATTATATTCACCCCTACATGGGCATTGTCTGCATGTGTCACGGATTATGAAGGCAATGGACTCTTTTATGGTGTCATGTGAGGATAGGGAGTGAGTGGAGAATAGATAGATCTTGACAGACTGAGGTGTTTACTTATATAATTTATTTGACCTTATTCCCCACCCTTGGAGTAGGTAGGACTCTATAAGGTTTTTTGTTGGACTTGATTTTGGACCCTTTTTCTCTTTTAGTACATTAATATCTAACTTTTTTGCGGGATATTCAATCTATAAATGAATTATATTCAGTTTTTTTACATTTCAATTTTGTGTGGGCTTGGTGATGTGTGCATGTGTATATGTACTTTAGTATAATGCCTCCCATTGGTAAAATATTCCTACTCAGCATAGGTTGCTATACCTTGGGATATTGGAGGTGTTATTGGGGTAGCCATGGGTCGGACCTTGGCAGGTCGAGTCATGCAAAATTGGTATAAGAGGATTTGGTACTACCATAGGACTTGTGTCAGTGAGGTTGGTTTCATGAAATAGTGTTTAGTGTTTTGAGGTAATATTTTAGGATATGGACTCAATTGTTTGTGTGATGACTGACATATTAGTTAACTGGGACTCTGATCACCTTCATTTCAACCTAGTATATGTAATAATTGGTTGTAGGGAAATTTTTTTCTACAAGAATAATATTGGAATAAGTTTTTTCCTTGTTTTTTCTTGATTCAACTCCAGAGATATGCTCTTTTAACCATGGTACATCTTATTTTATTTCAGGATTCCTCCATAGAGACAACCATCAAAAAATCTATTCCATGATCATGAGGATGATTTTCCATGTGATAAGGGATCAGTATAAGGTCATGAACCATATATAACACCCATATGCGATCTACCACCTACTCCACCACCCATTGAGTAATAGCTAGCACTGAATGTACCAGCTGAATATGAACACATGTTGAGTGAATTTAAATAGTTTCTAAGGTGGTAACCTTCTGTGTTTGGGGTGAGATATACCCCTAGGTGGCTGACTACTAGATAAAGGTATTCACCCTCGTTTTTCACCTTGTAAAAATGCCTAAATATCACATAGAGTTCCTCACAGTGATTACATTTTAGGGATCTTTTGGATTATGGGGGAGCTTAGTGACTCAGTCACAATTTGAGAAAACTCTCTCCTTGTTAGAATTTGAGTGTCTATTCAGGGATGAGTTCTATATAGTCATGTTATGATTAGTATGAATTCCGGTTATTCTGCACCTACATTTGGGCATTTTGCTCATGGCAGAGTACTCAACGAGGATTATTGATCTCTTGTGTTACTCATTGGATATGGTGTGGGGTAATTTATTAAAAGATTAATACATTTAGTAAGACTTATTCCATGACATCAACAATTAATTAGTATCCGTTTACTTTACCAACTACACAAGCTTTCTTGAGTGATCCTTAGTAGTGGAAGTATTTCTTGCAGAGTAAGTACCGACAGTGGGTGCTCGTAGTAATCACCATATAGATGAGACCTCAAAAATAGGCAGTCGATGAAAGACACATGGATCCAAACATGTCATATGCTTTATGAGGAAATCCGTGAACATAGATTCATCGATTCATGGATCTTAGGCTGGCTCACATCAATGAAGAGAGAGACTGTGTTTCTGCAACGATGGTCAGGGAAATGATTCTTGATATTGTTCGAACTGTCATACAACTAATTATGAGATGGTTAAGGGACCAACAAGGCTGAGAAATATGTAAGATAAGGGTGTTCTATTGGGTGGTGGATGTGGTAAAGGGTCGAGTAAGGAAACATGAAGTGGTCTGGGGTTTATCCAATTACCACCACCAACCCTTGGTTGTCCACGCTAGGTTTATGGAGATAGTGGACAGGAATAAGGCCAACTGCATTCTATAGACACCTATAACTTCGAGTATATGGGGATAATATATTGTATGGTCTATTTATTATCAAATTGACCTATAGTATTGATAGACCTAGTTTTTATTCATTCTTTTCTGTTTTCTTCTCTAGTTTTAGAAATAGATATTTTAGGTGAGCCATCAGCTCAAACCCTACAGTAGGAGACACCGATAGGCAGTAAATCAGCAATTTCATGGTTTTGTCGATAGTGAAATCTAATTCTTGGAGGAAATAGATTTGTATGGGATATATTATTAAAAGTAATTATTACCTACTATGTCATCTTAGGTATGGAATGTATATCCATAGTTTATTCCTATATTGATTGTTTTAGGTGGAGGATATTGTATGTCTGTAGTGATAGAATGAGGTTTTACTTTTTGTATGAAAAAGGAACCTTATTGGAAAAAGATGCTATTAGGACTAGAAGAGTATAGCTGATTAACTAGTTGGATAGAATGACTCTTGAATCAATGGATGCTTTGGGATATTTGTTTCATGATGTGGTGGTGGAGCATGAGGATTTATTTCTTGAGGACATACCAAGTTTACCTTCTAGCCAAGAGCTATACTTATGTGTTGAATTTTATCCTATGATGGTGATGATATCTTCACCATAATATCATATGGATCCCACAAAACATCGAGTGATGGATCTATTTTAGGACTTATAGGAGAAAGGATTTGTGAGACCTAGTGTTTCGCTCTAGGCATCCCCAGTGTTGTTTTCCAAAAATATAGATGAGAGCTTGACATTGTGTGTGGATTACCAGAACATGAATTAAGTGACTGTAAAGAATAAGTATCCACTGATAAGGATTTATAACCTCATTGATTATCTAATAGTGGTGTGATGGTTCTTGATGATTTACCTGAGATCATGTTATCACCAACTATGAGTACAAAACAAGGATATACGGAAGATGACATTCATATTTCAATATAGTTATAATGAGTAATTGGTGATGTCACTAATCATGAAGAATGCCCAATAATTTTTCATTGGACTCATAAATCAAATCTTTTGACTTCTCTTATCTCGTTTCATAGTGGTCTTCATCGAGGAAATACTAGTGTATTCAGCATTTGAGGAGGAGCGTATAAGACACCTGAGGAATGTCACTGACACACTCTGAGAGAACCAACTTTATGGGAAGCACTCAATGTTTCTGTTTTGGATTTTAGAGATCCAATATTTTCCAAACATCATCTCAAAGGCTAGAGTAGCAGTGGACTCTGTGAGGCTTGAGGCAATGCTTTCTTGGGATCCACCCAAGAGTATTACCAGGGTGTAGAGTTTCCCAGGGTTGGTAGGGTAATTTTAGAGGTTTTTACTCGATTTATTTTGAGTGGAAGCACCCTTCAAAGCTTTTACTCCAAAGGGAATATTTTTTATGCATATAATGGTTCTAGTAGTGCTTTGATGAGCTGATTTAGAGGTTGATGGCCAAATAATTAGATTTCCAAAGAAGGGTTTCAAGTACGTAGTGTTCTGTGATGCATCACGGGATGTACTTTTTTGTGTTATGAGGTAGACATAAGGATTTATTTCATATGTTTCATTTTTGTTAGAACCAAATGAGAATAACTACATGACCACTAATCTTTAGTTAGCATATGTGGACATTGGACTGATGTTGTAGAGACAATCCTTTATGGAGAGGAGTTTATCATTTTCTCTGACCATAAGATCCTCAAGTATATATTATAATAGAAAGATATTAACTTGGGGAATCATAGATTCACATAGTACCTCTAGGACTATGAATTAATGATTTTATATACTCTTAGTAAGGGTAATGTGTTGAAAAACTCTCTCAGTATGAGATCCTATTCTTTGTTGTTGGATGAGGTGTCAGAGTAGTTAGCCTCATTGAATTTGTCCTTTTTGGATTAGGATGGTTCTTTATATCTTTAGTTGGTGGTTTTCACCACAACGCTTTTATATAATTTCAGTGATGATCAGTGTGGAGGTGTTTATTGTGAGACCTTACAAACTCATATATCATTTATACATGCTCCTAATGGATATTCTAAATGTGGGGAGCACTCTATCCTTTTTAGAGGATGAATGATGGTACTTTTGATGTTGTGGGACGAGGTGATGTAGGAACTTAATAAATCTCCTTTGATGGTACATATAGGTGTAAAAATATATAATAGAACCTAAAACATCAATTTTGGTTACCATTAATGAAGAAAGGAATTACAGATTTTTTCTCTTAATGCCTCACTTTTCAGTAAATGAAGAATGAGCACCAGGTTCCATTAGGTTTAGCTCGACCCCCTGAGGTTATAGAGTGAAGTGGGATGTGATTTACATGTAATTGTTTATGGGATTACCATGTACGTCAAAGGTAAATGATTCAATCTAGGTGATCATAGACCAACTCACCATATTATCCCACTTACAAGATATTCAAGTGTATAGTTTAGTAAATATCATGGGACACCTCTTCAAGAATGAGATAGTATGTCCCCATTGATTCCCCTCGATGATCTTCTCTGAACATTATGCTTACTTTACATACCAGTTATAGAGATTATTTTAAGAGGACATTGGGACTCAGTTACACTTGAGCACGTAATTTCACCCCCTAAATGATGGCCAGAAAGAATGAACCATTCATGTATTATAAGAAATGTTGTGCGACTACATGTTATACTTTGGTCATTGTTGGGAGGATCTACTATCTTGGGTGGCCTTTTTTATAAAAATATCTATCATTCCACCATTTGTATGACACTATTTGAGGCTTTGTATGGGAAACCATATATGTCACCACTTTGTTGGATCGATTTAGTTGAGTCAGCACTCATGTGATGGGATTTTGTGCAAGGTACTATAGAGAAGGTGAAAATAATACATGAGAACATGAGGACTACATAAATCATTCAAATTTCTTATGTTGAATAAGGATGGAGACCTATGGAGTTTTTGGATAGAGACCATGTGTTCTTGAGGGATTAACCTCAGTGTGGATTGATAAGATTTGGCTACAATGGTATGTTTCTTTTGATAATAATTAGTTCCTTCCAAATACATTGTAGAGTTGGAATGGTGGAACACATTGTGGATCAACCACCCTAGTTAGACCTATTACCAAAAATATTCCATGTGTCGCAACTGAGCAGGTATGTGAATGACCTATTGCATGTTATTGACTAGGGAGATCTAGACATCAATGATTGAGTTACCTTTAATGAGTATCCGGTAGATATTTAGAATTGGTAGGAGAGGATCTTTCATGGGGTTCAATTCCCCTTGTGCATGTCTGGTGGCATCATTGGAATATCTAGGAGATCACCTAGGATAGAAAGACCAATATGCAAGACCAATACCCATATTTCTTTGTAAATATTTTTTTTTGATTTCTGGGACATTAATATCAATGGTTGGGAAAATGTAATGACTCAAATTCTCAGTGTATTATTTTTGGATATTATATGGATTATTTTCGAGATTATATGTTGAGGCGATGTGAGATTATGATTCCCATTGTTCCTGAATTGTTTTTGAAATATATTAAATAACACATGCATGTAAGTTTCCTAAATAAGTGTAATAACTCTTGAAAAGGGGCGTATATTTGAAATATAAGGGAAATTGTTGAGTTCATAGAATGTGTTTTTCCCTAGAAGTTATATAATATGTGACAATGTGAGCTGTTTGTGGAAAATTTATCATGGTAATAAACAAATCTAATTACTTAATTACATTATTTATTATGTTTATTTTGACATAGTAATATGGACCTTCATTAAATATAAGGCAATATATTTTGGCTTAACTTTGGTTAATTATCATTAGATACCTAAAAGCCATTGTAGGAGAGCGATATTTGTGAACAATGATAGATCAGGTCCAGATCATGGATTTTCATGCCAATAGAGTTCATATATATCATAAACGAAGGCAACACGATCATTCTTCGTCAATGACTGATACCAACTCTATATAGGATATTTCTTTCAATGTATTATATCCCATTTACTTATCCTAGATGAATGTTAATCAATTTCCTGAATATAATTGATATACACATTGTAAATAGAATTAATCTGATGGGATTTTTTATTTGTCCACTTTGATTTATCCCTCTTCAATTGTCTTCATCTATGAAAATGAACCAAGTCTATAAAAACAACCGTTTTGGTGCTTCTCTCACTTTTTTTATTATAGGATTATCCCCTATTATTTTAGATCATTTCTTGTAATTAATTTGGACAATGGATCAACCATTAACCAGTTTTTGATCGTTTTGTGACTGTTATTGGGTGAAATAGAATGAAATTGTGGCTATCAAATGTGGTGTAATTTTTAATTTGAGAATCGATGATGACGATTGATGGATTGTGGGTGAACAGGGCTAAATCTTGGGGTTTTCATCTTCCCAATTAGAAAATAGTGATTTAGTCATCCTATTTATATTCCTGATCTTATTGGAATTCCAAATTTTCATGGCCAAGCAATGGAAGGGCTCAGTCATCCCAGATTCAAGATCTAGTGAGTGATTTCTTACAGAAAAAGAGGTGATGATGGCATGTGAGTATGAACAGAAAAGAATCATATTTATTCGAAAAATACCAAACACCAAGACATGTAAATCTATATTACCCACCTTGTGGGGCCCTATCAACAGTGCCTATAGTTTTTGGAGGAATATTAGGATCATATGGCTTGTGAATCCTGTCATATAGCATGTGATCCTTCCATGAGGCTCGCCTTGTAATATTAAGGGTATACTGACATAGAAAAGAATAAATGGATAGTTAAACATCATGTATTTTTACACGGACATAACCACATATACAGAAGTTATTACACGGGTAGGCAAAGTAAACGAAAATAGCTCAGTGACACAATCAGGGTTTCGTGTGTCTCTACATGTTGTGTAATTCTTATACATGAAATGTATGTTGAGACTGATATTACATGTGATACTTTACCACATGTGTAGGCCGGGGGATAGCTGGACACGTCATGTACCCCTAGTACATGTCTTATACCCCTATGGCATGTTGTGTAACCGCTTCATGAGTATTTCTATCTCTTTGTTTCCTTAGTTTGGAGCATTCACGGTTTTGTTTACTCCCTTGGTATATTCTCTTAAAGGTAAAGTTTTACATTATATCCATACCATATGATTGTGATCCCCTATAGATACCAAGTCTCATATAGAGTCCCCCCTCCCCCGTGAGACTAGAGTGCAGTACTTTATCATCTTTGTTCCATAGGTGGAGTTTTTGGAATCATCATGACTTATCTATGTAGGTAATTGATCCCCTATCTCAAAAACCATATTGGTAGGGTTTATGGTATCATCGGAATATGATCCCTTGTGTAGTGGGTCGATTTAGTCTAGGTTTATGGTGTCCCCCAATGGTGTTGGGAACAAACCTCAATCTGAGTATCAGGTTCTTCTTATACTTATGAGAATTCTTAGGTTGGGGCCAAAGATATAGAACTATCCATTGAGTGTCTCTAGTGAGATCATGGCTCATGGTGTGGGTTCTGCTGGAACAACCATTATGTTGGGCAAATATTGTCTCAATAATATTCTATAATCTGTTATGATTTTGATGCTCACAAATAACCTTGTTTGTATTCTAATGAATTTTACTTGAGTGAGTTTTTAGGAATTTATATCTGGATTAAAGTAATTTAACATTATGGGAATTACATTGGAAACATTGTTTCCAACCCTACATTATACTAGAAAAGTGAAATTATTTCATATGGTATCAACCCTATGTTACAATGGAAAAGTGAAATGCTTGTGTATGGTATCAACCCTATGTTACGCTAGAAAATGGAAACGCTTGCATATGGTATCAACGCTCTGTTACACTTAAAATCATGCATTTTGAACAACATCCTTAAAATTAGATAATCTTAAAATGTATGGATCACAAACCCTATATTAGAATTTGTAAATACTATTCGTTAACCCTATGTTCGGTAATTTGAACGTATTGTTAATCAATGTTATGTTTTCAATCTTTTTCTAACAAGGTGAGTGTATGGATTATCTTCCCTATGATACTTTTGATCCTAGTGTTACGTGAAGATGAAAGTATGGTTAAGAAAACATATATTAGAAGGGAACCTATGTTACATGAAGGAACCATATTCTATGAAGATTAACACTACGTTGTGTTTACAATAGAAAAGTTTTTATGCTATGTTTTTAATCTGAGATTTCTTTAATGATCGAGTTAGAATTAAAGAACGATTCAAGGATCATTATGATTTTTTAATAGAACCATTTTCAATGGAGAAATTCACTCATGTTCATGAGGGATGTTAATACTCCCCTGGTTAGTTGGAATTTTAATTTCTGTGATCAATCCGGTTATTCATTTGGATCTAGAATACCGAACAATGATATTAATTATATATATTATTTCAGAGTATCTCTTCAAAAATATGTCTGTGATAAAAAATTCATATATGTAACTATATTATTGAAATTAAAATTTACAGTGTTTCTATAATGAAATATCGATTCATAAAGAAGATACACTTTTGAGATATACATTTTCAATAATATATTATTGTTTAGTTACTACCTTATTGAAGAACATTTTGAAACAAGGATAAATTAGTACTATTTCATTCATGAATATATTATTTTTTGAAGAATAATATCCATCAGTTTTTAGTTTCCACTACTGCAACTATGATGAACAACAAGAATCAACAAATCATACTCTTTTGATTTATTGGAGTTTTCAACTTCTCATACACAGTTATGGTGGAGTATCATCATCTAGAACTATGCTATGGATAATTGTTTCTCTATTATAGAACCAGAAGTATTTTTTGTCAGTGTTATTATAAATGGGTCAACTAGATGCACTCATTTGTGAATTTATGGTATTTTTATAAGGGGTCCATTCTAGTAAAAATTACCAAGATCACAAATAGAGTTATTGGTAGAGTGAACTATGGGATCTATGTGCCCTGAACCACTATAAAAAGTTGGGTTCCTTATTTATGTTTATCTAGTAAATATTATTTTTGTATAATTAAACATTAATTATCTATATAAATCACAATGGGTGTCAAAAACTAGAATTGTAGATGATTTTTGAAAAGACACAATTCACCCCCTCTTGGGTTACTTTGTATATTCAAACCTAAAAATTGGTATCATATGAGAGATTTTGGATAAATCTATTTCATGGTAAAAGTATAAGTTCTATACACATATGTAAATGGATGATCTAAGAGAATGAATTTAAATGGTATGTGATCCATATTATAATGGTAAAAATTATTGATGCTAGAAATCTCGAATTATTGTCTATCTTAAAAATATTGTATTCAAAGTCCACTAAAAAATCACTACTCCTTATAAGATTCTTAAGAAATAAAAATGTGGAATGTTAAAATAGAAGATGAGAATGATATCAATTCTAAATGATTGAATTTTATTATTAGTGGTCTTGGACAAGATGAATTCAATCATGTATTACAATCTACGACTCCCTATGAGACGTTGAAAACTATTACAGTTTTTTATGAAGTAACCGACAATGTTAGATAGATAAGATATTGTAAAACTAAGATAAAATTTGACACATTTAAATGTTTGATGGTGAAATAATCAAACAAATGAATAGAAGTCTTAATAAAATTATCAACAATATTATAGCCTTAGGTGAACCCATCAAATAATCTAATCAATATTTGGACGAACTAAGAGTAATAACCTTTAAATGGAATGTCATATATACTGAAATTCACCAATCATCACCTATAAATGATTTAAAAATGAGAGAACTAATGGGAAAACTGATGATTTATAAAGCAGAAATATAGGTTGAAGCTAAAGATCATAAAATTATAGAATGGAAAGAAAATACTAATCTAAATGAGAAATATCATAAGCGTAGCATAAGATCAAAGAAAAAAAGTAAAAGAAGATAAAAATTTAGATTCCTTGGATTTTGAAATGGAACTAGATATGTTATCCAAAAAGTTCATCAAATTTTAAAAAAAAAGATAATAGGATTTAGATAATACTTCAAGAATGATGAAAAATAACCAAGAGAAGTTCGATACTTTGAGTGTCAAAAATTGGGTCATATCAGACCAAATTAACCTCAACTGAAAATTGAATGAAAAAGGCCAGAAAATAGAGATCAGAAAAATAATGATTATTAGAACAAAAGAAAAGGATAAATGAAAGCAACACGGAGTGTATCTGAAGACTCCAACATCCCTTCAATGTCATATTTAGAGCAGGAACAATCAGATCTAAAATCCAATATGTTATTTATGGATGAAGAGGAAAAGGCACAAACTTATTACCCTTCTAGTTCTAATTCTAGTGGTTTCTAAAATAATAAACTTATTTCCTATTGCTCAATGTTAGAGGAAATATATGATTCTTTTTTAAATAACCACAAATCATTGAAAAAATTCATATTTATATTTTAGGTGAAAGAGATAACTTTCTAAAACAACATCAAGAGATTATTTAGAAATTCAACTCATCTAACTCAAACTATGTTGATCATGAAAAAATGATTAAATAATTTCATGATGAATTATAATCCTATAAAATTTCTTCTCTTGTTATTCCAAAAAGAGAAAATATTTTAAATGTAATTATTGGAAATAATTTATTTGAAAAGGGAATGATTTAGAAAAGGATTTAAGGTCCAAAAATTTAAATTTTATAAAATTATTTTTTCCCAATTCTAAAAATTCTACCTATAATTATTGTGGAACAAAAGGAAATTTCACTAATCTTTGTTATTTAAAAAATCGTCAAAATAGTGGTGTTAAAAGATCCTTTATTTATAATTTTTTTTTTGTTTCAAGGGATATAAATTTTAGAAAAATGAAGTAGATCTGGATTTTCATGTCATTGATTACTAACACTACTGAACCTAATAAGATATTAGTACCAAAATAAACATGTGTTTAATTACTTTTGAAAGAAATGGTTTATTGAAAAAAAATACACAAGGTATATAGATAGTGATTATTCCTATTATATGAGTGGGGACTCAACAAAATTTCATACACTGACTCAAATGAATAGGGGATTAGTCAATTTTGGTGACAATACCAATGGAAAAATAGTTGTATTAGGAACATTTGGAGATCCAATGACCATAACAATCAAAAATCTACTTCTTGTACAAGGGTTAAAGCAAAACATGATAAGAATATCTCAACTCTATGATGATGGATATTTTGTTGACTTTTATAAAAATTCATGCTATGTGTTTAAAGATATGTTACTTAAATTTAGAGCACCAAGAACTGATAATGTGAATACATTGGATTTAAATTACATGTGTAAACAAAACTTGATTTTTTTAACTGATACGAAAAATGAATCTTGGATTTTCCATAAAATACTTGGACAGCGTAATATATATATTCAGTATATAAATTATCTATGAAATAGATTGTTTTTTATTTTCACAGTATTAAGTTTAATAATGATAGATTATATGATGCATGCCAAATTGGAAAGCATCACGAATCTTCTTTCAAATCCATTACAAAATTTACAACTTCCTAACCATTAGAAATTACTCATATGAATTTTTTGGACCATAAAGACTAGAAGTTTGGCTGTTAGATTATATTTTTATGGTTTAGTTGATGATTATGCTAGATTTACATGGGTCTATTTTCTAACATTCAAAAGTTATGTTTTCACAGTTTTTTATAAAGCATTTCAAAATGAAAAATGTTTTAAAATAATTTCATTGATAACTGATCATCGTGGAGAATTTAAGAATCAATAATATAATTATTTTTTCTCAAATATTGGTATTAAATACACTTTCTCTACACCAATAACACCTCAAAAAATGGAATTGTTGAAATGAGAAATAGAACTATTCAAGAAATGGAAAGGACTATATTGAATGAATATAGTATTCCTACCTATCTTTGGGAAGAAGTTGTAAGCACAACCTTCTATGTAAAGAATAGAGTTTTAATAAGGCCTATTTTCAAAAATATGACCTTTGAACTTTGGAAATATAGGAAATATAATGTAAACTACATTAAAGTTTTTAGATACAAGGTTTATGTCTTAAACACTAAGGACAATATTGTTAAGTTCGATCCAAATGCAGGTGAGGGAATATTTTTGGGATATTATAATACCTCTAAATATTATATAGTGTTTGATATAAAATCAAGGATTTTTGTACAATAAGTTCATGCAAAGGTTGATTAAACTGACACTATTATTAAAGAGTAAGATCAAGTAGATAAAGTCACTAACTCTTTTGACAACATGAGACATGAAACCCTAAAACACTTTTTTGAAAATAATATTAATAAAATTCATTCCAATTCAAAATAACATATACTGATGACCCTGAAAGTATCTTTCCAAGGAATTATATAACATTAAAGAACCATCCTACAGAAACTGTAATGCAAGACCTAGATAGAGAAGTTAGAACTACAAGAAATTTAAGAAACCTAGCAGAATTTTCTTCCTTTTTATATTATTTAGAACCTAAGACTATTTAATAATACTTAGAAGATGATATTTGGATGATATTAATATAAGAAGAGCTAAAATAATTCAAAATGAATGAATTTTTGGAACTAGTATAAATAAAAACCAATTATCTAGTTATAAAAACAATGTGAGTCTTTAGAAATACAAAAAATTATTAAGGGATCATAACAAAAAATAAAGCTATATTTGTAGCTAAACAATATAATCAGGAAGAAGGTATATATTATGATGACAACTTTTTCTCTCTATATAGACTTGAAGCAATAAGAATCCTTTTATCCTATGAAAATTATATAAATTATAAATTATATCAGATGGATATCAAACCTACCTTTTAAAATTATTATTTAATAGTGGATGTTTATGTTGAACAACCAATGGTTTTGAATATCCTTAAAAACCAACTCTATTTTTAAACATACTATATCTCTCTATGTCCTTTAACAAGAACCCATAGCTTGGAATAAAATATAGAGTTCTATTATTTTGAAAAATTTTTTTACTATTGGATTGGAAGATCCAACACTTTTTAATAAAACTATTTGTTCTAATATTTATTTAGTTTACATTTATGTTGATGATGTTATTTTTAGTTCAACTAATAAAAATCATTCGAATTATTTTTAAAATTAATGAAAAAAAGAATATTATGGGTGTATTATGGCAGAAATTATTTTTTTAGGATTTCAAATTTATCAAAAATATTATGGAAATATTTAAATTAATGTATATATATTATTGATTTACTAAAAAAATTTGGACATGAAAAGGGAAATACATATAAAACTCCCATGTGTACCAATATAAAACAAGATTTGGATAAAGCTATAAATCTAGTATACAATAGGTTATATAGAGTTATGAGAGGGATATTTTTATATCTTACTACTAGAAAACTTGAAATTATGTTTTATTTATGTATTTGTGTTATATTTATATAAAATTCAAAAGAGTCACATATTACTGCTGTTAAAAAAAATAGATATTTAAAAGGAACTATTTTTTAGTCCCTTATTTATTTGAAAACATCTGGATTTTATTTATTTTTATATCAAGATGTTGATTTTGGAGAATGTAGAGTAAAAATAAAAATCACCTCAGTAACCTGTCACTTTTTGGGAAAATATTTAGTTTCATGGTCTAGTAAGAAAAAACACTTAGTTTCCCTATCAACTACTGAGGTTGAATATGTGTCTACTGGAAGTTGTTATGCACAAGTGTTGTAAATTAAAAACCCCCTACTGAACTTTAGACTAAATTTTAATAGTATATAAATTTTATGTGACAATACAAGTTCTAGAAATATTTCAAAAATCTTATAAGTCATTATAGGAGTAAGAAGATCGATATAAGCCATTATTTTCAATGATATCATATCCTTAAAAAAGATATATCATTAGAATTTTTAATACTGAATATAAATTAACTAATATTTTCACTAAACCACTTCCCAGTGCAGGTTTTGATTTTATTAAGGGGAGTTATGATTATTTATTTTTTAAATGAATAATTTATTATTTTATTTTATTTTAATCTTTTTGTTTATATTTTTTGTACAATATATGATGTATAAAAACTTTTATGATTATTTAATTTAATTAGTTATGTGTTATTTAGATTTTAAAAAGATGTTTATTTTAGTTATTTTTTAATTAAAAATTTCATGAGTACATTTTCAATCGGTGTGAGAAAACCATTTTCACTTCTCCCACCCTCTTTCTCATATCCTATACTTACCTTCGGTTTATAGAGTATCTCTATCACTCTTTAGATTCTATTTTTTGAAACCCTAAACCCTAAATCTCTTCAATCTTGAAACCTTCAATGATGGCAACCTATAAAAGATCTGATGATGCTGACATGGGTGTGGCTACATAAGCATCTGATAAAGATAAAAAATTGATCCATGTAAAGGTAACCAATTTTGATTATTTAGATTCTACAATTATTTTGTTCAAGTAATCAACAAGATTTCGAGGTATACTTTATGATTTTGGAGAGGATAACATCTCTATATTTTGTGGCCTTAAAGTAATGGAATTTTTTAGAAATGATTCATTTGGTCCTAGATTTGATGAAGAGATTATTTTCTCTATGATTAATGATTCTGAATTTTTTTATTTCATCTATGGAAATGGTTGAGTTTTATTGTTTTTCTCATAAGGGGGATTTTTAGTTTAATTTAAGAAATATAGGTAATGTAAAACATTTTTCTGACGAAAAAATTCTTTCACTATTTGGAACAAGGGCTATCAAGAAAGTAATGATGAAAGAAATTACTCATGACCATTGGGTTATGATGAAATTCATTAAATATGGGATTTTTCCAAGTACTTCTAAGATAGAGAAAGTCATTTATCCAGTAATTTATGTTGTGTTTTTGTTCTTGAACCAAATCATGTTTAATTTTTGTTCAGTTTATGATAAGGTGTGTAAACCACTACTACTACAAGGATTCCAATATGGGATATTATCTCTATGGAAGGATTATTTATTTATTTTGTTAAGAAAAGGAAAAATTGTTAATATGTTTTTTGGTAAAACATGTACTCATAAAAACATTTTAAAGGTTTGCAAAATTAAGAATTTAGGATTTTTTGGGGGAAATAATTTCAATAGTCTTCTTCCTGTTGGTGAAAAAAACAAAAAATGCTTGTGATTGATGATCAGGGGAAGTAAAGGATGATTCCTTCAGTAGGATATATAAGACAGGTACCTGATAAAAAGTCCAAATCTAGTACTAAGATAGTCTTTTTCAAAGAATAATAATAATAGTTGATATTCTAAAAATTGTGGATGGAGCACCACGGGTAGTTGTTCTTGGGGCTTTAATGGAAGATAATAATGAGAATGAGGCTCATAGTCAAGAACATTATAGGGAAGATGTTCCTTATCCCATAAATCAATCTCTTATTTTCCAAGATTCTGTTGTTATGGGACGATCTTCCTTAAGAGATAAATTAGAGGGAAATTGTGAGCCAAGTTTGGCTTTGGTAGGAGTTGAAAAAGCCAGAGATCGATCTCATGAATCTTATAATTATCATGATGAAACATGATTTATAAAGGAAGATATATTGGAGGCTCATAATTTGTTTCTTATAGAAAAATTGGAAGCTTATAAAAAGAAAATTGGAGAGTTTAAAAGTAATACAGTGACAATATCAGAGTTTGACGCTCAAAAGCCTGATCTAAGACAACTAAGTGAAAATATTATATTCATTATAGATATTCAAGAGTTTATTATAAAAATGTATATATAGTTCATTTTATTGATTGATTAATCTTTTAGGAAGTAATATTTTAATGTTTTCAAGCAGATGGTAGGAGTGAATTTCAATCTCTCAGGGAAAGAAATCGAGATTCAACTTACTCTCAAGAGACACCTCCAGATTTGATCATATTTTTTGAAGCTATTAAATCTGTGATGGACGATTTCAATGAGAGTATGCACACTATTTAGTGTGAAAATATTCCTTTAGGTGTTCTTTTAGATAATTCAAGGCATCTGGTTAGTCATCTTTCATCAAATGAATAATTTTTTGGATTACTTCTTAATCATGTTAAGGATAAGTTGACTTCATTCATTCAATTTGACAAATCTATTATTGAGTCTATAATGGTTAATTATGTATTGAATCTAATGATTGGTCAATATTGAAAGAAGATTATTCAATAGTGGATATATTTCTTCAAAAACTATTTACAAATATTTCTTTTGAATGTCATTGATATTAATTGTGTTTTCCAAGCCTGTACTCATCTTGTTGAACCTTTTTCACCTGCCGATTCTGATCAAAGTCCTTCATTTTGAAAAACCTTTGTTAGTTTTGGATTGTATTCTATTATATTTTCAAAACATTTGAATTCATTTTAAATCCTATTTCATTTATTCCAATTTAGTTTTATTTTCTTTTAAGTTCAATACTTAACTTCCAATCTTGAATTCATTTCTCGTACCAGTTTTTATAACTATTCTTTTATAGTTCAGTTCTATATTAACAATGGTTAGTATTAGTTATTCATCCAAAATTCCATTTCGATATCACAAAAGGGGGAGAATTTTTTATGAAAGGGGAGAATATTTTTAAACCACAAAATTTCATTAGAGAAAATATTTAATTTACATGAATCTATTTGTTTTCTCAAAACAATAATGTGAAATTTAAATATAATTTTTTTTCTATATCTATTTTTAAATGTTTAAAAATCCATCATTTTCATTAAATTTATTCTAGATTATGTAATAGGTTTTTTTATAATCAAAAGGGGTAAATTTTATGTCATGTAATGTCTCATCAATATTTTATAAATTATGATGATTTTGAATCTCACAAATACCCTTGTTTCTTTTCTAATGATTTTTACTTGAGTGAGTTTTTAGAAATATATATCCAGGTTAAAGTAATTTAACATTATGGGAATTACTCTGGAAACATTTTTTACAACCCTATTTTATGCTTGAAAATTGAAACGATTGCATATGGTATGAACCCTATGTTACACTAGAAAGGTAAAACACTTTCATATGGTATCAACCCTATATTATGCTGAAAAAAGTGAAATACTTGCATATGGTATTAACTCTATGTTTGGAAAAATAGTATGTGTTTGGATAATTATCCTTACATTTGGAGAATCATTAAATGTATGGATCATCAACCCTATGTTTAAAGATGGAAATACTATTCCTCAACCCTATGATCGGGAATTTGAATGTATGGTTAATCAATGTTACATTTAGGATCTTGTGATAAAAAATTTGAACATATTGACTATCATACCTATGATAATTTTTCTCCATATGTTATGTGAAGATGAACTTATGGTTGATAAACTATACTTTGGAAGGAACCCTATGTTACGTAGTTCGACCCTACGTTGTGTTTACATTAGATAAGTTTTTAAGATGTGTTTTTAATCATAGATTGCTGCAACGATCGAGTTAGAATTAAAGAGATATTTAAGGATCATTATGATTGTATCAAAGAACCACATTCATCAGAGAAAATTACTCTTATTCCTAAGGAAATTTATGTCTCTTCTAGTCAATTCGAATTTGAATTTTCATGATCAATCAGGCTATTTATGGATATGGAATACCAAACAATGTTATCTATTTTATATATTATTTTAGATTATATCTTAAAAAATAAGTGTTCAATTAGAAATTCACATATATGATTGTATTATTGAAATTATCTTCTCTAGTACTTCTACAATGAGTTATCAATTTTGAATGAAGCTACACTTTGGAGATATACATTTTCAATATTTATTGTTATTTAGTTTCTATTTTATTGGAGATCATTTTTCAACAAGGATCATTTTAGAATATTTCATTCTTGAATATATTATTTTTTGAAGAATAAGATCCATCAATTTTCATTTGATACTTCTTAAACTATGAATAATAACCCGCATCAAAAAATCAAACTCTTTTGATTTACTGGAGTTTTCTACTACTTATACTCAATTGTGGTGGAGTATCAAATTATTGATCTATTATGTGGATAACCATTTATCTATTATAGAACCATGAGGATTTTTTGTTATTCTTATTATAATGGTTTCAACTACCAAGACTCAATTTTGAATTCATGGTCTTGTGATTACAGTACCATTTTAGTAAAATTTACAAAGATTGTAGAAGTAGTGATTGGTAGATTATACCAAGGGATCTTTGTGCCCCAAACCACAATAAAAAGTTATGTTCTTTATTTTTGATTATCCACTACAAATTCCTTTTATATATGTAAACACTTCTTAACCATATAAATAATAGTGGGTGTAAAAATTAATAATTGTGTAGGATTTTATAAAGGAAACAATTCACCCCCTCTTGTCTTACTTAGTATATCCTGAACTAACACATTGATTCAAGGAGAATTATGTGTCTTGATGTTCGTAATGACCTCCTGGTGGCATTGTGTCATTCCTATGTACATCAGGTGTTTCTATTATACATTGATTTTAATATATTCTATTATGCTAACTATACATTTCTCTATAAGTTTATTGTTTTTGGGGTGTCCGATTGGGTATTGTTATACTCACCCCTGCATTGGTTTTAACCACATGTGTCATGTATTTTGTAAAAGATGACACATTTGATGGTTTCCTTAGAGTATAGAGAGTAGGTGGAGTGTATCTAGATCTTAATAGACAGAGGATTTTACCAAGATCTTCTATTTAACTTTACTCCTCGCCCTCGGAGTGAGTTTGAATATTTACAGTTTTTGGTGGGGCTTGTATTTGGCCCCTTTTTCCACTTTCAGTACTTTACTCTTGTACAATGTTTTGAATTCATAGATGTTTGCATATAATATTTTATGTTGTTTTATATTTCATAATTGTGTGATCTTGGGTATATTTGTGCGTACATGTAATTTAGGCTAATTCCCCCCATTTGTGGGGTGTGCATACTCGGCATTGGTCTCTAGACCCTAGCCTATTGGATATGGGGTTGGGTTAGTCATGGGTTAAACTGCAATGGTTCATGTCATGACCATTCAATTCAAAGTCCTTAACCTATAATGATTTAGAATCAATTTTTATGGGTCATATATTTCAAGCATTCACATTTAATTTAACAATCATTCCATTTAATAAGAAATTCATAAGAAATCTATCTTGTAGAACAACTGTATAAATATAAACACCAATACATTGAGGGATAATAATGAGACCCCCTTCCTCAACATAGTTGTTAACTCTTCATCATTAATTGGACTCTAAATTATGATAGAATAAAAAAAATAGAGCAACTAGAAACGTGAATTGAAAATAGTGTATATAAGATCAAAAAAATAATTCTATCAATAGTAAAATAAATGATGAGGGGTGCCAGAGGAATTGAGATATTACAAGAGGCTATCCAATGGGACTAACAGCAACTCAATCAAATCCCAGATAAAGAAGTTTCGTTAAAGCCTTGATTTGGTTTTGTAGGAGAACTTCCATCAAGAAAGGAGGCTATTGTGCATTGGAGTAGATGAAAATTATGGTCAAGGATTTTGATGAATCAATGTGAAAATGGAAAATTTTCCACATTAATGTGGTCACATGGTTTGGATGGATGATTGGTCAAACCGTGTGTAGCCCACTTCCAATGGAGCACACCTTTCATGGCCTACAGTTCATGGTTAGAAAAACCATGTGTAGCCCATGCTCACCCTCTGTCTCCTCCCCAAATGGTTCAGAACTCCCCCTCACAGTTTAGAAAAACCACTTGGTGTCCCAACTATATTGCATGGTTTGAGGGGGAATACATAGAACTAACCATGTGTGTCTACTATTACCTCTAAAATTTGGATCTCTGGGATTTAAATGATCCCAAAATTCTCTCAAACCCTTCCCAAAATATTAGGGAACATTTATAAAGATAAAGAAAGAGTTTAAACCAATATTTAAGGGGTTTAAACCTCATTGAAATATTGGGTTATTAAAAATATTCCCTATGTAAAACTAAATATAGTAACATTGAAATCGTAAATATGATGATATATTATTATTATATTGGAATAACCACCTTATACACCCTATAACATTTCTGAAATTAAAATATTCTTTGCTATATGTTTTTTTCACCGCCTCCATGTACAACATACTTAGTTTTTATCTACTATAATCAAGGATGATTGTAGAAAAAATATTATGATTAAATATGATTTTAATACATACAATATATGTTATTTGAATTTAATTATTTTTTAATAAACAATCAATTAAACAAAATTAATCTATTTTGTGATGGTCTGTAAAAAACCTAAACAAAGTAACCACAGAACAATAACATTTTTTCTAATAAAATGATACCTATATTAGAAAAATAGGGTATTTAGGACCATTTGTATTTATGGAATGATATAAAAACCATTTAATTTTAATTTTTGAGTTCTATTCATTTTTTAAAAGAACGTAAAGAATTTTTCATAATTGATCTATCCATAAAACCATAAAACCAATGCTCTCTAAACAATAAAATTAAACATTTTATCTCATTGAAGGGTTAGAAATTAATATAATATAAATAATGTAAATAAATTATATATGGATTAATTTCTTAATAAATTAATTAATGAATCTTGTTTGATTATACATGATGTTAAGTGATAGTGTAGAACGATTCTACAAAATAAAGTAAGGGATCTCTATGAACCACCCTATTTTCTTTGGGTTATGCTCTCTCTTTCTTTACCCCTCCCATATATCAATATTTCTTATTTAATTACTTTTTATTATACATATATGTGCCCAACATATATACCATGTTTAATTATCCATTCTATTATGGGGATATATAGGTTTTAAGATGTTTCCTTCTAAAATTATATCAATAAGGAAACCCAATAAAAGGGAACTTCTCTACTTCTTATCCCATTACAATTACCACTACTTGAAATGTTTTAAACCACCCATGTTATCAAAAATTGATCAATTAATAATCTAAATCCATTTATTTCATTTTTTGTTTTATGGAAATTATGATTCCCTTGCCCTGTTTAAAGTCTTGTTATCCATTTTATTAATAACATCTTAAGAGGTACATTTCTTAAGGGATTATTATTCTCAGTTAAATGTATTCACTTTATAATGACATAATTTTAAATGAAATATTCTTATTAACATCCACTAATTTTGGAATCCCTTCTTACATGTGAACCAATATGAAATACTATTTTTTATGTTATATTCCATGGTTATTCATCCAATTTCATTCCATGGGTAATACTTATGTCTATTTCTGATGTGTAATTTCCATATCTGGAACACATATGCATATACATGTTATGATGGTGGTGCCTAGATAAAACTCCAATTACTTGTGAAAAGTTTTTATATCATGGGAGGTTATGTAAGGGATTATAGAGTAAACCCCATCCTTGATGGGATTCTGTCCACTATGTGATGTTGTCATGGTAGTTATCCCTAACGTCTTCTTATGTCATGTTGTATATTGTTTCTACATTCCTATATTTCCATTGTATTAGGAATACATGTTCTTTATATTATTCCTTCATGTTATTACTCATGGCCCTTTTCTTTTATTATATTATGTTATTCCTTCTTAATAATATGTTATGATTCATTTCCACATTTATTATCTTACATGGATTTATAGATCAATCTGTTCATTTATGTATTTCCTAGGTAATCATATGTAGTTTTAGGATCTCAATGGTATTTATGATCTTATTATAGGTAATAAAATAATGATTTTTTGTTTTATTTTGTTTCAGATATATTATAAACTTTCACTTCCAGATATACTTGGAATCTCAATCTTTGGATAGTATTTATTATGTCTATGTTAAATATATTGTGAAAGTATGTGTAAATGTATTGGGTGACAATAATATAATTCATCTCACTTGAATACTTTATAGAAATTGTTAATATTATTTTATGATAGGCTATAATGTATATAGTTTTTCATGTCATAATCTTTTATTTTCAAAATATCATGATCAATGACATTTTGGGATTAATGATAGTTTGTCCAATATCCAAAATCAAGGAATTTTATTGATAGTGTGATAGATCGATTCCAAAAGATTTATAGTCAATTTTTATATATATATTGGATCTTTCATTATTAATATTTGGTTAATCACGGGCTTTTATGAATAGGATGATAGATTGTCTATGGACTGCATGATGATTCCTATCGATGATGTTTAGTCTAGGGAATTCTATGCCTAGATTGAATTTACCTTGGGTCAGGTAACAAAACTCATACAACATTGGTCTAAAATCCATCATTTCCATTCAATTATTTTATTTTATTAAATAATATTTTTTGGGTAATTAAATTCTTATATAATTAATATTTTGCAACTAATCTTTCATGTTCTTTTTAAATATTCTATAGGGTGTTTTAAAAAAACATATTTATATTCCACATACTTTACTTTTTTTACTCATATATATTTTTCATTGATTAGAATATTCTATTATCTTGGCATCTGTCAAATTTAGTGGGATCAACAGGGTTACCCATGTTTTTTTATTTCGATTCACTCCATCTTTATTTTCTACATTTACCATTTTTGACCAAAATTGTTTCCTAGAATATCATCATCAACATGGATTCCCTAAGTCACCTTCAAAATGATTTAATTGGCTTAATGAAACATTCATCATGATTTATTAAATCTACAGTTAATATTTAAACATCATTGGACATTAATTACATGAAACACGTCTATTTTAGTGCTTGGGTGTACAATTTTATTTTCTTATAAATTTTTTGATTAGAGTCAAAAAATTTCAATATTATATTTTGAATAATCCATTACTACATAAGAAAATAATTTCTGTAAAATTTTACAAAATTGATCCCAAATTTTAAAATTAAAATCATTATAAAATATTTTTCTATGAGGTCATAAAAAATGGTCCTACAATTACAGTATTTAAAAAAAGTATTACAAACATGTTGTAAAATTAATTTAAATTGTAAAAAGTTATAAATGTGGATTTTATACATAATTAATTCCATGGGTACTATTGAAACTAAAATTATGGTTATCTAATTTTTTTAAAGGTTAGGGTCGAAGCCTCATATTATTATTAAATAAAAGACCTCTTTAGACTATATAGAGGGAGGCAGATTACACAGAATGAAGGCCTAAGGCCAAGTGACCTGAATACTAGGCTTGAAAGCCCATTTTTTGAACCAAAGGGCCCTTCGGTGAAATGTACTACTACAGTACCCTGGATGCTACAGTACTTGCTACAGTACTACCGCCACTATAGTACCTCTACCGCTACAGTGTCACCATTGTAATAGTTCTACCACAGCTATAGTACTACTACCATAACATGCTACAATGCTTCTACAGTACTCCCAGAATTTTATCCTTGCATAGATTTGATTCTAAGTCTTTTGGATGCCAAGCAGGAGGCTATACCACTTGGGTACACGTTTTTTTACCAAGGTTATCAATATATAGTAAATAATCATATGCAAATATGGTTAATTCTAAATTAGTGTTCGATCCTAATGATAGAAAAAATATTACAATTATGTGATGACAATTTGTTTAGTGATTGGTTTGAGATTAATTATGGACTACCAAATGTTATAAGAAAATATAAGTAAATAACACTTTATATATTTGTTTTTTAATCATTTAATATAGTTTCTTATTGGACATGAAAAATTTTATATTATCCATGGATTCCTCATATATAACCAAATTACAACTAATAATTCAAATGAAATCATGATAATTTTTACATGTCTAAATGAAACTTTATCTCAATGATGAATTTCTATTTTATTGCATAATACAATAATTAAATTTATATGGTGTATGGAATATAATTTTTGAGAAACATTTTCTATAAATCTCCTCATGTTATGATGTATTTGGGATTGTATATTCATGTATTATATATTATTAATCCATTCAAGGAATCATAAATTATCAGTTATTAAGTGATTTTATTTTTTATCTGTAATGATATTGACCCCTATCAGATAATCACACTAATATAGTCCCAAATTACTATACATCACATAATATTATGGGTTTTGATATAAAACTAATTCTGAAAAGATTTATCATCCATATAGATATATGATGAGTTGACTCAGTGTATGAAAAGTTATAAACACCTGTATGTAGACCACATTTAAAGATATTACAAATGATATTTTAAATTATCAATTTATGATAGTTAACAAGATTAATAATTTATAGTTGTTATTCAAGAGTTAATATAAATAATTTATGTGAAATTTTATTTAATTTGAAAACCATACTTTATAATCCTTGAGTTTAACTCCACCATAAGTTATTAGGTATGCCGATATTCTTATAGAAGATACAATCAAAATCCAGATGAGATTGTTCATCTATTTAGTAAATAAAAGTTATTCAGTGAGACTAATCATATTTATAACCGCACATATATATATATTTCAATGGGTTATAAAGTCAATATTTCTTTATTATACTTATAGAATTAAATATATTATCAATTTATTATCATGTGAATGATTACCACATTTGTTGATATCATACTCAATGTCCCAAAAATGTAAATGTATGATCATAGTATGTTTATACAGTATTTGATTGAAATTAAAAATATCAACTTATGGAATTGGAAGAAATTTAGATTTATAGGAGTAGAGGTACTAAAAAAGTTAATAAAGCCCATATTTGGAGATTTATTTGATAGTCCATCAGGAAATTAAATTAGTAGGAAGTATTTTATAGGTTGACGAGGCCATCTTGTGAGAAATAATAAATGCACCTAAAATGATGAAACCTTCATCTGTGTTATCAAACAAAACATTTCAATTAGAACTATTGAAACCACCAGGATATGAGATATTGTTCTTCCAATATCAACCAGATCCAAATAAACAAACCATGTTTGATTGATGGTTCCACAAAACTAAACAATTTTATGTTACAACTTTCTCCTAAAGTGAGGAATAACTAATCACATATACAATAAATGTATTCTCAGACTCCACGCACATCAGGTAAGTGACTGTAGCATACGACTCTTGATGACTCTAGCACCCACATTATCTCTGTAGTTCTCTATACATAAATTTTCTATGAATTTCATTGAAAGAATTATAATTAAATTTAATTATTTTCTAGACATTATGAAATTGAAATATGTTGACTCTACAATCCAAGATAACATCATTGGACTTCCTTAAATTCAGAAGAAAATATTTAAAGCCCCAAAAATATTTTTCTTATCATCTCATTATTTCTTACTTATCTAATAATGTTTTACAAAAAAATTCCTGGAATATATAATCTTGTATTAGATATTAATAATAACATGGCACTTCTGTTCCATAGAGAATTTGTCACCAGTAGAAAATATTTATCATAAAACACCCAATGAAACATTGCATGTATATACACAAGTCTGTGTTACCAATAAGGAAAATGGTAATACAGGATCCTAGAACACTATACCCATGTATTAAATATTTATGGGAAATTTTTCATTCTCATAACTCATTAAATATAATTAAAAAGTTAATGAATGTTAAATTTGAAGAGGGGATATTGTGTGTAGACCAAAATCCTAACATGATGATGTATAAGAAAGAAACCCTTATTCCTTCCCTTTTACTAAAGGGATTTATAAAACTGACCTTCATTGGTTAGTAATGGACTAAAGATTACTCTTGGTCATCTCTATATAGAATACTAACTTTTCTTCAATATGATTAGAAATTTTTGAACTAATATTTTCTTCTTATAATCCCTACTCTATATGGTAATCTATAGGGGATATATTCAGCCATTTGGATCAATATTCCCAATTCCATGTTGGAACTCTATTTTTTATTTAAAACACCTAAAAATATTACCTCATCCAAAAATACCCATCAGCCACCTGATATGAATTATCTAGTAATCATACATGATAACTTATCCCTTTTTATCATTTATTCCATTAATAGTTGGAATATAATGTTTATCCTCTCTAACCAATGTTGTACTTAGTGTATAGGTAATCATGTATTCCATTTATAACAAGGAACCACCACCTTATGAAAAAGTGAAAAATTTACTAGTTCAAGACAATCATCCTAGTTGTTCTAAAGTGACCTCCAAATCCCTCAAGTATCTAGTTGGTATCTATATGACCAATTAATATGATAATAGTAAAAAAAAATTATTGATTCATTTTATGATTAATCATGCTCTTACTATATGACAACTTAATATACCTAGTCACCCTACACCTCATCTTGTAACTAATTAATCGAAATTGAATACAAATTAACCTCTAACCATTGTAATCTATATTAAAAAATGTATTCTCTTGTATAAATTCAAAAAATAAAAAAAATTATGGTTACATTCACCATGAATATAATTACACAATAGTATATGATACATGGATGGTTTTTTATTTTACAACCATAAATTATGGACACAATGGTTATGATTACATGACATAAAAAGGACATCATTGGTTAAGAAAACATGACCTAATATTGGACCACTATTTTATATCATATGAAATGAGAATAGTTGGTATATATTATTAGACACATCAACTACTTTTTTGTATTTTCAAATGACACTTTTAAAGGCTAAGTGTGAACCCTAACAACTTCACCAAATAAAAACAATTAAAATTAATGACAACCCAGATAAAGACTCCAAGAAATAACCCTCCCCAGTGATTAAATAATTATGTCAAGCCTCCACCAATGGATGGCCACTCGGCTAACTGTCCCGTGTAGGGTTTCACGGGTTGGGTACCGATGGAAAAATCCATACCCTATTATTCTTCCAAATCGGGATGGCCAAGATCTGGTGAATGCTTCCTGCCCTAGAACAACTTCTAGAGCGGATCCTTGTAGCCGGTTGAGAAGCTTTCACATATCTAAATCACAAAATAAAAAAAGAACAAGCATTCTAATGAAAACCATGAAGAGTCATGTATGTGAAGGCTTAAAATATAAAAATCAATTTCATAAGGACCGCCTTTTCTTCCTCAGACACAAAAACCTCCTCCAAACCTTCAAGAACATAACTGAGGGCCAATAGAGATGGAGACACCACAAGACATCGGCAGTGGATCACTATCACATCCCAAAGCATCAAGAAGACCACCACTTGGATTCACCTCGGAGGGAGTGATGAAATCCGAAAGCAAGAGTAGAGGAATGCGTAGCCAAGGCCCTCAACATATCCCATCTCTACATCCCCCAAAATTTCAAATTAAAAATTACAAACCAAAAGGAGAAGTTCACAGCATGTCGTGCCTCCTGAAATACCCTACCACTCACAAGAACATTGCAATACCTCCTTAGAAGCCATTACATCAAACCGACCTAGAAATCAACAATGGACCTGAAAGCGAGTGAAACATAAGAGTGTATAGAACCTCTAGAGCGAGTCATTATGATCCCAGTACCATCAAACCCTCAAAACCACCAATGAAAATTCATAGATCCAATCACATCTTTATTCAATAATCATCCTAAAAGAACACACCGAAAAAACCAGCAACAAAAAATCAACCCATGGCCATGCTTGGAAATCATCATCAACAAAAAATGATCACTTCTAAACCACTGTTAATCATCTCACAACATATCTCCTTCACTTCACAGGGATCTAGACCGAAACTGGCCGGAACTGACAATTCTCAAAACATGAAGAATAAAACAACGAAGAAAGGGGTACCTTCATATTTTGAAAGCGAAGTGGCTCTAATTTTTTCATAGAATTTTTGATAGTGACCACCTATTCCACTGAAGAAGCCCCATCCAAATCCCTCATTGCTATATTTTATTAAATTAAGTAAAACTACATGGGTGTTGAGTCCATTCACAATTATTTATAGGAATTCCCTCACATGGTCCTAATATTAACACTGAGATAACTAATTCCTCCCTTCATTTCATAACTATAATTTTTTTACACAACACTACAACATATGAAAAATAATTTTTATCCTCCCTTCAAGATTGTTTTCCCTTAAAATAACTCTACTGGTGACTCGTTAGTTAACCATCCATTACACATTTATACCTTCCAATAAATCAAAAATTAATTTTATACCTATAAAAAATTGAATCATCATAAATGGAAACCACTTATAAACCATTTATATTGGTGGTCATCTGATAAATAAATTTAACTAATGATGGTACAAGAACCCATGCTTTCATGTTGGTGAAAATCCTATTGGAATAATCAATTTTGATGATATAATAACTGAAACATCGCAATTATTGATTATCTAATCGGATTCCCAACTAATAACATTCCACTAACCCACATATTCTTATTTGGGATGAACCAATATGATTACCCATTGTTGATGATCCAATAAACCATACTTTACTGTTAGTGGTGACCAATACGTTTTAGTGATAATACAATACCTATGGGTGATGAGTTAATTATTTTACCCACTAGCGAAGAGATAGTAACCCATATATACCTATTGTTGATGAGACTATAGTATCAAATATTGGTGATGATATAATAACCCTTATCTCCCTACTAATGATAATGAATTGGGATTATTCTCCTTTAATAAACCTATAATACATATATCATTTTTGGTGACTGACTAATAGATTTACTCATTAATGATTATATTTTAAATTACATTTATCTATTTTTGATGAACCAATATATTGTCCCCATAATGATGATCAATTAACCTATTTATCCATGTTGGTAATGATCTTTTGAGCCATTGATTCCATTAGTTACAAGATATTAGACACAAAACATCCAGTTCATAACTTTTATACATACAAAATGCATTCAATTGTTTTGTTAAGTTCTATCATGTCATCACCAGATGGATTAAAATTTAAAATTACATTACATATATTAATCCTAATGTGATGTTAATGATATTCCTTATTCCATGTGCATGAGATAATTTTCATTATTGATAATATATATTCAATTTATTGTACAATAAACCTAATTCATAATGGATATTTCATTGATTGAGGTGAAAAGAAATTTAAACCCCACAATTATTATTGTATATAATTGTATAATTAATATATATGTCAGTCAATTGGATATTCCTAGATTATACAAAAATTTATCAAGTTGGATAAATCAAAACAAATATCCAAGTGGTTTTGAAATGTAAGTTGAGAAGCACTATTAATTTCCATTAATGGTCACCTTCCTTTTCAAAGGTGACCCAGAGTATTTCCTGAATCAAAGTATCCAAATTAAAAAATGTGAACCTAACATGCAATCTTTTACTCATGAATGAGATTAATTAACCATGTTATTTATTATGTTTTAAATATGAGTATATTTTTTATTTTTAATCTCCCCCTTCATGTAAATGTATTCTTGTTAAAGAAATTAAAATTTAGCTCCCTATAAGTGTTATGATAATATAAGAGATTCGGGAGTCTATTAAAATCATAATAACCTTTAAATGACTTTATATAAATATATATTTGAAATCACTACTATAAAATCTCTTGGGAACAACTACCCACTTTCTACTACTAAGATCATTCATTAAAAAAATAGTCAATGATTTAGTTAGGGAGTATATGCCACATATAATTATCCAAAAATGATTTTTTTACTTGGAAAACATATATGGGTTGATTTCATATAGGCTTTCAAAAATTTAATGGTGCATGTAGTGATCAAGAGTCGCCTATTATTATGTAAAGTTATTTCCAAAATCTTTCCCAATAATTAGATAACACCTTCCTCCTATAAATAGATGAGGCTAGAGAGTATGTCACTAAACATTTAGTATTTTCATAGTAGGATAATTTGAGGGATTAATCACATCATGGAAATCCTCCTAAATTGATGGTATTGATCACCCTAAAGGATTTTAAAATAACTTTAATCATAGTTATATAATACTTGGAAAAGAAGAGAATATCTTTATGTTGAAATCCAAACACATTATTCAGGGCCGCAATACCACTGTCAACATTTTTATAATGAAACACGATTTGTTATATCTCATTGGAATAAATAATCAATATGAAAATGATTTCAGGAAAACATGGTGGTCATATATTTCTTATGAGTGTGCTTTAGAGGACCTAGTGTTTAATGTTACCCATGTATGGGAGACCCAATTCATATTTTACCAAACTTTTGATTTTATCAATAAATAGAGTTATAATTATTCTTATTCCATTAAATATATACAACATTGATATTCCCCATATCGATATATATAAAAATGATCCACCTTTTTTATAGTATGGGGCCCTAACATGAGGTGTCTCTCACAATTTTAGTTCCAACATCTGATTTATTAGGACTGGTCATATTAGGTTAGGAAAGAAATGATGTACATGAATTCATTTTAATGTATATATTTAATAGAATCACAATGAAAACATCCACCTTGTGAAAATATGGTCCATAAGGCTCAATGTATGAATTAGTGTCTCCAAACATGAACTAACCAGATGATACCGTCGTAATAATAAAGTCATCATCATGCAAGGTGATACAAATAAATCACATGCCAAAGGCCCATTATCATAATTTTATGCTCTATTACTAACAACATACTCACCATGATGAAAATAATAATAAATTATACAATCATAACATCTAATTCTTTTCCAAGTTAGAGAATCACAAAAAATACTAACTATGCCTCATAAAGTTATTAGCAAAAACTAGTTCAGGTAAAATAAATAGATAAATCATCAATAAAAGGTGAACCATGTCATGAAGAAATTTTAAATTAATTGGTATAAAACAAAACATCTGGCATATAGTATTCCATCACTACCGATCAACATGTAGTATCATAAAAAATAGAGGAATGTCGTATTTATTACCTTCTATATAATATATGAGAAATAATAAATTGTTTAAATAGTCAAAATATACCATATGTTAGATACTAAATCACTTTAATGTTTTCAATGAGTGATTTAATCAAGTTAAAAAAAATATTAATTCAATAGTAGGTATCCCAAAATCCAATATTCAACATGACCATCTCCGTCACATTTATATAGAAGGCATCAAAAGCATATAAATCATTTTTTAAGAGGACACCCATGTATATATTTGGTTTTGGGGAAATTATTTTTTCCTTTAATATAACCCTCTTCTTAAAAAGTGTGAGGGAAAAGCTATTTTATCTCACCTCTCCTCACATAATAAAACAAATTGTGGTCCATGATTCCATTATCTTTTATAGTATAATATGTTAAAGGGAAACTACTAATATTTAAGTATTGAAAAATTATTCTAGATAAAAGGTTTAAAAAAAGTGAATTTGGAAATGTTGATCTATTGATAGGATCATCAATGAATATTTTGAGGTAAACAAAGGATTGGATATGATATGGATGAAACACATTCATGTCATACTACTATTTATTGAATTTCCCCTCAAATAGCATTTATTGGACCGTTAGTACATCCTAGTAAAGCCCTCCTCCATCATTGGATTAAATATTATCCAGTAAATAAATGAGAGTATCAAAATTAGTTAGAGTGGTAGTTTATGAAATGACCTAGTTTTTGTGATTAATTTTATTTTTTCCCAACAACCATAACCACCCATGCACTTGGTGAAATCATGTGGCATCAATAGTGGTTACACCTACCTTATAGAAATAAGAATTTTTATAGCTAGTGGAACCCCAAAATAGCTATTCAACATGAATATCATCCGAGTTCCCATTTGGTAGAATACATAGGATAATTCCTATGTATTCCACACCTTTTTTAATCCCCTATAAATTCGAAAGACATCCACACATGATAAAAGGTGAAATATTATACATGCTATAATTTCATGAAATACACTCTAACAGATAGAGATAGTAGAACTAATACAACATATATGATGGTTATTATAATAATGATAAATCCATAAATATTGTTACACCCCAAGCTTCCATGGTACATTTCTCTTTGAATAATATAATTTCATCTGTTGTACGAAACTTCGAGTTATAGCACACCACGACCAATCAAACTAGCCATTTAAAAAGTAGTTATGAATAGTAATACCCAAATTTTGAAATTTTGAAATTTTATTTTTCAAAATGGACTTAATTTTAATATTTGTAATATCAAAATTAGCTTAGGGTGAAATTTTGGTTTTCTCTGAAAACATTCAATTCTTTATGAGCAGTGAAAACAATGGGCTATTGTCTAAAACCAACTTTTTATTTAAATAATTATTTTTAATATAAATTTATTTTAAATTAAAAATAGAAACATAATACCTATATTAGTCTAATGTAATTCATTAAAGTCATTTTATAATAATATTAGCTATATAAAATTTTATTGAACTTTTTAACGTCTTTTACCCACCTTCTAGAAACATTTGAAAATTTGAAAAAAGTGTAATTTTTCCACTACTGTGAATTTAATTTCAAAAATTAGAGATACACTATTGAAATCAGCAAGTAAATTATGGTTCAATAGAATGAAAATAATATTTGTTGAATAGTAACTTTTGAATTTTATTTACCACGGTTAAAAGAAAATTGGACAATTAAAGGTAAAAATTATATTATAATTACCCAAACACATGCCCTAATTCTATTGGAAAAGTGTATTTAGACCAATATAATTCTTAACACAAAAATATGATCCTTTTTGATCCACTTGGATTAGATTAGGACATTTATTATATTTTATTTAAAGAAGAGTTAAAAGTTTGAAAATAAAATTTTAATCTCTAAACCATTTTTAAAATTAGGTTATACATAAGATAAATTAGATTATAAATATTCATTATAAATATAAACATATTTCCTATATCATGGTATTTTATTTATATTTTTTAGACTCTAAATGTCTAAATTAATTTATGACACAATGATGATGAAATAATTACCTTATTAATGAAAGACTAAAATAATTGATGATATAAATATTAATATAAATATAAATTGAGACTTTTGACGCATTCCATGAATTTTCATGGTTAAAATGACATGTTAGGGTTTATTAAATGAATTGTTTTCGAATTAATTGTTTTTTTATGACTTTCAAAAAAACCAAATACTAAATATTGTCTAAATTGACATAAATGAGTTCTTAAAAGAAATACTATTTTATTAAATGATATAATACTTCTAAAAATTAAATATTCATCCAAAGTACTAAGATAAGGTTATATATGTTAATAATGAACCACTTGAGGTTATCTTGGAATTTTATTTTATTTTTATTAACAATTTAATATAAAAATACAATGAGACATGATTATAGTTAAACTATTTAACCATGAATTAAATCTAAAAGATAAGGATAATATGTTGACCCAAGATTGTCTAAATAATATTAGTCAAGAGTATTTCAACCCATACATACCTTATACTTGAAATTAATCCATTTGGAGCTATTAGAAAAAGAAAATGATTTTATAATAAAATATTAATTCAAGCTCCTCCCAAAGTGCCCCTCACCCCCTTATAATAGGGTACTTCCCCTTCTCTCAAATTCATACGTCCAAATCCATTTGGCTCAGCCAAACCCTACTCAAATATCCTCCCAACTACCCTCAATTAATCCTAGAGTCCCTACATCGATCATATGTACAACCTATAAAGATCTTTTTTTAAAATTAAAAAGGAAACACCTGAAGAATAGGTAATTATTTCATCACCTCTTACAAAGTTCATTTCTTCTTCCACTTCCTCTTTCTTTGTTGTTTCCATAAATAAAATAAATCCAGTAAATTCTACATATTGTGATGTTATTATAAATATGGTACAACCATATTCATTATTTTATGAATCTTGTGAATGACAAAGTCTCCATATATGCGTACGTACAGATTACCGTCTCCGCGTCGTGGTGTAGTTTGTCATTCTACACTATATTATTTGGATGGGTATAAGAATGAGTATAATTGATGTAAATAATAAATATAACATGTTAATGATTCTGTATATATAATATACCATCAAACTATATATTATTTCACCATTAATAGAATAATATTGCCTCTCGTGTGTATATATGGCTTTCTGTCTACACGATGCGATAAGAATTCATTCCCCATAGTAAACATTAAAGAATTATTTAATTTTATGATTAAAAATAATGCTTAAGAACTTAATATAATTATGTATATGAATCAAATACACCCTATCCGTAACAAACATGACTTACATAACAAAACATATAAAACAAAACGAATATGTTAACACCTGAAACAATGATACTACAGAAATATTATTAACCAAATAATATTATAGGATCATAAATGATATCATATTTCGGAATGTGGTTCATTTATAATTTAATAAAAATTATTTAACCATCACATAGAAGGTCAACATACCCTAGACTAAGGAAAATTACAAGGTAAGGGTAAATCTTACAATATCTTCATTATCAGAGGTTGATTATACGTAATTATCTACTGGGCCTTATTTATCATCCACATACATATTTCTTAAAAATGTATTTTAAAACACTTTTACATTTTCCTAAACTATGGTTTGGATTAATTTATACCCTTGTTATAATTTTTATAAATTTATTTGAAAGGAATCTTTTTATTGTTTTCCAAACAAGGTACTTTAGGACCTTTTAGACAAATTAAGGAAAGCTTTTTTTTAACTTATACGGTGAGTGGAGCTATTTTACACCATTATAACACCTTGTAATCTTACCTTAAAAGATTATAAGAATATTTTCAAAATGAATTTTTCCTTTACTTTTTAATGATTTCAATGTGGAAAGATATTTTTCCCTCAAATTGTTTTTGGATTGATTTCATCTATGTCAACATCTTTTGTTGGATTTTATGCTTGTTTGAAGTGGATTTATTATGATACAATATTCCATATTGTATTGATTGTTTTGTGATATGTCTGACTATGGATGTGCTATTTTTATAACATTCATAGTTTATGGTTAATGTATTAAGAGTTCGTATGATAGTTTTAACACGAATGTTTATATTATGTTTCAACCTTTTAATATGGGGAATGTATTGGAGGTAGTAAGTGATGGGCGGGGCCCGCTATTTCCCCTCAATGCATCAGTAGGTTTTATGAGACAAATAAGTGTATTTGAACAAGTCCTAGAAAAAAATATTATTTGTAGTCCTGGCATGAGGCCTTGACTATGTGGTTATGATGTCCGACATTATACATTCCATAATTATGAAATTAGCTATTTATATTACATGTGATTATTCGACTAGAAGAATATCCATGTGAATAAGTAAATGGAATTATTTGATTTATATTTTCCATATTATGTTGAAGTTTATGTTTAAAAGGCATTCTTTTTAGTCTTATACATCACCTTAAATATTTATTCTTATATATGATATTTTCAACTATGTTTTTATCCTTACTAAGCATGTGATCTCACCCCTTTATTATGTTTTATATTTCTTATGATGCGAAGAAGTATATTATGATTGACCTGCATGGATAGGCTAAGGGATATGAGTTTGTCCAAAAGAGACCAAATGTGGATTTTTTTCATTTCATGTTGTGTTTTAAAACTAATGTATGTATCTAGTACTTCCAAGGCTAATAAACTAATCAGTATTTTGGGACTTGATCTCTTGTGATCATGCCAATGTTATGTAATAATGAACCAATTGTGGGTAACTGGGGTCGTGGAGTAATAGTTGGCATCATAAAATGTTTAGTAGAATCCTTGAAACATCCAAAAAATTTGGTAATCTAGATATTATGTGGGTTTTCCAAGAAATACATCCATGTCTAGATACTACAAAATGATGTTGTTCTCGTAAAAATGAACCTAGATCTGAAAACTCAAATAAGGAGTTTCGGGCTTGACCTGGGGTATCCTGGTACATGAAAACATTCCTTACTGTGCACCTGGTTTGACACTCTCGGGGGATATTCTTAGAAAAATTTTCATTTTCTCTACAAACCATCATGAAAGATTTATGAGTAAATACGTTCCCAAAGAATTTTTTTTATGATTATGGATTATATGGATAAACTGGTCAATTTATATCAATTATTAAACAAGTGTGTAATTATGTAATGTGATTTATAAACTACTCTAGTGTATTCCCTTTTTTAGAAATTGTGCGTAGTAGAAGGAATGGAAACTGTATCAACGCACGTAATCCATTTAAGGATTTCCCTCTAAATCAAGATAATTACAGTGGAGCTGGTGATGAAATTGGTGTTGAACAGATTATAACCATACTCGGACAACAAACATGGGTTATGAATAATAACCTTACCTATATGGAGCACCCTGATCCACAACGTGAGGGATAAATTTTATATCGCCTTATGAGGCAGGAACCACCAATATTCAATGGGACTACAAATCCATTTTTAGTTGAGTAATGGATAAGTTAATTAGAGAAAATATTTCATGCATTGGGGAGTAAAAAAAGGTAAAAATATTTCATGGACGTTTATCAGCTTTAAGGATATGAAAATTAATATTGGTCATTAGTTTAAAACAAAAATGAGGATAAATAAGTTTTAAATATGGAATGGAGGGAGTTTAAATATATTTTCATAGAAAAATACCTTCCTCATGAACATCAAGCTGATATGGAAAGGAAATTTATAAGTGTGAGTCAAAAGGAGGATGAGAATGTCACAAAGTATAAGGATAACATTACGAGGTTAGAAAGGCATGGTATAGATTATATACATAACCCAAGAAGTAATATTAATTGATTCTTTGATGGTTTAAAACCATTTCTACATTGAGCATTAGTATCACAATCCTTCTCATCGTACGAAGATATAGTTTCATGTGATATCATGATTGAAAAATAATTCTCTATGTCTTATGAATGTAAAGTGAAGCAAGAGAAGAAGAGATATGTTGAACACTTTGAAACAAGAAATAAGGGGAATAAGGGAAAAGTTTACTTTCCGCCCTGTAGTAAATATTGGAAGAAACACCCCCACACTTGATTGAAGGTTATGAAATTTTGTTACAAGTGTGGATAAAAAGGCCACCAATCTTGTGATTTCAAGGGAAAGAAAGAGGTTCTCAATGTTGAATGATACAATTTTAGAGAAATTGGGTATTATGTAAATTAATTTCCTAAGAATTTGGGAAACATACATTAGAAAAGGAAAATGGAGCAAGGCCAAGCTATATGATCACAACTGCTAAGGTTGAAGTTCCAAATGATGTGGTGGAAGGTACTTTAATCATTACCTCAAAATAAGGCAATGCTTTATTTGATTTTTGATCATTGAATTCTTTCATATCTTCCCAGTTTTCTATGAAAATTATATATTTTCAATTTGACTTAAGAAGGGAGCTGTCAGTCAATACTCATAAGAGAAATATCATTGTAAAAAAGTTTTTTCAATTAGTTACCAATATGGAATATAAATGTGATTTATCTCCTGATAATATTGGAATGCCCATGATTGAATTTGATATAATCCTCAGTGTGTATTGACTTTTAGACAAATATGAAAAAAAATATTATAAGAAGAAGGAGGTCATGATTTTTTATGATGATAAGGAATACCTTATCTTTTGAGTAGAAACATCACCATCTGATTCTCATCTAGATCCACCCCAGTAGCATTACTAGATTCAATTATTGGAGAGGAAGAGAGTGATATAACATTGGGTGAGTAAAGGAATGTGAAAATAGAGGATGTGCCTATTGGGAAAGAATATTTTGATGTATTTCTAGAGGATTTACCTTAACATCCTCCAGAATGGAAAATTGAGTTTTCTATTGACTTAATTCCTGGTTCAAGGCCCATATCAAATAACCCTTATATAATTACACTATGGAATTAGTGGAACTAAAGAAACAAATAGATTAATTGAGTAAGAAAGTATTTATTCTCCCTAGTGTTTCTACATGGGGAGCCCTTGTTCTTTTTATTAATAATAATGATGGATCTATGAGGTTGTGCATTGACTACAGGGATATAAATGCTATAACAATAATGAACATGTATCCCCTACCTTGAAATGATGATTTGTTTGATCAACTTCATGGAGCTGAATATTTTTCAAAGATTTTACTTCGATCAGAATATCATCATTTATGTGTAAATAAAGAAGTCATTCTAAAGACATCATTTCTTACTAGGTATGGGCATTACGAGTTTACAGTAAAGCATTTTGGACTGAAAAATGCACCCTCTGTCACTGTGGATTTAATGAAAAGAGTTTTCAAGGAATATCTTGATGAATTTGTAGTAGTATTTATTTATTATATCTAGGTATACTCCCAAAGATATGAATATCATGAAAATAACTTGCACATTATTCCAAAAACTCATAGAAGAAATGAATTATATGGGATGTTTAACAAGTGTGTATTATGGATTCAGAAGATTTCAATTCATGGCCATATTGTCACTAATGATAGAATCTATACTGATCCTTCAAATAACAGGGAAATCCATGAATGGATAGCACTGATGAGTATAACTGAGGTACGCGGTTTTATTAGTTTAGTATGTTATTATCGGCATTTCGTCCTGAATGTTTCCCAATTGGATAACCCATTAACCAAGATCACACGTAAAGGGGTAAAAAAATTTTGGACAAAAGAGTGTGAAGAATGTTATTAAATAATTGAAGAGAGGATTAGTCAATGCTCTTATCTTGACTCTACCATCGAGGAATGATGGATTTTTTATTTATAGTGATGCTTCAAATAAAGGACATGGTTATGTCTTTATGCACAATGATATAGTTATTGCCTATACTTCCCAGTAGCTACAAATTCATGAACAAAACTATCCCACTACTGATCTTTAGTTAGCAGCTGTAATCATTGCTCAAAATATATGGAGACCCTATCTCTATGGTGAAAAAGGTGAGATATATACAGATCATAAGAGTTTGAATTAAATTTCCTCACAGAAAGAACTCAACATGAGGCAAAGGGTATGGCTCGAACTACTCAAGGATTATGGTTTCACAATACACTACCACCCAGGGAAGGAAAATAAGGTGGATGATGCTTTTAGAATAAATGATCATGGATTTATGAACAGGATGAGAGTTGAAAGGGATCCTATGTTCATAGATCTTGTAAAGATTGATATGGGAATAATCATGGAAGGTGAAATATCAACACTTTTTCTAATGGTTTCTAAACATTCTTTACTAGAAAGGGTAAAATGTTCCCAGACTGATGTTGAGTAGTTTCAAAAGAAAATTATAGTTTTGAATGATGGGAGATTGTTTGACTTCATATATGAATATTGAATCTTGAAATTTGGGAAGAGGCTTTCTGATCCCAATATACCTGATCTAAAAAGAGAATTGTTTTATGATTATCATAGTTCCTATTTCTATATACACCCTGGTATCATTAAGATGTATAGATATTTGAAGGAACCTTTTGGTTGGACAACATGAAGTGGGAGATTCCTGATTTTGTGTCAAGACATATATTTTGTCAACAGGTGAAGGCTGGGAGACAACATCCAGGAGGTGTCATGCGACCTCTTCACATGCCAGTGTGAAAATGGGATGATATTATGATAGATTATTTTCATGGGGATACCAAAAAATTTTAGAATGAATGATGCAATATGGGTCATTATTGATCGTCTTACGAAGTCAGAACATTTTCTTTATATAAGTGAAGATTTAACACTTGAACGTTTAACAATACTATATATTAATGAAGTTGTAAGAAGTAATTGCGTAACCCTATCGATTGTTTCTGATCTTGATCCCCTTTTTACATCATTATTCAAGAAATGTCTTCAAAATTCCCTTGATACTGAATTTCATTTTAGCATTGTCTACCAAACTCAAACTGATGGACAATCAGAACATACTATTCAAACCTTAGAAGAAATTTTGAGATCTTTCTCACTTGACTTTCAAGGTATGCGTGATCAGTAATTACATCTGGTACAATTTTCCTATAGTAATAGCTTCCATTAAAGTATTCATATGGCACCATATGAAGTGTTACATGGAAAGAGATGTCACACACCAACTTTTTGGGATTATGTTAGTGAAAGAAAACTCATAGGCCCAGAACTTGTGGAGGAAACAATGGAAAATGTAAAGATTATCTATACCCACATCAAAGCATCTCAATGTAGGCAAAATAGATATGCCGATAAATGAAGGAATGATTTGGAATTTCAATTAGGAGATCATGTTTTCTTGAAGGTATCTCTATGGAAGGGTTTTATACATTTTGGTAAGAAGGGTAAATTAGTTTCTAGGTAAATCAAACCTTTCGAAATTCTAGAACGAATTGGAGTTATAGCTTACCATTTGGCAATGCTACCAAGTCTCTCCAATGATCATGATATGTTCCACGTATCATTGTTGAGAAAATACATGCCTGACCCAACGCACGTACTCACCTATGACGAAATAGAGATGGAACCCGTTCTATCTCATTTTGAATAGCCTAACATAATTCTTGATACTGGAGAACAAGTGTTGAGAAATCAGACGACTCATCTAGTAAAAGTTTTTTGCAGAAACCATGAAATGAAAGAGGGAACATGGGCACCAGAGGAACAAATGATGAAGAACCACCATAATCTTTTTATGTAGTAATATTCTAGAAATTTTGAGGATGAAATTATTTGAAGGAGGGAAGAATGTAACATCCCAAGATTCCACAGTACATTTCTCTTTGAATAATACAATAGCATGTGTTGTACACAACTTCGAGTTTTAGAACACCATGACCAATCAAACTATTTTTTTAAAAAGTAGTTATGAATATCAATACCCACTTTTTGAAATTTTATAAATTTTATTTTTCAAAATGTAATTCATTTTGGGATTCAGAATATGAAAACAATACTAGGGTGATTTTTTGATATTTTTATGAAAGATTTCAATTTTTAATGAATAGTTAGAACCACATCGTTATTATTTAAAACTGATGTTTTATTTAAATAATTATTTATAATTTTAATTTATTTTAATGTCAAAATAGATAAATAAAACCTATATTAGTCCAATGTAATCCATTGAAGACATTTTATTATAAAATTTGGTATATAAAATTTAATTGAACTTTTTACTATCTTTTACCCACCTTCTAGGTACATTTGAAAATTTACATAAAACGTAATTTTACCACTTCTGTAAATTTAATATCAAAAATCTGAAAGATATAGTTGAAATTAGTAAGTAAATCGTGCCTCAATAGGTTGAAAATAATTTTTGGTGAATAGTACCTTTTGAATTTTATTTACCATGGTTAAAAGTTAATAAGGTAATTAAAGGTAGAAATTATATTATAATTACTCTTACATATGTCCTAATTCTTTTGAATAAGTGTATTTCGACCAAAATAAACATTCGGAAAAAATAGGATCCTTTTTATCCACTTGAATTAGATTTGGACTTTTATTATATTTTATTTAAAGTAGAGTTAAAAGTGTTAAATTAAAATTTTAATTACTAAACCATTTTAATATTGGGTTATACATAAGATAAATTAAACTATAAATTTTCATTAGAAATATAAAAATATTTCCTACATCATAGTATTTTATTTTTAATTTTTATAAATTAAAATAGTAAATATATTTAAGACACAATGATGATGTAGGAATTACCTTATTAATGAATGACTAAAATAATTGATGTTATAAATATTAAAATAAATGTAAATTGGGACTTTTGATGAATTAAACGAATTTTATAGGTTAATATGACATGTTAGGGTTTATTCAATGAGTTATTTTCGAAAGAATCATGTTTTTATGACTTTCACAAAAACCAAATACTTAATAGTGTCAAAATTGACTTAAATGAGTTTTTAAAACAAATACTATTTTATTAAATGATATAATACTCCTAAAAATATAATATTTGTCCGAATATATAAGGACCTAGACTAAAAAAATTACATAATCTTAAATTAAATGAAAAATTCACAATGAGGATATTTTCAGTTTTAGAGTTTTAGAGAATTAGGACATAACTATTACATCTCAAAGATTACATGGTAGACAAATCTACTCAGTTTACAATTTTTTTCACAAAATATAAACTCTTGAACAAAAGAGTCATGTCTAGTTCCATGTTTTAGACAGCATGACAATTCCTTGATCCCATCCTTGAATGTATTCTACTTTAAGTCCTGTGGAAAACATTTGAAAAACTTGGGATGAGCAAAAAAATCTCAGTAAGGGATATAAAAATACGGAAAGGAAACATTAGTCCATGTATATGTAAGAATCAATGAGAACACACTTTACTCATAAAACATAATCACTTTAAAATACCTCATGAAATCATAAGATTTATGAATAAATCATAAAAATCATAAGACATAAAGGTAACATGAGGCATTCATAACATTCTTACATAGGGAGTAACCCTCATGGTTACGTTAGGAATACGCACCACAGTATATTACCTAAATCTCTTCGGAGAAACCATAGAGTTTAACTCCTTCATGTGACCCAATGCATTGGAGAGCTATCACGGGCTCACTAACCCTTAGTTTATCACGGAACCACACGTCTTCATAAACAATTCCCAAGAAACAAAACATAATCGTATCACCTAAAACATTCATGAAGGAAACATAACAATTCCACATTTCAATCACAAGATATCAAAAACACATTAATATAATCAAAACATTATCAAAACCATTTTCAAAACCAAAATAAATGAAATGTAAAACATGGTATTTATTTTTCATTTAAAAAAAGTTGTGGCTTGTAGAGGAAGTTGAAACTCAAATAATGGTCATGGCGGTGGAGAAGTCGTTGTCTCCGCATACATACGACAAAAAAAATTCCCTTTTGTCATTTAGCAAAATGCTTCGTATAAAAGAATGTTGTGTATAAAACAAAATATGCCTCAATAAAGGGAGATTGAGACGAAGTCCCATACCACTTCGAAACTTTTGGAAGGGTTTTAAAACATTCATTTCCATATAAATAAATCCTTAAAACCATTTAAAAAACGTGGAAATTAAGGATAAATGTTTGAAAGAATAAATCTTTAAAACAATTTAAAACAATGTTTTAATAAAAGAGTCATTTTTTCATTTTGATCATTTAAAATATAAGCCACATGAAAGTAGACCATTTTCAAAACATTTAAATGACTTTAGTATAGACATAATATGGATATGTAAAGTCAAAGGGACTATACATAGACTTTATAAAAGAATAAAAGTGCATATCATTAAGAAATGTGTCAATGAGAAGAAATTGAGATGTAATCCAAATCAACGATCATGCCATTAGAGAAAGGATAATGAAATGACATAGTTGTGTGTGAAAAATATAAATACACCAAATATAAGTGGATACTCAGTGTAAAACAATCAGATGTCATCCACACATATTCATAGCATGATATAATCAAGAAGTAGATATTTAACCCAAAGAATTGAAGTCGGGTTAAAAAGTTCCCTTGCAAAAATTCGATAGCCTAATGGCGTCACATCAAATTTTAGAGAAAGATTTGATGAGATAGATAAAGGGTAACTCATAAATTGGATATAAAATTTACAGAAATAAGGATATATAAGAACATATCCTAACATAAGAATATGTAATTTAAAATACAAAACAAAAGGAAGTCTTTTAAAAATAGGAGGGTTAAGGGTTCCCTTACCAACTTGGGTAACTTTCGAAACGTACACCCAATGAAAGAAGGACTATAAAAAATTGATGTAAATACTCACAAAAAAAATTATATTACAAAAAGAGTAGAATAATGGGAATTACATAAACCACTCAAAGGAAATGGTGGCAAATGTAGCATAAATCTCACATGAATAACAGTGAGATGTAAAATCCTTTAGGAAAATTCGGCAGCCTAACAGCGCCACTTAAAACATCCAAAAATGGATTTATGAGATCAAATAGGGTCTCTCATAATATTAACATAAAATTTACAGAATTAGGAATATAAAATAACATCCCCAAACATAAAAAGGATTATCTTAAAAGAAATGACATAAAAGAGAGTACTTAAAAAGAAAGAGATAGGTAGGATCCCTTACCTCAAGTTCGACTTGTCTAGTTTATTTCCTTATATTCCTGAATAATAAACTTTGGTCAATTTATAATTTCTTAAGGATATAATTTAATATTTATTATTCAATTAATTTCACATATTATAATGTTATAATAATTAGTTAATAATGTGAGTTCATATCAGATGTTTTTCTCGATGTTCGGTACATGAGTCAAAAATGAACTTGTTTGAAAATAATTGCCCATGTAGTTATAATTACCCCATATCCAGAATAGTATTAACGATTTAAATATCATATATATATACTATATATTAATTTTATACTAATCCATAAAATTCGGAGATAATAAATGAAATGCACCGTTCATGGAGACGGTAGGTCGTACGTGCGCATGAATGCTACTTTCATTTCTTAGTCACATTAATGGAATTAAAATGAAATGAGATATATATATATATATATTATAATTCCAGTATAATATATATTTTATATAGGTAAAATATGTTCATTAATTTAATTCTTTATACATTCCATGTATTTCATGAACGAGTCACATCACTTGAGGGGGCAGTTGGCCACACTTCCTCAAATGAAATTATCGCATTTTCACAACATGAAAAGCATAAAGGTATGTTTTAAATGTAAAATACTGAAGCATAGAGATGAAATAAATATAATATATATCCTAAATAATTATAGTTCCATCATAAGTGCCACTATGAGAGGTGGTAGGAGAAGACAGAACAATCATCGTTTCGTGAGGCAGTAATTCACCATCCACGGAAACAGTATGTTCTTTAATAATTAGACTGAGGAGTGTATAATTGTAGCTAAAATAAATCTCATAAAAACATCCTAGTATATTTAATATACTGTTGTGATTACAAAATAAAGGAATAAAAAGAGTTTAGGGGGGTTGGAGAAGTAAAATAAAACAACAGAACATAAGAGAGGACACTACCTTTAAATCGGGTAACTCCCTTTGGTTGGAACCAAAAGGGTTTCTTGAAGATATTTATGCCTAAGTTAAGGCATCTAGGATGAATAGAGGTATGTTGAGAGATAAAATGAGCAGATTTTGGTCGAGCCAAAGTCTTGATAGGTGTGGGTAAGGGGGTGAGTTGGAGGCCTTTTATAAGAGGTAGGAGAGATACGCTTGGAAAGTCTTGAAATGTTACATTATTTTAAAATGATTTTAGGATAATAAAGGTCTCAAAATTATATATATCTAGGATAAGGTGATAAGGGTTCGCAATACATACATCCAATAGGTTTTTGACAAGTGTATGTCTTATATGTTACCTTATCTTCTCATTTTTGTTAAATCGTTCATTAATGAGGTTATCACTGCATCATCATGGTGTCATAAATAAATTTATTTTTTTAATCTCTAAAAATTATAAAAAAACTATCATGATTTAGGAAATATTTTTATATTTTTAATGAATATTTATAATAAAAAATATGACTTTTATAACCCCATGTAAAAATTGTTTTAGTAAAACAATACATGTTTGTGACACTTTTATTTTTACTTTAAATAAAAAGTTATTAATGTCATTTTCTTACCCAAGTGGCTCCATGGGGTCCCCAATTTGACTCATGGATTGTATTTTTCGGCCATAACTTATCCAACAAGTGTAGGAAAAGTGTAATGGTCATTTCATATTATTATATGATTATATTTACCTTAAATTACATTAATTAACTTTAATCGTGATTAATAAAACTTAAAAGTTACTATTCACCAAAAAAATATTTTAATCCCATTGAAACACATTTTATATCCTAATGACATCCATGCATGTAGGAGTTTTTAAATTAAAATCACAGAGGTGCTAAAATTTCATTTAAATGAAAAATATGTTTTTTAACTACCACTTAGTGGTTTCACTATTCATCAAACATTGATGTTTTTCAGGAAAATACCAAAAATTAACTCTAATATATATTTGATATTTCAAATTCAAAAATTATGTCAATTTTACCAAATTCAAAACATTAATGTTTCATTAATTATTTTTATAATCAATTCCCGCTGTCAAAACAAATAGAGTGTTTTTAAGAAATAATATCTATTAAAAGATTGACACTTGTTTATGTACAATTTAAAAGTGAAATTAATTCTAATGACCACCATTGGATTAAATGGTAAAAATATATTTTAATTAAATTTTAAAATAAATTAAAATGATAATCTATCTTTATAAATAAATTATATTAAAAAGCACTTTTGAAATAAAATACAGTATTTTTCATTATTCATTAAAAAATGAATTTTATCAGAAAAATACCAAAAATCTACCCAAAGTAAATTTTGATGATACGAATCTAAAGAAGAATTTTATTTTGTCTAAATGAACATATTAAAGTGACAAAAAATAGATTTATATAGGGTTCTCCATCAAAAGGCGGTAAATCGACCTTTTAATGTAAATTATGCTTAAAATCAGATTCATTTACATTTTAAGCCTCTAAATTTTATTAGAAAAAATTAAATACCTTTAACAAAAATATATAATCATATTGTATCTAGTTTTATTCATTCCCTATAATACAATGGCTAGGAGTCAACTGCCATTTAAAATAATTATATTATTAGTGTGCAACGTAAGATTTCAAAGAAACGTGTTATTGCGTATTGGGTACGCCATTGAACATAGAATATATTTTAAAATAATATTAATATTTTATTCAAAAATATTAATAAATATAAAAATGTAATATTATTTATTTACCTGGGATGTTATATCCTTCCCCCCTTTTGGGAATTGCATCCTCACAATTTTTTTAAAAAAAAAATTGGGCTCAGAAACTTCATTGAAAGCCCCACATCAGAAATGGAGTCAATTAAACTGTCACATTAATAGAAAGAAAGGGAAGTACAAAGGTCACCCGAGTTAACCCATAATAGGATTCCATGTAGGAAAACATGGATAAGGAAGAAAAAACAAAGGGTCATGTTCTGATGGAGAGTGATAGAAAACATGTTTAGGAGAAAGTTATCCACCAGAAAATCACAAACTTCTGATGGGTTAAACGTTATTTGATTCCCCAGTAGGAAAAATTAACAGACAATATTTTTGTATTAAGTTACTTTTCTTTGAGGAATTCATTTATGATCTTAACTAAATCATAAGGAAACATACTTACTTGTCGTGTATACTTTCATCTCTTATAATATTTCTTACACAAACTCATATTTTCTCCAAAAGATGAGTATTTAGGATGACTTGTTAAAATTAAGAGAACTATAATCAATTTCTAGAGAATCGCTTAATCCACAGAAGATAACTATATATTTCCCATGTCTTTAAACCTTATCAAAAAAAATTGTTAGTACAAAATCAGATAATACCCAAAAAGGATAATCCCTTATAAAAAGAAATACTACTCTTAATCTCCAAAAATTGTCCAAAAAAAAACCAAAGTTTTTCTAAGACCATACAATAAACAGCTATCAATAAAATTCATCAAAGTAATCCAAACTAAGAATTAAACCCAAATCCCCGAAGGATTTAATCACATAGTCTTCCAAGATAAATCTTAACATTTTCCTCCAAAAAAAATCAGTTACTCTTAAAGTATCATACAGAAAAGTAACAAACCTAATCACATATCCTCCATGATATGCTAATCATTTCTACAGATAACCCAAAATCAACTTATTCCTGATTATAAGATCTTCTAACTAAAACGATTTTTTTATACTAACTAGGGACTTGACGTAGGCCAGTGGTAGGTGATAAATACAAGTCGCATTTTGGTTGTGGGGTTGATTCCCGCAGCTTCTTCTGACGAGACTTGTTGTCACACAGTCTGTGTGTTATCTGTAAGAACACAGAGCTTCGGTTTCAGGTACGAATCTCTTTTACTGGATTTTTAAGGAAAAATGGAGAATCTAGAAATTTTCAGAGTACACACTGTGTACTTTATGAGTACACGTCGTGTACTCCTCAGCCAGTCAAAGTCATGTGTTGGCTGAGACCGGGCCACACACACGATGTGTAGGGGTGACGTGGAGGCCGATTTTGGCAGAGTACGAAAAAACCCACTACACGCCGTGTACTTTAAGAGTACATGTCGTGTACTTTTTTTATTTAGTTAATCAACCCGGGGTCGTGCCTAACTACCGTAAATGTCTTCATCTCCACCTAATCCCATCCAAAATGTCCAAGAAGGCCGATTCTTCTCCAAGCCACCAATCCACCACCGGTTGTCTGAATCAAACTCTGTCAGTTGTAGAAGAATCACAGCGGCGAGTTCCTGGTACTTCCTTAGCCTTGTTTCCGGATTCTTCCTCTCATGTATGTTATCTAAGGTGGAACATTTTAGACGTTTTTGCAGATCTACTACATTGTAGGCCGATTCACGGGCCAAGGTTCAAGTATATCGAACTCCGAGGATCGAGGTAGGTGGTTTGTTGCCCTACGTTGAAGTTATTTGAGTTTTGGTTGCAAAAGTGTTGGATACCCATGTATGAGGTATCCGGGGTTTAGGTTTTTGATCCTATTGTTTATCTGCCCAAGATTTCTTGTTAGTTTATGATGAATTGCTGCTAATTTATTCTTGGTTGCATGTTTGAGGATCACCCCATGGGTGTTTACCACTCTCGTTCTGATATTTATTTTCGTTTGGGACTTTTTCCGTGAGGCAAGCCTATTTCAATTGTTAGTTGCTTGTTATCACTGATTTCATGTGTTTCCTGTTGTTGGGATGATTTTGAAGTATGGTAGATATTATCCAAGTAGTTGTTTAACTTACTTAGGGCTACTAACAGTCGATTATGCATGATTGGACTGCTCAGGGATGTGAGAACCTGGTGCGGGAAATCAAATAGGGAATAGACAATTAAGTGCTTCCCTAGAGGGTCTGTTGGTTTTAGTTTCGTACGCAGGACCTACGTGAATAGGACTTTGTGCTTCCATAGAGTGTTCTTAGTTACCCAGGCAGCGAGACCACAGAAGGAATTAGACGTAAGTGCTTCCTCAGAGAGTCTGTAGCTACCTTTCCAAGACCATAGGGGAATTGACGTGAGAGCTTCCCAGAGTGTCTGTGCCTTGTTTGATTACTAGACTATAAGGGTCTGCTATTTTAAGCAACCCAGAGATTCATTGTGAATTTTGATGGTTGGTTGTGAAGAGTCCACCAAGCCAAAGAACAATCTTGAGTATTGTACTTCTTGTGTTTAGGTAGTCTTTTTATATACCTGCTGTGTTACTTGCTTATCATGGAATATACAACATTGCTGGTTTTCCATGGTTGTGTAATTAAATGAATGTTAATGGTAATTAGTAGAATTTTTTACTGTATTTCTTTACCTTTAATTTTTCTATATCACTCACTCATGGTAGGGCACAAATCTTGTGGTGGTTGCCTACTGGGATTAGTCTCACACCCTGTTTGGGTGCTGCTTTTGGCCCAAACAGATTATATGGTTGAAGATATAGGTAGGGATTGTGGCCCTTCTACCTCAGGTACTTGATTGCTGGTCAGAGCTGGAGAGCATGGGACAGGGCCTTGGCCCGCGATGCTGCTGGAGTTTCTGTTTACATTTAGTACTTTGGTTTCAGTTGTATTTCCGCATGTTGTTTTGCTTACTTCTTTCCATAGATACATGTACCATTCTGCATCATTATTATATCAGACATTTCTTTTACTTTCAGTTCACATGTTGCATGATATTTACTTCTTCTGCTATTTTTTATCCATTTTATTCCGCTGCATACTTTACCAAATGAGGGCATAGTTTCCCCACTAACTCACCAAGGCCCTTACTGCTAATCGGCAGCCTCTGGTGTTCGGGGAAACATGCTTGAGGTCATGTGGCGAACCGAGTATGGGGCACCGGTTATGCGGCTCCGGACTCAGGTCATTACAAAGTGGTATTAGAGGAGTTTTCATTCTTTACAATTTCTTACTGTTTTTCAACAATAGCCAGGGATAGGAAGAAATGGTTAGTTAGTACTTCACTGTGCCTGGGAGTAATTAAGCCGTGTACAGGGAAAAGCTATATTACCTCATAATTGCAATTTTCAGTTTTTTCAAGTGTTACAGTTTATTATATTTCACCGTTGGGTGATGCACATGTTTTGTGTTGTTACAGTTTATATGATTATGGTTCTATATGGTTGCAACCCGATGAGATGAGGGTGTGCCATCTCCTGCATCATATAGGTACTTGGTAAAAAATCACTTCTCATGAATTTTACCATGCCATCGAGGGTGCATTAGAATTTCATGCTGTTGTGATAGATGTCGTGATAGATTATACAGGCCGTTGTGGTAGTTGCTGTGATAGAAATACTTGTTGCACTGATAGAGTATTACTTCTTTTACAGCCTGTTTAGCATGGGCGCTAAGCTCTGGTCATGGAGGTGTTATGGGCCCTCGAGGATCGGAATTTGGTGGATCATTATTGTTATGCTGTTTCCTTTTTGTATGTATTATTATGAGGCCAAGATTTGATTCACGGGGAGTATGGGCCCCCATGGATCGGAATTTAGCACATAGCTGGTTGTTTTTCATTGGTTCTGGTGTTCGGAGCAGTTTCAACGCGACCTCCCGAAAAAACCCATAGTACACGTCATGTACTTTATTCATACACGCCGTGTAGTTTTTAATCCGTGTTTTTATCTATGTGAACAAAAAAACGGGGTGGTGGAAAATCTTTAGGGACACGCTGTGTACCATAAGTACACATCGTGTAGTAGTAAACTGTGTACTCGGTCGTGTCACTAACTACATGGGTCGGGGAAACTCGTGTAGTACACGCCGTGTATTATAATAACAGGCCATGTAGTTTCTTCTAGGTAACCGGCCATGTCACAAACAACACGGGTCGGTGTTATCTTCTCTGATACACGCCTTGTTGTTCGAAACATGTCGTGTAAGGGGTTAGCCGTGTGGCCGGTCGTGTAACTTGCTACACGGGCTGCCAAAGCCTGGATTGTACGCGTTGTGTCCTTAGTGCACACGCCATGTAGTTTTGAATTAGGATGACCGTGTAGGTTAGCCGTGCAAAGTGACTCAGGCAGGGGAGTGGATTTTAAGTACACACTGTGTTTTGGGATAACACGCCATTTAGTCTGGAATATTACACAACCAGTGGTGGCAGAATTACATGCCCATGTAAATGGATTTAACAAACATGTCGTGTAGTTTAAATAAATGTCGTGTAGTAGAGTTTTTCAAATTTAAGTGTTTCTCTCTCCTGTTCCCATTTTGTACTCTTCTATTTTCTATCCTTGTTGACCCTAAATCGGAGGCGTGCTTGTGATCTTTCAGGGCTATGGCACCAAGACATTTTCCAGTTACACGTCAGGAACCAGGCAGTGACCGTACCCCTGATACGGAAGAACAGGGTTTAAAAGTAGTTCCACCGATTATTCCGGATATGGAACCTACAGTGATTCCAAAAACTGGTGAAGATGCTCATTTCAGATAGGGTTTCATGAGGTTCATGAAGACCTTCCAGGGAGCTCAGCATCCTACCCCGTCTATGGATGATCTAACACAAGTCTTCCAGCAGCAGCATCCTCCCACTTTCACAGGGGATGGAGGACCTCAGGTTGCAGAGTCATGTCTAGAAACCATGCTTTCCATCTTCGAGAATCTGGAGACACCCCCAGACAGAAGGGTGATTCTCACGACTTACATGCTGCGAGATTCTACAAAGAGATGGTGGGATGTAGTCTCACAGGCAGGGCGCCAGTGGACTATGGCTTGGGACGAATTCCAGCGTACGTTCTACGACTACTTATATCCAACAACGCTGAGGGATGACAGGGCCAGGGATTTCATGAACCTGTAGCAGGGTACTCTTTTGGTTATGGAGTATTCCTCCCGCTTTAATGAGTTACAACATTTCTCTCCCGTTCTGGGAAATGACGAGCTGTTTTTGGCAAGGAAGTTTGAGGAAGGCCTCAAACCAGAGATCATGTCACAGGTGAAAAATTTCCAGTTGACTTCTATTACTCTGATAGTCAACTAGGTTCTGATCACCAAAAGAAATCTGAGGGAGACTGGAGCTGTTGACTAGGGCTGTTCAGCATCCAAGGGTGATTCATTTCATACTGACAGCAGGAAGCGCCACCGAGAGTCTACTCGAGGTGATTCGAGGAAGCGGGGTACATCTTCTGGTAGACAAGATCTTCCTTCTGGAAACCCATTGGCGTGCTATCAGTGCGGAAAGAGTGGGCATAATAATCCTCAGTTCCCGAGAGATCTAGTGGAGCGCCGAGATTGTGGCAAGATGGGTCATCTGCAGAGTTTTCGCAGGGTTATTCTTTCAGCGGCTAGTGAAGGAGGATCTGTTTCTACCCCTCATTCAGGAGAAGGATTACCAGTCCCGCAACAGACTGGGGCTAGAGTTCTTGGGGTTGTGAAGGCCAAGGTAGAGGTCGTGGACGCAGTAGTCAAGCTCAAGGGGGATCAGCTCAGGGATATCAGGCTGCTACACTGGGCCGTAGTACTAGCCAGATGTTTGCAGTAGAGCAGATCCATCAAGAGAAGGATCCTGGACCTTCAACAATTCGAGGTACAATCTTAGTAGCCTCAGTTTTATCTTCAACCCTTTTCGATACTGGTGCTTCACATAGCTTTATCTCTGTTTCTTTCATGGAAAGTCTTGATCTCTGTGTCTTTTCGTTTGCTGACATGTTGACTCTCGACACGCCCTTGGGAAACGAGTAAATCTAGCGTACGTCAGTGCAAGGAGTGCCCTCTCGATGTTGTAGGGTATCATTTCCAATGAGACCTATATATCCTAGAGATGACAGGCTATAACATCATTCTCAGTATGGACTGGTTGGTTCCCTTCTAGGCAGTCGTCAATTGCTATCATCGCAGGGTGAGTTTTGTATCACTAGAGGGTGAATCATTCCTTCATAAGGGCGAGTGGGATGTTCAGGCGAGTCGAGACGGACTCATGAATCATGGGCTAGGAAGAGTTATGACCCATATTACTAGTCTTTATCAGGATGACCAGGGGACTTCACAATTAGATTTTCCTCTAGTGGTTGATCACTTTCCAGATATCTTTCCAGAAGACTTTTCAGGATTGCCTCAGGAGCGTGAGGTAGAATTCTCGATTGAGCTCATGCCAGGAACAACACCGGTGTCCATTCCTCATTATAGGATGGCTACACATGAGTTTCAGGAACTCAAGAAGCAGTTGGAGGAGTTGCAGACAAAGGGTTTCATACGACCAAGTACTTCTCCTTAGGGTTCGCCTGTTCTGTTCGTGAAGAAGGAAGACGATACCCTTAGGCTTTGCGTGGATTATCAGAAGTTGAACCAGTTGATGGTCAAGAACCAATATCCCTTTCTGAGGATTGATGATCTCTTAGATCAGCTTCGAGGATCTCGGGTGTTCTCGAAGATTGATTTGAAGTCCGGTTATCATCAGCTGCGCGTTAGGACTTCAGATATACCTTTGACAGCCTTCAAGAGCAGGTATGGCCTCTATGAGTATACGGTTATGCCGTTCAGCCTTACGAACACGCCAACAGCTTTCATGGCTCTGATGAACCGAGTGTTCCATCCTCACTTGGATTCCTTGGTCGTGGTCTTCATGGATGATATCTTGGTGTACTCTCACACTCGACACTACCATGCAACCCATCTTGAGATTGTTTTGAGTACACTGAGGGAGAATCAACATTAGTATAAACTCTCAAAGTGACAATTTTGGATGGATGATATTCACTTCCTAGGTCATGTCATCTCAGAGGCAGGAGTATCAGTAGACCCAGAGAAGGTGAGATCAGTAGTTACCTGGGAGAAGCCGAAGAACGTCTTCGATGTACAGAGCTTCTTGGGGCAGGCTGGTTACTACATGCGGTTTATACAGGACTTCTCACACCTATAAGCACCATTGACGGGCTTGAATAAGAAGGGGTGAAGTTTGTTTGGTCAGAATCATGTGACTCAGCCTTCCAGGAGCTGAAGGGGAGACTGACATCAGCACCGATTCTAGTTCTGCCAGAGCCGGGAAGAGTTATACAATTTTTTGTGATGCATCTGGCATCAGTCTTGGAGAAGTACTTATGCATGAAGGTCGTGTTGTCGGATACAGATCTCGGTAGTTGAGGTCACATGAGAATAAATATCCTACGCATGACATGGAGTTGGCTTCTGTTGTTCATTCTTTTCATTGTTGGAGGCACTATCTCATGGGAGAGAATTTTGTGGTATATACTGACCACAAGAGCCTCAAGTACATCTTCACACAGCGTGACATGAATCTGAGACAGTGGAGGTGGGTCTAGTACCTACAGTCTTTCGACTTCGAGCATGCATTCTAGACTTTGTTGGTTCTTCGGAGAAGCATATTCCTCTGGTGGAGTTTGCCTACAACAACAGTTTTCAGGCGACTATTCAGATGGCACCTTACGAGGCTTTGTACGGTAGGTCATGCCGATAACCTTTATGTTGGATAGAGGCAGGAGAGGCATCTTTGTTGGGACCTCGCCTTATTCAGGACACCTCAGAACAGATAGAGTTGATTTGGAAGAGGATGGAGACATCACAATCTCGGAAGAAGTCTTATGCTGATCAGCGGAGATGACCTCTGGAGTTCGAGGTTGGGGGTCAGGTTTTCCTGCATGTCCCAAAAAGGTTGGGAAACAAGAGGATTTGGAGATAGGGTAAGAATTCACCGAGATATGTTGGGCCATTTGAGGTTCTGAAGAGAGTCGGGCTGGAAGCTTACAGGTTCTTGTTACCTTAGAGGTACCAGGCTATGCATGACATCTTTCATATTTCTCAGCATCGACAGTATTTCTCAGACTCATCTCATGTTTTTCAACCCGAGGAGGTTGAGTTGGAGAAGTATGCATATTTCGACGAGCATCCTATCTGGATTGTTGATCGTAGTGCAAAAGTACTCCATGGTTGGTCTGTTCCTCTGGTACGGGTGCTATGGCTGCACGGCCTTATACAAGACGAGACTTTGGAGAGGGAGGCTGATATGCGATCAAAGTGGCCAAAGTTTCTCAAGTTTTTTTCTTCTACACCTTTCTAGGGAAATTTGGGAATGAATTTCTTTAAGGGGAAAAGTTTTTAAGAACCCGGAGCTTCGGTTTCAGGTACGGATCTCTTTTACGGGCTTTTTAATGAAAAATGGAGAATCTTGAAACTTTCAGAGTACACGCCGTGTACTTTATGAGTACACGCCGTGTACTCCTCAGCCACTCAAATCCGTGTGTTTGCTGAGATCGGGCCACACACACAGTGTGTAGTGGTGACGTGGAGGTCGATTTTGGCGGAGTACGGAAAAACCCACTACATGCCATGTACTTTAAGAGTACACGCCATGTACTTTTTTTATTTCATTAATCGACCCGGGGTCGAGCATAATGACCACAAATGTCTTCTTCTCCGCCTAATCCCTTCCAGAATGTCTAGGAAGGCCGATTCTTCTCCGAGCCACCGATCCGTCACCAGCTTTCCGAATCAAACTCCGTTGGTTGCAGAAGAATCGCAGCGGTGAGTTCTTGGTTCTTCTTTAGCCTCGTTTCCTGATTCTTCTTCTCATGTAAGTTATCTGAGGTTGAACGTTTTAGATGTTTTTGAAGATCTACTCCGTTCTAGGCCGATTCAAATGTCGAGGTTCATGTATATCGATCTCTAAGGATCGAGGTAGGTGGTTTGTTTCCCTATGTTGAAGTTATATGTGTTTTGGTTGCAAAAGTGTCGGATACCCATGTATCGGGTATCCCGGGTTTAGGTTTCTGATCCTATTTTTTATCTGACCTAGATTTCTTGTTAGCTTATGATGAATTGCTGCTAATTTATGCTTGGTTGCATGTTTGAGGATAACCCCATGTGTGTTTACCTCTCCTGTTCAGCTGTTTATTGCTGTTTGGCACCATTGCCGTGAGGAAACCCTATTGGAATTGTTAGTTTCTTGTTATCCCTGATTGCATGTGTTTACTGCTGTTGGGATGCTTTTGAAGTGTGGTAGCTATTATCCAAGTAGTTGTTTAACTTACTTAGAGATGCTAACAGTCTATTACACACGACTGGACTGCTCAGGGCTGTGAGAACTTGGTGCGGGAGATCAAAGAGGTAATAGACGATTAGGTGCTTCCCTAGAGGGTCTGTTGGTTTTAGTTTCGTACATAGGACCTACAGGAATAGGACTTTGTGCTTCCCAATAGTGTTATTAGTTACCCATGCATCGATACCACAGGAGGAATTAGATGTTAGTGCTTCCTCAGAGAGTCTGTAGCTATCATTGCAAGACCATAGGGGAATTGACGTGAGAGCTTCCCAGAGAGTATGTGTCTTGTTTAATTACTGGACTATAAGGGTCTGATAGTTTTAGCCACCCAGATAATCAGTGCGAATTTTGATGGTTGGTTGTGACGAGTCCACCAAGCCAAAGAAAACGCTTGGGATTAGTACAACTTTTGTTTAGGTAGTCTTTTTAGATACATGTTGTGTTACTTTCTTATCATGGAATAGAAAACTTTGCTGGTTTTCCCTGGTTGTGTAATTAAATGAATGTGAATGGTAATTGGTAGAATTTTTTACTGCATTTATTTACCATTCCTTTTTTCTATATCACTCACTAATAGTTGGGAACAAATCTTGTTGTGGTTACCTACTGGGATTAGTCTCACACCCTATTTGGGTCCTGCTTTCGGCCCAAACAGATTATATGGTTGTAGGTATAGGTAGGTATTGTGACCCTTATACCTCAGGTACATGATTACTGGTCAGATCTGGAGAGCATGGGATCAGGACTTGGCCCGCGATGCTGTTGGAGTTGCTGTTTACATTTAGTATTTTGCTTTTAGTTGTATTTCATCACATTTTTTTCTTACTTTTTTCCATAGATACATGTACCATTCTACATCAATATTATATCAGACATTTCTTTTACTTTCAGTTCAGTTGTTGCATGTTATTTACTACTTCTACTATTGTTTATGCTTATTTTTCCACTGCATACTTTACCAAATGAGGGCATAGCTTCTCCCCTGACTCACCAAGGCCCTCGCTGCTAGTCGGCAGCCTCTGGCGTTCGGGGAAACGCGCTTGAGGTCATGTGGCGAACCGGGTACGGGGCACCAGTTATGCTGCTCTGGACTCGGGTCGTTACATTATAATTTTTTCACAATAATATAATTTTATAACATTCCTCAAAATGAAAAAAAAATCTTCCAAAATAACCATAACATAATTTAACCTCAATTTTACCTCATGTCTTTAATTTTCCATCATATAGTAACCCATAATTACCTCAAAAGTAAGGATCATATAAACTATAATGGATACCATTATAATTATTACCTGAACTTCCATATCAAGTTGGTTCTCTCGTACATGATGCATCAGAGAACTCACCAAGGTTTAAGTGGTTAATCATGACTCCTGATATTTGGTTGATAAAAACCAAAAGAGTTCTCATTGCAACTCCCATATCATTCAGTTGTTCTTTCATAAAACCATCACAGTTTTCTTCACATCCATTGTTACTTTGGTGCCTGCTAGATCCAGCCATTTACTAAAACCAAAAAGGTCAGTGTGAGTATATTAGAAAAATCATCATGTACTAATGAGGGAGATAAACACTAAGATATACTTATCCACGTTATCTCAAACTCATAATAACTTTCAAAAAAACAATGACTCCATCTAATATACTAACCATTGTGGTTATACACAACTTATCACTTATTCTTAATGAATACCATAACCTCTAAAGTTATCAAAACTGACCTTTGATACTAACTATAAGGATCCAACCATAAAACATTAATTAATTTTGAATTAAATGAATAATTCACATTGAGGATCTTTTCAGGTTTAGATTTTTAGAAAATTAGGACATAACTATTACATCTCCAAGATTACAAGGTAGACACATCTACTCAGTTTCCAATTTTTTTCACAAAATATAAACTCTTGAACAAAAGAGTCAGGTATAGTTCCATGTTTTAGACATCTTGACATTTCCTGGATCCCATCCTTGACCGTATTCCACTTTATTTCCTGTGGAAAACATTTCAAAAACATGGGATGAGCACAAAAATCTCAGTAAGGGATATAAAAATACAGAAAGGAAACATTAGTCCATGTATACGTAAAAATAAATGAAAACACACTTTACTCATAAAACATAAGCACTTTAACATACCTCATGAAATCATAAGATTTATGAATAACTCATATAAATCATAATACATAAAGGTAACTTGAGGCATTCATAAAATTCTTACGTAGGGAGTAACCCTCATGGTTACGTTTGGAATACCCACCACAATATATTCCGAAAATCTCTTCAGAGAAAACTTAGAATTTAACTGCTTCACGTTACCCAATGCATTAGAGAGCTATAACAGGCTCACCGGCCCTTAGTTTATCATGGAACCACTCGTCTTCATAAACAATGCCCACGAACCATAACATAATCGTATGACATAAAACATGAATAAAGGAAACATAACATTTCCACATTTCAACCACAAGATATCAAAAACACATTGATATAATCAAAAAATTATCAAAACCATTTTCAATACCAAAATAAAAGAAAAGTAGAACATGGTATTTATTTTTCATTTAAAAAAAGTTATGGCTTGTAGAGGAAGACGAAACTCAAATAATGTTCACGGCGGCGGAAGTGTTGTTGTCTCCGCATATGTATGACAAAAATATTCCCTTTTTTCGTTTAATTAAACGCTTCGTATAAAAAATATTCCTTTTGAATAGAATTAAAAGTCAAAGGGGTTTATACACCGTATAAAAGAAAGTTGTACATAAAACAAAATATGCCTCAATGAAAAAAGATAGAGACGAAGTCCCATACCACTTCCAAAAATTTGAAAGGGTTCTAAAACATTCATGTCCATAAAAATAAATCCTTAAAACCAATTTTAAAACATGGACATGGATTATAAATGTTTAAAATAATAAATGTTTAAAACCATTTAAAGCACTGTTTTAATAAAAGAGTCCTTTTCCATTTTGAACATTTAAATTATAATCCACATTAAAGTATACCATTTAAAAAACATTTAAATGACTTTAGTATAGACATAATATGGATATGGAAAGTCAATGGGGCTGTATATACACTTTATAAAAGAATAAAAGTGCATATCATTAAGAAATTTCTCAATGAGAAGAAATTGAGATGTAATCGCGATGAAGGATCATTCCATTAGAGAATGGATAAATAAATGACATAGTTATGTGTGAAAAATATAAATACACCAAATATAAGTGGATACACTATGTAAAACAATCAGAAGTCATCCAAACATATTCATAGCACTACATAATCAAGAATTAGGGGTTTAACCCAAATAATAGAAATTAGGTTAAGAAGTTCCCTTGTAGAAATTTGATATCCTAACGGCGTGACATCAAATTTTAGAAAATGATTTGATGATAGAAATAATGGGTACCTCATCAGATAGACATAAAATTTACAGAAATAAAGATATATATGAACATATCCCAACATAATAATATTTAATTTAAAATACAAAACAAAAAGAAGTCTTTTAAAAATAAGAGGGTGAAAGGTTCCCTTACCGACTTGGGTAACTTTCAAAACGTACACCCCATGAAAGAAGGACTATACAACATTTATGTAAATAATAATAAACGAAAGTATATTACACAAAGAGTAGCATAATGGGTAGTACATAAACCAATCAAAGGAAATGGTGGAAAATGTAGCATAAATCTCACATGAATAAAAGTTAGATGAAAAATCCCCTAGGAAAACTCGGCAGCCTCACGACACCACATAAAACCAACAAAAATGGATTTATGATATAATATATGGTCTCTCATAATATGAAAATTAAAAGTACAGAATGAGGAATAAAAAATAACATCCCCAAACATAATAAATATGAGCTTAAAAGAAATGACATAAAAGAGAGTACTTAAAAAGAAAGAGAGAGGTAGGATCTCTCACCTCAAGTTCGACTTGTCTTGTTCATTTCTTTATATTCCTAAATAATAAAATTTGGTCAATTAATAATTTCTTAAGGACCTACTTTAAAGTTTATTATTAAATTCATTTCAAATATTATAATTTTGTAATAATTAGTTAATAATGTGAGTTCATATTAAACGTTTTTCTCGATGTTCGGTACATGAGTAAAAAATGAACTTGTTTGAAAATAATTTCCCATGTAGTTATAATTACCCCATATCAAGAATAGTATTAATGATTTAAATATCATATATATATATATCTAGTATATATTCATTTTATACTATTCCATAACATTCGTTGATAAGAAAATGAAATGCACCATTCATGGAGATAGTAGGTCGTACGTACGCATGAACGCTACTTTCATTTATTTGTCACATTAATGGAATTAAAACTAATTGAGATATATATTTATATATATTATAATTCCATTATAATATATATGTTATATAGGTCACATAATTTAATTAATTTCATTATTTATACATTCCATGTATTGCATGAATGAGTCACGTCACTTGAGGGGGCAGTAGTCCACAATTCCTCAAATGAAATTATCGCATTTGCACAAAATGAAAAGAATAAAGGTATGTTTTAAATGTAAAATTAAGAATCATGGAGAGGAAATAAATATAATATATATCCTAAATAAATATAGTTTTATCATAATGGCCACCATGAGATGTGGTAGGAGAAAAAGAACAATCATCGTTTCGTGAGGTAGTAATTCTCCATCCACGGAAACAGTATGTTCTTTAACCATTAGACAGATGTGTGTGTAAGTGTAGCTAGAATCCATCTAATAACAAAATACTAGTATATTTCATATACTATTTTTGTTAAAAAATAATGTAATAAAAAGATTTTAGGGGGTTGGAGAAGCAAAATAAAACAAAAGAACATAAGAGAGGACATTACCTTTAAATCGGGTAACTCCCTTTGATTTGACCCAAAAGGGTTTCTTGAAGATCTTTCTGCCTAAGGTAAGGCTTCTAGGATGAATAGAGGGATGTGGAGAGATAAAATGAGGATATTTTGGTCGAGCCAATGGCTTTAGAGGTGTGGGTAAGGGGGTAGATGTGGGGGCCTTTTATAAGAGGGAGGAGGGGCACTCTTGGAATGTCATGAAATGTTACTTTATTATAAAATGGTTTTCGGATATTAAAGGTCCTAAAATTATATATTTATAGGATAAAGTGATAAGGGTTATAAATCCACCCATCCAATAGGTTTTTGATAAGTTTATGTCTTAGATTTTACCATATCTTCTCATTTTATTTAAATCATTCAATAATGAGGTAATCACTACATCATCATGGTGTCATAAATAAATTTATTTATTTAATGAATAAAAATTATAAAACAAATATCATGATGTAGGAAATATTTTTAGATTTATAATGAATATTTATAGTCAAAAATATGTCTTGTATAACCCCATGTAAAAATTGTTTTTGTAAAACAATACGTGTTTGTGACACTTTTATTTTTACTTTAAATGAAAAGTTATTAATGTCATTTTCTTACCAAGTAGCTCCCTGGGGTCCCCAAGTCGACCCATGGATTTTATTGGTCGTCCATGACTTATCCAATATGCGTAGGACAAGTGTAAAGGTCATTTCATATTATTATATCATTATATTTACCTTAAATTACACAAATTACCTTTAATCGCAATTAACAAAACTTAAAAGATACTATTCACAAAAAAATATTTTAATCCCATTGAACCACATTTTACATCCTAATTACAACTATGTATGTCATATTTTTGAAATTCAAATCACATAGGTGCTAATATTTTATTTAAACAAAAAATCAGTTTTTTAACTACCACTTAGTGGTTTCACTATTCATAAAAAATTGATGGTTTTCAGAAAAATACCAAAAATTCACCCTAAGCTATATTTGATATTAAAAATTTAAAAATGATGTCCATTTTACCAAATTAAAAACATAAAAGTTGCATTAACTATTTTTATAATCAATTCCCGCTGTCAAAACATATAACGTGTTTTTAAGAAACAATATCTATTAAAAGATTGACACTTGTTTATGTACAATTTCAAAGTGAAATTAATTCCAATGACCAACATTGGATTAAATGGTAAAAATATATTTTAATTAAACTTTAAAACCAATTAAAAATATAATCTAACTATATAAATAAATTAGATTAAAATGCACTTTTGAAATACAATTTAGTATTTTTCACTATTCATTAAAAAATGAATTTTATCAGAAAAATATCTAAAATATACCCAAAGTAAATTTTGATGATACGAATCTAAAGAAGAATTTTATTTTGTCAAAATGAACATATGAATGTGACCAAAACTAGATTTAAATAGGGTTCGCCATCAAAAGGCGGTAAATCGTCCTTTTAATGTAAATTATGATTAAAATCAGATTCATTTATATTTTAAGCCTCTAAATTTGATAGGATAAAAGTAAATACATTTAACAAAAATCTATAATCATATTGTATTTAGTGGTATTCATTACCTCCAATACAAAGACTAGGTGTCAACAACCATTTAAAATAATTATATTATTAGTGTGCAACGTAAAATTTCAATGAAACACATTGTTGCGTATTGGGTACACCATAGAACATAGAATATCCGTTAAAGTAATATGAATATTTTATTCACAAATATTAATAAATATGAAGATGTAATATTCTCTATTTACCTGGGATGTTGCAAAATAACTTAGATAAGGTTAGAAATTTAATTAATGAACCACTAGAGGTTGTCTTAGAATTTTAATGTTAGTTTATTAACCATGTAACATAAATATACAATGAGACATAGTAAATGTTAAAATATGTAACCTAGAATTAAATCTAAAAGATCAGGTCAATATGGAGACCTAAACTTGTCTAAAACCTATTGGTAGATAATACTTCGATCCATCCCAACCTTAGACTATAAATAAATCTATTTGGATCTATTATAAACCGAATATGATTTTATAATAAAATAATACTTCAATATCTTCCTAAAGTGACCCTCTCCTCCCTTATAAAAGGGAACTTTCCCTTCCCTCAAATTCACACCACCAAAGCATTATGGCTCAGAAAACCCCGATTCAAATATCCCCCTAACTACCCTAACTTCATCCTAGAGGCCTTACATAGATTATAAACCTGACTTAAGTATTCCTTTTGTTCAAATCAAAAGGAATCCCCTGAAGAAAAGGTAATTATTTCACCACATCATTCAAAGTTATTTTCTTCTTACACTTCTTCTTTCTTTGTTGTTTCCATACCAAAATAATAACTCCAATACCTTCTACATACTGTGATGTTATTATAAATATGGTACATCCATATTCATTATTCAATACATCCTATGAATGACTAAGTCACTGTATGTCCATACGTAAAGATTACAGTCTCCACGTGGTGGTGTAGTTTGTTATTAAACATTTTATTATTTGGATGGGTATAATAATTAGAATAATTGATGTCAAATAATAAATATAACATTATATGATTCTGTATATATGTTATACCATCCAACTAAATATTATTTCACCATCAAAAGAATGATATTGTCGCTCGTGCATACGTATAACTTACCATCTCCACGACGTGATAAGAATCCATTCCCCAACCTAACCATTAAAGAATAATTTTCATTTGTTGATTAAAAATAATGTTTAATAACTTATTATCATTATGTATATGAATCAAATACATCCTATACATAACAAAAACGACATATGTAACAAAAAATATAAAGGAAAATGAATCAGTTAACACCCGAAACAATGACACTACTAAAATATTATTAATAACGTAATATTAAAGGATCATATATGATATCATATTTCTGTATATGATTCTTTTATAATCTAATAACAATGATTTAACCATCATACATGGGGTTAATATACACTCGAATAAGTACAAGTACAAGGTAAGGGCTAATCTTACATTATCTTCATTATCCGAGGTTGTTTATATGTAAGTATCTACTAGGCCTTCTTTATCATCCACATCTATGTTTCTTAAAAATGTCTTTAAAAACCATTTTTAATATTTCCTATACTATGGGTTAAAGTAATTTATACCCTTTTTTACTTTTTATAAAATGCTTTGAAAAGAATCTTTCCATCATTTTTCATACAAAGTACTGTATGACCTTTTTGAAAAATTAAGAAAGGAATGTTTTTTATATTATACAGTGGGTGTGGATATTTTACACCATTATAAATCCTTCAAAGCTTCCCTTAGATGAATACAAGAATATTTTCAAAATATTTTTTTCTTTACTATTAAATTATTTCAAAGTGGAAAGACTCTCAAATAGTTGTTGGATTAATTTCATATAGTTCAATATCCTTTGTTGGATTGTACGATTGTTTGAAGATGATTTATTTTGATACAATATTCAATATTGTATTGAAGGTTTTCTCGTATGTTTGACTTTGGATTTCCTATTTTTATACCATTCATGATTTGTGGTTAAAGTATTAACATTTCATATGCTAGTTTAAATACGAATGTTTATTTATTGTTTCAACCTTTTCGTATGAGGAATGAATTGTACATAGTAAGTGACTGACATGACCCGTTCTTACCCCTCAATGCACTGGTAGGTCTCATGAGAAAAGATAGTTTCATGGAACAAGGCCTTGACATAATATTTATTTGTAGTCTTCACAAGAGGCCTTGACTATGTGGATTTGATGTCCAACATTATGAATTAAATAATTATGAAATTAGTTATTTATATTATATGTGATTATTTGACTAGTAGAATATCATTGTGAATAAGTTAATGAAATTATTTGATTTATCTTCTCTATATTATGATGAAGTTTAAGTTTAAATGGCTTGTGTTTTAGTCTTATACATCGACATAAATTTTTATGCATATTTACGATAGTTTCTGCTATGCTGTTATCCTTACAAAGCATCTGAGCTCACCCATTTCTTATGTTTTATTTTTATTAGGATGCAATGAAGTATATTATGATTGACCTACAGGGATAGTATATGGGATATGAGTGTGTCCAAAGGAGACACAATGTTGTTGTTTTTTCATTTCATAATGTAATGTAAAACTTATGTATGTATCTAGTACTTCTAAGGCTACTAGACTGATCGGTCTTCTGAGACTTGATCTCTTGTGATCATGCAAATGATATGTAATAATTAACCGAATCTGAGTAACTAGGGTCGAGGAATTACAATAACACATATGTTTTTATTGAAAAAATACCCCTAAGTTACACTTTATAAGGCATTATCATATATGATATCAATGAGTCGTACATATAAAAAAATTATTAATTTCAATTTTTTATGATCTCTATTTAGGTATTTTCCATTGAAATATATATTAATTTTCTTAAAAATAAAAGAGTCCTAGTTTGGAGTTATTATTCATAAATATTATCATTAATGTATGAAATTTATAAGAATTAAAATATTATGTTGAATAATTTTTATGGCCATCTATTTTACATTTTTTATTGAATAATGTAGTGGATTTAGATACAAACAAATAAAATGAAATACTCAAATTGTTTTTATAATTTATGACGGAGGTATAAAAAATATTTGGAGGCCAAAATATGATATGTTGGATTCTAATAATATTTCACCCATTTAATTAATAATTATATAAAAAACATAAATTTTTGCTCTCAATTTAGTGTAGTATACACTAGTTCCAAGGAGTCTATTTGTGGTCAGCTTATCCATGAATTCATTCCTCACATCACATCATTGTGCCATTATGGTCCCACAACCTAGCTTGAAAATATTTCTAATAAAACAAAATCAATATTGTCTAGATGATATTACATCAACAAAACCAATATATCCTCACAACCCTATACATTATATAAATCCTTGTTTATTTATTGTGCACTAAGATGCTCTATTATATAGAATTTTTAATTCCACAATAACCAAACTTCAATCATGTCAAAATAATTCTAATTGTTAATTGAATATCATAAAACATCAAAAAATAAATGACTATAAAACATATATTGTTTCTAATAGGTAAATATTTCTAATTATCCAATGAATATAATGGTAGTATTAGAAATAGAGTCACATTGTAAAGGTTTTGGTCCAATAATACTTGGATTTTGATGATTTTGATGGGAAGGTATCCCAAATACAATATTGACTGGGAAAACATATTCCATAATACCAAATAACAAACAAAATTTTGGAATGGGTATAATGAACAATACCTATAGTCCATATTAGGAAAATTGATAAAATATTATTATGGGAACTAATACTAGGTTTAAGATGTGTGGTGATGAAGATATAACTATATATACTTGGATGAAACTACTGAAGAACAATTTTTTTATGGCAATGTTCTCAGAACAATGTCTATCACATTATTAATATAAATTATAAAAAATGTGTTTTAGAATTAAATTTCATGGTATTATTCCCACAGTAATTATTAATATTATCTTATATATCATTTATTTTTGCATTATAAATTTTGATTATGTACTCATTCTCCCTCCATTTGTTTTAAAATTCAATTTTCATTGAAGGATTTAGTAGTTTTTGTAGCCCAAGGGTGATTAAAATAATAATTCCAGAGTTAAAAAATACATCAATTGATTTTATTATATATTACTTCCCACTATAAGATTTAATATTATTATGTTATGGGGATAGGTAATGGTTTCCCCATTTTTTTTAATTAATGATTTATTATATATATTTCAGAACTATAATTGAATCACTTTTTTATCCATACTATGTACATAAAAAATTGATTTAGAAATGAACAGTATATGATAGTGATGAGGTAATATAGATCATGGAATGGTATAACATTTCTATAAGTATACCAAAATAGAGGATGTAATTGGGATGGATTGATTTATCAATATAGAATCACGAAGAGTATACAATAAATCCCTAGAGGAAATTATTTAGTGGAATATGAAAGTAGGACATCAATATCCTTCTATTAGTATTTGGGGTTGGTAAGGTGAAATCATGAAACTAAGGGGGATAATCCCAAGAACCCACCCACATTGTTTCCCCTCATATGATAGTAGTAAAGAAGTGTGTAACCCCTAAATATCACTTACATTACACATTTGAAACATTCAATTGTCAATGATATCTTTAGGATTCTATTATTATGATCCATTTAATTTTTTGAACTTTTCATTTCTTTAATTACAATTACATTATTTTTTCCTTATTTTATACAATTAAAACATCTTATCATCACTCCATTACTTTACCTTGAGTGCTTATTCCCAAATTTTTGATATATGGGAAACTGAACCATCTTTCATTTATTGTCCCAACTACATGAATTTTCAAAAAAATCCATTCTTTTCATAGTTGGTCAGTCTAAGAGTTGGTTAAGGTGTATTTTTTTATCATATACCATGATAACTAATTAGTCACAATATAAATATCATTCTCTCTAGTTATCATCCAATTTAGTTTCTTATAATCAACTAATTTTCCATCATATTTAGTGTTATCATGATTCCTCCTGGTTATATCCCATGAATAAAACCAACAACCATAGAGTGAGCAACAATTATCATAATGGGGAACCAAATAATTAATGAAAATAAAATATAGTATGTCTAAATCAAGACATCTTTTTTGAATCTATGGCTCATTATGTTTATCTTATGTCATTTCTAGTCATTATTTAAATCCTTAAAGATGGTATGTATAGAGTTATTGGATTTCCAAAGAATATCCCCCAGATGTGTCAAACTATGTGTACAAAAAGACATGTTTTCATGCACAATGTGATCATCGAGTCTATATCAATAGACCATTTTCAGAGTTATTACCCATATGTTCCTCTTTTGTAGATCCACATCCACCTATAGTATCTTGATAGGGATTCAATTTCATAGAATTCACTTTCCATATATTTTACAAAAATTCAATGATAATTTTCAATAATTTGAGTCACACATAAAAATAACCTTAATGAAATCCATAGACATAAAACTACACATATAATTTTTTATATCCCCAGGGATCTCAATAGAGTTTTTCTAGTCTTAATCTTGAAAAATTGACTAAACTATTCAATTTATACCAACTATATCAATTATGGATTTTCAATCATGGGTATTAAATCTTTTTTAGTTGAATATTAAATAAATTACACAAACAAACAACTAATAACCAAAATAATTTTGTGTCATTAGAGACTAAAAATAAAATATTCATATTTTATGAAAGATGTTGAATATCTTCCCAAAATATTTTCTCACAAAGTACTCCTCTTAGGCATACCCTACCTAAACCATTCTTTATAATCTAGGGAAATAAACATAAGAAATGGTGATATCAGATATTAAATAAGTATAAACATAGGAGATATCAATATACAATCATATAAAATCATAATATAATAATAATGGTTTTTAATCTTGAAAATAAGTTATGAGTTTCATACCAAACCTATTATACTTCATAAACAAGATTCATGTCATAAAACATTATCCTTTTAGAAAATATGGCCCATAAGACTGATAAAACATCATAAATCAATCATTAACCAGAATATAATTTCATAAAATTTTGGAACCATCATAAATATAGAATACAATTTAATATTTCAAGGTTAAATATAAATACTATCAACATAATCTATCATGACATGTCACCTATTTCCCATTGTGCATCAGGATGAACTAATTTTCTATTGTGGATAAAAATACACCTATTTCCCATGGTGCCTCTAGGTGTACTTGTTTCCCATAGTGGATAAATCCCATCAACTTATTTCCCATTGTTATATCATGAGATATAAATCTTTACCAATTTTATAAGAGGAAGATATAGGTCCTACCCATATTAAAATGAAAACCATAATTATGTGTTCCCTAATATCATAAAAATACATTCATATTATCAATAAAAACCCATGTAAATAAAATGGGTTACATAAATATTTCATAAAATCATAATATCATAACCCATGGATAATAATTTCGTTTCACAAACATTAAATAAACATATAATTTAACTATTTAGTGAAATAATAAGGATTTTATGATTAAATTTTATATCTATTAAAGTTTATGTAACATCAAAATATGTCATCATAGATGGAAAATTATTTTTAAACATCCCTTGGAACATTCCATGAAGAATATAACCTTTACACTTTGAAAACCCCTTTTAAAATATTAAAAATTTCATAATCAGTTTTTTAAAATTCCCTTGGAAACTTATAAAGGAAACATTAAAAATATTTTAAAACATTTCTCGAGAAAATTATCCTATATACATTGAAAAATATTTTTTAAAACATAAAATAATTTGAAAATCCTTTTAATTGAAAATAAAATTGAAAAATTATAATGTATACTTTAAATAAAATAATGTTCTTGATGGATGGAAATTACATTCATGATGTACACATTAAAATGAAGATTCCTTTCATATTTTTAGTAAAATCCAAATGGTTGTTTTTTGGAAAACAAAATGAAGTTTCATTTTGAAGCATTTTCAAAAAAAGTAAAACATGGTAAAAATATTATTTAATAAATCATTTTAATATTGTAAAAAAATATTGAAACCCTGATTAGAAGACATTGTTTTGGAAGGAAAATGGATTTAAACCGAAGATAGAAATACATATTATTTTTCTTAAAACCCCTTTTTTGAATCATGAGAACATAAATAGTGTAAAATGAAGGGAAAAATTTATTATCATGGCATAAGCATAAGATATGAAAATTCACGAGTTCATGGAATTATTGATCATAATATTTTATCATTGAAATCGTAATCATAAACAACATTGATAAATGATGAGACTGTAACATAAAACTCTTACCACTTTGGTAAATTTGAATCTTAATAATCAGGACATGATAACATTAAATGAGACATGAACTATCTTTATAATAAAACATTTAATTATATTACTTCTAAATGAGGATTTATATGAACCTCATAAATGAATATAGGTGGATAACATGACATATGACTTAAAGAAGGAAAATTGAGATAAAAATCCCTTACCACTTTTGTAAATTTTCACTATAAACCCCATGGATGAGAGAAAATAAAATGAATATTTAAATACCTATAATTTTTATTTTAATAATAATAAATTAAATTTTAGTTTAGTATATACAACTGAAAAAATAAATACATGTTGAATTTGGTATGTGTCTCATAGAAAATAAAATTGAGACGGAAATCTTCCCCCATAAGTCTCAAATTCCATAGTGCACATTTGAACCTATAATAAAATAAATATAATTTTATTGAAAATAAAATATAGAATAATTAATATACATATAATTCTATATAATATTTATATATAACCATGTAACACTCATTTATTATGAATTTAATGATAAAATCATGTTTCAGGTAATAACTTCTTTGATTTTTTTGTATGTTTTAATTTTTTATTTTTGGTACTACTAAATTGATTATGGATCCATAATACATATATTTTGAAACATGATAAAAATAAAATATTTATTCTGTATACGTTTATTTTTAGTGACCCATAAAATTTAGAGATAGGAAAATATATACATCGTTCATGGAGATTGTAGGTTATACATACGCATGAAAATTGTATCAATTTTATTGATGGATTGAAATAAATAAAGTTAAATAATATATTAACATTAAATAATAATTTTTATTCCATATATATAACATATGTTCCTTAAAATAATTCTTACTACCTTCCATGTAACACGTGAATGATACACATCGCTTTGCAAGCTGATAGTCTGTCGGACACACAAATGATTTTATTATATTCCCGATGATTGAAAAGTAAGAATTAACAAGTTATATAATGGCCCCATCAAAATAATAATATGAAAATCTTAAAATATTAATAATAAATCCATCATTATATCCATATGTGAGAGGTTCCCATAGAAAACATATGACAACAATTTGCGAGGCGGTAGTCCACCACACACATAAAAGATGATTTCTTAACCCATTTGATATAATAGAAGAATGATTTAGGTTATTCTACTAAAAAATAACATTTAAATATATGTAAGATTATAAGGATATTATATCATCATGGTTTAATATGAGTTAGATGAAGAAATAAAATAAAATTCATTATAAGGGACGTTGCCTCTTGCTCAGGAAACTTCTTTTCAATTATAGCAAAAGGATTATTAGTTTGGATTTATAAAAAAATAAGTCATATATGATTGGAAGAGGTAATTATTTAATTGATTGGTTCATGTATTTTCTCAACTAAATGGTTTTGTATGTGAGAAGAGGAAAATAGGGGGTGGCCTTTTATAAGTGTGTTGAGTGACACACTTGTAATTTTTGTAAAGAAAAAGGGTTTCCCACATTTTTCACATGCCATAAGACATAAAAATAAAATATTATTGATCCTATATGATATAATGATGATATATGTCTATATAGTCGGTTTTCGACATGTTTTGGGTCATTTTTAACCGCTATCATTTTGTTTTATTCTCCTGATAAACTCATTATTAACATAATCACAGTAAATAATTTTTATTATTTTTACTACTAATTATGGTAAAAGAATGTAAGTTAAAATTAATACATTATATAAATATTCTAATTCTGAATATGGAATCCATTTTTCAAAATTATTTTAATAGAATTGGAAAATTATGACTTAAAATTAATCCCATAGATGCGATGTGAAAGCAAGGTTTCAAAGATAGAATGTTCAAAAAATTTAAAGGTTTTTATATAAAAAATAAGTATTAAAGTGATTAAAATAAAATAAATTGTATTAATATATATAAAATTGAACTAATTTTAATCTTAAAACCAACTTTAAAAAATTAGGTTTTTTAATTCTTTAAAATAAATGGAAGTTCATTATAAAAACTTATTTTTTCACAATTAATCGAAACATTTATCACGTAGAAATTCTTAAAAATTAACTATAGGATAATTTTCACATAATAAATTTAAAATAATTATTATAAAAAAATTAAAAAATTGTGAAAAATTAGTCTTAAAATAAGTTCACAAAATGTGAAAAAAATACTTTTTAGAAAAATACAGTTATATGAATATAATTGGATTTATTATTATATCTTGACTAGAATATAAATAAGATGATTGTTAAGAATGTGATTGAATGTATAGTAATTAAATTTCATTAAAATAATTCACAAATTTTATTATTATTATTTATTGATGTAAAACGTGTTTGTGTTCATAAAAATTGTATTTCCAAAAAAGATTTATGTCATTTTCAAATTGTTTTTATTTTCATTTATAATAAATTGGTCACCATATAGTTAATTTCATATACATGTTTAAACCATATATTTTCATAATTATGTTAATCCTATTCATACAATATATTCCAACTACTTTGAAATAAAAATGTTTTTAAATAATAATAATTTAATATTTGGTCACATTTTTTTAACTCAATATTTCTAGTAATGCAAGATAAACTCAGTGTTTCCTATAACCCAAGATAATCCCAGTGTTTCATACAATGAAAAATATCATAAAGATCAAATTTATTTTAAAAAAATATTTTATAAAAAATATTGGTGTTTCATTATGTACTCAAGAGTTCAAATGAATGGTTTTAATAAAAGTCATCATTATTTTTCTCTTAGGTCAAAACCCCTTTTTATTCATATTTGTGTTTTCTAAAAAAAAATTAAAATTTTTTTAATCGCCTAAAATATTTTTTATGGAATTTTTTTACCCATGTTTTAATTCATAAAAAATGTGTTAAAATGAATCTATATGTCATTTTCTAAACAATCCTCATTTGGACATTACCAAAAATGTGAATGGAATATTTATTTTAACGTGTACGAAATGAATAGAATTTAATGCCTTAATGAACGTTTTTTATTTGAATCTTACTTCAAAATGATTCAATGTTATTTTCAAACTAATATATTTCCAAAATGTGTTATATTTAAACATCTGTTTTTTCAAAGGGAAAGGATATTTTCATCAAGAAATATTCTTAGTGATTTTCCAAAAAAATACATCTATAATAACATCATTCAATGTTACTTTTCCTTTATTGAGGATATGATCCTAGGATTAGATTGTTATTATTCCTCTAAATTTCTTTTATGATAACATTATTCTTACGAAACCCACTTCACTTTCCACAAGATATGCTATGATGAAATAATTATGATACATATTTCTTTTCCATAGGTTATGATATAATGAAATATTTATGAAACCCATTTCATTTCGTTGATTATGATATAATGAATTTTTTATGAATCGAATTTATTTTAATGGGTTATGATATGATGAAAATTTTATGATATTATGGCACACATATGTATGATTCTTATTATGTGATGGGTGGGGCCTATATCTCCCACCACTTCATTGGGTAACGATTTATATCTTATGAGATAAAATGGAATGGATGGAGAGTGAACCCAATTCAATAAGGGAATATCTCCACTATGATAGTCTTGGGAGTTAACCTTAGATATTATGATAGTTTGGGGGAGTGAACCCATTCCACTATGATAGTCTTAAAAATTATACTTGAACTACTAAATAAATTAATTTCTATAATTATGTGTATTCCCTACATCAATACCATATGAAAATGTTATATTTTTATGGTTCATGTTCTTTGATTCAATTATTAGTAATCTATTATGAACTGTTAATATTTATTCCATGAATCATTTGTATGATCAATGATATTAAGGGTATGGTTTCAAAATGTTAATCTCATTTTATCATTCCCTTAATTCTTATGATATGTTTATATCTACCTTGTTTACCCTTACTAAGCATCTGATCTCACACTTTATTATGTTTTATTTACCCAGTTTATGATGAAAGGTATTATTTATGATATGTATAATAAGAGTTCTAGTTATAAAGAACATGGTGGTATATGACATAGCTCACTTATAGAATAGTGGTTTATGTGTCCATGGGTTTAAAGGAATTTGATCAAAATGGTTCTAGCATGGATTGTTATGTTATATAATGAATATTCATATATTAATATGTAGTATTTATGTATGGGAGGTGTAGAACATTATAGTTGGTATCATAAAAAGTTTTAGTTAACATTTTGAAACTACGATGAGAAAATTTTAGTCAGATCCCTAATGATATGTCTAACGATGAGTAAAATTATAGGAAAATATTATAGAATTTTGGTGAAGGGTTGAGCTTTGAGTTTTCAAGAAATTAACCCCTTTCTGTATACTACAAGTGGATTTGGATCTAAAACATAGGTACCTAGCAGTAATGACTCTAAAAAGGGATCATTGATTAGGACTCGATCATCACCTTGTGCATAAAAAATGTCTTTTATGCACACCTAGTTTGACACTCCCTGGGGATATGAATTGTAAATTCAAAAACTCATTACAAACCACCATGAAGGATTTAAATTGATAATTGCTATGAATGACCTAGGATAAACCAAATTTATCATATATTATAAATAATGTGTCATGATTAAGAAATCCTATGTGTAATTTTTCATCATTATTTGGTTCACCGATATGATTATTATTATTTATGCTATACTTTTTGGTTTTAGATATGGTTGGAACCTAAAGTAATCATGTTATTCATTAATGTGATAGAAATTGAATTTATTATCATCCTTATTATCTAAAAATTATGGGAGTATGAATGAAAAACTCATTTCCATGATCACTCAACTTTCTCAAGCCATGAATCCTGATGAACATCCAAATGATTAAAGGAGTTAACCATGATCGGTTGTGTACTTCATAAGGCAATGTCCACCTATATTTAGTTGTTCAATTGATCTTCATGTTTTCAAGTAATGGATCAGTACCACTGAAAATATATATCCATTCTGCATTATTTGGAACATGAAAAATTAATTTTAGAGGCTTATTTTTTGGAAGAAAAAGTGGATAAATGCTATAATCTCATCAAGACTAAAATCAAATATGATAAAATTGACTCCACGAAGTGGTATGAGTTTAAGATATTATTTTGGAACAATTTTTTTACCCTTATTATTCATATAAAAATAAATAAGGAATTTCTGGAGCTAAATCAAATGGAGATGAATCTATTGGAACTTGTGAGGAAAATTTTATAGGGCTTGTTAGGTATACTAATGGCACTATCATCCAACCTAAAAGTACGGTTGATTAATTATTTGGTTTATTAAAACCAAGTCATGTATGGTTGTTAATTATAATGGAATTCATTATATATGTTGAACTCAATCTATGTTATCTCAATCTGGGAATTGGGATTATAGTTACCCAACTATCTCATGGTTTTGACATGAAAAAGAAGATAGAGTTCAAAGGAAACACTAATTACCATGGAGATAATAAGATATATTTCCTTGAGGCAAGAAGTGTTGAAGAAATCATGGAGGAAATTTTCATAACTATAGTAGTAAATGTTTTAATTATGGAAAGGATGTCCATTGGGAAATATAATTCCAAAGTGATGGGAATAAGTTATATTGTGATGCAAATATAGAGAAAGCTCTATAGAATGCACCACCCATAATCTAGTGTTTTAAATATGAGGAGTATAGAAATTATGATAACCAAATATGAAGGTTAGTAATGATGACCAACGTTATTATCCTCTTAATTCAAGAGACAAGGAGAAATCTTAGGTGATCGTTGTTTTTTATGAGGGGTGAGATAATGGTCTGGTCAAATGTACACATACCATCTACTCTATAAAATCTAATATGTTATTTGACTCTAAATATACTCCTTATTTCATATCATATTAATTTTTTATGTGTATCAAGATACCCTACAAAAAAATTATATGGTTTATTAGAAGTGAAAATTATTGATATTATTATAATCTCATCATAAGTATATGATTCCTCTTTGGTTGAAGTTTGGGGGAATTTTGTTTCTTAAAATCTTGTCATTGTTCCTCTGATTAAATTTTATGTTTTCATTAGAATGGATTTAATATATATATATATATATATATATATGATATTAATTTTTGAGTAATGGAAGTAATTTTTTTATATTCCAACCCATCCTATGATCATCTATTAGTTTGATAATAAATATAAACTTATGAAGGAAATCACATCCATTGTATGAGTTTTTATTCATATTCAATAGGGTATTTTATCTCTAATGGTTTGAGATAAACACAACATAAATGATATTCATATCGTGTGGGAGTTTTTCTTATGTATTTCCAGATGATTTTTATAGCCTCCCACCAAAACGTGATGTTGAGTTCTCAATAAAAATCATACATAGTTCTATTCCTATTTCAAGGACTCCCTATATAGTGGCCTTGATTGAGTTATAGGAATTAAAAAATACACTGTAGGAGAACCTTGACATGGGATTTATTTATCCAAGTGTGCCACCTTTGGGTGAATGTATTTTTTTATTAAAAATAATTTTTTATTGATGTCGCTATACAATTATTATCAGGAGTTGAACTACATCACATTCAAGAAAAAGTATCATATACTCCCTATTGATGAACTATTTGATCAACTGTATATAGTTCAATAATTTTCCATGATGAAACATGATTCTATATATAATCAATTGAGGGTCATGGAAGATATACCCAAGATAACATTTTATAGATGGTATGGACACCATTCATATATAGTGACGCCATTCGATCTTACTAATTCCCCCTATATCTCCATGGATTTAATGAATAGAGTATCTAGATATCACATTGATATTTTTTTGGTAGTATTTATAGAATATATTATTGTATATTTAAATTGAGATTAATAGAATTAATATCAATTAATAATTGTACTAAAATACACAAAAAATGATAAACAATATGAAAAATTTAAAAAGAGTGAATTTTGGATTTAAAAAGTTTCAATTTAGGGTCATATAATCTCAAGAGAGTGTATATCGGTAGATCTATCAACTATGAAGGATATGTAATGTTGGCTCACACTAACCATGGTGAGTGATATCCATAGTTTTCTTGGATAACCTATATATAATTAACATTTTGTGGAGAATTTCTCATGACTTTCTAATCCACTCACCATGTTAACTCGGAAGGGATACATGTTCCTCTTAACATATGAATGTGTGGAAACTTTCAAGGAACATAAGAGAATATTATTTATTGCACATGTACATACATTAACCTATAGTGGATATAGTTTGTAATCTATAATTATGCATAAAATAAGGGATCAGGATCTCTTCTTATCAATAATGTCATGTTTATAGCTTATGAATCGTGATAAATGATGGTTCATGAGAACAATTACTCAACTCTTGATTTGGTGTTAGCATTGGTAATTTTTGAGTTAATAATATAGTGGAATTATATTTATTGGAAAATGTGTAAAATATATACCCATCACTAATGTCTAATGTATTTATTCACACAAAGGGGGTTGAATATGCACCTAAGAATATAGTTATAGATAATTAAATATTATAAACTGTCAATACGTCTCCAACCTAGGTAAGAGAAAAATGTGGGTGATTATTTGATTAAAATAGATAATGCTAGATTATCCATAAATAAGATCACAACATATCCAATATTTCTTGATTTTCAATGGATTGATCGGGAAATACTAAAAGAAGTTTGGAAATCATATCTTGTTCAATTGAATGTTTAACCATCTATCCAAGGGAAGATTAAAGTGGCATAGAATGAAGTTTTAGAGAATAAAAATAGGGATAAAAGTGTTCTTAAGTTTAATGATGATCATGATGGAATGATAAGGTTTAGGAACAATGCATGTGTTCCATCCATACTATATTAAAATTAGGAGTTTCTAATGGATTGTTATAGTACTTCATTATCTATTCATCTTAGAATTATAATCATATATAGAGATTTTAAATAATTTATCTGGTTAGACAACAAGAAGAGATATATCATAGAGTTTTTATTTTGTTTCATTCAATGTCTACAAGTTAAGGCTTGGATACAAAATTATAAGGGGACGGTACATCTATTACCCAAACCATAATGGAAATGAGAAAACATCACTATGGATTTTTTATTGGAATCCCCAAAACATATAAGGGAATAATGTTATATGTGTTGTAGTTGATTGACATAAAACTTCAACACACATAATTATTATCAGAGAATATTTCCCTTTGTATCCTATTTTCATAACATACATTAAGGAATTGGTATAGTTTCATGGAGTAACACATTCAATTATATCTAATCGAGTCCTAATGTTTACCTAGATGTTCTAAAAAAGTCTTCAACAATATCATGATAAAGAGTTACGTTTTAGCACTATTTATCATCCTTAGATATATCTTCAATCAAAGAGAACAATTCAATCCTTATAGGATTTGTTGAGATATTGTTATATGGATTTTAATGGTGGTTGGGATAAAAAAAAAACCTCTATTTTAGTTTTCGTACAATAATATCTTTTACTTGAGAATTCATATGTATATTTATGAAGACCTATATGGAAAAAAGTATAAAACTCTAAAATACTAGAATTAAGTTGTAGAATAAAGCTATTGGGACCTGAGATAGCTAAATAAATGGAATGAAATTTTATATCCATTCATTATTATATAAATTTGACATGAAGTTGGCATAAAAGTTATTCTAACAATCACTGACTTGATTTGGAATTTTATGTTGGTTAAAAAGTGTTTATAAGAATTTATAAGTTGATAAAGGTAATGATATTTGGAAATAATAGAAAAATAATCCCAATTTATATTTTTCACTTTCAAATTATCGATCATATTAGAATGGAATCATATCAGTTGGTGATTCCTCTAAACCTCTCCCAAGTCCGTGTTTTCCTCCATGTATATCTCTTAAGGAAGTACATACCGGACCCTTAACATGTTCTAAACTCATACATCATACTATTATTTAATTTACATTATTATTTGGAACAACCTGTGTGGATTTTGTATCGAATATAAAATTTTCTATGAAACAAGACCACTCACTAAGTAAAAAAATTTATGATGAAATAACTAATTTAAGGAAATTATGTTGGAACTTTTAGATATGATGAGGTTGAAGTATCCTCATCTGTTCATATCAAAGTGATGTAATTTCAATGTAAAAATTTATTTTATGGTCGGTTAAATGTAACACCTAGATGTTTTAGGAAATATTTCTTTCAAGAAAATTAAATTTCATGGATAGCTTGAATTACAACAACACTGAGTTTTAATGAACAACAACTAACTATTAATATTATTATTTAAACATGACTATTATTACCAAGATATTAAACATGATGAAATGAATAGGAATAAAAAAATTCTAAATATTAACAACAATGGTTTTATATAATGAAAACATATTGATAAAAAAATTACTTAATTTTGGTAAAGTCTTTATATGTTTCAAAAATACTATTTTTATAAAAAATTATTTCATTTTTTGAACAATAATAAAAATAATTTCTAAATGCTTAAAAAAATTTGATTAAAGAAACTTATATTTTTAAATAACCTTTTCAAAATTAGATTTCGTTGAATTTTTTGGATTTTTCTAAAAACATTAATTTTCCATTGAATAGTGAAAAATTCTTGTTTTTATTGAAAACTTTCTTTTCATTTAATTAATTAAAAAAGACCATTTCTGTTAAAAATGGGTTTAAAAGTAAAATTAGTTAAATTTTATATTCTTTAATCTAATTTAGGCTATTTGAATCATTTTCATATTGAATTTTGACATAAAATGTTTTATACTTCTGATCATTTTTTATGGGAAAACGGATTTCTCATCGCATCTACGAGTTTAGTTTTAAATAAATAATGTACCATATCTTTGTAAAAAAAATTCAAAATGGATTACATAATTTTATTCATCATTATTTATATATACAATAGGTTAATTTTTTTTAGTCAAAATGAATAGTAAAAACACTAAAAATTAATTATCACGGTTAAGTTTAAAACAGATTTACCAGGGGTTAAAATAAAAAGATAAGTGGTAAAATCACCTATAAAATTTTAGAACTCCCATTTTATGGCCATATTTTGACCTTAAATCCAATAATGTTAAAAAAAATATCCATTTTGGATACTTCAGTCATGTGAGAAACCTGTCTACACTTTATTCTTTTCAAAAATACCAAGTGTGTTCTCTCCCCCACTAACAAATAACCACCCATTATCCTCGACTATTCACACATAAAAAACATTTTTCATCCAATACCTACTCAAATTTATTTCATAAATCCCTCGCTATATCCTAGATTCATTTATGATATCATTAATCTAATCTTGGAATGCTTAGGTTAAACATAAAAAGGTTTCCCAAAGAAGATGTAATGTTTTTAACTATGCGTTTTTGTTTTATTTCATATTCCTCAAACCCGTTAAAATATTATTCAATTATTATAATATGAAAACACTAATATATCCCATATATTTATATTTTATTATGTTAATGGAATAACATATATCCATCTCCACCTCTATCAATTTTGAAACAAAATTGTCAATCGTTTATATGGAAAACTACCACCTCACGAACTGATGTTATTTGTTGTCTATAACTATATATCATGTATATATATGATTATGGATTAAAAATTATATATTATAGTTAGGATATTATTTTATTTAATTATTATATCACATATAATTTCATACTTTCCATTCTGTGGAAATATGATAATACCACTCATGTGTAAGGAGGACTACCATCTCACGAAGAAATGTGATTCGTTCACTCCTTACATGGAAGATAATAAGGATGGTGTTGTAATAGTGTGTTCAATATACCCAACTATAATGTAATTTTGATTTACATATCATGTTTATAGTAATATATAGATGATTTATACACACCATTATAGTTTATATATTTCTTCATCCCCTATTTAAATGACAATGTCCATAGATTAATTATAGTATCAAAAGGTTATTGTAGATATCATGCTATAAAGAGAACCTAAGGATACTATAAAACTAATATTAAACAAAGGTCTTGTGGTCTAGATATATATTAATTACTATAAATAGTATATGTTTTACTATTAGGTGTTGAGGTCTCATAATCATTGATACTTTTACTCATGAAGTTTTCACATGGTGATATCTAGTAATGGGATCACGAGGATAGACCAGCCAAAAGAAACACCACATGTTTGGGGTGTCATTGGATGTTCATATCTACATACATGTTTAATGGTCTCTTTACTTGAGTTCATTTCCTATGTGTTCCATTTTATTGGGTACTTTGATGCAAGGAAAACACCATGATAATGAAATCATAGCGTGGTAGCCTGTGTATGGTGTGTCATTGGTGGTATGGAATTAGTTGAATGGTCTAGAAAGGATTTGTTTCTTATATATTGAGGATGTAATATATATCATGCCTCATCGATCATGATGGTAGTAACTTCATAAGACCATTCCCTTTACTTTCAAGGGTGAATTTATCCAGTTATATCAATAAATAATAATGCAGGAAAAGGACAATGACATAGGTGCACATCATACATAATGAGATATTAAAGTAAAAGATATTATATTACACAGTGCATATTCATAGGTTGGTTGTCATTTATATGACTATGCTTCTAACATTAGGGTCCATCATTGTTTGTTATATCCCACTGTTGGTCTATGAATAATATTCACTACTATCGAGATAAGTGCATAGATGGTCACACACAATAATATATTCAAGAATATTCCATATTCAATTGAATTGGTATATAGGACATGACATTCCCCACCACTAGGGTCTGAATTTTTTCCATGGATAAATGATAAAAAAATTGTAGTAAACAAATTAATATTATTCATGTTAATAATAATAGGCATTTAATATATTTATTAAACACATTTACATGTTTTAATAAAAATATATGGAAATATTATTTTACTAAAAATTAGTTTAAAATATTCTAGGTTTTTTTATTATTTTTGAGAATTATGAGATATGTTAATGTATCAGGTGTTATCACGTAATATATATTTTATACTATAATAAGGTGATATAAATAAGAATTTATATTTATAACTCGGTTTAGTAGTCAAAATCTCATTTATATAGTGTGTTAATTATTCGAGGGACAGAGAAGGAATTATGGGTAATTAAATTACACACTATAAATTAGAGGAGAAGCATCACCGATGATACTAATCATGGTTAGATCTTTGATAGATTATCTCTCCTCAGACACATTATACAGAGAGAATCTCTCGATCCAAGTGATAAGATCTATCTCTATCTCATGCATCACAAGAAAAGAAATGTGATGATCTTCAGAGAAACTAAGGGGTAATTGAATCTTTGTTTCAGGAACCAGAGTCGAATGATTTGTGCTCCTACAATTTCATGAAGTGTGTTTTGATGATCTATATGAATCCAAATTTTGATTCTTTAAGAATAGATTTCCGATGTCGAATAGATTTTAAGATTAGTTTCATATCTAACTAGGTATTTTATGGTTTTATTTTTTTGCTTCAATTCCGCCAGAATAGATCCTTAGCATTATTATGGGAGATATTTTTCCAATTATGATGAATGCATGATTATTATTGGTGGAAAATTTTTAAAATCCCCCATTATGGGATTTCCACTGCGTATTCAATTTCTTAATTTTGTTTTAGAGGGATGTGTGATGATTTTAACTCTCTAAAAAATTAATTATCTTAAAATATAGTAGAGGGATTCATTTGAGTCCCAACACCGCTGATGAAAGTTAAATCTGATCTTGGATGACCAAGTTGCAGCCATCTAAAGTTTTGAATATGGATTTAAAATAATTTAAAATTTTAATTTTCAGAAAATATATATTGAATATATGTCAATTTTTTTCGAGAAAAGACAGTGAGACTGAATTATAGTGAACTTTTGTAATCTGATTGATGTTCCCAGGGCCAAAATACTCCCACGAAAATAAATTTATTGTTGAAATTAATTTCATAAAATTATATAAAAATTTTTATAATAAAATTTTTATTATAACAATATCATGGTTTTTAATATGTTGTGAATTTTTTTGGATACATCCACATTTGATACAGACAAATAAAAGTGTGGAGAGAACTTTTCTAATGTCTATAAAAAAATTTTGTTTTTCAGCTTTACTAGCCAAAAAAACAAAAAAATTGTTAAAGAATACTTTCTTCCTCGACCTAAACTCCCTTGAACCACCCACTACTTCAGAAACCACCACAGCTCCCACCTATTCAAAAGAAAACCTTCACCCTTTAGTCTCCTTCAAAGAGCATAATATCCCTGCTCTCCCCTTAAACTAGATACCTCCCAGCCAGCATGTCATCTCATCGAACCACCCAGATGTTGTTTGGTTCTCTTCCAGACTCCACCTAATGGTCTTATCCTCCTCTTCAACCTCACACTGAATCTCATCGACACCACCATTAGCTTCCATTATTGAAGATCCCCATGGAGGCCTTCTCCCAAAATTTTACCAGCCTAGTAAGCACCCCTACCCACAAATCCAGATAGGGCTGCTGACCTTCAGATCTCGGGCCACACCGTTGTGAGTGTTCGACCACCCTCCTTTGGATATTGAAAAAATCCAACGCATGATACTCCAAATCTAGTGAGTTTTATCATCATACCCTGCCTAAAACTTCTAGCCACTGGGGGAACCACCTTTATATTTCCAATCATCAACACCTCCCACCAACAGTACTCTTGGCTCGACCATCCTCTGAGTCACTTTTTCTATGATGGCCTAGTTTTCTGTCCACCACCTCCTATAGTCGCAAGACTTACTACCGTCTGTATTTTATTCCCCGCAACATTGTCTTTAATCAACCATTATCAGTCCTATACTATGTAGCACACCCGCAACGGGAATGATCTAACCCCTTATAAGTTTATTTAGACTTGATCAATCCCAAAATAGGTCTAGGTGTGTGTTCTCGGCTCCAAACAGGTCTGAGATGGATAACCCAGCATAGAACACCATTGCACGAGGGCTATATGACCTAGAATGTGCCTTCGTGGGTTCAGACGAATCCGCACAAGCCATGGCCAGGGTTTTCAGGGGTGAGTTAATTTTTAATTAACTACAAATTAATTTATTAATTTAATTTAAATTTGGATTTAAATTTATTTAATTAAATATTAATTTTTGGTTTAAAATTTAATTTTGTTAGTGTCGGTTAAATTAATTTTATTTTTCTGTCAAAATTAAATGAATAAATTATTTTATTATATTATTTTAAGATTAAATTAATATCTAGACCGAATGATCCAAATAGTTAATTAAAAATAAGAGTGAATTTTAATTCAATAAAAATTTCCCCACATATAATTTAATACATGCTTAATTTTAATTCTGTATTAAATTTTATATACACAATATTAATTCATATAAGACTGATCATGAGCCTATAACTAACCAATTCCTGTCTAGTAAATGTTTGATTTATTAATTAAATATTTTAATGGTTGTTTGTAATAATTAGTTTAATTAAAATACTTTATGTATGTCATCTAAGAGTTATTATATGTAAAAGGGCATGTGTGTCCTTTTTAAGTAGTTTTATTTTGTACTCCCGATACCCCTCTCCTGCAAGTGAGTATTATTTTATAATAAAGAGGATGAGAAATGACACATATCGTATCGAGCTATGACAACACATCCAATAGTATTTAGAGGCATTTAATGGTTGGCACATTAATTCGAGTCGCAAGCGGTGCGACTCAAGGTATTTCCCAAAGGTCTAGGTTGATCTATTATTCACATAGTAGATCAACCATTTGTATCTTCTCATGGTTATGTCATCATTTTTTTCATTGATGAATATTATTTTTATATGTATTATATGCATGATCACATATAATAATAAACAAGCATGCTCTGATAAAATGAACATGTGACATTATGATTTTTTTTAATTTCTTGTGTGGTCAGTTGTGAGTGTAATCACATAGTACCTACTTGAATGATAGAAAATAATTTATTTCAACATTAAAAATAATAAAAATCTCAAATAAATATTATGTTGTAACCACCTTCTATCATTCAAATTTGGAAAAAATTGGGTGTTCGGGATGCTCGGTCATCCATAACTGAGGTACCTCTTACTTTGGAGGAGTTCTTATGACAGTGGTGTATTGAATTAAATAATGTGGTAGTGAGGATTATCCATAGATAACTTGATTTCATTTTACTATCACGTGTTTACTAAATCATGTTATGATTTTAGATGTCGGGGCTTTACAAAACTGATCAAGTAACCATGATTTAATACGGTTGGATAGTCAAACACCAACCTTGAACCCTTTCAGTAATAGAATAGTCATATCTTGTAGACTATGAGGAGAGGTTCAGGGATCGTTTCCACTATAGTACTCAATTTATTGATTAATCGGATTCTATTAGTGTGGGTTCCTAAAATTTGATAAAATAGTATGACACGTTTAATGATTTTATTAATCAATCAAAATGTCGAAATTGGTAATCAAATAAAATTACTATTTTTATAGAATTTTATTATTTCAAAAAAATGTAAATTTATTCCACTAGAAATACTATGACAAATAATATAAAAATTAAATTCCCACACTAACATGATCTTCCCATTGTATAATAGGATCTTATGCACAATACTACAGTATGAGAAATTCCAGGTTCTAGTGTCCTCAATACCTATTTAGACACATTAGAAAGTGAGGATGTGATATTTATAATAGAAGGCTCATTTATAGAGAATATAATAGTAATTTCATTTTTTGATCATCATTTCCTGATGTTAGTTGTGGTCAATGCATAAGGACAAGGACTATTACACCTATTGTCTGGTCTCTAAGAAGATTATGAGGATAACATGAAGCGAGATTTGAATTGGGGATATATTACACTCAATTTGTGTAAATATGAAATATGGATCACAATATTTCAAGTTATTCCACTCTTAAACCCTATTAATCTAATATTGTTTACAGTTACAAAATGAACATGATGGAGTAAATGCATCATTGCCTTTTTGGTAATATTTTCCAAGTAAATAAGAACAGAAAATAAAGTTTAGTATGTAGTTCTTAGGGTGAATGAATTGAAATAAAATAAAAAATTATCAATGTAAATTGGTACACCAAGGGATCATCCACAAAATTTTTCAATAAAATGAATTTGGTTATTAAATATGAGGATATTATCATCACATAAGATGAAATAATTATATGTATGTTTAATCACAATGTACTGAACTAAAGAATAATGTCACCACTTCTTCTTTAGGTATATTCATCACATAAACATAAGGTTTAAATATTAATTATTGGGTATTGAATACAATATTATTTTTACATATGTGTATAAAAATACAATGAAAAGTATAGAAACATTACCAGAAGTAACGTGTATTCTCCAAGCAGCTGAGAAAATGTGATTCCGAAGTCATCGGTGAGAACACATAAATTCAATATTGTTAAGTGAATGATTCTTGTAGAACTATTATTGAGTGTAACCAAAACATTTATATCACATTTTCTTTTCAAATTTGGATAGATTATCCAAATTTCAATAATGAATTTGTTTGTGGTGTATCATACTCAACAAATAGTTCAGTGATATTTGAATCATAGGTAATAAGTGATGAATATAACATGTTAGGCTCATTTATCCAGTGGTGGAAAGATAATAATATTCATGAAAAATAAAAAGTACACATATAGGATATACCTGTAATGGTATTTATACTCATATGATCTAAAAAAAGTAGGTATCATCGACATATAAACATAGTTTTGGACAAATGAACCTTTATATATAAAGGGATGGCACAAGGCTTTTAAAATTTGTTCAACACGTGAGTTTAAACTATTACAAGGGTAATATAGTGGTAAATATACTTCATTATATTCCTTCAAGTGATTCAAAAATATGAAAGTGACGTATGGGATTTTCATGTTCAAAATTTAAGGGCCTCTTTGGGCTTCCATGATAAAGAATATCCTAAACAATCAATCATTAATATAAAGTATCTTGAAGTAATTACTAAATGTACATTACCATATCCACACCATGGAATTGATGTTAAAAAGAAGGATTGATGATAGAGCCCTACATGTTAACATTTATCAGAATAATTTAGCATGGATCAATTCCTAAACAGATATTTTATACTTTAGAGTTATGATTTAAGTAGTATCAATGTTATAACATGTAGTAAATTCCATTATATTACTTGAAAAAATTTAAAAATAACAGTAATATCCCATAAAAAATTATATCTATAATGAAAGATGAATATAAAAAGATTCATAGTATGACGGAAATCCATTATGTTAGAAGATCTATGTTTAGATTCAAATTGTTTTCTAGGTAATAAAAAAACATACACCAAGATGAATATAATGTGAATGTAAATAGATTCTACGAACAATTGTTTAAGATTTTACATAAATCCATTTGATAGAAAGTTGCTAGACAAGTGATAGAATACATTTCTATAAAAGGATTTACATCTATTTTGAGATAGCGGGAGTTGGATGGATTTGGGATTTTTCAATTCAAGAGATGTACATGTAGTTGGCATAGGAATGGGTTCCATAAGTGCATATAGAATAGGAATGTTCGAGAGACACAAACTGCATAGGAGGGATAAACGCATTGTAATGGTTTTTTATTCACTACATTCAGTGACACATTATTCTATAAGAATTATAATTTCTACATGTAATAAATGAAAATATGATAAGATTAGAAAGATTAATTAAAATTCAATAATAGATTCCATGCATCAAAATGAAAAGGGGATTAATATTATGAATACTGTGGTGGGTATTCAAGTGTGACGATTCATGGATGGTACAAGTGTGGTACCAATAAGGATCGTTCGGTTATACCAAGTTATTATTCCTAAATACATTAAATTTTAACTTTCCATAGGTACTTTATATGATCATTTAATTTATAATTGGATGTCATGACCACCAATCGTGGAAGGTCTCTATACGACACTACTAGAAAGAGATTTTCATGTCATAGAATTCTAATAATGGTTTCATGTTTTTAAAATCCAGTTTAGGATTTATGAAATAAAAGAGATCATATAATATTAATTTCTAATGAATCATTTCCATGTGTCTACAAGTTGTTAGTGGGAGTTCCATTGTTTTCTATGTAAAATATGTTCAGCAACAAATGAAAAAAAACTATAGGTATTACAGTTTCTAATGACCAGGATGGATTATATTCTCTAGTGATTGAAATTAAGTAGAAACCATTGTTCTTGGAAATACGATCTACTTAAGTATATCTAATGGTTTCTAGGACCAAGTCAATCATACATATAGTGAAATTGTATTGAAAAATACAAGATTAATCAATTCAAGATAAAACATTTTTTCAGTGTCACCTGGCATATATCTCTCCATGTTGACATGTCTAGAACATGGGAGAAGGTTAATGTGGTTAGTTGAAATCCATATTTTTAATATATGGATTAATCACATGTTCCATGATATGTACAAAAAATTATATTTCCATTATATAATTTATAGTAGGAAACTATTCATTATTTATAGGATCACTACAAGGGAATATGTCAGAACTATCAATTTGTACTACAAAAAGTAAAAATGTTTTTTACCTGGTATATAGAGAAGAAATGATATTTTTTTAGGGACACAAATTAGTATTCCTCTAGATCAATACAATATTATATCATGTTTATGCTAAGGTGATGAGCGATTCATGCTCATAATCCAGTTGTATCCATACTTATAAATACCTAGTACGTTTCAGCTTCTAAGGCAGCTAAGAAATAGTTAGTATATGCAATTATTTGTTCTTGTTCATGGAATAACACCTAGTAAGTAAATCAATATCATAATGTAAATTATGATATTTTTACTAGCCATATTTCTAGATAGGCTAGTGGACCAAAGGTATGTACTTAGGGATACCATCTCTTGAGAAGTTTTACTCAAGGAGATGAGGATTCATATAGAAAAATATCCACATATTGGAAAAGTGGAAGACCCGGAAATAATAGTCGTGACTCAGAAAAAACATGAATTTGATCATGTGAGAGCATGAATGTTTGGTTAGAAAGATGGCTCCATTACAGTTGTAAGTGTTGTAATAGTGGGTTACCTAGACCCAACTATGCAATATTTTGATTACCATATCATGTGTTCTGTGATGTATACAATATGTATAATTACTATTATCATGTAGATATTTGTCCTTCCACTATTTAAATGGTAATTTACATAGATTATTTGTTGTTTCAAAAGGTTTAGAATATCCCAGGGTATATTGAGAACATTGAGATACTATGACATTAATATTAAATAAATGTCATATTGTCTATATACATTTTACTTTCTGGACACATTTTATATTTTACCATCAGGTACTGGTTCTCAAAAGGATTGAAAATTCTTCTCATGCAGTTCACATTTGGTGGTATCTAGTAGTGAGATCAGGGTGACATAACCACCAATTGAAACACCGGATGTTTTTGTCATCATTTGATGTTTCTATCTAGAGACGTGTAATGGTCTCCTCACATGAGATCATTTCCCATGTGGACCATTTGATATTGTTATTTTATGCCAATAAAAACCCATGATAATGAAATCATGTTTAGATAGCATGTGTTGGGTGTGTCATTAGTGGTATGACATTGGTTGAGTGGTCAAGAAAGGATTTGTTGCTTCTGGGTGAAAGAAGTAATATATCTTAGGAATCATTGATCAGGATGGTTTTACAATCCTAAGACAATGGCCAAGGTTGTTAAGGTTAAATATATCCAATTAGATACAAAAAATAATGTATGAAAAATATGATGACATGGGTGTGTGTCCTGCATTATGGGAAATTAATGAAAAAGAGATTGTATTACAAAATGCATGTTCGTAGGTTGGTTGTTGTTTCTATAACTATCCTTTTCTCATTAGGGTCCATTATGAGTTTCTTGATCCTACTATTGATTTTTGAATAGTATTCAGTACTATCGATATAAGGGCCTAGATGTTCAAACACCAACGAAATTTTAAAGATCCTACCTATTCAGTTTAATAGGTATATAAAACATGATGAGCCCCATCACTAGGTTCTGAGTTTTTTTCAAGGATAGACTTTCACCGAAGTAAAAAATAAATTCATATTATTCATGTTAAAAATATTTTGAATTGAATTTATATATTAAAATTATTTACAAGTTTTAAAGTAAATACATGAAAATATTATTTAAATGAATAATATTTTAAAATAATCAATATTTATTTATTACTTGTGTGAATTATGAGTCATGTTAATGGATTGGGGTTTTTCAAATAATATATTTATTATATTAATAAAATCTGAAAATAATAATAAATGATATTGATGTCTTAGTGTAGTAGTCAAAATTCCAATTATATAGTAAGTTAATTATTCAGGGTCCATAGAAGAAATTTTGAGTATTTATATAACACACCATAAATAGGATGAGAATCTCTCTCTAATTATATTATTCATGGTGAGCTCTTTGATAGATTCTCACTCATCTCCTGCTTTCTCTAGAAAGAAACTCTCGATCCATGAGATCAGATTTATATCTCTCCCACTAATCACATGAAAGGTGATGTAGTGATCTTAAATGCATATAATGAATCATCAAATCTCCATATTATCACCTAGAGATTGATGATCTCCACTCTCATAGATTCTATATGTATATGTGGATGTTCTAGAGGAATTAAACTTTACATTTTTCCAGTAGTGGTCGTCAATGACGAGTAAACATCGAGTTAAGATTTGTAGTTAACCAAGTATTTTAGGGATTTAATTTTTTTCTTAAAATTAATCACACTTATTTCCTTGGTATTCTACTAGGTAGTGTGTTGTTGATGATGATGAAGTCATGTCAATCATCGCTGAAAAAAATTTAAAATCCCACTTTTTGGGGATTTTGCTATGTTACCGGTATCATTAGATGGGTTTAATGAAATTATAAGATATATATGACATAAATATGATTTTTTAGTTGTAATATATTTTCTACCATTCTTTCTTTGATTTTTTTTTTTGAAAATCGAATCAGCATTCATGCGTACATACGGTATACTCTCTCCATGAATGGTGTATTTCATTTCTTATCCCTAACTTTTATGGATTTCTATAAATACATATATACTAAAAATATATGATATTTGTATCATGGATTACAATTTATATATTTTTTTTAACTATTATCCAATTGATAGGACCAAAAATTACAAATCAAAACATACATGATCAAACATGGTAGTTATTGCCTGAAACGTAACTTTAATAAAGAATTGTTAATAAAGAGGTAATAAATGGTCATAAGTAAATAATATAAGGTATGATATATATATATATATATATATATATATATATATATTTGGTTCTACAATAGATGAATAATAAACATATATTCATGATAAATGTGGTTTGAACATGTATGAAAGATGTTGAGAATTATGGTAAGATATTTTTGTCTCAATTATCCCCCTTTGAGACATATGATATGTTATGCACCTATCTTATTTTTTGTGGTTTATATAAATCACCTCTAATGTGTAATATCATAAATTTTATTATTCTAATTATATTTGTTTCATTAAATTTTATTCTTTCATGTGGATTTTGATTCAAAGTTTCCAAATTTGTAATAGTTATATATTAGAATACCATCATTTATTAGGATTGTTCATAATTATGCTTCCAATGATAATATATTATGATATATCTCACAAGAAACTTATTTCCTTTCTTAATCTATTTTTATTTTATAATAATACAATTTTTCATTTGTTTCCCTCTATTTATGTACTCAATAGTTCAAAAGAATGATTTTAATAAAAATTATCTTTACTTATCCCTTAGGTAAAAAAACCATTTTATTCTATATATGTGTTTTAAAAAAATGTTTTCAAAAAAATATTGACATTACCCAAAAGATTTATTAAATAAATATTTTCCTATTTTATACTTTTTACAATGTTTTTTAAAAATAATCATCTTGTTGTTTTCAAATAAGGATCATTTGTATTTTACCAAAAATGTAAAAGGAATTTTTATTTTAACATGTACAAAAAGAATAAAATTTACTGAAATTATGACCATTATGTTATTTGAATATTCCTTTATACATTTTCAATTTTATTTTGAAAGAAATGTATTTTGGAAATTTTTTATTTAAAAAAATCAAATTGGGAAGGTTATTTTCCTCCTAAAATGTTACAAGTTGTATTTCAAAATCATTTTCCATCTAATATGACATACTTGGATGTTATTCATGCTTCACTAGGGATATGATCCAAGGATACCATTCTTATTATTCATATGAATATTTTATTTTTATAATGACATGATTCTTAGGAAACCCACCTCTTATTGCATGGTTTATGATATTATGTAATGATGAAATGATTATGATACATGATTATTTTCCATAGGTTATGATATAATTAAATTTTTATGAAACATAGTAATTTTAGTTGTTTATAATATTATGAATGATTTATAAAGCCTATTACTTTTCATGGGTTTTGATACGATGAATGTTTGATGATATTTTGGAACACATATGTATAAATTTTGTTTTGTGATGGGTGGTACCTATATCTCCCTTCAATACATTAGGTAAAGATAAAAATTTCAAGAGATAAATAGGACACTGAATGGGGAGTAAACCCAATTCAGTAAGGGGGTATATCCACTAAGGGATTCATGAGAGTGAACCTTTAATACTATGATGGTTTGGGGTGTGAGCCCATTCTACTATAATAGTCTATGAATGGAGCCTTGAACATAAAATGAGATGATTTTATATCCTTATGTGAATTCCAAAAATATATTCCTTATACCAACATTATCTTCTCATGGTTCAAGTTCTATGATTCTAATATAAATCAAATCTTATAAAATTATAAAATTTATTCTATGACTCATTTTTAGGAAATATGATATTTAGGGTATGGTTTTCAAATTTTAATATCATGTTATAGAACACTTATTCCCATGATATGTTGATATCTCCCTTTTTTACTATTATTGAGAATCAGAGTTCAACCATTATTATGTTTCCTTTACCCATGTTTTGATAAACGATATTATGTATGTTATGACTAAGAATTTTGATAGTTATTAAGAACATATTTAGAGATGACCTAGCTCACTTATCGGCCATTCATTTATTTGTCCAATTTTCCAAATTCAGTAGACATAAATGATTATGTCAAGTAATGAATATCCATCGATTAAGATGTACTATTTATGTATGAGATATTTGTATAGTTACAAAAAAACTAGGAAAAAACAACCCAAAACAATTCCACGACACACCACTCAACCATCAAAATAAGAGAAAAATACTTTAAACTCCATTAAGAGTGTGGGTATAGATATGAATGAGGAATAGAATACCCTTGAAGATAACCAATCTACCTCCACTCAAGACCTTTCTAGGATTCATACATTAAATAACATGAATCATTAACCCAAATCAATAATATATTATAAATAACTTCAAAAATTATTAATATTATACAAGGGGTAAATCAAAAGTAGAATTCAACAAAAAACAAGAAAATTAATTTCAAAAACCTTCCCTTTTAAACATTCCTTCTCTTTTAGAAAAATAACAAAAATAATTTTCGATAATTACTTTTTTATGTCAAAATAAATATATTAGTTTTTTTAATCACTAGTTTCTTCCCAAGTATAAAACATACATTATATTATTAAAGTTGTTATCTATTTAAAAACACGACACTCTTAAAAAATATTTCAAAACACATCTTCATTTTCATTTTAAGTAATTAATTGGTTTTAAAACCAAAACTCCTTTTCAGATTTCAAAATCAAATTTTCCAATTTAAAAATAGTTCCTAACTATTTACACCATTTTATAGACAATCCCATATGATTTATTTTAAATCAAAATTACATTTTACTAAATCCACTTTTCATGTAAATAACAAACCTATTTCTATTACAAAATTCTTTCAAAATTATATTTTTAAATCGATTAACTTTTAAATGTCCAAAGATTTATTTGAAACACACCATAAGAGTTAAAAAAATTCACACACAAAAATTATCTTATAAAATTCTCATAAATATGATCATACCACAAGATTCAATAAAAATCTAATCTAAAAACATCAACACATCAGAAGACCCAGCTTGATCATTTTCCCATTATCAAGAATCACTCAAAATAATATAAAAATAAATTGTCCAAATAATATAACCTTTTGTGGTGTGGAATCATAATTGACTTGGATTAATGGTTGAGGACCCACATTCCGAATCATGCAATAGATCCCCACATGTTTTCAAAATCATGTGTTACGTTATAACATGGTTTTTTGGGATATTTAATACAACCACATGTCTCTAATTATTTTATAATCCATCCAAAAAAATCCAATGGATACCACTACGGAAAAAAATACCATCCCAATTTAGATTAAAATAATATGCTCACATATAAAAGTACCACAAAAGAAACTCAGAATCAATAATTGAATCCCAACATCCCTTAGAAACTCAAGGATCAATAAAAGAAAGTTCTCATAAAATTATCCCTTCATATACAACTCAAGATCCAAAGATGATCATAATATCTATACTACCTAGGAACAACACAAATAGTTAGAGGGTGCTCTGATTCCTTTTTTTAGGAATCTACTGGGTTTTCCCCTAAACCAGTCACCTTATCCAACCCATGACATACCCATGGCACATTCATAGTCATTCTATACTAAAAACTACAGATATAGTCCTAAAAAAAATTAATGTGATTTATTTCACCATTGTAATCAAAATAAACAACTTAAAGTCTCCTATTAGATATTTTTAATGGACAATTCACGTTTCAAATGTCTACAAGATCAAATGAAGTATCAAAATAAGAAAAAAAACATCCCAAAAATATTATGTAGTCTAATTAAATAATGTTATTCCTGAAATAAATAATATGTAATATGAATATTCATATAAATAAATAAAATTTGATCCTAACCATAATGTCTATGCATAAACATCCCAAAAAATTGAACCCAAAACAATGTGTTGTCATATATATTTGACCAATATCCTTAATACATATCCAAAACCAACCAATATATCCCAAAAAAATAAAACCAAAAGGCCAAATCCAATGAAAAATAAATAAAACCATAAGAGTTATATACACCAAATGGTATATAGAAAGTGTTATTGAATCCAATCAAGATACAATGTGAGCAAGGAATTCATTCCATTTCATTATGATTGTATAATCATTTTTTTATTATGAAAAAAACATTAAAAAATCGGTTTTATACTTCATATGTGCATAAAATCGAAAATCAAATACATTAACATTTTAAAAACCTTCCTTTTATATTTATCTTAGATGAAAATAAATATAAAAACACTTAATCAGTGTAATCCACTCTCACCAAAACATACATTTAGAAATGCACTTACGAAACCACATTATAAATACACTTTTAGAATGAATTTTATGAAATAATTCATTGTACAAGAATAAATAAATAAATCACATAGGAACTATATCATAAGGAAAGAGTTTAAGAAAGTTAGAATCATGGTTCCATGTGGGCCGATCAAACAAAGGAACATGAAAGAGATAAATTTTCCTAATGAGTATCATCAATAATCAAGATCAATACCTATACATCTTGTAACACCCAGATGTTTTTGTGAAATTTTTTGTTTAACTAATTTTTACTCTTTAGTAGATTTATATTCATGTAAAAATGAGTTAAATGAACTACAAGAGTCCCTTATTATAAAATTATCATTATAGCCTAACCGTTAGGTTATTAGGAATAATTATAACTAACTTATGGAAATGCAGTTTGAATTATTTGGAAATCAATTATTTATGAAAAATATAAATCAATTAGGTATCTGTATTTTTTGAGTGAATTACGTTTTTAATGAAATAAATATTATTGATAATCATTCAATGGATATTTTAGTCACAGGGTATGAATAAAACCTTATTTGACGCATAAGAACATATTTCTTTTAAAGTTTAGTTTTACACCTTTGAATCATGAACCCCTTTAAAATTAATAATTTTACACACTAATAATTTTTATATGAAAAAGTAAATATTTTATTTTGAAATGTGATATGAAAATTTACTTTGGATGAATTTCTGATATTTTTCTCATAACTTTCATGTTTTGATAAAAAGTAAAAATACGATAAATATTAAATAAAAACAATTTTTTTTCATCGAGATAATATATATGGTGAAATTATAATATTTAATTTATTTAAAGTATAAATAGAATATATTTTTATCATTCAATATAATTTATTTCATCAACATTAATTTTACATTGAATTCACAGGTAAAAACATTTCAATCTTGTGAAATGTTTTGACTTTTATAACATGTTTCCTCATTTCAACAATGAGATAAATTTTATATTAATTACTGAAAATTATTTGTTTTGAATTTTGAAAAATTGATTCCATATTTGGAATTAGTAGGTCGAAATTATGTTCACATGCTACTTTTATTTTTTGGAATTATGAATAGTATCTTTGGTAATTATTTTTATTACCATGGATAACAGTAAATCGGGTAATTAAGGGTAAAATAATATTATAAAATTACCTTAACCCCTGTAAAGATGCTATTGGATGACTAAATTATACCCTTATCATATATTTTTTAAAATTTAATCACTTAATGGCCACTTACTTATAAATATGACATGAATGTAAAAGAAACTAACGAATGTGACAAAATGTCACAATCTCATTCTATATAAGTACATTAATTTTAATATACAGATAAATTGGAGATAATATCGACTATAGATGGTATCATGAAAGATAAAATAATTAACTATATCATATAAATTTATCTTTAATTTTTAGAGATTAAATAATTACTATTAATGATGACACAACAGTGATGTAAAAATTGTTTTATTAATTGAAATATCAAATAAATGGTTTTAAAAATTATAAAATAAAAATCATATGAAATAATTAATGTTATAATAAAAATATACAAGTTACTATGACATGTTAGGAGTGTATTAAATATTTTTTTTGAATTTATCTTCTTTTTGGATTTTATTTAAAGCCAAATAAAAGAATAGTTTCAAAATTGACACTATTGATATTTTATAAAAATAACATCTTATTAAATTATTTAAAAATGATTTTTTTTAAATTACAAAGTGATAATTATAAGGTCTAAAATGTAAAAAAAATATCCATTTATTTTTAATTAACACCATATAATTAAAAAATTTAAAACCACTAAATATTTAGATTGTTATTACCACAATTAAAATTAAATAGAATAACTAAGTTTCAATTAAAAATATATGGTTAAATTGAAAAAATAAGTTGTCAAAATTTTATTTTTTGATGATATTACAATCCAGACGCATCTCACATTATAAATTGGGACACTTTGGTGGTTTTGGGTAGATTTTTATTTTAATATAAATTATTATTTATAGAGTTTCTAAAAGTTCCCTTCACCTTAATTATAAAATGGAACCTCCTCCCTCCCCTCTTCACATAATTTTTAGCCTTAATTCTCATCCACCCCCTAGCCTTTTTCCTTTAAAACATTCCTATTTTCATCATATAGGTTCTTATAATCTTAAAATACCAACTCTAGTACTCTATGGTGAGATTTAAAGTAATCATGTTAAGGAAGTGGTAATATCTTCTACCAATTCTTTCAAACTTCATTCTTATTATACTTCTTCTTAATTAGATATTTCATTATAAAGTAATAAAATCGGTATAAATGATATAATTATATGTTATTATGAATATTAATCAACCATATTTTACATTTTATCCACCCTATGAAAATTGATATCACCATGCGTGCATACGTACGACTTACCGTCTCCACGATGTGGTGTAATCTGTTTTTCACTCCCACCTTACATGGATGAGTATAATGATAGAAATAATAACTATATATGATTATTATAAAAATATACAGATTATTAAATATTATAAACTATCCATTTCATAACTATTCAACAATTTTGGAATGATATTATCGCTTGTGCGTACGTACTGCCTACCATCTCCACGATGCGATGTGATTCATTCTACATGATATTCATTAAAAAATTATTATATACATTAATTTAATGAATAAATATTATATATATTATACTAATATAATTATTTAAATGATATAACAATAAAATAAAAAGAGGAATAAGAAATTATTTGATAAAACATGCATAAGAACACAAAGCAGTTAATACCTGAATAATGAGTAATAATTAATATTTACTAACAAATAGATGAAAATATGATCATAAATTTTATCATAAAAATGATTATGATTATGGAATAAATTGATAACATTACTTGAATCATTATACGGGAGGTTCGTATACATACAAATCATATTATAAGTAAGGTATGTGATAACATGGCAAATCTTGTTTTTATCTGAGATTGTTTATTCGCAAATATTTACTGGGGTATATTTATCATCCACATCCATGATTCCTAAATATGTATTTAAAAATATTATTTATATCATTATATAGTTTTTAAAAGTCATTTTATATGTTGGTAAATTTTTACTAAATGGTATGAATGGAATCTTTTGTCATTTTTTGGTACGAGGTACATTTTGACATTCCCGATAAAAGTACGAGAAGATTGTTTTTTAACTAGTACAACATGAAAAGATTTTTTATGATTTTAAAATGACTAATTTCATTTAATATTCACCTATAATCATACAAGTTTATTTTAACATAAAATTGTTTCATCTAAAATTATGTGGCATTTTGAGGAAGGAAAACAATTTTGAATAAGAAAGAATATTTTCTTCGAGAATTATTTTCAAGTGTTTTCTCAAAATTATTTTTCGTCTAAGATGAAACTATTTAAATATGGTTGAATTTTATCCATATTATTAATATTATTATATTTTTTTATGATGTAATTTTGTTTAGGAAATCCATTTTTTATATCAATTATGATGGAATGATGTTTATGAAATCCATCTTATTTTATGGGTTATGCTATGGTAAATGGTTTTATGTTCTTGTGGAACACATAAGAATGGATCCATTACAGGTTTCTATACAAGGAGTGAACTCAGTTTAGTAATGGAAATTATTCGTTATGATGGTAACAACAATGATCCTTGACTAATATGAAATGATTTTTGATTATTATGTGTGTATGAAATAAAATTTTATGTCTTATGTTATGAATAGTGGTATTACATTTCACTTTTATGATTTATCCCATGACCTGATATTAGGATCTTTTATTTATAGGATAAGACATTCAAATATTATGTTATTATGATTATGATATGAATGATATTTCCCTCCTTTACCCTTATTAATCATTTGATATCACCCTTTCATATGTTTTATTTCCCGACGTCATGAAGAAGGGTATTAAGTAAGATATGTCATAAAAGGAGTCTAGTTATGAATAAATAAGTAGGAGACAATTTAGATGTTCTATGAACAAGTTGTTTATGTTTCCCAGTTTCTAAAGACACTAAACTTATAAGGTCTTTCCATGGTTTTGTTGTGTTTTGTAATAAATATTCTCCAATGCTGATGTAATATATATGTGAAGTGTGGTCTGTTATAATTGGTATTAGAGAAAATGTATAGTTAACCTTTGGAAACTATGATGAGAGAACCTTAGTAATAACTCTAAGGATATGTCTAAGTATGTGATACAATCCTATCATAGTGTTTTAGATATGTTCATGAATAACATAAGATAAAACCTAATGTTTCTTAAATTGAAATTTTAGTCTTGATTATGTGCTTTTACTGTTATTATTAATGTTTCTCACAGTATGATTACATTTTTTAATCAATGGTTGGAACCCAAAAGAACCGGGTTAATGCTGAATGCGACAGTCAATGCAAGTATTTTCACCATAAGAAACCAAATGTTAGGGTATCTGGAATGAAAAATATTTTATCCATTCTTACACAACATTATCAAGATATCAATCATGTATTACTTCAAAACTAGCAAAAGAGGGAGAAACATTATATTGAGTCCTTCATGAGATAGGGTTAACCTTCATTCAACGAGTCTTCTGATCCATTAGTGGCTGAAAAATGGATATGTACCACCAAAATGTTGTTTTTAGTTCTATAATGTTCTAAATAAGATAAAGTCATCTTATCAGTCTATCATTTGGAAGGTGAAGCTGATCAATGGTAGAATCTTATCAAGAATGTGAGGAAAAGAGATGTAATTGGGTCCATGGAATACAATGAGTTCAAGAACCTATTTTTCAATAAGTACTTTTCTGTTATTCTTAAAACAAAGATGGTGAAAAAGTTCCTTTAACTTAAAAAAGGATAATGAATCTGTTGGTACCTACGAAGCATATTTTACCAGACTTGCAAGGTATGCTTCGGGAATTATTATCCAACCTAGGTGTAAAATTGATAGATTGAATAATGGCTTAAAACCATGTCTCTGAAGGGCATTATACATAAATTAATTCAATAGCCATGAATAAATTTTTTGATGTTCTATCAAGGATGATATGAAGATTAGAGTAACCAATCAGTTATATGGGTTTGATAAGAAGAGAAACACAAAATTCAATTGAAAATATAAATACCATGCTGGAAAGAATATGAGTTTTCCCTTATGCTCAATGTGTGGAAAAAAAACATGGAGGGAGTTGTCTTAAATGGACTAGTAAATGTTTTATATTTAGAAAAGAATGTAAACAGAATGTAGAATTCTGTATTCATGGGAGAAATATGTCTAATGATGCAATCAAAGAAATGGTTACACAGAATTAGCCTCCTACACTTCAATGTTACAAGTGAATTGAATTGGGGAATTATTCTAATCAATTCCGTAATCCAATGGTTATTGATGATGATCTATGTCAATAAACTCTTAAGGAAAAAGTCAATGTAAATTCACATTAAATAACTATTAATGATGCGGAGTACAATAATGATGTGGTGAAGGGTACACTTACCTTCCACTATAAAGTAGAAAATGATTTATTTGATTTTGGATCCACCCACTCTTTTATTTCTGAATAATTTTCTAAGGTTATCACAATATTACCTGAATAATTAGATTTCATGTTAGGTGTGAAAACTCCTTATGTCAAAACAGTCACGTCGAAATATTATAATTCTTTTTCCGTTGAAGTTTATGGGAAAGTGCTTCCTCAAAATATTTTGATCCTTCCAATAGAAGAATTTTATGTGATTCTTGGCATGGATTGGATTTCTATATAAAGATATCATATCAATTTCCAAGGAAGGGAAGTGAAATTTCATATTCCAGAACAATATATGATAATCTATCAATGCAAGGTTGAATATAACCTTCAAGTATAATTTTCTTCTTTTTTTTGGGTCCTGATTCAAACGAATGAAGGTTATTTATCTCAAATGTTTGTGGAAAATAACATGATTAAGAATATTACCATTGTATGGGTGTTTGATGATGTGTTTATGGAGAAATTTCTAGGTCTTCTACCAAAATATGAATTTGATTTTTCAGTACAACTCATATCGGGTGTTATTCATATTTTAGAGACACCCTATAAAATGGCCCCAATTGAGGTGAATAAATTAAAAAAACTCCAAGAGAATCTCGATAAGGGATTACTTCACCTTAGTGTGTCTCCTTGGAGTGAACTTATTCAATTTTTTAAATAAGAAATATGGATTCATGAGGCTCTACATTGATTATCGAGAACATAACAAGATCACTATCAATAAAAAAAAATCCATTTCCCCACATTGTTGACTTATTTGACCAAATACGTGGAGCTCAAAACATTTCCAAGATTGATCTTCTTTTAGGATATCATGAATTAAGGGTCAAAAATAAGGATATAACAAGGATGAAATTCTATACAAGGTATGGAGACTATGAATTTATAGTAATGATTTTTGGTATTACAAATACCCCCTCTATCTTCATGGATCTAATGAATAGAGTCTTTAAAGACAATCTTGATCAGTTTGTTATAGCCTTTATAGATGATATTATTTTTTATTAAAAGAGAAAGGAAGAACATGAAGATGACTTAAGGATTATAATAAAGACCCTGAAAAAAGAGAATAGTTATGCCAAATTTACCAAGTGTGAATTTTTTCTTCAGAAAGATTAATTTTTGGGTCACATAATCTCAAGATAGTGGATATCTATGGATCTAGAAAAAATAGAGGTTATTGAATGTTGGTCGAGACCAACAACGGTAACTCAGATCCAATGTTTTCTTAGTTTTGATTGATATTATTGATGCCTTTTGAAATATTATTCATGATTATCTAATCCACTCAACAAGTTGACTGTAAAAAAAGTTAAGTTCATTTGGAAGGAGAAATGTGATTAAAATTAAAAAGAGATAAAAATAAGGTTAGCTAGTGCACCTATTCTCACACTACCTAGTAGTAGATAACGGTTTGTGATATGTAGTGATGCATCCAAGAAGGGACTGAGATATATTCTCCTGCAAAATGATATGGTGATGTCTTATGCCTCACGGTAGTTGAAAATTCATGAGAAAAATTACAAAACTTGTGATTTGGAGTTAGTTTCGGTAATCTTTGCATTAAATATGTAGAGGTGTTGTCTTTATTGGTGAAATGTGTTATATTTATACTGATCATAAAAGTTTACAGTATATTTTTACAAAAAAGGAGATGAATACGCCTCAAAGAAGATCGTTGGAGTTGATTAAATATTATGACGGCTCAATATATTATCACCCTGGGAAAGCGAACAAGGTGGCATATGCTTTGAGTCGAAAAGACCATGCTAGCTTATCCATGATGAGGATTACAAAAGATCCTATATTTATGTATTGGAAAAGGATGGATCTTGAAATTTTAATGGAAGTGGAAAAATCTTATCTTTCTCAAATTAATATTCAACTATCTATATAAGTGAAGATTAAAGAGGCTCATAAAGAAGATTTAGAACTACAAAAGACGGTGATAAATGTTCATAAATTCAACCTTGATTGTGATAAAATAATAAGTTTCAGGAATCAGATTTCTATTCCTCTCATACAAGAATTAAAGAAGGAGTTATTTGATAAGGCTCATAAATTTTCATTTTCTATTCACCATTCATGCACAAAGATGTACAAGGACCTGAAAAAGTACTTATAGTGGATTGGCATGAAAAGAGATATCATCAAATATGTCTCTTGATTCATGGATTGTAAACATGTTAAGAAAGGGGGATAGATATCTAAGGGGATGTTACAACCATTACCCATAACAGAATGGAAATTAGAAAACATCACCATATACTTTGTCATTAGACATACCAAAACAACTGAAGGCAATAATGTTATATGGGTTATAGTTGATTTCCATACGAAGTCGGCACACTTCATTACCATTAGAGAGAATTTATATTTTGATAATAATTCCATGATATATGTAAAGGAAGTGGTAATATTTATTAGAGTACTACTTTCCATTCTATCTAATGGGGATCCAAGGTTTACCTCAAGGTTCTTCCGAAGTCTTCAGTATGTTTCTGATTCATAGTTAATTTTAAGCACTATTTATCATCCTCAGACATACGGTCATTCTGAGTGGACAATTCAAACTATAGAAGAGACGTTGATAGCTTTCTCTTTGGATTTTTATGGTGTTTGGGATCAACACCTACCATTGGAGGGATTTTCTTATAATACTAGCTTTCACTCCAGTAGGTAGAATGATCCTTATAAATCCTTCTATGGAAATAATTACAAAATTCCAAGAGACTAGGACAATGTTGGGGAAAGGAAGATTTTAGGACTTGATCTTGTTAATGAAATGGAAGAAAAGGTTAGATCTATTCAGCAACACATAATAAAATCTCATAGTTGAAAAGAAAGTTATCCTGAAAACTGAATAAAATAACTAGATTTTGAAGTGGGTGATAATATGTTCTTACGAATATCTCTCTGTAAGATAGTAATGAGATTTGGAAAGAGGAGCAATCTGAGCCAAAGTTATATCATTCCTTTTGAAATTATGGATCATGTAGGGAAGGTAGCTTACCGATTGGAACTTTCGTTGAATCTCTCAAAAGTTCATGTTGTGTTGTATGTATTTCTCTCGATAAATTAAATAACCTATCTATCACATATACTAAGCTCAGAAGTTGTATCGCTGGAGTATGATCTTTCTTATGAAGAACAACTGATAGAGATTCAGGATTGTAGTGAAAAGGTTCTACAAAACAATACCACTCTCATGGTAAAATATTTATGGAGGAACCACCAATTTAAAAAAGCTAAATGGGAACTTGAGGATATGATGAGGAAGAGGTATCCTCATCTATTTGTTTCCACGTGATGAATTTCAAGTGTGAAATTCAGTCTGAGGGGGTAGAATGTAACACTTAGATGTTTTTAAGATATAATTTCTTTTAATAATTTTTATTCTTCATGTATCTTGATTTTGAAGAAATCGTGAATTTAAATAATCTTTTATATTCCATTATTATAAATTTAATGTTATATCCTAGTCTTTAGGTTAGTGGGAATATTTATAAGTAACTTATGAAAATTCATTGTGAATTATTTGGCTATAAATTATTTATGAAAAATATAAATCAATTAGATATTTATATTTCTGAGTGAGTTACTTTCGGTAATGAAATAAATATTTTTTATATTAATCAAATGGATATTTTCTCCATATATTATGAATAAAACCTTATTTTATATATAAAAACTTATTTTGTTTAAAAAAGTATAGTTTTACACTTTTAAATGGAAATCCCCTTTTAAATCAAGAATTATACAGATTAATAATATTTATATGAAAACATAAAAATGTTATTTTTATGTGGGATAAAAAATTTACTTTTCATGAATTTTTGATATTTTTTAGTTAACTTTTCTGTTTCGATAAATTGTAAAAATACGTTAAATTTTAATTAAAAACAATTTTTTTCATCGAGATAAATTATATTGATAAATTAAAATATTTAATGTTTTTAAATTATAAATATAATATATTATTATCATTCAATATACTTTAAGTCATTAGAATTAATTTTACATTGAATTCATAAGTAAAAAAATTTCAATCTTCCGTAATGTTTTAACTTTTAAAACAAGTTTCCTCATTTCAACAACATGATTATTTTTTAATTAATCACTAAAACTTATATGTTATGAATTTTTAAAAATGGATTTCATATTTGCAGTCAGTAGGTCCAAATTATTTTAATAGACAAATTTTATTTTTGGGAATTGTGAATAGTAACTTTGGAAATTATTTTTATTACCATTGATAATGTTAAATCAGATAATTAATGGTAAAAATAATATTATGAAATTACCTTAACACTTGTAAAAATCATATTTGAAGACTAAATTATACCCTTATCATCTTGTATTCGAATTTTAATCACTTAATGGACACTTACATAGGAATATGACATAAATTTAATATAAACTAATGAATGTGACAAAATCATACAATCTCATTCTATATAGGTATATTATCTTTAATATATAGATAACTAGGAGATAATATTGAATATAAATAGTAACTAGAAATATAAAATAATTACATAAATCTTATAAATTTATTTATAAATTCTAGATATTAAATAATTACCATTAATGATGACACAATAGAGATGTAAAAAATATTTTATTAATAGAAATGTCTAATAAATGGTTAAAAAAATATTGAAATAAATATAATATGAACTAATTAATGTGATACATGATTTTAAAATGTTAATATGTCATGTTATGAGTGTATTAAATATTTTTTTTTGAATTTATCCTCTGTGTGGATTTTATTTAAAGTCGAATAAATGAATAGTTTCAAAAATGACACTATTGATATATTATAAAAATAACATTTTATTAAATTATTTAGAAATAATAGAAATATTTAAAAATTACAGAGTGAAAATAATAAGGTCTAAAATTTTATAAAATATTCATTTATGGTCAATTAACACCATATAAGTAAATATTTATAATTATTAAATATTTAGAATATTATTACCACAATTAAAATAAAATAGAACAACAAAGTGTCAATTAAATAAATATGGTTTAAATTGAAAAGATAAGTAGTCAAAAAATTATTTGTTGATGATATTAAAACACTATATCATCTCATCTTAGAAATTGAGACACATTGGATGTTTTTTGTAGGGTTTTATTTTATTATAAATTATTATTTATTGAGTTTCCAAAAGTACCCCTCACCTCAATTATAATAGGTCACCTCCTACATCAACTCTTCAATTAATTTTTATCGTTAAATCTTATAAAACCCCTAAAATTATTCATTATCTAGTTTCCTATTTTCATTCTAGTGGTTATGGTCATCTTCAAGGACCAACTCTAGTTCTCTAAGAAGAGATTTAGAGGAAGCACGTCGAGGAAGAGGTAATCTCTTCTACCAATTATTTCAAACTTATTTCTCATTCTACTTACTATAAATTACTTGTTTAATTATAAAGTAATAAAATCAATATCAATCATATACATATATGTTATCATAAATATTAAACAACCATATTTTACTTTCTATCCACTCTATGAAAAACGAAATCAACAGGCATGTGTACGCACAACTTACCGTCTCTACGCTGTGAAGTTATATTTTTTCACCACCACATTAAATGGATGGGTATAATAACATAAATAATAAATATATATGATTATTATAACATGATACTAATTCTGAAATATTATACACCATCCATATCAATACCATTCAATAATTTTGGAATGATATCATTGCTCGAGCGTACGTACGACCTACCATCTCCACGATGTGATGCGATTCATTATTAATGATCCTCATTAACACATGATTATATACATGAATAGATTTAATAAATATGATATATATTATAATAATATCATTATATAAATGATATAACTATAACCTTAAAAGAGGAATAATAACTTATCTGACAAAACATGCATAAGAAAATTGAGTAGTAAATACCTGAATAACGAGTAACAATGAAATGTTACTAACAAATGGATGAAAATATGATCATTAATGTTATCATAACAATGATTATAATTATTTAATAAATCATAAACATTATTTAAATCATTATACGACAGGTTCATATATATAAGAATCATATCAAACCCAAGGTAAGGGATAACTTTGAAAATATCATTTTTATCTGAGATTGTTTATTCGTAAGTATTTACTGGGGTATATTTATCATCCAAGTCAATGTTTCCTAAATATGTATTTCAAAGTATTATTTATATCCTTCTATAATTTTTAAAATTAAATTTTACCCAATGGTAATTCTTTAATAAATGGTATGAATGGAATATTTTCACGTTTTTTACGGGGTACTTTTTGAATTTCCCGGAAAAAGAATGAGAAGAAAATTTTTTAAGTTAAACGAAATGAACAAATTTTTTTATGATTTAATAATGCCTTATTTCCTTGAATAGACCCTTAAATTATTACAAGGTTATTTTCTCATAATATTATTTCTTTTAAAATTGTGTGGCATTTTTAGGAAGGAAAATATTTTTGAAGAAGAAAAAATATTTTCTTCAGGAATAAATTTCAATTGTTTTATAAAAATCATTTTCCATCTAAGATGACACTATTTAAATAGGGTTATATTTATATCCTTGTTATTACTATGATTTGATTGTATTTTTTTGGGAATTTTATTTTTAAGATTCATTTTTTTATCAATTATGATTGAATTATGTTTAAGAAACCCATTTTATTTCATGGGTAATGCTATGGTAAATGTTTTTATGTTTTTGTGGCACATGTAATAATGTTTTTATTATGAGATGGGTGGGGTATTTATCACACTCCAATGAATTGAGTAAATATTTATATCTAATGAGATAGACATGATGGGAATGGAATGTAAATCTAGTTCAATAATACAGGGCTCGAATGAGGAGTGAACTTGGTTCAGTAATGGAATTTGTCCGCTATAATGGTCTCGAAAACGAGCCTTCACTAATATGAAATTAATTTCTAGGATTATGTATATATTCCAAGAAATTTTATGCCTAATTTTATGACTATTTATGTGAAGTTTCACTTTTATAATTTATACCATGACATGATATTACGATCTTTTATATGGAGGATAGTATTTTCAAATGTTATGCTCTTATTATTATGATATGAATGATATTTACCTTGTATACCATTAATAATCATTTGAGATCACCCTTTCATATGTTTCTTTTCCCCAGGTCATGAATAATGGTTTTAAGTACGATATTTGAAAAAGGATTATAGTTATGAAGAAATAAGTGAGAGACAATGTGGAGGTTTTGTGAACCAATTTTTTATCATTCCCTGTTTATAAAGACTCTAAACTTATATGATCCAGGAATGGTTTTATTCTATTATGTAATAAATATTATTCAATTATTAAGTAATATATATATGTAATTTATGTGATGTTATACATATTTTGAGTATATACTTGATAGAGTTATGTTGGAACCATCTAGAGGCCTATTAGATATTTCCTACATCTTTAACCAACAGAATGATTTTATCTAACCTCACCTGTAGAACTCCCCTGTGTACTTAAATTAAATGGGGTATCTAGAAAATATAATTAGGACTATATAGTTACTATATATCATCCCTTACAAATATTACAATGATCTCAATATTCAAACTATAGGTGATGGGAAGTCACATTCATCTATAAAACATAAGGAGTAAATCTCGGATCACCTCCAACACCCTTGAAAGAAAAATCTCATTTCACATATCATTCATAATAAATTACAAGGTTCTACCCTCAAGAAAAAATCCAAGCTAAAATTGTTGAGTTATAATATTTTCCTTGGGATATATTCCACAACAAATGCAATAAACTGGGGTCTTGAAGAGGGTCTCGCATAACTATATCATTCTGAAACTATTCAAAAGGGACAAACAAGAATTTACTAAAAAAATATGAATTAAAATTTAATTATAGTTATTTAAAATTTCATTTAAAATGACTCTTAAGAATAAATCCATTGAAATAAAATTTTGAAGCATCTTTAAGAATAGTTTACAATAGCTTTTTAAAAAATTATCACAAAATAAACTCACATTTTCATTAAAGCCCCTAATGGGTCAAAATATGAATTTTTAGTTTATTTTATGATCTAAAATGAGGTTAAATAACATTAAAAAAGCCCAATTCAATTTGAAGTAAAACATTAAAACAATCTCAAAAAACACATGGAATGAAAAAAACTTCCAAAAATAAAAAATCCTTAAAAATATCCATTGTGCCAAGTTAAAACCCAATCGAAGTCATTTATAAAAACTATTTAACTTTCACATATAGGTATATATTTATAGAAAACATTTTTATATCTAAATATATGAATTAAATTATAATTTAAGAAAACTCACAGAAACACCAACCTCAGTTCGATGGAAATCGAGTAAGAAATTATTTCCTACAATAGTGATTGCTCAGGCTTGTAATGAGAGGCCCCATAAAATCCGAAATTTAAAAATACCCCTTAAATAAGGCATCATAAAACTAAGTAACAACATTATAAAACCCTAGAATTAGTCCAAAAGAAAAAATTAATAATTAAATAGATAAAGGGAGAAGGATAAGGGAAATAAGAATAAAAAAGGGTCTCACATTGAGAAATTAATTTGAAAAGTAATTAGAGGCTCCCAAAAATAAGAAGAGAGGTATGGAGGAAGATCCCTCATGTACTTATGGGTCATCTGGATGGAAATATGGGATATGGAGGATATAATACCTTAAAAAATGAGTGGATAAATAATTGAAAACAAAAGAATTAAAAGCTTTCCCAATATTCTTCATGATGTGAAACATTTCATTTGTGGTATGAATTTCTATAAATAGAACCATGAGACACTTAACCTGAAGTTTTCTGTGTAAAGCATTATTTTCATGGTGTAAACTAGAGAAGTTAATAAATATTTCTTCATGTGGCCCCAAAAACACCCAAAATAAAACAAAAACACATAAAATAATCAAAAGAATTAAAAATTAGATTAAAATTATTATAACATTGACTTGTGGGTGTCCAAATTCTTATAGCAATACCAATTTCCCCCCCAGAAATACAGCAGTCAAGGTAGAAGGTAAATGAGGATGAAAACGACCACACCCCAAGTAGAAGGTGATTGGGTTAAGGAAAACTAGAAAGGTTCTATTAGGAATGAAATGACATCCAACCCACACAAAAACACAAAAAATGAAACCAAAATCCTCAAAAATTACTAGGAATATCCAAGAAAAACAAAACCAAGATCCCTGGGGATGATATATAAATGTGATCAAGACCTATCATAGGTCTGACCACAATTTCTAATTTCCCAAAAATATGGAAAAAAATAGAGACACATCATAAGATTAGAAAATTGACCATAAGATTATACCTCCAAGTATTCTAAAAAATCACCCGAATCCATTTCTCTTAAACCATAATCATATCACCATATCTAAATCCCCAAAATCAAGTACATCCAAAGAGAAATCAACACCTATAAAAAAAATTCAACAACAATATCATATTTTTAACTGAACCGTAAGACCCCTGATGAAAATTTCATAACCATGTCCCAAAAAGAAACAAAATGGACTCCAGACCATGGGTTACATCACTCCAAAGGGTAGAGTAGAACCCCTATCCCCGAAAATTGTCCCAAATCAAACCATCAAGATTCAAAACTATCACCATAGAGTTCTCAACATCCAAAATAAATTATTCTTCCTAGTTACTCAAGTTACGACCATAAGGTCTCCCATGTTCAAATGAATAAATAAGACCACATATATAGATTCCATGACAAAAATAATATTAAATAAAAACCATATAAGGATTAAATAACATTGAATGAACATAATAAATAATACACTATTCATAAAGGAAAACAGAAAGGAATCCATGATTTTATATTGAATAGGCCCCCAAAACCCCACACTTCTCTAACATCATAGATTAGGAGTCCAAAAACAGATCATCACCTAAAAATCCCAAGATGATCAATCCCCACTATCATATACAAATAACCATGTCTAACCCAAAATATTATATCTAAATCAACCCACAAAATTTAAATATAGACTTACTAGAAAATAATAGCCTAGAAAACTTCCTTCTCACACCATTCAATCACTATCGGAATAGGAAAACACTTTCAATACTGTTTATAAGTTGAGAAGAACCATGATGAAATGACTACCCCTGATGAAAAACACTCTACCTTAAATTAAGCCAATTTTGGGAGTTATATATTAAATCAAATGACAAAAAATCTAAAACATTTCAAGTCTCTAAAATCACAATAAATAGTTATAATTTCATAAAATGGGGAAAACCAATATAAAAATTCCCCAAAACAGGAAAATAATTTTCAAAATATTTCCCCTTAAAATATTCCTTCAATTTTAGAAAGCTAAAAATATCAGTTTCAAAAATTTTATTTTTCAAATTAAAACAACCATGATAGCTTTTAAAATCTCTATTGAGTTATCTATTATGAATCCCAATTGATATTTTTAAAGTTGTTCTTTATTTAAATAACCTCATCCTTTAAAATATTTTAAAAAACCATTTAATTTTCAATTGACATAATAAATTATTTTCAATACCAAAACGATTTTCACATTTTATAATACAATTAAACACTAAAACATTTCTAAGATACGTAACTCATTTTACTAAAAATCCCCATGTAATTATTTTGAACCAAAAACACTTTTCATAAAATCTACTTTTCAAACAAAAAATCTGATTTTTATTCCTAAATGCTTCAAAAATTAAAAATTGAAATTTATTACCTTTGACAAATGATCTAATGAATAGATATATAAAAACATCATAAGAGATAGATATTTTACAAAAACTAATCATATCACACAACATTATTGTTAATAATATCACACCACAAGCTTTAATCAAAATCCACTCCAATAATATCATCTCATCACAAGGATCACGTTGAGCCTTTTTACACTACAAAGAAGCATTAAAAAATTAAAGAATCAAGGGGTTTCAATAATATAACCATGATGGAAGAAAATAAATTCTTGACTCTGTCACATTATTGACAGACCATAGTCTAATCATGAAATAGTTCTTGAAACATCTATAATATCAAGAAATACATAACTGCATGGTTTGTTAGGATATGAAAGAAAACCGCACGCCTCTGATTCATTTTTTTTGTATCCCAAAATACTAGGGGAAACACCCATAGAAACTTATTACATGCCAATAATGATAAAAATACCCCGATTACAGATAATAGTAAATCCAAATATACAAAAATGATCTAAAATTCAATAATAAAATATCAACCACCCATGGTAAAATAAGGATCAACGTTAGAAATAGATCTTTAACATATCCTTACACTAACCTCTTGAGTAGTGATAATGGTCTTAGTCTTCATACTTCTTAGATACACCCTAAATAGTTTTAGGGTAATCTAATAACATTTTTCCAAGATTCAACTTAGGCCACTCCTAAACCAGACACCTTGGTCGGCCCATGACATACCTGTGGCATGTCCCAAATCAACCCACCATAGACACTAGTCATATGGTATCCAAACATTACTGATAGAAATTATTAAACCCCCATAATCTAAATAAATATCCTAAGGAATCTTCTATGAAATTAGACATGACCCATCTATGTATCAGACATCCATTCCACCAAAATAAGTAGCCTAATGGGTAGAAAAATATAAAAATAGTACAAAAAATAAGTAAATAAAGTGACTGATGAATTAAAAAATAAAAAATAAGCAGCATCACAAAAATAATTTAAAATATATCAATACTGTATGATTGATACATACACATCAAAAAGTTAATAACAAAATTAAACCCAAAATTAACTACTACCTTGTCAATGTGACCTGTTGGCATGGTCCTCATTCCAAAACAACCAAGATAACCAATACAAACCAAAATAAACAGCCAAATCCAAGTCACCTAAAAGAAAACCATAAGACCTTTATACACTGAATGTTGTATACAGGTTGTGAGAAAAACTGATACCTATAGGACCCCACCTAGGAATTCATGAAATTTTCTTATGAATTAAAATTATTTTATATTAGTTTTTAATACAATTAATAAAATATTTTTCACTTCATATGTACATAAAATACAATATCACATACATTAGCACTTAAAAAACTTCTTTTAATTTTTATATGAAATTTAAAAAATCACTTATAAAACTATTTTATCAACATAAGACTCTTTCATCGAAACATCCATTCAGAAATCCACCTCAAACACCACTTTATAATGTCACTATGAGAAACACTTTTTGAATCCAATTTATGAAACAAGTCAATGTATAAGAGTAAAAAAATATAACACCAAGGAACCATATCATAAGAAAAAATTGTCATGATAAATAATTCACGCTTTTATTTTCACCAATAAAATAGTGGAACACGAAATATAGATTGTTTCTCAAGGAGGATCGTCAGGAATTGTAGTATTTTACTAAAAATATTATATGGTGATCCTTTAAGTACTCAGTTTGGAACCCTCTACAGGCCTATGGATGTATTCCTAATTCTTTAACCAACCTACATATCTAAATGAGCTTTGCCGGTGGAACTCCCCCATGTCATATTATTCTATAGAGGGTCTAGTTTGTCTAACAAATACATGATAGTTACCACCTCTCATCCCTCAATAAAACACCTATGATACCCATGTAAATAAAACAACAAGAAATTAGAAATGACATGCATTAATGAAACAAAAATATTAAATCTCACTATTGTCTTAGACCAGAACCTCCTAATTTAAATGATCTAAAATAATGTTTTTATTGTTATTAATGGTTTTATTTTTCCTATTAGAAAATGGGTTTCTGGGAAAAATTCATGAATTTCTAAGTATATAGATTATTTTATCTCCTTACCACAAATTATCTTTCACCCAACTGTATACACATAAACTACTTATCCAAATACAGATGAACAAAATCACCATACCGCAAGAAGTAAATCACCATACAAAATAAGGAAACCACCTTACAATAAGAAGGAAATAATATTTTCCAAATAAGGAAAACACCTTATCGCATGAAGAAATAATTTTTTCCTGCCAACATATGTGTGAATTTTTATAATGTGACATACTGATATATTTTTTATAAATTTTTTATCACATTAGAGACAGAATCGCTACACAAATTCATCAACTGCCTACATGAAGTGTTGAGCTGATGGATGAAGTGTTTAGCTAGCCACCTGAAGAGATGAACTGACCATATCACCATTATACATTAGCTGACCATGTTAACAATCTATGATTTTAGCTAAACATAATTCATGTAAATATATCTTAACCGTTCTATCTTATTATTAGTGAAATTCAAATATTCAATGGTTATTTTGACACATTAAATTTAGTGTAAATGAATTTAAGGAAGTATGATTATTAACCAATTTGTACTTCTAAAAAATATTTATTAAAATAGATTCATTTTATCATGAGGAGTGAAGTGATGGTGCACAACTAAAAAAATAGTATGTCACATAGAGAAAAACAGAGGATATTTATGATAGTTCCTTCTATGAAACATTATTTTACTAGAATTACTAAGAAACTTATCTGATCTCATTCCAAGGAAAAAGTAAAGGAATGAAAACAACCGAATCATGACAGATTTAGCTGTATCATACTTTCTATCCATCAATATATTTATCTTTACATTTTATGATTTACTTTTGACTAGTGAATTGTTATAATTTTTTTATCTTTACAAATTGTCTCATGTTATTAATGAAGGGTTATCCTAACACATTATTTTAAAGCTATTTTATTGTATTCTCATGTAGAAATATGTAAGAGTTCCTACATGACCTGCTGTCTTCTTATCCTTTGGTCAACTATAGAGGAGGATTTATTCCTAGATTACATTGTGCACTATTGATTGTAAAACCAGATCTAGGTTATGGATATTTTTATTATTATAATTAACTACACTGAATCATGTCATTTACAAATTGAGGAAATTAAGTCTCTTCTTGAGACCGAACCCCTTGTTTATTTCTTCAGTGTATTTTATTATGTTTTTCAACTTTTAACTGCAAATCAATTTCCATTTTAAAATCTGTAAACAAAAGTATCCTTTTATAGTTAGTATTAATTTTTATAATATAAATTTTTTGATCAAGAAAATAAGTTTCAAAAGATAAAGTATTTATAATATATTTTAACTAATTATTATTCTTGCTTATAAGAAATTATTTACAAGATAATATTTATATATTTTACTGTTTTGATTAACTGATAATTTTTATTAAATTGGGTATTGATGTTTTAAATTATTTAGAAATATAAATTTTATTGGGAACTCAATTAACACCCCCCCAACATAAGTTACACACACTGAACCACATTTTTTATTATAGGAATTTTAAAACATCTTTTCAAAATTTGATTTAGTTGTATTTTAAAGATCTTACATTTATATCATTTATAAATTTAATTCTTTATGGGTAATAATAAAAAAGAAGGAACTACTAATAATAGATCTCCTTATTTTAATGTCATTAATTATTCTTAATGGAATATCAAAATAAAAATTGACTTAGAGAGTATGGGTTTTTATATTTGGATACTAATTGAAAATAAATATGAAAACCTTAAAAATTCAAGAGATACCTAGATAAATTATACTAAAACTAAATATGACAATAATTGTAAAGATAGTAATTATTTATAATTTTTTAGGTGAAGTTTAATTTATCAGATAATCTACAAGTGCTTCTACCTTAGAAATTTTGGATACACTAGTTATTTATCATGAAGGAACATATAATGTTAAATAAATGTTCTCAAACACATACAATATTAAATATGATACATTTAGGATGAATCCTAATGTTTTTATATCTTATATATATCTCAACATTAGTGATATATTGAACGCGATTCATGCACTAGGAAAGAAAATCACTGACAAAGATCATGTCATGTGACTTCTCTTATGAATACCAGAAACATAGAGTGGATAAATTAAATTAATAAAATAATCATGTGATATTATTATAATTCATTTATAGTAAATTATTGGAAAATTTATGATATATGAAGAATAACTACAAGTAAAAAAATAATTAGTTGATAAACCAAAATTAAAGTTTATATCTCTTAAAATTAAAACTTTAAAAAAATGAGAAGATTAAAGATAATATCTCAAGTAATGAAGATATTCCAGATGAAAGTGATTATGAAATGGAACATCTATATAATAATTCCCAACAATTTTTACAAAAATAATATCTTCTTTCAAGAAATCCAATTGTATAAGAATGTATTATAAATAAAATTGGAGAAAATATTGGAAGTAGCATGACTGGAGTAATGATATAGTTTTCTATGAATGAAAGAGAAAAGGAAATATAAAAGATAGATATACTAATATATGGTATAAAATTGGTATTAGGATACTTAAAAAAGATATAAGAAGGCTATGAATGAAATATATAGTGCATAAAAAGATAGTTCATGTGAATTAGATTCAATCATATAGAATAATCATAATATAAACAATATTATTTTTATGACAAACACATAAGAGGTATTGAAAGTTTTTATTGAATCTCCTGGTCACATTTGAAATATTTTATATAATGAAAATAATAAGGAAAATATGTACCGTGAAGAAATTTTTGAATACAATAATTTTCTAGAATACTCTTTTAATGAACATAAAATTAATTGTAAAAGTTTAAATAAATATAATAATCTGTAAGCTCATTTTAAAACCGATATTACTGTAGAGATGGAAGAAAATGTTCAAATACTAAAATGAAATACTAAGATAAAGTTATCCAATGAAAAATTAAATAAATATATTAGATAATTTACCAATGTAAGAAAGACTCCTCCTTAGATTATAATAAGGGAAATTTATCCTAAATATACTACTATAATTGGATATCAACCTAGGTAAATATGGATTATTAAAAATAAATTTATTCCGAAATCTAGTTCCAGAAATTATTTCAATAGTTCTTATTCTTATTGTCCAAAAAAAGGTTTTTATTTATTAACGTTTAAGGTATTCTGATAAAAATCCAATAAAAAAATTATGGATTCAAAAATATATTATTACTGACATCTCTGGACCCAATAAAATGTGGTTACCAAAGTCATATTTTTTTAAAATATATTTAAAAAAACATTCTTAAAGTGTTCTAGTAAACACATTTGTTATCTTGAAAATGGTTTCTCTAAACACTTGTTTAGGCACTGTTTAAGTTTCAAGAACCTAATCAAGGTTTATGGTGTAAGTTAAACTTTTAATGATAATATTAAAGGGAAGATAATTTATCTTAGACAAATTGTTAATTCTATTACTATTTTAATTTCATCAAATTTATTTGTAGTTGTATTGAAATATAATCTTATTATTATTTCCCAACTATGTTATGATGGTTTCCATGTTAAATCTAAGAGCAATTCCCGAAATGTTTTTTATTCTGATAATGCATCAGTTTTTACTATTTTAATAATTGAAAATGTTTATTCTATTAATTTAGATTTAGTTTTTTTATAAAAATATTTTCTATCAAAGTGTCTTCTACAGATTATATTGGATTTGGAATAGAAGACTAAGCCATTTCAATATTAATTCACTTAGAAAACTAAATGAGACTAGGTTATTCAAGGATTATCCAAAATGGGAATTTCTAGATGATAAAGTTGGTAACCTATTTCAAAAAGGGAAATAGTAAAAAATATTTTTCAAATCAAAGAAATATGTTTCAACTTCTCTACTTCTAGAGTTGGTTCACATGGATATTTTTGTACTATCTAGAGTTTATAGGTAAAATGGGAATCCTTGTGTTTATATTCTACTAAATTATTATTCTATATGCACTTGGGTATTCTATTTTGCTCCCAAAAATAAATATTATTCATATTTCTATATGCTTTCTAATTCTATATAAAATATTAGTGGACTTATAATTAAGACTTTAAGAAGTGATCATGTATGTGATTTTGAAAATCATGTTTTTAAATAATTATGATGATATTATGGATTTAATCATAACATTACTACTCCTTGAACCCAATAGTAGAACAGTGTAGTAGAAATGAGAAATTGAACGCTTCAATAAATCACCCAAACAATGCTCAATGAGTATGATTTACCTATTTATTTCTGGGAACAATTTTTGAATAAATCTTTTTATACAATCAGGATAGTTTTAATTATACCTCTCTTAAAAAAACTTACGACTTTCAGAATAGAAAAAACTAAAGGCTAATTACATCAAAGTATTTGGTTTTAAAGTATTTACTATTAATACTAAGAATAATCGTGAAAAATTTTATACCAAGAGTGATGAAGTAATTTTCCATTGGAAATGATCAACCAGTAAGTCATATGGGGTTTTTACAAAAAGGATTAAGATTGTGGAAGAATTTTAACATGTAGAATTTGATGAAACATGTCCACATGAGCTCAAGACCTATTTAATAAATATTAATGATGATCTTTCTAGTCTATAATTTAATTTTAATCTTGATGAATATACTATCAGACCTTTTATAAAGAAATCAACTCATTATGATGAACAAACCAAACCAAAACCTATAGAGGATAATGAGATATCAAGCCATTATTTTCATAGAACTATTATAAATTATATATATCATCCCTTAGATAAGGTATTTGGAGACCCAAATAGAGGGAATATATATATGCTCTTACAAATTAGGATGAACATTAATCTTCCATGTCACATATTGAACCTAATAATATCAAGGAATAAATTGATGATAAATTATGGGTAATAGAAATTCAAGAATATCTTAAGCAATTTGAAATAAAAAAATTCTAGTAACTAGTGGATTGGTCATATATTACGCAAATATTGCAACAATATGGGTGTTTAGAAATAAGGTTGTCGAATCAGGAACTAGTTAGAAAAAAAATATTGGATGCATAAGGATATAATCAGGAGGAAGTTATTGAGTTTAAGGAATCCCTTCACCAGTGGCTAGACTTAATGCTATTATAATTTATCTTGTCTATGCATCACATTTGGATTTCAGACTATTTGAAATGGATATAAATATTTAATTTTTTAAATTATTATTTTGTTGAGGATATTTCTATGGAACAAACCCCTGGATTTCAAAATCCTAACATTAAAAATCCTATTTTTAAATTAACTATAAATTTACATGGTTTAACAAAGATCCTAGAGCTTGGTATGATAGGCTTGACTCTTTCATAATTTCTGAAGGTTTTACTAAAGGTATAGATGAACCTAATTTATTTATTAAAAGGATTTCAATGGATGTTTTAGTTATGAAAATTTATTTCAATGATATTATTTTTGTATCTTCATGAAATTCATTACATACTAAATTTTCAAAAATTATGAAAGGTGAATTTGATATGATTTTAGTGGGTGAAATTATATTTTTTCTTGGTTTCCAACTTTTTAGAATAAATAAGAAATTATTTTAAATCAAAACAAATACACGAATGATCTTATATATTGTTTTTGGTATGGATAGTACAAAATGTATTCATACTTCCAAGAGTAATAACTAAATGTTGGATCTTGATAAAGTTGGGAAATCAGTTGATCAAAATACTTATAACCAATATAGGATTTTTTTTACTCTAAAGGATAATAATTTAAATTTTTTATTTATTTAGATAATGATTTTGATGGTTTTTAGTAAGATAGAAAAAACAGTTATGGGACATGAAAATTTTTAGGAAAGTATCTAGCATCATGGTGTAGTAAGAAGTAGAACTCTATGGAATTGTCCACTGTTAAAGCTAAGTACATAGCTATAGGCAATTTTTGTACATATATTCTATAGATTGAACACTCATTTCTAGACTACTGATATATATTAAAAAAATGTCCATATATGTTTTGGAAATACAAGTGTGATAAATATTTCTAAGAATCTAATATCTCATTCGAGAACAAATAATATCGATATAAGAAAACACTTTTGGAGAGATCATTACCATAAAGGTGATATAACTCTTGAATTCAATGGTATTGAACACCATCTTTCTGATATATTTACAATAAATTTTAATATTGAGAGAATAAACTATATGATACCAAATAAGGAATGATAAATTTTGTTTAAATTAATAGTTATTAATTTTGATTTCAAAATATTTTAAATTTTATTCTTAATGTTTATCTATAAATAACTATGATTTATATTTCACATGGTTCGTACACTGACTATAATTTTTTTTTTTCATGAAATCATTTTTCCTACCGTGAGTACTTGTTATCATATCACATATTCTCATAAAATTACTATGCTTACCATGAATATATTTTTGGATGGTTAATAAATCCATATCATGAATTTCATGGTCGTAGGGTTTGTACATATACCATATGTTATGGTTAGAATTCCTACCATGCTTATGATAGTTACATATCCATGGTAATTAGACTTACCATTTCTATTTTCCTTTGATTTTTTTGGGAAATAATCTAGTGGTATTTATTTTAATTTTATTATTATTTTAATCCATGAATTATATAAACTAAAAATTAGAATCTATATCAAAACCGGTAATTTTATTTTCCTTTATATATCCTATATCCTTTCAAGATATTCTGAGTACTTCATTTTATATAATCACAAACCTATCTCTCATTCATCTCAACCCACTATTTTTTACCTCATGTTTTCAAACATTAAAAGATGTTGAATCAAATCATAATTTTGTGGAAGAAGTTTTAGTCTGAAACTACATTTCTAGTTCAGTCACCACATTTGAAGAAGTAGAAGAAGAGAAAATCACGTATGAGTTCTTTCACATAGAAAAATAATCCGCATCTAATTAGACATCCAGTTTAAATATAGAAATAAATAGATGATCAGTGGTTCATGTTGAGCCAATTTTTATTTTGGAATGCAATTCAGAAATAAGGATGGGATGCATGGTTTAATGAAAATGGTATACCATTCCATACTAACCTTTTCAATAAACAATAGACCAATTATGAGTTATTTCTATGAAATAATATAGATAATTGAAATTCAATAATTAATGGTAAAATATTAAAATTATATTCAAATTGATGGGAAAAAGTCTTGTGAATTGTAAACGGTGGTGGGTAGGAAGATAGAAATGATTGAATCTTTTTAATCATCAGAACCTTGGTTTTGAGATTTCCTTGTTTGAACTCACTGGTAATGGAACTACCAAAAGACCCACTATAGTTTAGATAATTGGAGAATGGAGGATCCTAGATAAGTTTATTCAACATATTTTTTGTCTGAGGAAAGTAGACATTAATATTATAAGGCATCAGAATCTATTTTCCATATTTTTAATGAAGAATGGTGTTCAGGTAAATCTATGAAGACTTTTTTTTGTGGCATATTTTTGAATTGTGTAAGTGGTCTTCAACATTTAGTTTATTACCATATCCAAAAATAGTTTCTAATCTAATAGAGTATAAAGGACTAGTTCCTCAGTAAGAGAATAAAATAACTGATTATGATAGACTATGTATTACTCAAAAATTTTCTTTGTAGATTAATGTTAACTAGAATCCTAGAAGACAAGAATTGGTGGATGATCCAAAGGAATTGTATGAAAACTTTAATCAATAAAATTATCCAATTATACAAAGATATATTATAGATCCAAGACTTCAACCTGATGAACCTATAGAGTACTCTGTTTATGTCAGTTCTCCTACTAAAGAAGAAGCATACATATGTAAATAATAATATGTTTTTTTAAATAATAATAATAATAATAAGAATAATATTAATAAATAGGGACTATTGACCTTAATGAAGAATATTAGTTTTCTTTTGATGATGAGATAGTGTGGGATAAATCCATTGGTTCAAATTTTGATAGGTATAGCTTATATGGATCCCCTATTTTTAAAGTACCCCTAGAAACACTTTATCGGATTCACCTTCTTAGGTGGGGGGGGATTCCCCTAATTATTTTGGAAAGGAATTATAATATTCTAGTTTATATGATGGAGATCATAGAGGCAGTCCACCTTGATATGGTGGACCTGTCACTCTTTTTATTAAATGAACCATGTAAGGAACTTTTATTGTTAAAGTAAATATTTCTAAGATAATTGAAACGTATTACTTTTTTATCAATAATAAATTGTTTAAGAATCATATAATGACATAGTTATAGGTTTTGATATAGTTATGGATCATACTATGAGAGATAGTCTGTTAGAGGATTTATATGAGGTGGATGGGTGGATGATCACTTCAAAGAGCTAAAGAGAAGGATGATCACTTCACCTATACTCACACTACCGAAAAGTGGAGAAAGTTTTTTGATGAATAGTGATGCTTCAAAGAAAGGCTTGGGTTGTGTACTCATAAAAAATGATAATGTGATAGCCTACACATCAGGACAGTTGAAGATCCATGATCAGAACTACCCAACACATGATCTAGAGCTGGAAGCCCTGACTGTTTCCTTGAAAATCTGGCGGCACTACCATTATGGCGAGAAGTATGACATATACACCGACCACAAGAGCCTAAAGTAGATATTCACACAAAAGGATCTCAACATACTTCAAAGGAGATGGTTAGATCTAATCAAAGATTATGATTGCTTTATTCACTATCATCCCGGAATGCCGAACAAGGTAGCTAGTGATCTAAGCAGAAAAGAACCTGTGACTCTATCCATGTTGCAGATTGACAAAGACCCTATCTTCATAGATATGAAAAGGATGGATTTGGAAATCATAAGGGAAGGGGATACATCCTACCTTTCGAAAATGATTGCACAACCATCCATCCAATAGAAGATTAAGGAAGCACAAAGGGATGATGTGGAGATACAAAAGAGGGTGAATGTAGTACAGGAAGGGAAGCTTCAAGCGTTCCATATCGACGATGATGGTGTGATTCAGTTTGGAATGTGGCTTTGTGTGCCTTCATCACCCGGGATAAAGAAGGGTCTATTGGATAATGCACATATCTCAACTTTCTCTATCCATCCTCGGAGTACCAAGATGTATCGTGATCTATGAGAACACTTCGGGTGGGATAACCTGAATAAGGAGATTGTGAAATATATATCAAGGATCTTGGTATGTCAGCAAGTTAAAGTTGTGCGACAAAAGTCCAAAGGTATGATGCAGCCATTGTCTATACCCATGTGGAAACTGGAAAATGTTACTATGGAAATTTTCACAAGTCTCCCAAAGATGTCAAAGGGAAATAATGTGATATGGGTTGTGGTTGACCAACTCACCAAGAATTCCCATTTTATCACTATTCGGGAAGCCCTCTCACTTGAACAACTTGAAAAGATATATGTGAAAGAAGTGGTGAAACTACATGGTGTTACACTCTCAATTGTCTCTGACCTTGATCAGTGGTTCACATCTAAATTCTGGAGTAGCCTTCAACATGCTTTGAGTACTGAATTAAATTTCAGCACGGCCTATCAGCCCCAAACTGATAGCAAGTTTGAAAGAACTATTCAGAGGCTTGAAGATATTCTAAGAGACTGATATCTTGAATTGAAAGGTGGTTGGGATCAGAATCTCCCAATGATTGAGTTCTCATACAACAATAGCATCCACTCGAGTATACAGATGGCTCTATATGATGCTCTTTATGGGAAGCGGTGTAGAACTCCAACCTGTTGTGATGAAGTTAGAGAAAGAAAGCTACTTGGACCCGATCTTTTTCAAGAGATGACAGAGAAGGTTCAAGTCATCCAGAAACACGTCAAATCTACTCAAAGTAGGATAAAGAGATATGCTGACAACTGTCAAAGGCACTTGGAGTTTGACATTGGAGATAAAGTCTTCCTTAAAATATCTCCATGGAAGAGAGTCATGCGGTTCGAGCAGAAAGGGAAGATAATCCCAAGGTATATTGGCCCCTTTGAGATCCATGACCGCATATGAGTTGTGGCCTATCGTCTTGGACTTCCAGAGAATATGGATCATGTTCATGATGTGTTTCATGTATCACTACTGAGGAAGTATATACCAGACCCCTCACATGTACTAAACTCAGAGGTGGTGCAGCTGGAAGATGATCTCTACTATGAGGAGTAGCCGGTAATGATCTTGGATCAGAGAGATATGGTTCTACACAAAAATACAACCCATCTTGTCAAAGTTTATTGGAGGAACCATAAGTTTGAGGAAGTAACATGGGAACCAGAAGAGGCAATAAAGGAGAAGTACCCTCACCTGTTTGTGTAAAGTGATATTTCAGGGGCAAAATTCCTAAAGGGGGGATGAATGTAACGACCCGAAATTTTTCAATGGAAAATTCCCTTCTTGTATTTATGTCATAAAAACACAAAATAATGAACTACTAAGTGATAAGTTACCTTTAAACAGAAGTTTTTCACTCTTATGTTTGGAATTTTTAAAATCTGACATACACTGTTATGTTCAAGATGATTTTCAGAGTCTAATGAAACAAAAATAATTTTCATTGAATAGTAACGTACCCATAGGAATAGTAACATACCCTTATGAATAGTAATATGACACTTATAAATAATAAATCATCCAAAATAAGTGTAACCTTACCTATGAATAATTAAATAATATTTATACATCTTAGAAAGTGACAATTTGACCTTAGTAAACATTTTGGTATTTTGTAAGTCGTAAGTAATTAATTATAATTAATTAATTAATTTAAATGAATATTTATTTCCCAAAAATTTATTAACAAATTATTTAATCAATGTCTTATAGTTTTTAGATAATTTTATAAGACCCTACGTAATTTTTGAAAGCACTATAAAATCAGTTTTAATCTTAAAAACATTTTTTAAGTAAATTATTATTTTAAATAAATATTAAATTATTAATATTTAGAAAATTATTTTTGAGAAAAGGAAATCATTTTTAGATTTTACACATTAAAAAATGGTTGGGTTAATTTTTTTGTATTTTTCTGAGATACATGAATTTTTGATGAATAGTGAAACACCGTAATTTACAAAATAAGCTAAATAAGCTAATTATAGGGTCATGTGTTATGTTATATTGATGTAAGCCCACATGGTTCGGGATTAAATTATAACATTACTAGTATTGGTCGTTCAAGACTCACTATTCTTTGTCTTAGGGGAAATTAATAAACTAATGAATTATGTATTAAGGAAACTCCTCTCCCCTCCACTATAAAAGCCACCCTTCACACCCTCATTTCCTCACACCTCTGAAGCTCCAAGACTTCTCTAAACTCTGCCCAAACACCTTCCCTAGCTCCTCCCCCACTTCCAAGAGCTTCTGGTGACATCAAAATACCAATCTTAGGCCCTTAAGGAGGTTCTCAAGAGGAGGATTCTAGAGGTAATTTCCCTCCCTCTTCTCCTTTAATTTCCTTTCATGTTCAAGTTCATTTCTTGATCTGTCCCCACCTATCTTCCTCCAAATTGTATTTTAACTCTAGTATTATACATATAATATAATTTTATGATTCTAATGGGATATTATATTCTCAAACCCCCATTCCCACTTCTTTTTATTTTATAAAAGAGAACGTTATTTGTGAGGTGTTAATTTATCACCTTCAAGAATGACATGCTTTCTTCTTCCATTTCTACCTTCAGATCTGGTCATGATACCATTTTTATGTTTGAAACAGAATATTTTATATGATTTATTTCCTATTTAATTTTCTGTAAATAACCTTTGTCCATATTACTAAGTGATAAGTTCAAACAAGTTCGTTGTGATCCAAAAACCGCCCAAATTTACCCAAATAACCATCATTTAATTCTTATCTTATGATTCATCCACATGGATATAATATAATTCATTATAATATAATTCAAAATCCTTTAATATCATTAATGACATGTAATATCATTTCTGTATGTTTACCCATGTTCCACCTGAACGTCAATTTATGAATACAAGTGAACAACCAAAGAAAAAACCAAAAAAACGAGCATCCCCGAACAATGTTTTCTGACTCTATAAGTCATCCAAAGGAACATAAAATTACATAATGAAGACATAATGAACAATATTAATGTAAAATGGTTCTGGATTTCTAATTAATGAATATAATTTTATTATACAGGACATTAAAGAGAAGGAAGCAATCGGGTACAAGGTATGGGGAAATTCTCGAGCCCAACTTTCATCCTTTTGGTTCAACCTCTTTCTCTCAATTTTTGATATGGTCACTCCTTAAAAATAATTTTTTCATCATTTCATTTCCTTTTCAACGATATACATGTTTTATAATGAATTTTATGTGAATCCAAATGTTTTCCGAAAGAACTCTTCACTTAAGAGCTCAACTTTTACCTCTCATTCAAGGTTGATGGTTCTTATATCAAGTATGTTGTTCCCTCTTTCTTTTGGGAACCCAAAGTTTATGAATGTGTTCATATGAGATTAAAAAAATTCATTTTCATGGGTTAGTTATGTTCATTTATGTTATATGTTCATTGTGGCATGCATGATAAATGATAATGTTATGATGTGACGAGTGCGCCCAGAATCATATAGCGCAGTATGAATGTTTAAATGTGGTGGGTAAGCCCGGAATTATATAGTTCTCTAATTCATTGGGTAAATTGATTAATCTCATGAGTAAATGTGAAATGATGTGTGAACAATATTTTATCTTGGTTCACAAGTATGTGTGGTAGTTAACCACTAAGACATGATGTTTCATTTTTATGCTTTGCCACATTTCAATTCTTTTATTTATACTCTTCTCATGTTCATGATCTTTTCCCTATGTTATGATTGTGCTCACCCCATGATATATTGTTCTTATCTATACTCTTACTGGGCTTCTATCTCACCCATTTTGATGTATATCCTCATGTGGCTACATGTACTAAGGATAGGACAAGTTCCAATAAGAAGCTAGAGAAGAAGAAATTAAATAAATGTTTATGCTAGATGTTGTATTTTTTATGTGTGGTCCTAGTTTTCCCAAGATACTAAACCTTTGGATCCTCTTTTTGTAATAATATTATGTTGTTTATATTTTAAATTATGTTATATAAATGTAAGAAAAGGCTGGGTTGCTATATATTATTTCTAACTTAGTAGTGGGGAAAATGAAATCTTCAATGGCTAGTTATAATGCATTACATGAAATACAAATTTCATTTAATAAATGATGATTATTCTCTAATAGATACATATGATTTAGAACTATTTGAATATATTAATTTACTCAGGAGGATATAAGTGATGATGCAATAATTACACCATTGGATGTTAGATAGATAATAATAGAGCATTTTTATGAGATCACCTTTTATGGCAATTTGATTTTTATACAAAGACTATGAAACTTGTTTGAGTTCATTCCAAACAAAAACACATGGAACCAATACAATTGAATCATCATATATCAAGAGTCATAAAACTTTCTATACATTTATCTCTTAATAGTTCCATTCTTTGATTTACTTTTTAGTAGTGTGTTTTTATACTCGGATTATCTGTACACATTATCTCATATGCTTACATTGGAGTCTTCTAGGAACATTCATTCAAAAGCCTTTAATTTTATTCCAGTGTAGAATTTTGAAAGAGGTACTATGTGACCTAGTATTTTTTCATCCCTAATTGAAATATGGAGGAGGATTTGTGCCTTAAAATCCATGTCCGCTATTAATTGAAAAACCTAATCCTAGTTATGGATCTATTTATTTGTATAATAAAAAGATTGGAAGTAGGTGATTTATTAAAAGATGAGATTAAGTCTTATCTTGAGAATGAACCCCTTGTTTATTCCAACTATATATTTTTAATGATTTTTCCTTTAACTGGAAATTTATTTTTATTTCCAAATATTTAAAAAATCGTACCTTGATCGTTAGTCTTAATGTGGGTTTATATAAAGTGTTTGATTATGTAACTTAGTTTGAAAAGATAAATTTTTTATAATATGTTTTAACTAAGCCTCAATCCTGCTTCTGATAAATTATTTGAAAGACCAAATTTATATATTTCTAATATTTTGATTACCTGTTATTTTTTAAAAAAATTGGGGTTTATGTTTTAAATAATTTTAAAATAATAATTTTATTGGGAACTCATTTCACCCCACCTCTTTATTTAATCACTCTGACCAACAATCATCTCACTACCAATACCCTCATATCAAATAGTTTCTTTTTCATATAATTCACAATGAAGTATGTGGAGTTCCCCTCACACCATAATTCATGCCAAATGCAATAATATATCATATTATCCTTGGTCCATATTCCACATCAATAATAATAAACAAGGGGTATCAAGAGGGTCATGCATACCCACAAAATTCTAAAACCATTCAAATGAGCCAAATGACCCTTTGATAAAATAGACTCAAAAATCAATGTCATTTGTAGTTTTGTAAAATTTTAATTCATTAACCTCTTTAAAATCAATCCATTGAAATCCATTTTCAAAGAATCTTTTAAAACTGCTCACCTAATCCATTTTAAAATCCATCATTAAATTAACTCACTTTTTTTCATTAAAACCCACTAATGTTTCAAAACAAAACATTATGATTTATTTCATGATCTAAAAATGGTCAAATAACTTTCCAAAGCACGTATTACATTTGAATTAAAACATTAAACCCATTTAAAAAACACTTAGGATGAAAACCCATTACAGAAATAAAAAACCCCTAAAAATCATTTATGACATGTGAAAACATGATCCAAGTCATTTATAAAAATAATTTATCTATCAAATATAGATATAAAATCATAAACAATATATTTATAAATCATAAGTAGTGACTTGAATTCCAATATAAGGACACACAAATTCCTGTATTAGTTCAATTTAACTTAATCCATAATTTTTTCCCTACAACAGAAAATGATAAAAAATGGTAATGAGATGCCTTATGAAAAATCTAACAAAAAACCCCTATGAATAAGGCATCCATAAAACAAAACCAAACCCAAGTATCCCCTAGGGTTTATGGTATGGAACGAAACCTTTAAGGAAAGATTTTGGAGTTGGTGTTATAGAATCAACTATTTGTAAATTGTATTATATATATATATATATTAAAAATTTGAATATTAATAAAACATATTACTATATATTATTCATTTTTAGGCATGAACATAATGTAATAATGTTACAGAGTATCTTTTTCATTGATAACGTCATAGAAGTTTCCCAATATGATGAGAACCTTGAAATTACATGATAATATTCTTAAATATAGTTATATAGATAGATAAAATTATATAATCGGGGACATGGGATTTAAATTATTAGAATAGAGTAATCATAGATGGATGAGACTTTTTCTGGGGAAGTTTGAACTTAGTTACCTCTAATATGGGAGATTAAGATAATAGAAAAACAAATAGGAATTCAATATTTTTTTGAATCATTGGATACTTCTATTTGTGAGTGTGTGTAATGGTCTTTGGAATTTAAGACTATCATTAATTCATGTCATGACTCACACAATTATATTTAATGACAAAAACAATGAAACCATTTTTTCACGGTGATTAGGGTAGATTTGGTGTATCAAAAATGACATGTTATTAATATATAAGTTGAAGAACTATTTTCACCTATATTATTTATGGAAATTGATATATTTACCCCTTGATTAGAATATAATTATCACCTTAAATTTCATGGTTTTGGTGTAACAAAGTGTTTATTTAATATAATCAAGGAAAGAAGCATCAATCATATAGGTTGATGACATGGATGAGTATCCTTCTGGAGGAGATATTGTGAAAAAGAGATTGTATTACATAAAGGTTTTCATATGTGGTTGTTTATGTTGTGATATTAATTTCTTCTATTGGGTTCCATAAACCATTACTATATAATAATCTTAGGCCATAGTAAATACTGCCTAATGATAATTATAAAGAGCCCTAAAGGGTCACACACTTGATGTTTTCATTGATCTTGGTTAAATTATATTTGAATTTAATTAATGCTAAAAATATTATTCTTAATATTGAAGAATAATTTTATTTATATTTTAATGATCATAAATATTTATTGAATATTTAATAAATTCTTAGGAGTATGAATGAACCAAGAACATGTTTGCGGATAAATATTAATTTGAAAGATGATAAAATAATATGTATCATTGTGAAAAGTATTAAATGCCATAAAATATTAATAACATTATTAATATATGTATAAAAAACCAAGTTGATAAATCTGTCATTGTAGAATCTCTAGAGATATTACTTGAAGACTAAAGGAACTATAAGTGGTCAAGAAAAAAAACCAAGTTGATAAATCTGTCATGATAGAACGAAAATTTAGATTTAAATCGACATTAGTTATAGATTTGACATGAAAATAATATTTTTGGGTTTTGGGATTTTTTATGTTAATATTCGGTGGAAAATATCTTTGCTCATGGTGTTTAAGTCATGTACTATTTTTTAATGATATATAGAGTTCGATAAAAAAATGTTTATGGTTATTCACCCACTAGGTACTTACTCCATGACTACAACCGACAAGTGGTATTAACGGGGTCTCGTATTAAATTTATAATATTGATTTGATTGTTGATCTATATGTGTAATAGTTTTAGATTATTCATGTTTGAATTTTTAATTGATTAATGTGATTTTAATTAACATTATTTCATAATTTTATTTATTCCATTCATGATTTATATTTTATTAATGTTCTAAGAACAAATTAATAATGATTAGAGATTCCATTAGAAAGTTTCAAGGATTCTAGCTGGTGATATTAGGATACATGGAATGTATTCTGATTACATGTCGTGTAATAAAAGTTCAATACACATAGAAATGTCCTGGGATATATGAAATTCCAATGAAGTAACTAAATGTGGTGCATTTATTTCACAAAATTTATAGACTGATCCAACCCAGAACAATGTTTTTTGGATTACATGGTCTGTAGATTGCAAACAAGTCATGTAGTCTATATGGTTTAGTGGCGAAATCTACAAAAATAATATGGTCAAATACATACTTAGTCACCATGTGAGATTGAAATATTTAGTAGTTAATTAAATGCAAGGAATTTTTCTAGTGTAAACAGTGTTTAATTCATTAATTCTTGTTTCTAAAGTACATGCCAATCCATTTGTTAGGTTATATGAACACATGGATACCATAACTGATGACACGTAGCTGGAGTATGTATTGTGTGGTACCAAATATGAAGAGCATTACAAGTCATTCATTGGGTTATGCAAACACATAGAAATTGTGATACATAGTATGTAGATAGTTAGTACATGTCATTTAATCCTGTCAAGATACATTCTAAATCCTTAGGAGTTTATCCTAGGTGCATGGAAATCAAGGGATGTGGTGTGTATCTAGTAATTACACACCATGTAGTCTCCCAATAAGGGATATAACATAATTAAATTAAATTAATTAATTTCATCATTAAAATATAATTACATTTTTGGCACTGGATATGCGTGATTATGTAACAAAGGATTTAATGGATTATTAAATGCTCATTAATTTATTCTAATTATATTTAATTATAGGTCATGATGTTTATTTTCCATGAATTCATTAATGATGGGTATATCCTATAGAATTCATATGGTCATTAAGATAAGGGGAATTAATGAATGAATAAAAAAATTAATGAAATCGTTTATATATTAATAATAAATAATTAATAGAAATGAATTCTTACTACAGTGATCTTGTGTTACTATTTCATGTTTATGATAATTCATGAGATTTACCAAGACCTATGTACCTGTTATAATTATTAAATTTAACTTACTGCATGGTTTTTCAATTACTAATTATTAAATTAAATATCATGGTCTATGATTCATCCCTCCCTACTTTATTATGAAAAACATGTGTAACCAAGGTTATTTATGTAATTAACCATAACCAATCCTTTGTCTCCCCTCACCTATGAATTGATTATAAATACATTTAATAAAATGAGTATCTCAAGGTTCATATAGGTGGTTCATGATAGAAACAAGATGATATAGTCTCAGATGATAGATAGGTGGAAAAGTTGAATACTTCAACTGAAGATAAGACCAGAGCAATGAATTTTTCCCTATATCATAGTTTTATATATTTTTTACTTAATAAATCACCCATTAGAAAAACTCATTATTGGGTCATTTATTTATTTATTTATATCTTATTCATTATTTATTTTATGGATGTAAGACTGCAATCACATAAATAAATGAACTAATGAAAATATATGGAAATTTATTAAAATAGTATGTGTAAATGTTTTATAAAAACGTGGTTAATCACTTATGTAAAATCTACTAAATATAAATAATACATGTAAAATATAAAATAAGAAAATTTCCATGCTTAATAAAAAATACCCCAACTAAATATTACATCATACATGTCCATATGTTATATGATTAGTAATTAAATCCATTGAATTAAGTATTTTAGAAACCCCCATTGGGAAACATAATTTTATCAGGGAGTTCTTAAAATTTTTATGGATTTAATTTAGCTTCTTACATCAAGAAAGTATCCCTATTTAGACATGTTGTAACATGATGGAAAGTGTTGCGGCTATCCAACTCATGAATCTTGGAATGGGAATTCCATTCAACAAATCAAGGAGATACAAGCCTATAGTTGGATATAAAACATCACCCTGAATACCTTCAAGTAGCATAAGAACCCCCTTGGGTTCATACGAAGGGGCATATAGATCTTTTCCAATATAATTTATTTATAACTAGACATAATGATCCATTTTTGAGGGTTGTGGGAACTTGATAAAATAGTGGTGGATTGAATAGAATTATTATTATTATTATATATCACCTAATTTTTATTCAAGAAAAGTAATAATAATATGCTCTTTTAATTGTAGAAAAATGGAATGTTCATCGAACACATTATTCATGGAATCAGTATTGTGGAAATACTATCTCTTTACTAGTAGTAGCATCATGTAATGGTTCAAACACAAAGAGGTTGTGTTTCACCATGAATTGAAATATTATGCATTAAAACACACTTTGCCTGATATTACTAGAAAGGAGGAAATTGATGAATATTTCATTTTCAATAATAAAAACATGAGTCATGGGGTTGAAATTCGGTTTTTAGTGTTATAATACATCTCAAGTGATCTCATGAAGGATTATAAAGAAATATATGCTTAAATAATACATGATCATATATGTGGTTTATATAAAGAGAGAGCTTGAAAAGAACATTTTGAGATATCCAAGATGATATTTCCTAGTTACCTTTGATACGGTGTTCTATATAAGAATAATGTACTCAAACTAATTTTTTATGTTGATAACCTCAAGTTTCAAGGGTTTAAAATATGTTAAAAACTATTCACTAATCTCAATATTCCATTACTCCCTCAAAGAATTTCTATCTTTGTTTTTTATTTCAATATGAACAACATTGAGCAGTATCTCTTAGACGTACTCACACTTATTTCCCAAATTGATAAGTAAATAAAGTACAAAAATCATTATTTCCTTATGGTGAATAAAAGGGTAGTTCGAGGGAAAATCTATAAATCATAAACTTCTTCGCAATACGCATCCATGAAGAAAAAGATCAAGGGTTATTAAAGGTATCATGATGTTATCTATTTCTCTTATGGAAAGAAGGGCCACTATACAAGAAATTACACCCATGAAAACAAATAGGGTATCTTCATTTGTTGTTGTTATCGAGATCAATTTAAATTTTTCTATGAGTTGGGTATTAGATACTGCTTGTGGTGCTCACATATTTAATCACATAGAACATCCATGTAGATCATAAATATTGAGTGATGGGAGGTAGATCTATGATCTTCCAATGGAAAAAAACTTTTTTTTGGCTACCAGGGACAACCAGCTCACATTTTTTATGATAAAGATCTTCATTTTGAAAGATTTTTATTATGTTCCATCCATTATAAAAATATTATTTTTTATCTAGACATGATAAAAATATATTTATTTTCAAATTTGGGAATAAATGTTCCTTATTTTATAAGGATTAAATCTGTAATGGTATGGAACCATTAAATAATGTTATTTTTGTATTAGATTACCCAAACCAAGTAATAGAAATTTTTGATTAAACTAGATAACACAACCCACATGACACCCAAATTTGGAATCATTAACATGTTCATGTAATGATAATCATTTCGATTAATTTATACCGAGATAGATATTTAGATTCCTTTGAACCAAAACCACTTGGTTTATGTCATTCATGTTTCAGAGGAAAAATGGAAAAAATCCACATTTAATGGAAAAGGTGAAAGGGAAAAATAGTTTCCTAAATTTATTCAAATTAATGTGTGAGGGCCATTTAAAATTGAAATAAGGGGTGGGTATTCATACTTCATAACTTTGAATAATGATTTTAGTAGGTATGGATATGATTACTTTATGAGGTATAATTCTTATTATTTTGAGGAATTCAAGTAATATAATTATAAATTTGATAACCATCATGGTAACAATATTAATAAAATACACTCAGACCATGGTCTATAATATCTAAATTAGGAATTAATTGATTATTTTAAGGGTGTTTAGGATTCTATCTCAACTCAATCCTAATTATACACATTATTTTAATGGTTCAAGTGAAAGGATTAATTGTACCTTGATACACGTGGTAAGTTCAATGATGAGTCATTCAAGTATTCATTTATCCTTTTGGGGATATATATTACAGAAAACATCAAAAATAAGAAATAAAATTCCAAATAAAGTGGTATATGGTATATCATACCCATTCTGGAAGGGAAACAAACTCTTTTTTTCATACATACATGCATGGGGTTGAAAAGAATTTTCTAAGGCCAATTTAGGTAACAAACTTTCACCCTAAGGCATAAATTATACCTTTATAGGATACCCCTAAAAAATAAGGGTTTGTTATCTATGCAACCCCTTAGATAAAAAAATTAAATGACAAGAAACGTTTTAGTCATTGAGAGGGAGAAGATCTCTAAAAGAGATAGTGGGAGTGAAAAAGACTTCAATGAAGTATGAGCTCATGGTTTACAAGAGTTATAAAAAGAAAATAATTCATAAAGCCTTTTCAAAGAAGAAGTTACAAAGACACAAGTACTGCATAAGAGTGCAAGTGATACCAGAGAACCTGAATATTGTGATTTTCTAGACACCGAAGATGGTGACTCATTATTAATTTTTAATAATGATCTTGAGACCTACAAGGAAGCATTAAGTGGTAGAGTGCATTCCAAGTGGAAAAAATATTTGAATTATAAAAGGGATTCCATGTACCAAACCCATGTTTGGATTGTGATAGACCATCTAGCGGATGTAATTCCCATTTTTTTAATGGATATTTAATAATAAACAAGTAGAGGATGTAAAAGTTACAACATATAAGTAATGAATGGTTGTAAAATGATTTAGGGAACATCAATGAAAAAACTACTATGAAAATTTTATACCAGTGACAATAATGAAATCCATCATAATTATACCTTCCATTACATCTTTCTATGACAATGATATTTTTAAAATGGATTTCAAAACTACTTTAGTTAATGAGATCCTTCAGGAAGATGTCTATATGATGCAACTTGACGGTTTTGTGACTCCAAAAGATACCTATATCTTATTTAAATTGAAAAGATCCACATAAGGATTGAAACAATCATCCAGGTCATGGATCATTAGATTTGGTAAAGCCATAATAAAATTTTGTTTCATAAAGTTTACATGTGAACATTTTTTCTATAAAGAGTTTGGGAGGAGTGTGGTCATTTTCTTAATAGTATATACTAAGGTCATACTAATTAATGGAAAAAATACCAGTCTTACAGTTTAATAAAGCCTAAATGAGTAATTGATTCTCCGTGAAGGATATAGGTGAATCGGCATATATTCTTGGTATGAAGATCCATCATGATGGATTCAATTTTTTTCTCTTCGTAAGTAAAGTTACATATATTAAACAGATACTAAAGCGATTTAGCTTAAAAAAATACAAGAGGGGATTGTTTCCAAGGCCATATTGAATTCATCCTTCTAAGAAAATGTGTTCTCTAACACATGAGGGAAAAAGGATGGAAATTATTCCATATGTGTCTTCAATTGGTTCATCCATGTATGTTATGATATATATTATGATATATATCATCTATGCCTTGAGTTAGGTAGTAATATATCAAGCTGGCCACGGTGACCACCATTGGATGGTATTTAATACTATCCTTACATATTTGAGTAATTATAAGGATATGTTTCTAATATATAGAGGAGATGAGGAACTTGTCATCAGAGGATACAAATATTCTAGTTTCCAAATAGATTAGAATGATTTAAAATCACATAAATATATTTATTAACTATAAATTGGGGTATTTTGATCGTAAAGAGCTCAAAGAAAGAAATGGTTTTAGATTATATAGTTGAGTTTAAGTATATTACATCTTTTGAGATAGCTAAATAAGAATTTCAGATTCAAAACATCATCCATGATCATGAAAAGATATATATAATTAATAATATTATCATACTATATTGTGATAATGCTACAGAAGTGGATCCCGCAAAGGTGCCAAGGTAACATTGGCAGACAAAGCACAAACATCATAATTATCATATCTTGAGTGATTTTTCATAAATATAATAATTTTTAATGGGAAACATTTCCATAGATAATTATATAGTGTTCCCCTTGAATTAATTGTTAACATAGTAGAAACATGATCATCATATGAGTTCTAATAGAATGAAAGTCATAAGTGGTTGGCTCTAGTAGAATTTGGAGTCTGTTGGCATTGGTTTTCTTCAACCAACTATTTTTACTTTGTATTACATATATTCTAAAATATTTGAATATTAATAAAACATATTACTATATATTGATCATTTTTTGTTTGAATTTTATTTAATACTATCCTTGAGTGTATGTCATGTTAATAAGTTCATAGAATTTCCCCTCTATTATGATAACCTTGAAATTCCATTAAACTATTCTTAAATATAATTATGTGGTTGGATAACATTACATGATTAGGAACAGAGTATATAGACTATCAAGTGTGACTAATCATAAACATATGAGACTTATTCCCATGATTTTTAGACATAGTAATCTCCATGAGGGGAGATTATGAGAAATTTTATACCAGTGGGAATTTCACATGTTTATGTTTCATAGAATATTCCAATCTATGAGTTTGTGTAATGGAACTTATTCTTTAATATTATCATTATTTCATGTCATGGATCATGAGCATAGATTTAGTTACCAAAAATATGAAGCCATTTGTTTATGGGAGGTAGGGTATGTTGGTTTTACCATATATGAAATGTTATTAATTAATAAGTTAATGAATGATTTGTCTCTTATATATTTATAGTTTTTGATATCCCATCCCATTTATTGCAATGGAAGAATCACTTTAAATTTCATCGTTATGGTGTAATGATGTGATTATTTGAGATAGTCAAAGAAATATGCATCAAGAATATTGGTTGATGACATAGATGTGAAACCTTCTTGATTAGATATTCTGAAAAAGGTATTATATTACACAGTAAGAATACATATGTGGTTTTCAAAGTTGTGATATTATGTACATTCTCCTCGGTTCCTTGATCCATTTTTATATTGTAATATAGGACTTTAGGAAAGAATATATAATTCCAATGAGAAAGAATCCTATAGATTAACACATTAATTGCTTCTATTAATCTTATATTAAATTCATTATGAATTTAATTAATGCAATAAAGATTGATCCCAATATTGATGAATAATTTTATTAAATTTTTAGTGATAGTAAATTTTAATTTTATATTTAATAAATTTCTAGGAGCCGTAGTGGGTAATGCCCATGTATATTGATAATTATTAATTTGAAAGATAGTAAAATAATATTTATAATTTAACAAAGTATATCACATCATAAAATTTTAATATTATTAATATTATTATATGTTATGAGGTTTAATGAGGATTATTATAACATTTAAGGGTCATTGTGTAATTAATTTATTTTTTACCTAAACCATAACTCTATAAATTAAGGGTAATATTTATTATATAGGGTTAAATAATAAATATTTGAGAATAATTTCATATGACATACTTCTATATCCAATACTCATCCTCTATTCCTCTTACGAATGAGAAGTTATATATTGATTCCTTCAAGCATGAAATAACTAGAAGTGATCAAGAAGGACAACCGAATATGATAAATATTCTACTGTTGCACTTGATATTCCATCAGTGTTGTTAAGAGATCAAACAAGAACATGTGGATTCCCTTTAGAGGGATTATATATTTCGATTATCCATACATAATGACTGTAATCCAAAAATTGTTGTAGATGATCAACAGTGACTTAAAAAAGTTCCTAATATGAGGTAATATTTCATCATATATAAATCTAAATTACATATAAATTTAACCTAAAAGGATACTCTTCGGGTTTCAGGATTTCTTATGCCGATATTTGAAAAAAAAATCCATTGGTCATATAATTTATATCATTTACAGTTTTTTAATGTTCCATCAAATATGAAAAGAAATATTATGTTTATTTTCCAACCAAGAACATTCACTACACCTAAAACCATTAGGAAGGAGAAGGGATACAAGATAAATGGAGGGTCTCACCTTAAAAAATTCAACTGGAAAAAAGTTTTAGGATATCAAAATCACACATAAAAAAAGATACAGTAACCACCCTCATGCTCTTGAGGATTGGTTGAATGTGAATCAATGATAAGGAGGCCAAAATCCAATAAAACAAATGGGGAAATATAAAACCACAAAATTAAAATTATATCTAGGATTATTAATGGAATTAATAATTTCTTTCATGATGTGAACTACTATAGATAGAACCATGTTCCACTATCTAAAATATTTCACAAAATAAATCATTCTATTCATTGAGTAAACTATTTTAATTACTAAATGAAACTTCTTGAGGCCCCCCGAAACACTTTAAATGAAACAAAAAAAACATAGAAGCATTAATATATCCCAAAATTAAATTAAAATCAACTCATAAATGACTTGTAATGTGATATGGGGGAATTCCTAAGGAAAATTATTGACTTCTAGTTCGATCACATTAGATTTGTCTTCGGTGGTGGGGTGTTACAGAGTACGCTCAATGAATCATGGAGGAATGAGTTAACATAGTTGGAAAAAACTCACCTACCTAAATACCTTCAAGAAAATTACTAGAGCCTTTTTGGGTTATGATATGGGAAACATGGATCGTTTCCACAAAAATATACATGAGATGGGATACTCTGAATCCAATGGTGATAGATATTGGAATTTGATAATAAAGTGGTAGACCAATAAAATAAAATTTATTACATCATATTTTGGTAATCAAGATAATGTATTAAAACTTGATTTTTTTATTGTAGAAATAAACGTTTCATGATTCAATATTTTCATTAAGTTTTATTTGTTAATATTTTAGAACCTCTTTAGGTATCTATATTCAAATCACTAGAAGGGTTTGTTTTAATTCATTGGAATTTAGTAAGGGTATTTGATACTTCTAATCAATGGATTGCCTATATGAGGAAATTTATGATGGTGTTGATGACTTTAGTGAAATATGGATCATAGTTTTATTTAGTATCTATGATAATGGTGAAGAATTTCAATTATCAAAAGTTTTTTTTTGAATTTTATTATTTTGGTTGGAGAACAAAATATATTGTATAAATTAAAGTAAACTCGTGTTTGTAGTAGGTTGGTGAACAATGAAATACAAATGGATCTCATTATAAATATAGGTTGGAACCACCTTCTGAGGACTACTATATGATAGCATACTTGTAATGTGATCACTAGATCTTGTGATTATCATGACCGATAATTCATAGTTGTAATACATATAATTATGGAGAAATTTATCTTTGTAGTTTTCTCATAAGGATGTAGGATGAAAATTTGAACCATGTAAAACCATAATGTTCTTTACTTTTCCACATTAGTTTTATTATTTATTAGACATGAATAAATTTTTGTTGGAAATATTTTTTTTAAGTGATTTTATATGATTTTCAAACATCCTCTGTTTGGGATAATTTTTTACTAGGGGTTGGTGTGTATTTTACATGTTATTTCTAGTGGAGGTGAAATTTTCGTGGGTCTATAGATCCTATATATGGTTGTTTAAATCTAGTAAAATAAATATTTGTGTTTGGTATTCCCCAATAAATGGTATCAAATCTCATATCTTCACAAAGGGTTTACTCTATAAATACTAAAGAATATTTATTTAATTTTTCAACCTCAATTTTATGAAATTTAATGAGAGTTATTTCTATAAGAACCCTAGTTTTTTTAACGGGTCAAAATCCTTAAATTGTTTGAATTTTTGACTTGTTTCTAAGAAAAATGTTAAAATCTAGGAAGATCAGAAAATTTCTAGATTACACACCATGTACTCCAATGTAAAATCTGTGTGTGGGTTAGGAGTGTAATGGATGCGTGCTCGCTAAGTACATGTCATGTGATGATTGTAACACACGAACCCCTCTATACTAGAGTCGGTCCATTACTTGTTATATTGGAATGGTTAGAAGGAATGAAAAATCCTGAAGGAACAAAGAGTTTTGTAGTCTTGGAGAAACAAGATACAAAGATGTAACTAAAATTACATTGTGAAAGGTTACAAAATACTATACATAAAAAAAACCTAAAAACTGCATCCACAAGAACTCAATAAATGATCTCCTCTTCAACACCTGTTGAAGGTAGACAATGAAAGGGGTGAGATGAAATGCTCATTAAGGGTTACAAATAGTGGAAGCATGAATCAATAATAACTTAATCATAAATAATTTTACATAGTGAATATTAAACAGGGAATAAATGAAAGACTCACGACATTATTAAACTGATATTGAAACTGCATCCAAAGATTTTTTCATAGTGAAAACCTCATGGATAGTAATAACTGATAATGAATAAAGATAATGATTATTAATTGGATGTCAGGTATCTGTAAAATGATACCATAATACCGTTAAAATGGTTTAGTTTTTTTTTTGTAGAAACTTGTCTAACTTTTGCAAACAAACTTGAAGGCTTTGTCGCCAACTGTTTTATCTCATTAGACCTATCGATGCATTGAGGGGATATAGTGGGCCCCACCTGCCACTGAAAGTAAAAATAATTCTTTATACATAGATTTAATTCAAGTTCAATCTACCTTCTCAATATCCATATTGAGTAGATAATACAGATTCAACAATATTTCTATAGTTAAAACAACTTTCCAAATTAACATTGTATGTGAAATGGTATACGGCTTAAGGAAATAGTAATATCCATGCTACAAGAAAATAGATATTTACCAGAATTATAACTTCAAATGAAATATGAACTCAAATTGGAAGTACATACACCACATAATAAATATAAGTTGAACAATACCAAGTAGGTCTCAATGAAATCGAAATTCAGACAAAGTCACCTACCATATTATAATCAATCGAATCCCATGACCAAAAGTCAATAATAACTAAATGAATCACATAATACCATGAATATAAAGAGAATCATGATATTATATATCATATAATAGTACACATAAACCACATATAATAAATTAGTGTTGAACAATGGAAATCTCACAGAATTAAAAGTGAGATAAGAAACCCCTTACCTAATGCTCAAGTGTATTCTTCGTTTGTTTTAATTTCCTAAATAATAAAATTTAGCTTCATTAATTAATAATTCCAGAACCTCCTATACATTTAATTGATTTAGTATAACCTTATTAGGTACATTCATGTCCCTTTTATGGGTTTAAGAGGATCAATTTAATTGTTTTGGAAGCATTTTCTTATTTGGTTTCCATGATTTGTTTACTTGTATTCATGAACGGATGATCATTTGAAATGTGGTAAAAATTACATAATTTTTAATATATATATTATTATAGAAAATAAAGAGATATTAATTATCTTATAATGATTCTGGGTAATATACTTGAGTATGAATCATTAATTAAGAGTTATTGATAAACAGTTGGATTTAGCTTGGCGGTTTTGTGCACAATGAACTTGATTTGTATTATTATTCCATATTATGAGTGTGTAGAGATTAAATAACATTAATGAGATGAAATAAATATATTCTGATCTGGATCAACTATAAAAATGGGTTAATTACCAAAATTTAAGATGGTAATGAAAGTTAAAAACTTTCCGTCCTTGAATGTGATACATTAAGACATCTCAGACGGTGTTTTCCTTTTTAGTATAAGAGGTGGGGGAAAGAGAGATGATGATGAAATATTCCATTATCATAATAAAATTCCAGTTCATGTAATGTACTATAATTATCATATCATTTGGATGAATTTAGTTGAGAAAAGAAGTACAAATAATGGAACTCAAAATAGAAGAAAAATTGAGAAATCTCATACGAAAATTTGGCAGCATAACGACATCATATTTAATTTAATAAAATAATTTGATGAAAGAAAGGGGGTATCCAATCAATATTAAATAATATGGGAAGTAATAGGAATATGGAATGAAATATCCCAACATTATTAAATTGAAATTAAAATATAAAACATAAAATGAAAACATTAAGAAATTAGAAGGGTGGTTGATTCTCTTACATTGTGAAGTAACTCCCAGAACATGAAGGTTTAGACTATAGGGGTTTTAGGAAACCTTGTTAGTAATCCAAGGGAGTTAATACTTCAAAATAATTGAGGATAAAGAGTTTGGAATGAATTAAAACGAAGGGGGTTAGTGGGTATTTATATTAATTAAGAGGGATGTTTTTACTAATTAAAAGGGACACTTCATTAGTGGTTTTTGATAAACCATGGGATTTCCCTTGGTATTTACTAATGGTATTAGCCACATGGGACACCAAATGTCATAAGGTACTGTACATAAGTCTACCAGACTTTTATATTTAATTATTACATCAATATGATGTCATTAAGCGACCGAGAACTCAAAATTGTATTTTCACTATTCACAAAAAAATTCAAGGAATTTAAGAAAATTTCAAAAATTAACCCTAACCATTTTTTGATGTGTTGAATTAAAAAATGAATTCCATTTTATAAAAACAATTTTCTATTAATTTTTAAATTTATTTTTTAATAAAATCATGGTTAATTAAAAAAATAACAATTTTAAAGGTATAATTAATTCTATATCACATTGAAAAATTAATTATGATCTCATCATGTTATTACCATAAGAAAATAAAATTTTATCATTATTTACTCTTTATAAGGGTCATATTACTTTTCATATTACTATTCATAAGGGTATGTTACTATTAATCAAAAAATCATGTTGGTTATATCAGACTCAAAATGACTTTCTAATCACAACTCTAGAAAACCATCTTTTGAAATTAAAAATATAGAAGTAGAAAATTTATGTTTAATGGATAACTTATAACTCTCTAAAATAATTTTTTATTTCACAAAAGACAAAGTGAATCATGAAATAAAGCATATCTAATGAATAGAAAGTATTTAAGAGGAACATTCCATAAAATTATTGGGGTGTAATATTATTCCCTCTTTTGAAAATTTCATCCATGAAATTTTATGTATAAATCCCAACAAAAAGATGTGGGTGGTTCTTCTTCATAATATCCTCAGGTTCCCATGTTTCTCATCCATATTATGGTTGTTCCAAAGAACCTTTACTAGACGAGTCAGCTGGTTTCTCAATACTTACTCCCTTATGTCAAGGATCCCGATTGGCTCTTCATAGTATGACATATCATGTTCGAGTACTATTTCATCGTAGGTGAGTACATGCATTGGGTATGACATGTATTTCTTCAAAAATTACACATGGAATACATCATTGACTTCAAAGAGACTTGGCATAATTACTAAATGGTAAGATACAACTATGATTTATTCCATAATTTCAAATGGTCTGATGTACCTAGGGCTGAGTTTCCCTTTCTTACCAAACCTTAAGACACCCTTCCATGGAGATACATTCAGAAAGACAAGATCTCCCACATGGAATTCAAAATCCTTTCTCTGGTTATCATCATAACACTTCTTCCTACTTTGGGCTGCTTTAATATGGGCATGGATTGTCTTCACCTTCGTCCTGGTCTCTTCAATATGTTCTGGGCTTATAAGTTTCCTCTCAACAACTTCATCCCAAAAAGTTGGAGTTTGAAATCTATTTCCATATAATGCTTCATATGGAGCCATTTGAATACTAGAATAGAATCTATTCTTATAGGAAGATTCAATCAAAGGCATGTATTGATCCCACATACCTTGGAAGTTAAGAGAGGATGACCTCAGCATGTCTTATAGAGTTTGAATAGTCCTTTAAGACTGTCTGTCAGTTTGGGGTGATAAGAAATACTCATAAGAAGCTCAGTATCCAATGCCATCTAGAGACTTTTCCATAATTTTTATGTAAATCGGGGATCTCGATTGGACACAATCGATAGAGGTGCACCATGATGTCTTAAAAATTCATTAATATAAAGTCTTGCAAGGTTCTCAAGTGGTAAATCCTCTCTTATATGAAGGAAATGTGCTGATTTTTGTGAGATGATCGACAATTAGACATATTTCATCATTCCTTTTAGGTGTCCTTGGTAGTCTGGTGAAAAAATCCATGATAATGTTATCCCACTTCCACATAGGAATAGGTAGATGTTGCATAATTCCTCTAAGATGTTGTCTCTCTGCCTTCACTTGTTGACAAACTAGACACCTTGACATGTAGTGAGAAATTTCCCACTTCATATTATCCCCCAAAAAATATTCCTCCAGATCTCTATACATCTTTTTGTTACCCAGGTGTATAGAGAAATTTGAACTATGAGCATCGTCTAATAGTTCCCTTTTTAGCTCAGGTATTGATGGAATGCATAACCTCTTCCGAAAATTCTGAACTCCCTCCTCATACATGAATTCTTCGAATCTCCCATCCTTAACATCAATAATTTTCTTGTGTAGATTTTCATCATTAGATTGAGAGTTTTTTATCTTCTCTAGTAATGATGGTTTAGTAATCATTTGAAAGCGGAAAGATGTTTCCCCTTCCAAAACAATTTCCATATATATCTTTAGTAGATCCATAAATATAGGATCTCTCTCAATACTCATTTGAGTAAGAAGTCTATGATCTTTTGTACTTAATGCATTTTCTACCTTATTTTCTTTTCCTGGGTGGTAGTGTATTAAACAATCATAATCTTTGAGTAACTCGGGAAATCTCCTTTGCCTCATGCATAGTTCTTTTTGTGTGAAAATGTATTTCAAACTCATGTAATCTATGTATATATCACATTTTTCACTGTAAAGATGTTGTCTCCATATTTTTAAAGTAAAGATTATATCTCCTAACTCAATTTCATGTGTAGGATAATTTTTCTCATGAGTCTTCAACTGCCTTGATGCATAAGTAATAACTTTACCATTTTGCATAAGGACACAACACAACCCATTCTTTGATGCATCACTGTATATTAAAAATTCATCAATTCCAGATGGAAGAGTCAAAATTGAAGAATTGACCAATCTTATTTTCAAATATTCGTAGCATTCTGTACATTATTTTGTCCACACAAACATAACTCTTTTACATGTGAGCTTGGTTAATGAGTTTGCCAGTTGGGAAAAATTCTGAACCAAACACCAATAGTAACCTGCTAAGCCAATAATACTGTGTACCTCAGTTTTGTTTGTTGGAATGGGAAATTCATGGATTGCCTTTGTCTTTGCAGTATCAACTAGGATTCCATCCTTATAGACAATATGGCCTACAAAAAAACTGATTGAATTTATAATTCACACTTGCTAAACAACCCATATAATTCATTAATTTTAATAATTTTTAGAATAATCTGCAAGTGATCCTCAGGTTCTTCATATCTTTTTCAGTATACTAGGATATCATCAATGAATACGACAACAACAATATCAAGATATTCCTTGAAAACATTATTCATTAAATCCATGAAATCATAGGGTTCATTAGTCAGTCCAAAAGACATCACTGTAAACTCGTAATGCCCAAACCTTGTTCTAAATGATAGCTTCGGAATATCTTCCTTCCTCACACGCAACTGATGATATCCAGATTGAAGGTAAATCTTTAAAAAGTACTGAGATCTATGAAGTTGGTCAAATAAATAATCAATTTGAGGAAGAGGATGCATATTCTTTATTATGATAGCATTGATTTCCTTGTAATCAATGCATAGCCTCATGGATCCATCTTTCTTCTCGAAAAATAGGATCGGGGCTCCCTGTGGAGAAACACAGGGTTGAATAAATCCTTTTTCACTCAACTCTTCTTGTTATTTATTTACCTCCACTAACTCCACAGTGGCCATTCTATAGAGGACATTTGATATAGGTCTTGAACCAGGAATTAAGTTAATGGAAAACTCAATTCCTCACTCTGGAGGATGTCCAGGTATATCCTCTAGAAATACATCAATGTATTCTTTCACAATATAAACATATTCAATTTGAATATTTCATTCCTCGCCCATTTATATTGGGTTCTCTTCCACTCCAATAATTGAATCCAGTAGAGCTATTGGGGGTGGGTCTAGATAAGAATCAGATGGCGATGTTTCTACTCTAAAGATAAGAGATTCTACACCACATTCAAAAATTGTAACTTCCTTTTTCTTGCAATAAATCTTCGCATCATAGTTTGATAGCCAATTAAAACTGAGAATTATATTAAAGTCATTCATTGGTATGATGATAAGGTTAGAAACTAAACCACGTTTATGTGTCATGAGGGGAACTAGATGACATGACTTTGTTGCAATGATGCATCCCCTAGGAGTTTTGACTGATAACTCCTTTATTAAATCATCGTGTACATTTCTATTTTTCTTGGAAAACTGAGAGGATATAAATGAATGTGATGATCTAGAATCAAATAATGTTTTGTCTATGTTTTAGGAAACAATTAAAGTACCATCCACCACGTCATTAGGAACTTCAACCTCCACGGTTGTAATTGAATACACTCTCCCTTGCTCTATTTGCCTTTTCGAAGACGAGTTTCCATGGTGCTTAGGACACTTATTTTCATAGTGTTCCATATCTCTACAATTATAGAATTTAAAATCATAAAATGTTTTCTTCCCCTTGTATTTATTAGATATATTCCCCTTTTCTCCACAGTTATAGAAGAATCTAATGCCTCTCAAGTGTTTCCTGAGATAATTCTTTCCACAGTTCTTAAATAATGGGAATTTCAATGTTCCCTTGTTCTTATTTGGAACATAACCATTCCCTTGGTTATCAGAGTACCTATTCTTATCTTGGTTTCCCTTGAACAAATTTTATCTAGAATATTTAATTTCTATTTTGATGGAACATGATACAATTTTATTATATGATGAAAATGTTTGATAATCCAGTGCCCTTCCAAGACTTGTCTTAAGAACTTCATTAAAATGATAAATCATGTCTGCCAAGTCACGTACGTAATCTATGGCATACATGGAAAGCCTTGTGAAGGTAGCCTCATACTCTACAACACTGTCTTCTTTACTTTTCTTTAAGGCATGGAATTTCTTCTTCATTTCAGTTCATTGCTCATAAGGGAAATATTTTTTGAAAAATATTTCTTAAAAGTCCTCCATTCCATATCTTCTATTTCTTATTATTTTGTGGTATTCTTAATCAAGGACTACTGTTGATTAGTTTCACACTTGAGACCATATACTTTTAGTACTACCTTTTCATTTTCATTTCATCTTAATACCATAAATATCTTTTCAAGGGACATGATCCATTACTCAGTAACCACTGGATTAGTAGTCCCGCTGAAAGATGGGCGATTCTATCACATGAAACGATCTAACACAGGTGTGGAATGGTTATTTTTTACAACATGAGTATGTTTTCTCAATATGGTCATGATTCGATATTTTGCAACATTGACTGCGTTGACTTTCTCAGTGTAGATATCCCTACACTACCCATGAGTATTGATTCATATTCTTCTATTAGATTCCATTTCTAAATAATGGTAGACACTAGATTAGGGTATGAATCATAATGTATAATCTTAACATAAAAAAATAATTAGCATACATTTAGATTCTACGCTTGGCAAATCCCATAATAAGAGAAATCCTTTCTTTGATAAATAATTTAAATTTCAATTCTTCATAATGACTTTTCACGAAAATAAGAATTATCCTAAGCATATCCCCCGGGAGTGTCATAACCCAGAGTGTAGCATGGCCTATTGTCGTGTACTAGGATACCCTGGGTCAAGCCGAAAACTCCATGTAATATATTTCACTCCTAGGTACATCTGTGCCAGATCCACCTTTACCTTCTCATATCTAGACATGGATGTATTTACTAGAAGGATTCACATAATCTATTCCTTACCAAAATACCAGGACATTCTTGTACATTTATCCTCAAATACTACCTTATGGATTTTCTCTCTACTATAAATTTACTACTCCAGTTTCCATGTTTTCTACTAAACTTTCTCTGATACCAAATGTAACACCCCGACCCCTCTAGACCAGAGTCAGTGCATTACTTGTTATATTGTAATGATTATAATGAATGAAAATACCAAAGGAATCGTATGAAAAAAAGTCAATAATCACTAAATGAATCACATAATACCATGAATATAAAAATAATAATGATATTATATATCATATTGAAGTACACATATACCACATACAAAAAATAAGTGGTGAACAATAGAAATCCCATAGAATTAAGAGTGTGATAGGAAACCCAATACCTTATGCTCGAGTGTGTTCTTCATTTTCTAATGACATGAATTATAAAATTTATCTTAATTAATTAATAATTCTAAAACGTCATATACATGTAACGGATTTAGTGCAACCTTATTGGGTTCATTTATGGCCCTTTTAATGGGTTTAAGAGGCTTAATTTTATTGTTTTGGAAGCATTTTCTTCATTGCTTTCCATGATTTTTTTACTTGTATTCATGAACGGAAGTTCATTTGAAATTTGTTTAAACAAACAGAATAGTTAATGTATATTATTTTTTAAAATAATGAGATATAAGTGATATTATAATGATTCTGGGTTATATACATGAGGATGAATCATTAGTTAAAAGTTATTGATAAATGCTTGGATTTAACATGGAAATTTTGTGCACAATGAACTTGTTTTGTATTATTATCCCATATTATGAGTGTGTAGGGATTAAAGAATCATAATGAGATGAAATATATATATTCAGATCTTTTTCGACCATAAAAATGGTTTAATGACCATAATTTATGATGGTAATGAAAATTAAGAACCTGTCATCATTGAATGTGATAAATTAACACATCTTGGATGATGTATTAATTTTTAGTATAAGAGGAGGGGGAAAGAGAGATGATGAAGAAATATTCCATTAACATAATATAATTCTAGATCAATTAAGGTACTGAAATTATCATAGAATTTGGATTATGTGAGGTGAGGAAATAATTCGAAAGAAAGGAACTCTAAATAGAAGAAAAATTGAGAAATCTCTTATGAAAAATTGGCAGCCTAATGACGTCACATAAAATATAATAAAATATTTTGATGAGAGAAGGGGGGTATCACATCACTCATACATACTATGTACGGTAATGGTAATATAGAATGAAATATCCCAACATAATCCAATTGAAAATAAAAGATAAAACATAAAATGAAATCTTTAAGAAAAGAGAAGGGTGGTTGACTCTCTTACCTTGTAAAGTAACTCCCAAAACATGATGGTTGGAAGATTAGGGGTTTGAGGACACCTTGGGAGGTTTCCTAGGGAGGTAATACTTCCATATAATCAAGGATAAAGAGTTTGTGATTAATGAAAATGAAGGGGGTGAGTGGGTATTTATAGTAATTAAGTGGGAGTTTTTTATTAATTAAAAGGGAGACCTCATTAGTGGTTTTTGCAAAACCATGTGCTTGACCATGGTATTTTCCAATGGTTTTGGCCACATGGGACACCACATGTCATAAGGTACTGTACAAAAGTCGACCAGAATTTTATATTTAATTATTACATCATTATGATATCATTAAGCTACCAAAAACTCCAAACTATATTTTTACTATTAACAAAAAAATCAACTATTTTAGAAAAATCCCAAAACTTCACTCTAAACATTTTTCAATGTGTTGAATTCAAAAATGATGTCCATTTTTTAAAAAAATCTATTTATTTTTAATTTAATTTTTAAATAAAATAATAGTTAATTCAAAAAATAACAATTTTAATGGTAAAATTAGTTTTCTATCAAATTGAAAAATTAATTAAGATCTCATTATCTTATTACCTTAAGAAAATAAAATAGTATCATTATTAACTATTTATAAAGTCATATTACTATTCATAAGGGTATGTTACTATTCATCAATAATTTCATGTTGGTTCTATCAGATTCCAAATTACTAACTGGTCACAACTCTAGATAACCGTTTTTTGAAATTCAAAACATATAAGTGGAAAATTTATGTTTAATGGATAACTTATAACTTTATCCAATATTTTTTTTTCCAAAAAAGACATAGTGCTTCATTAAAAATAGTCTATCTAATGAATATAAAGTATTTATGAAGAACATACCATAAAATGTTTGGGTTGTTATATTATTACCTCCTTTCCAAATTTCATCCTCAAAATTTTATGTATAAATCCCACCAAAAATATGTAGGTAGTTTTTCTTGATAACATCCTCATGTTTCCATGTTACTTCCCCAATATTCTGGTTTTTCCAAAGAACCTTTACTAGACGAGTCATCCGGTTTCTCAATACCTTCTCCCTTGTGTCATGGATCCTGATAGGATCTTCACAGTATGACAAATCAGGTTCTAGTTCTATTTCATCATAGGTGAGTACATGCATTGGGTCTGGCATGTATTTATTCAACAATGACACATTGAATACAACATGGACTATTGAGAAGATTTGTAGGATTGCTAAATGTTAAGCTAAAACTCTAATTCTTTCCATAATTTCAAATGGTCCAATGTACTTGGGGCTCAGTTTCCCTTTCTTACCAAACCATAATACACCCTTCCATGGAGATACTTTCAGAAAGACATGATATCCCACTTGGAATTCCAAATTATTTCTCTGGTTGTCAGCATAACACCTCTGCCTATTTTGGGATCCTTTAATATGGTTTTGTATTTTCTTCACCTTTACTGTGGTATCTTCAAAAAGTTATAGGCCTATAAGTTTCCTCTCACCAAATTTATCCGAAAAAGTGTGAGTTTGACATCTCTTTCCATATAAATGCTTCATATGGTGCCATTTGAATACTAGAATGGAAACTATTTTTGTATTAAAATTACATCAAAGGCTTTTATTAATCCCACATACCTTGGAAGTCAAGAGATTATGACATCATCATGTCTTCTAAAGTTTGAATAGTCCTTTTAGACTGTCTGTCGGTTTGGGGGTGATAAGAAGTACCCATAAGAACCTTAGTATTCAAAGCCTTCAAGTGAATTTTTCAGAATTTTGATGTAAACAGGGGACCTCGATCAGACATAATCGATATAGGTGCACCATGAAGTCCTACAACTTCATTAATATAAATTCTTTACAGACGCTCAAGTGGTAAATCCTCTCTTATAAGAATGAAATTTGCTGATTTGGTGAGATAATCTACAATTACCCATATTGCATCATTCCTTCTAGTTTTCCTTGGTAGTCTAGTGAAAAAATCCATCGTAATTTTATCCCACTTCCACATGGGAATAGGTAGAGGTTGCATCATTATTCTAGGATGTTGTCTCTCTACCTTCACTTATTGAAAAACTAGACACATTGACATGTAGTCACCAATTTCTCACTTCATATTATCCCACCAAAAATATTCCTTCAGATATATATACATATTTTTTATACCTGGGTGTATAGAGAAATTTGAGCTATGGGAATCATCTAATAGTTCCATTTATAGATCTGGTATCGATGGAATGAAAAACTTCTTCACAAACATCAGAATTCCTTCCTTATACTTGAAGTCTTCCAATCTCCCATCTGTAATAGCAATAACTTTCTTGTATAGATTTTCATCATTATAATGAAAGATTTTTATCTGCTCTAGTAAAGATGGTTTATCAATCACTAAAAAGAGGAATGATATTTCCCCTTCCATAACAATTCCCATATCTATCATTAGTAGATCCATGAATATAGGATCTCTTTATATCATCAATTGAGTCAGAAGTCTGTGATCTTTTTTCTTAGTGCATCTTCTACCTTATTTTCATTTCGTGGGTGGTATATTTTCATACCCTTAATTATATGTCTCAAATAACGGTATGTTACTATTCATAAAGGTATGAATAGTAGCATACCCTTACTATTCATTATGGGTAATATGAATAGTAACATGCCCTTATTGAGTTCATGTGCATGTAGTTTTTATTAATTAATGAAGATAAATTTTATTATTTAGGTCAGTAAAACAAATGAAGAACACACTCGAGCATAAGGTAAGGGGTTTCTTATCTCAATTTTTATTATGTGAGATTTCCATTGTTCACCACTTATTTCTTATATATGGAATATGTATACTTCCATATGATATATAATATCATGATTATATTTATATTCATGGTATTATGTGATTTATTTAGTGATTATTGAATTTTGGTCATATGATTCAATTCATTACAATATGGTAGGTGACTTTGTCTGAATTTCCATTGCATTGAGACCTACTTAGTATTGTGCACCTAATATTTCTTATGTGGTGTATCTATTAACCATTTGAGTTCATATTTCATTTGAAATTATAATTCCGGTTAATATCCATTTTCTTATAGCATGGATATTACTATTTCCTTAAATTGTATACCACTTCACATACCGTGTTAATTTGGAAAGTTGTTTTAACTATGGAAATATTGATAAATCTGTATTCTCTAATCTATACTTATATTGAGATGGTATATTAAACATTCAATAAATATATGTATAAAGAATGATTTAGACTTTCAGTAGCGGTTGGGGCCTGCTATATCCCCTTGATTCATCGGTTGGTCTCAAGAGACAAATCAGTTGGCGACAAACCCTTCGAGTATGTTTCCAAAAATCATACGGGTTTCTACCCACAGAACTAAACCATTTTAATGGTATTATGTTATAATGTTCTAGATACATGATGTACAATTAATAATCATTATCTTTATTCATTATCAGTTATTATTATCCATGAGGTTTTCACTATGAAAAAATCTATGGATGCAGTTTCAATCTTAGTTTATTAATGGCATGAGTCTTTCATTTATTCACCATGCCATATTGACTATGGTAGATTATTTAAGATTCAGTACTCTGGAACATATTTGGTACATTAATTATTATATTAGCATGGTTATAAGGAATGAAAATTCAAAATGAACGATCAGTTTAGTAGTCTTGACAAAACTAGATACATAGATCTAACTCAAATTACATTGGAAAAGGTCACAAAATACAATACATAAAAAAAATAAAAATTGTATCCACAAGAACTCAATAAATGATCTCATATTCATCACATGTGGAAGGTAGACAATGAAAGTTATGAGATAAAATTCTCATTAAGGGTTACAAATAGAAGAAGCATGAATCAATAATAACTGAATCATAAACAATTTGACATAGTCAATATGGCACAATGAATAAATGAAAAACTCACGCAATTAATAATATGATATTGAAAATAAATCCATAGATTTTGTCATAGTGAAAACCTTATTGATAGTAATAACTAATAATGAATAAAGATAATGATTATTAATTGGACATCATGTATCTATAACAAGATACCATAATACTATTAAAACGGTTTAGTTCTACGGGTAGAATCCAGTTTGATTTTTGGAAACAAACTCGAAGGGTTTGTCGCCAACTGATTTGTCTCATGAGACTTAAAAATGAATAGAGGGGATATAGAGGGGCCCACCCACCACTAAAATTCTAAAACATTCATTATACCTAGATTTAATACATCTTCAATCTTATTTCTTAGTATCTGTATAGAGTAGAGAATACAGATTCATCAATATTTCCATAGTTAAAACAAATTTCCAAATTAACATCATATGTGAAATGGTATATGACTTAAGGAAATAGTAATATCCATGCTACAAGAAAATGAATATTTACCAGATTTATAATTTCAAATGAAATATGAACTCAAATGGGCATTAGATACACTACATAGGAAATACTAGGTGCACAATACCAAGTAGGTCTCAATGAAATGGAAATTCAGACAATGTCGCCTACCATATTGTAATCAATTGAATCGTATGACCAAATGTCAATAATCACTAAATTAATCACATAATACCAGTAATATAAAGATAATAATGATATTACATATCATATGTATGTACAAATATACCACATACAAGAAATAAGTGGCGGAAAATGAAAATTTCATAGAATTATAAGTGAGATGAGAAACCCCTTATCTTATGCTCGAGGGTGTTCTTTGTTTGTTTTAATGACGTGAATAATAAAATTTAACTTCATTAAGTAATAATTCCAAAATATCCTATAAATTTAATTGATTTAGTTTAACATTATTAGGTTCATTCATGTCCCTTTTTGGGTTTAAGAGGTTCAATTGTATGGTTTAGGAAGCATTTTCTTCCTTGGTTTTCATGATTTGTTTACTAGTATTCCTGAACGGATGTTCATTTGAAATGTGATTAAACAACCATAATTATTAATATATATTATTTTTCACATTAAAGAGATGTAAATGATCTTATAATTATTCTGTGTTATATACTTGAGGATGAATTATTAGTTATAAGTTATTGATAGACGCTTTGATTTAGCTTGGCAGTTTTGTGCACAGTGAACTTGTTTTGTATTATTATTTCTTATTATGACTGTATAGGGATTACTGAAAATTAGTGAGATGAAATAAATATATTCTGATCTGGTTATTCCATAAAATGGTTTTCTGGATATAATTGAATATGGTTAAGAAAATTAAGAAACTGTCGTTCTTGAATGTGATAATTTAACACATCTCGGATGGTGTTTTCATTTTTAGTATAAGAGGAGGGGGAAAGAGAGTTGATGATGAAATATTACATTTGAATAATATAATTATAGATCATTTTAGGTACTGGAATTATCATATCATTTGGATTATGTGAGGTGAGGAAAGTAGACTGAAAGGAACTCTAAATAGAAGAAAAATTGAGAAATCTCTTACGAAAATTCTGCAGCCTAACGACGTCACATTAAATTTAAAAAAAATATGATGAGAGAAAGGGGTTATCTCATCAATATTAAATAATATTGGAATTAAGGGTAATATGGAATGAAATATCCCATCATAATCCAATTTATTGTAAAAGATAAAACATTAAATGAAAGCTTTAAGAAAAGAGAAGGGCGGTTGATTCTCTTACCTTGTAAAGTAACTCCCTAAACAAGAAGGTTGGGACCTTAAGGGTTTAAGGACACCTTGGGAGGACTCCTGGGGAGGTAATACTACCAGAACATCGAGTATAAAGAGTTTTGAATTAATGAAAACAAAGGGGGTGAGTGGGTATTTATAGTAATTAATAGGGAGTTTTTTATTAATTAAAAGGGACACCTCATTAGTGGTTTTTGAAAAACCATGGGCTTGACCATAGTATTTGCCCATGGTTTTATCCACTTGGGTCACCTCATCTCATACGTTACTGTACACATGTCGACCAGCCTTTTATATTTAATTATTTCATCCTTATGATGTCGTTAAGCTACCGAAAACTCAAAATTGTTATTTACTATTCATGAAAAATTCATGCATTTTAGAAAAATCCTAAAAATTGACCCTAACCATTTTTTGATGTGTAGAATTCAAAAATGAACTCCATTTTTTAAAATAATTTTCTATGTATTTTGATTTTAATTTTTTAATAAAATCATAGTTAATTCAAAAAATAAAAATTTTAAAGGTATAATTAGTTCTATATCACATTGAAAATTTATTTAAGATCTCATTATCTTATTAAATTAAAAATATAAAATATTATCATTATTTACTATTTATAAGGGTCATATTACTATTCATAAGGGTAAGTTACTATTAATCAAAAATTCAAGTTGGTTCTATCAGACTACAAATGACTTACTCGTAATAACTCCAGATAACAGTTTTTCGAAATTCAAAACAGAGAATTGGAAAATTTTTGTTTAATGGATAGCTTAAAAATTTCTCCTATAATTTTTTCTTTCAAAAAAGACTTAATTATTCATGAAATATAGGCTAGCTAATGAATAGAAATTATTTAAGTGGAACATGATATAAAATGTTTGGGGTATTATATTATTACTTCCTTCAAAAATTTCATCCTTCAAATTTTATGTATAAATACCACCAAAATGATGTGGGTGGTTCTTATTCCTAACATCCTCAGGTTCCCATATTTCTTCCTCCATATTCTCGTTTTTTCAAAGAACCTTTACTAGATCAGTTTTCTTGTTTCTCAATACGTTTTCCCTTGTGTCAAGGATCCCGATAGGCTCTTCACAGAATGAAAAATCATGTTCCAATTCTATTTCTTCATAGGTGAGTACATGCATTGGGTCTGGCATGTATTTCATCAAAAATGACACATGAAATACATCATTTACTTTGGAGAGACTTGGCATAATTGCTAAACAGAAAGATATATCTCTGATTCCATATATAATTTCAAATGGTCTGATGTACCAGGGGCTTAGTTTCCCGTTCTTACCAAACCTTAAGACACCATTCCAGGGAGATACTTTCATAAAGACATGATCTCACACTTGGTATTCCACATCCTTTCTCCAGTGGTCAGCATAACTCTTCGTCCTACTATGGTCTAATTTACTATGGGCTTGGATTGTCTTCACATTTTCCATGGTCTCTTCAATTTGTCTTGGGCCTATAAGTTTCCTCTCACCAAATTCATCCTAAAAAGTTGGAGTTTTACATATCATTCCATATAATGTTTCATATGTATCCATTTGAATACTAGAATAGAAACTATTGTTATAGGAAAATTCCACCAAAAGAAATTATTGATCTCACATACCTTGGAAGTCAAGAGATCATGACATCATCATGTCTTATAGAGTTTTAATAGTCATTTTAGACTGACTGTCTATTTGGGGGTGATAATCAATACTCTTTCTAAGGTCAGTATTCAAAGCCTTCTGGAGAATTTTCCAGAATATTTATGTAAACTTTGGATCTCGATCAGACACAATCGATAGAGATGCACCATTATGTCTTACATCTTCATTAATTTAATGTCTTTCCAGGCCCTCAAGTGGTAAATCCTCTCTTACAAGAAGGAAATGTGTTGATTTTGTGAGATGATCAACAATTACACATATTTTATCATTATTTCTAGGTGTCGTCGGTTGTCCGGTGACAAAATACATTATATTGTTATCCTACTTCTACATAGTAATAGGTAGAGGTTGCATCATTACTATAGGATGTTGTCTCTCTGCCTTCACTTGTTGAAAAACTAGACACCTGGACATGTAGTCAGTAATTTCCCGCTTGATATTATCCCAAGAAAAATATTCCTTCAGATCTCTATACATCTTTGTGCTACTAGGGTTTATAGAGAAATTTGAGCTATGAGAATCATCTAATAGTTCCCTTTTTAGCCCAGTTACTGATAGAACACATAACCTCTTCCCAAAAATCTGAACACCTTCCTCATACAAAAATTCTTCCAATCTCCCATACTTAACTACAATAATTTTATTGTGTAGATTTTCATCATCAGATTGAGATATTATTTATCTTCTCTAGTAAAAATGGTTTGGAAATCATTTGAAAGTGGAAAGATGTTTCCCCTTCCTTAACAATTTTTGTATCCATCTTTAGTATATCTATTAATATAGGATCTCTCTCAATCCACATTTTAGTAAGAAGTGCATGATATTTCATGTTTAATGTATCTGCCACCTTATTTTCCTTTCCTAGGTGGTAGTGTATAGAACAATGGTAATCTTTGAGTAACTCGAGCCATCTCCATTGCCACATGTTTAGTTATTTTTGTATGAAAATTTATTCCAAACTCTTGTTATCTATTTATATCTCACATTTTTCACTATAAATATAATTTCTCCAAATTTTTAGAGAAAATATTACTACTACTAACTCATGATCATGTGTTGGATAATTTTTCTCATGAGTCTTCAACAACCTTGATGCATAAGCAATAACTTTACCATTTTGCATAAAGGCGCAACCCAACCCATTATTTGATAAATCACTATATATTGAAAATCCATCACTTTTAGATGGAATTCTAAAGCATTATTTATATAAATATTTAATAAAAGTTAAATCTACATTCTTAATATCCGTATAGATTATAGAATAGAGACTCATGAATATTTCCATAGTTAAAACAACTTTCCAAATTAACACCGTATGTGAAATGGTATATGGCTTAAGGAAATAGTAATATCCATTATACAATAAAATGTATATTTATCAGAATTACAAATTCAAATGAAATATGAACTCAAATGGGTAGTATATACCCCACATAAGAAATATTATGTGCACAATACCATGTAGGTCTCAATGAAATGGAAATTCAAACACATTCACCTACCGTATTGTAATCAATTGAATCGTATGACCAATTGTAAATAATCACTAAATGAATCACATAATACCATGAAGATTAATAGAATCATATATTATATATCATACGGTAGTACACATATACCACATACAAGAAATAAGTGGCGAACATTGGAAATCTCACAGAATTAAAAGTGAGATAAGAAACCCCTTACCCTATGCTCGAGTGTGTTCTTCCCTTGTTTTAATGACCTGAATAATTAAATATATCTTCATTAATTAATAATTATATAACCTATTATATATGTAATTGATTTATTATAACCTTATTAGGTTTATTCATGGCCCTTTTGTGGGTTTAATAGGTTCAATTTTCTTGTTTGGGAAGCATTTTCTTCATTAGTTTTCATGATTTGTTTAATTGTATTCATGAATGGAAGTTTGTTTGAAATGTGGTTAAACATACAGATTTGTTAATATATATTATTAGTGAAATTAAATATATATGAATTATTTTATAATGATTCTTCTTTACATACTTGAGGATGAATCATTAGTTTAAAGTTATTGATAAATGCTTGAATTTAACATGGCGGTTTTGTGCACAATGAACGAGATTTGAATTATTATTCCATATTATGAGTGTGTAGGGATTCCAGAACATTAATGATATTAAATACATATATTCTGATCTGGTAAAACAATAAAAATAGTTTCATGACTCGAATTGAATATGGTAATGAAAATTAAGTACCTGTCATCCTTGAATGTGATAATTAACACATATCAGATGGTGTTTTCATTTTTAGCATAAGATAAGGGGTAAAGAGAACTGATGCTGAAATATTCCATTAGCATAATATAATTTTAATTCCTATAATTTAATGAATTTATCATAGCATTTGGATGAATTGAGTTGAGAAAATAAGTAGAAATAAAGGAACTTAAAATAGAAGAAAAATTGAGAAATTTCTTGCGAAAATCCGATAGCCTAACGACGTCACTTAAAATGAATCAAAATAGTATGAGGATAAAAAGGGGGTATCTCATAACTAATACATAATATGGGTAGTAAGGGGAATATGTAATGAAATATCCCAACATAAACCGATTGAAAATAATAGATAAAACATAAAATGAACGCTTTAAGAAAAGAGAAGGGTGGTTGATTCTCTTACCTTGTAGAGTAACACCCAAAACATGAAGGTTGGGACTTTAGGGGTTTGAGGACACATTTAGAGGACTCCTAGGGAGGTAATAATATGAGAGAATATAGGATAAAGGGTTTTTAATGAATGAAAACGATGGGGTGGGTGGGTATTTATATTAATTAAGAGGGAGTTTTTTATTAATTAAAAGGGTCACTTCATTAGTGGTTTTTGAAATACCATGGGCTTTCCCATGATATTTTCCCATGATTTTATCCACTTGGTAAACCCCATGTCATAATTTATTGTAAAAAAGTATACCAATTTTTTATATTTAATTATTACATCATTATTATTTCATTAAGCCACCAAAAACACAAAACTGTATTTTTACTATTCAAAAAAATCATGTATTTTAGAAAAATCACAAAAATATACCAACGTTGACAACCCGACTGCAGAATACCTAAATCCAATGCCTTATAAAATGATGTTTAATTTATACAAAAATAATGAATTCGTATATTACACATCATGTCTCGTACAATGGATTGATTTTCTTGAGGTTCTGGGAAACCAGCCTCTTCTGACATGCGTTTTCTGCTAAAACTGACACTTGGAATAACATTATTTCAAAAACATTGGCTGAGAATATAAATTATTATTAAGGGGTTTTAAAATAAAATAATATACCAATATAACATTTGAAAATACTCTTTTAAAATTTCCTATAAAAATATTTCTTAAGGAATACAGAAACATGAACATCACAACATAGAATTTAGTCTATGAATCATAAGGGAACATATCATGGTATTTTGATAGAGTTATAAAGAATCATGATTCAATTTTATGCATGTTCATTCAGAATAATAATTAAAGAAATTATAAACATTCCTTACATAAGACTATGCAAGTAAAAATTTAATAACTAAGACTAATACATATTCAGAGTTGTGTATAAAGGTAAAAACATCAATTTTATCCTTTAATACTGTGAAACATACGCTGGCTAATGAATCACTAAGTGCTAAATAAATTTCATGCCATTAGCATTTAGTTCTTCTGATACTCATAGGAAATGGCTCTTAACCATTGATATTCTACTAGTTGAATATCTACTTTGTTAATTAATTATCATAGACATAATGAGGGAACGAATAATATCAGACCTTGTCAAGACCTCGTGTCAAGACCTAAAATGTCAATGGCCTCATGCCATGACCTGATTGTCTCATGAGAACAATCTATACATCGATGGGATTTCATTAACTTTTCCCCAACCTATTATACCAAGTCTATTACATTTCTCATATTCCAAATAGGTTCTTATATTCAAAATGTCCAATACCACTTTGAATATTTTATTTCTCATTTCATATTATTCAAAATGTTAATAATGTTATCAAACATTAATACAATTTATAATCTAATAGTTTTCATATTCTCAAATACATATAAAACCCATATAATTATTCATATAATAGTTTAAATATCTATCCACATAGTTAAAATAGCACAAAAATAACATCATTAAATTTTTTTAAAATAACAATTTTCAATGTTATGTATAACCACAATATAAAATTATTATTTTACAATAGTATTTTCATATAATTGAAATCCAATATCCACATATTTATCTATTTTGCATTTTTAGAGAAAAAAAATTAGTAGAATTATTATTTAAGATATTTTATTAAATAATAATTTGATAATAAATAACTCTGTTTAATAAAAATAGTTATTTTAAACTGTACTTCTAATATAAACAATAAAAATTGTCAATTGTTACACTATAGGAAACTATCCTTATATAATATTAAATTATAAATATATCTGTTTGATAAAATGCTAATGGTAACTGGATTTTAAACTCCCACAGTCTTAAAAAATGCAACGGTCACCTTAGGGGCAATGATCGAATTGAGACCTTATATAAATGTGTAAAGGGTGCTGCATATTTTGGAGTCTCATAGAACCAAATTGATTTTTTTGATGAATAGTAACATACTCTTATGAATATTAATATGAATAGTAATTTTACTTTTATAAAAAGTAAATAATGATAATGTTTTATTTTTTTAAGGTAAAAAGTCAATGATATCTTTATCAATTTTTCAATGTGATATAGAACTAACTATACCTTAAAAATTGTTATTTTTTTAATTAACTATGATTTTATGTAAATATTAAATTAAAAATACATAAAAAATTATTTTCAAAAAATGGTGTTCATTTTTGAATTCAACACAACGAAAAATGGTTTGGGTGAATTTTTTGGGTTTTTAAAAATACTTGATTTTTTCATGAATAGTAAAAATACATTTTTGAGTTTTTGGTAGCTTAATGACATCATAATGATGTAATAGTTAACTATAAAAGTCTATTTTAATTGGGTACAATATATTATGACATGAGTTTTCCCAAGTGTCTAAAACCATGGGCCAATACCTTGGGCAAGCCCATGGTTTTTTAAAAACCACTAATGAGGTGACCCTTTTAATTAATAAAAAACTCCATCTTAATTACTATAAATGCCCACACATCCCCTACGATTTCTTTCATTCCAAAATCATTTTCCTTGGTGATCTAGTAGTATTACCTCCCTAGGAGTACTATCAAGGTGTCCTCAAACCCATAAGGTCCGAACCTTCATGTTTTGGGAGTTACTCTACAGGGTAAGAGAATTAACCACCCTTCTCTTTTCTTAACGTGTTCATTTTATGTTTTATCTTTTATTTTCATTTGAATTTTGTTTAGATATTTAATTCCATATTCCCCGTACATCCCACATTTTTTAATATATATTAGATACCCCCTTTATATCTTAAAAATATTTTATTTAATTTAATGTGACGTTGTTAAGCTGGCGAATTTTCGTAAGAGATTTCTCAATTTTTTTCTTGTATTTTGAGGTCCTTTATTTCTACTTCTTTCCTCACCTCACTTCATCTAAATGCTATGATAATTCAAATACCTTACATTAAATGGAATTATCTTATTCTAATGGAATATTTCATCATCATCTCTCTTTCCTCCTCCTCTTATACTAAAAATGAAAACACCATCCGAGATGTGTTAATTTATCACATTCAAGGACGACATGTTCTTAATTTTCATTACCATCTTCAATTCTAGTCATGAAATAATTTTTATGGTTTAAAGATATAAAAATATATTTATTTCATCTCATTAATGTTCGAGAACCCTACAAACTCATAATATGGAATAATAATACAAAACACGTTCATTGTGCACCAAACCGCCAAGCTAAATCAAAGCGTTTATCAATAACTTTTAACTACTGATTCATCCTCAAGTATATAACCCAGAATCATTATAAAATCATTTATATATCATTATTGTCACTAATAATATATATTTACAATTATTTATGTTTAACCACATTTTAAATGAACTTATTATTCGTGAATACAAGTAAACAAATCATGAATACCAAGGAAAAAATGCATCCAAAACAATAAAATTGAACATCTTAAACCCATAAAAAGGGCCATGAATGAACCTAATAAATCCTTAATAAATCTATTACATATATAAGAGGTTTTTTAATTATTAATTAATGAAGATAAATTTTATTATTTAGGTCATTAAAACAAATGAAGAACGCACTCGAGCATAAGGTTAGGGGTTTATTATCTCACTTATAATTCTATGAGATTTCCATTGTTTGCCACTTATTTCTTATATGGGGTATATGTGTACTTACATATGATATATAATATCTTCATTCTCTTTATATTAATGGTATTATGTGATTCATTTAGTGATTATTGACTTTTGGTCATACGATTGAATTCTATTAAAATAACAACAAAAAAAAAGAAAATGCTTATTAATTGGACATCAGGTATCTGGAACATGATAACATAATGTCATTAAAACAGTTTAGTTTACTGGGTAGAAACCCACATTATATTTGGAAACAAACTCGAAGAGATTGTTCCCAAATAATTTGTCTAATGAGACCTACTGATGCATTGAAGGGCTATAGTGGGCCCCGACCACAACTGAAACTCCAAAGAATTATTTATACATAGATTTAATACAAGTTCAATCTACCTTATCAATATCTGTATAGAGTATAGAATACAGATTCATCAATATTTCCATAGTTAAAACAACGTTCCAAATTAACACCGTATGTGAAATGGTATATGGGTTAAGGAAATAGTAATATCCATGATATATGAAAATGGATATTTATGCTAATTATAATATCAAATGAAAGATAAACCCAAATGGGCAGTATACAAATCACTTAAGAAATATTAGGTGCACAATACCAAGTAGGTCTCAATGAAATGGAAATTCATACAAAGTAACCTACCATATTGTAATCAATTAAATCGTATGACCAAAAGTAAATAATAATTAAATTAATCACATTATACCATTAATATAAAGAGAATCATGATACTATATTTCAAGTGGCAGTACACATATACCACATACAAGAAATAAGTGGTGGATAATCGAAATCTCATAGAATTAAAAGTGAGATAAGAACCCCCATACCTTATGCTCGAGTGTGTTCTTCATTTGTTTAAATGACCTGAATAATAAAATTTAGCATCATTGATTAATAATTCCAGAACCTCATATACATGTAATTGATTTAGTATAACCATATTAGGTTAATTCATGGCCCTTTTTATGGGTATAATTGGTTCAATTTTATTGTTTTGGAAGCATTTTCTTCCTTGGTTTTCTTGATTTGTTTACTTGTAATGAAGAATGGAAGTTTGTTTCAAATGTGGATAAACATCCAGAATTGTTAATATATATTTTTAGTGATAGTAAGTAAATATATGTGACCTTATAATTATTCTGGGTTATATACTAGAGGATGGATCATTAGTTAATAGTTATTGATAAACGCTTGGATTTAGCTTGGAGGTTTGTGAACAATGAACTTCTTTTGTTTTATTATTACATATTATGAGTGTGAAAGAATTCCAGAAAATTAATGGCAAGAAATACCTATATTCTGATCTGTTTCAACTATAAAAATGGTTTCATTACCATAATTGACTATGATAGTGAAAATTAAGAACCTATCGTCCTTGAATGTCATAAATTAACACATCTTGTATAGTGTTTTCATTTTTAGTATAAGAGGAGGGGGAAAGAGGGATGATGATGAAATATTCCACTATCATAATATAATTTTAGTTCATTTAAGTTAATGTAATTATCAAAGTATTTGGATAATGTGAGGGTAAGAAAGAAGTATAAAGAAAGTAACTCAAAATAGAGGAAAATTTGAGAAATCTTTTATAAAAATTCGGCATCCTAACCGCATCAATTAAAATTTAATAAAATAATTTTATGCGAGAAAAGGTGTATCTAATCACTATTAAATAATATGGTCATTGATTGGAATATGTAATGAAATATACCAAAATAATTCAAATGAAAATAAAAGATAAAACATAAAATGACAGCTTTATGAAAAGAGAAGGGTGGTTGATTCTCTTACGTTGTAGAGTAACTCCCAAATCATGAAGGTTGAGACCTTAGGGGTTTGAGGACACCTTGTTAGGACTCTTAGGGAGGCAACAATTTCCTATATTCAAGTAAAATGAGTTTTAATTAAATATATCGAAGTGGGAGAGTGGGTATTTATAGTAATTAAGGGGGAGTTTTTTTAATTAAAAGGGACACCTCATTAGTGGTTTTTTCCAATCTAGGGGATTTCCCATGGTATTTACCCATTGTTTTATCCACTTGGGACCCATCATGTCATAATATATTGCAAACAAGTCTACCATCCTTTTATATTTAATTATTACATCATTATGATGTCATTAAGCTACCAAAAACTCAAAACTGTATTTTTACTATTCATGAAAAATTAAGTATTTTAGAAAACTACCTAAAATTTACCCTAACCATTTTTCGATGTGTAAAATTCGAAAATTAACTCCATTTTTTAAAAATAATTTTATATCAATTTTTAGATTAATGTTTAAATAAAATCATAGTTAACTCAAAAAATAACAATTTTAAAGGTATAATTAGTTCTATATCACATTGGAAAATTAATTAAGATCTAATTGTATTATTACCTTAAGAAAATAAAAAATTATCCTTATTTATTATTCATAAAGGTCATATTACTGTTCAAAAGGTTATGTCACTATTCGTCAAAAAATGAAGTTGGTTCTATGAGACTCCAAATGGCTTGCTGGTCACCAACTGTCCCAACCCAATTCTAAAATAACTAGAGATGGTGCCTTAAAACATGATGTGTAATTTATAAAAAAACCATGAATTGATATATTTCACATCATGTCCCAAACAGAGGATCGATTCGGTTCAAGTTTGGGGATACTAGCCTCTTCTGACATGCTTCTTCGGCTAAAACTGACACCTAAATAAAATTATTTCAAAAACATAGGGTGATCATATGGATGCCCAGTAAGGGGTTTTAACTTCTTTCAACAATCAATATATGTATAAATACTGTATATAAAATGAATCTATATTTTTAAATCGAATGTGTTACTGCTCTCTATCTTGATTCTTCACTCTACTAAGGACTGGAACACACAATTGGGGTTCTTGCATACCTAACTTGAGCACCACACCTCCTTCATGGTGAATCCAAGTCTTGGCGCAAGGCAATTATTATATCAAGTAAGGGGTTTTTTATCTCACTTTTAATTTTGTGATATTTCCATTGTTCACCACTTATTTATTGTATGTGGTATATGTGTGATGTGATATGATATATAATATCATTATTCTCTTTATATTCTTGGTATTATTTGATTCATTTAGTGATTATTGACTTTTTGTCATACAGTTCAATTGAATACAATATGGTAGGTGACTTTGTCTGGATTTCCATTTCATTGAGACCTACCTGGTATTGTGCACCTAATATCTCTTATCTAGTGTATCTACTTCCCGTTTGAGTTCATCTTTCATTTGAAATTATAATTCTGGTAAATATCCATTTTCTTGTACCATGGATATTTCTATTTCCTTAAGTTGTAAACCATTTCACATACGGTGTTAATTTGGAAAGTTGTTTTAATTATGGGAATATTGATGAATTTGTATTTTGTACTCTATATGGATATTGAGAAGGAAAAGTGAACTTGTATTAAATCTAGGTATAAAGAATTATTTGGACTTTTAGTGGCGGGTGGGGCCCGCTATAGCCCCTCGATTTATAGATAGTTCCCATGGGATAATCATGTCATAGCACGAGGCCATTAACATTTCAGGTCTTGACACGAGGTCTTGGCAGGGTATGATATTATACGTTCCCTCATTATGACTATGATAATTAATTAACCACTTGGATATTCAACTATTAGAATATCCATGGTTAAGAGCCAGCACCTATGAGTATTAGAAGAGGTAAATTCTAATTGCATGATGTTTATTGAGTACTCAGTGATTTATTAGCCAGTGTATGTTTCACAGTAGTAAAGGATGAAATTGATGTTTTTACCTTTATGCGAAACTCTGATTATGTATTACTCTTAGTTATTAAATTTTTACTTGAATATTCTTATTCCAGGATTATTTATAATGTCTTTAATTATTATTATTAATTAACATTCTTATAATTTAATCATGATTCCATATAACTCTGTCAGAATACCATGAAATTTACCCTTATGATTCCTAGACTAAATGCTATGTTGTAATGTTTATGTTTCTGTATTCCTTAAGAATATGATTTATAGGAAAATTTAAAAGAATATTTTCAAATGTTATATTGGTATATTATGTTAATTTAAAACCCCTTAGAGGGCATTCATATGCTCACCCTACGTTTTTGAAATGATTTTTTTCAGGTGTCAAGTTTAGCAGAAGAAGCATGTCAGAAGTGGCTGGATTCCCAGAACCTGAACCAAATCGATCCTCTATATGGAACATGATGTGTAATATATCAATAAATTCTTTTTGTATAAATTACACATCATGTTTTGAGGCACCAACTTCGAGTATTGTGGATTTGGGTTGTCATAGTTGGTACCAACTATAACACACCGACCCTCTAGAAATTTTTCAGTGCGTTACTTGTTATATTGTCTTGGTAATAAGGAATTAAAATCCTGAAGGAATTATTAGTTTATTAGTCTTGGAGAAGCTAGATATATAGATGTAACTCAAATTACATTAGAAAAGGTTACAAAATACAATACATAGAAAAAACTCAAAACTGCATCCATATGAACTCAATAAATGATATCCTCTTCATTACCTGTTGATGGAAAAAAATGAAAAGGGTGAGATCAAATGCTCAGTAAGGGTTAAAAATAGTGTGTTAATGAATCAATAATAACTGAATCATAAAAATTCTTGCATAGTCCATTTGGAATGGTGAATAAATGAAATACTCAATCCATTAATAAACTGAGATTGAAACTGCCACCATAGATTTTTTAATAGTGAAAAAATGATGGATAGTAACAACTGATAATAAATAAAGAGAATGATTATTAATTGAAAATAATGTATTTGGAACACTATACCATAATACTATTAAAATAGTTTAGTTCTGTGGGTAGAATCCCGTCTGATTTTTAGAACCAAACACGAAGGGGTTGTTGCCAACTGATTTGTCTCATGAGACCTAATGATGTACCGAGGGGATATAGTGGGCCCCACCCACCACTCCAAGTCCAAATAATTCTTTTTAAGTATCTTTAATATAATTGAAAACTTCCATCTCAATATCCGTATAGTGTAGAGAATACAGATTTTCAATATTTCCATAATTAAAACAACTTTCCAAATTAACACTGTATGTGAAATGGTATACTTCTTAAAGAAATAGTAATATCCTTGCTACAAGAAAAAGTATATTTACCAGAAATATAATTTTAAATGAAATATGAATGAAAATGGGTAGTAGATACACCACATAAGATATATTAGGTGCACAATACCAAGTAATCTCAATGAAATGGAAATTCAAACAAAGTCACTGACCATATTGTAATCAATTGAATTGTATGACCAAAAGTAAATAATCACTAAAATAATCACATAATACCATAAATATAAAGATAATAGTGATATTATATATGTAATATGGTAGCACACATATACCACATACAAGAAATTAGTGGTGAATAATGGAAATCTCACAGAATTAAAAGTGAGATAAGAAACCTTATACCTTATGCTCAAGTGCGTTCTTAGTTTGTTTTAATGACCTGAATAATAAAATTTATCTTAATTAATTAATAATTGTAGAACCTTTTATACATGTAATTTATTTATTATAACCTTATTAGGTTCATTCAGTTCCCTTTTTATGGGTTGAAGATGTTAAATTTTATTATTTTGGAAGCATTTTCTTCCTTGGTTTTCATGATTTTTTTACTCGTATTCATGAACAAAATTTGTTTGAAATGTGGTTAAACATACAAAATTATTAATATTTATTATTATTGAAATTAAATATATATAAATGATCTTATAATGATTTTGGGTTATATACTTGAGGATGAATCATTAGTTAAAAGTTATTGATAAACGCTTGGATTTAACTTGGTGGTTTTGTGCACAATAAACATGTTTTGTTTTATTATTCCATATTATGAGTGTGTAGGGATTCCAAAAAATTATTGAGAAAAAATAAAAATATTATGATATGGTTCAAGCATAAAAATAGTTTCCTGACCAGAATTGAAGATGGTAATGAAAATTAAGAACATGTCGTCCTTTAATGTGATAAATTAAAAAATCCCAGACGGTGTTTTCATTTTTAGTATAAGAGGAGTGGGAAAGAGGGATGATGATGAAATATAAAATTAGCATAATATAATTCCATTTCATGAAAGGTATTAGAATTATCATATAATTTTGATTAAGTGAGGTGAGTAAAGAAGTTGAAGTAAAGGAACTCAAAATAGAAGAAAAATTGGGAAATCTCTTACGAAAATTCGGCAGCATAACAGCATCACATAAAATTTAATAAAATAGTTTGATGAGAGAAAGGGGGTATCTCATAAATATTTCAAAATTTGGTCATTAAGGGGAATATGGAATGAAATATCCTAACATAATCCAATTGAAAATAAAATATAAACATAAAATGAAAGCTTTATGAAAAGAGAAGGGTGGTTGATTCTTTTACCATGTATAGTAACCCCCAAAACATGATTGTTGGGACTTTTGGGTTTGAGGAGATCGTGGTATGACTCCAAGGGAGGTAATACTACGAGATATTTGAGAATAATGAGTATGGAATGAAATAAAACGAATGGGTGAGTGGGTATTCATAGTAATTGAGAGGGAGTTTTTTATTAATTAAAAGGGACACCTCATTAGTGGTTTTGAATAAACCATGGGATTTCCCATGGTATTTTCCCATGGTTTTAGCCACTTAGGACACCTCATTTCATATGTTACTATAAACAATTCTACCATCCATTTATATTTAATTATTAAATCATTATGATGTCATTAAGCTACCGAAAACTCAAAATTGTATTTTAGCTATTCACGAAATAATTCAAGTATTTTAGAAAAATCCTAAAACTTTACCCAATCCATTTTTTGATGTGTAGAATTAAAAAATGAAATCAAATTATTGAAAATTATTGTATACTTATTTTTAATTTAATTTTTTTAAAAAATCAAAGTTAATTAAAAAAAATAACAATTTTAAAGGTATAATTAGTTCTATATCACATTGAAAAATTATTTAGGATCTCATTATCTTATAAACTTAAGAAAATAAAATATTTTCATTATTTAATATTTATATGGATCATAATACTATTTATATTTCTATTCATAAGGGTCAGTTACTATTCATAAAAAATCAAGTTGTTTCTATCAACCTCCAAATGACATACTGGTTACTACTCTAGATAACTGTTTTTCGAAATTCAAAACATATAAGTGATAAATTAATGATTAATGGATAGATTATAACTTTCTAATATAATATTTTTCTTTAAAAAAGACTTAGTTCTTCATGAAATATAGGCTATCTGATGAATAGAATGTATTTAAAATGAACATACCATAAAATAGTTGTGACTTGTAAGTCATTCGGAGTCTGATAGAACCAACATTATTTTTTGATGAATAGTATCATACCCTTATAAATAGTAATATGAATTGTAATAAGACCTATATAAATGGTAAACAATTATAATATTTTATATTCTTAAGGTAATAATATAATGATATCTTAATTAATTTTTCAATGTGATATAAAACTAATTATACCTTTAAAATTGTTATTATTTGAATTAACTATGATTTTATTTAAAAAATAAATTAAAAATTCATAGAATTTTCTTTTCAAAAAATGGAGTTCATTTATAAAATATACATTTTGAAAAATGGTTAGGGTGAATTTTTGGGATTTTTATAAAATACATGAAGTTTTTTGTGAATAGTAAAAATACAGTTTTGAGTTTTTGGTAGCTTAATGACATTATAATGATGTAATAATTAAATATAAATGGTTGGTAGACTTTTTTAAAGTATCTTATGACATGAGTTGTCCCAAGAGGTAAAAATTATGGGAAAATACCATGTGCAAGCCCATGGTTTTTCAAAAACCATTAATGAGGTGTCCATTTTAATTATTAAAAAACTCCCTCTTAATTAATATAAACACCCACTCACCCCCATTTTTTTCATTAATTCAAAACTATTTATCCTCTAAGATACAATATTATTACATCCCTAGGAGTCCTACCAAGGGGTCATCACCACCTAAGGTCACACCCTTCATGTTTTAGGAGTTACTCTACAAGGTAAGAGAATCAACCACCCTTCTCTTTTCATAAAGCATTCATTTTATGTTTTATATTTTATTTTAAACTGGATTATGTTGGGATATTTAAATCCATATTCCCCTTACTGCCCATATTTTGTAACAGTTATGAGATACCCTGATTCTCTTATGAAACTATTTTATTAAATTTTAAGTGATGTCATTAGTCTACCGAATTTTCGTAAGAGATTTATCCATTTTTCATTTATTTTGAGTTCCTTTCTTTCTAATTCTGTTCTCATATCACTTAATCTTAATACTATGATAACTAAATTACCTTAAATTAATTGGAATTATATTATTCTAATGTAATATTTCATCATCGTCTCTATTTCCCCCTCCTCTTATACTAAAAATGAAAACATCGTCCAAGATGTGTTAATTTATCACATTCAAGGACGACAGTTGCCTAATTTTCATTACAATCTCCAATTTTGGTCTTGAAACCATTTTTATGGTTGAACCAGATCTGAATATATGTATTTCATCACATTAATTTTCTATAATCCCTACACACTCATAATATGGAATAATAATACAAAACAAGTTTAATGTGCACAAAACCGCCAAGCTAAATCCAATCGTTTATCAATAACTTTTAACTAATGATTCATCCTCATGTATATAACCCAGAATAATTATAAGATCATTTATATGTATTTAATTCCACTAATAATCTATGATAAAAATTCTGGATGTTTAACCACATTTCAAACAAAATTCTATTCATGAATACAACTAAACAAATCATGAGAACCATGAAAGAAAATGCTTCCAAAACAATAAAATTGAACCTCTTAAACCCATAAAAAGGGCCATGAATGAACCTAATAAAGTTATAATAAATCAATAACATGTATATAATGATATTGAATTATTAATTAATGAAGCTTAATTTTATTATTCAGGTCATTTATACAAATGAATAACACACTTGAGGATAAGGTAAGGGGTTTCTTATCTCACTTTTAATTCTATGAGACTTCCATTGTTTGCCACCAATTTCTTGTATGTGGTATATGTATTCTGCCATATGATATGTAATATACGATTATATTTATCTTCATGGTATTATGTGATTCATTTAGTGATTATTTACTTTTATTCATATTATTTAATTGATTACAACATGGTAGGTGACTTTGTTTGAATTTCCATTTCATTTAGACCTACATGGTATTGTGCACCTAATATTTCTTATGTGGTGTATCTACTTCCCATTTGAGTTCATATTTCATTTGAAATTATAATTATGATAAATATACATTTTATTGTATAATGGATATTATTATTCCTTTAAGTTGTATACCATTTCACATACGGTTTTAATTTGGAAAGTTGTTTTAACTATAGAAATATTGATGAATCAGTATTATCTACTCTATAAGGATATTGAGAAGGTAAATTGAACATTTATTAAATATATGTATAAATAATTATTTGGAATTCCAGTGGTGTTTGGGGCCTGTTATAGCCTTGAGATGCATCAGTAGGTCTCATGAGCCAAATCAATTGGAGAAAACCCTTCGAGTTTGTTTCAAAAATCAGACAGGTTTCTACCCACAAAACTAATCTTTTTTAACAATATTATGGTATCATGTGCCAGATACATAACATCCAATTTATAATCATTCTGTTTATTCATTATCATTTACTACTATCCAAGAGGTTTTCCCTATGACAAAATCATTGGTTGCAGTTTCAATCTCAATTTATTAATGGCATGAGTCTTTCTTTTATTCACTATTCCTTATTAACTATATCAAATTGTTTATGATTTAGTTATTATTTATTCATGATTTTTCTATTTGTAACCCTTAATGTGCATTTGAGATCATACCTTTCATTGTATACCTTCAACAAGTGATGAATATGAGATCATTTATTGAGTTACTGTGGATGCAGTTTTTAGTTTTTGTTATGTAACGTATTTTGTAACCTTTTCCAATGTAATTTGAGTTACATTTTTGTATCTAGTTTCTTCATGAAAACTAAATGGATTGTTCCTTCAGGATTTTCATTCATTCTAAACATGCCAATATAACAATTAATGCACCTAATTTGGTCTAGAGGGGTCAGGGTGTTACAGTTGGTATTAGAGGAAGTTTAGTAGAAAACATGGAAACTATAATAGCAGCTGTATAATAGGGGAAAAATCCCTAGGGTAGTATTTGAGGATAAAAATATAAGAAAATCCTGTTATTTTGGTAATTTATTTATTGTGTGAATCCTTCTACCAAATACATCCCTATTAAGATATGAGCAGGTAGAGGTGGCTCTGACATAGATGTACCTAGAAGTGAAATCTTCGACAATGAGTTTTAGGCTTGAGCTGGGGTATCTTGGTACACAACAATGGGCCTTGTTACACTCTTGGTTATGCAAATATTAGGGGATATTCTTTGGATAATTCATATTTTCATTACAAGCCATTATAAATGTTTGAAATTTAAATTACTACTTAATGAAACCATTTTTATGATTATGGGATTAGTCATGTGTATGATATCAATTTATTCTAATTATTTTTTTATGTTAAGATTATAAATTATGTTTCATACCCTAATCTAGTGTGTTCCCTTATTTTGAAATTGTGTCTAATTATTGAAGGGAAATCAATACTCGTGGGCAATATAGGGATCTCCCCACTGATCATTTCTACACAGTAAATGTTAAAGTAGATCAGATCATGACCATATTCGGACAACATACTCAGGTTGTAACAAATAACCATTCCACACCCATGTTGGATCATTTAATGTGGAAGAAGCCCTCGTCTTCCAGTGGGACTACTAATAAAGTGGTTACTGAGCGATGGATCAAGTCCCTTGAAAATATATTCATAGAATTAAGATTCAATGAAAATGAAATGGTAGTACTGGCAGTATATTTTATCAAGGGTAATGCTGATCAATGGTGGTCCTTGATTCAGAATACCACAGAAGAAGACGAAATAGAAGATATGAAATGGAGGACTTTTAAGGAAATTTTCTTCAAAAAATATTTCCCTTGTGAGGAAAGAACTAAAATGAAGAGGAAATTCCTTGCCTTAAGGAAAATGGAAGAAGACAGTGTTGTAGAGTATGAGGCTACCTTTACAAGGCTAGCCAGGTATGCCATAGATTACTTATGTTACTCGGCAGACAAGATAGATAATTTATTTAAAGGTATTATGCCAATTCTTGAAAGGGAACTGGCTTCTCAAAAAATTTCATCATATGATGAAGTTGTATCATGTCCCATGAAAATAGATAAGGAATCTACTAGATGCGATGATTTATTGCAATAAAAAAGAAGTTACAATTTTTGAAAATGGTTTATAATCTCTTATCTTTAGAGCAGACACCTCTCCATCTGATTCTTATTTAGACCCACCCCCAATATCTCTAATGAATGCAATTCTTGGAGAGGAAGATAACCCAAAATATATGGTTGAGGAAATAAATATTCAAATTGAATAAGTTCATATAGTGCAAGAATACATTGATGTATTTCTATAGGATTTTCCCAGACATCCTCCAGAGTGGGAAATTGAGTTTTCCATTGACTTAATTCCGGGTGCAGGACCTATATCAAATCCCCCCTATAGAATGGCCAATGTATATTTAGTGGATCTAAAAAAACAAATAGAGGAGTTGAATGAAAAAAATATTTAATTGACCTAGTGTTTCTTCACGGGGAGCCCTATTCTTGTTTGTAAAGAAGAAAGATGGACCCATGAGGTTGTGCATTGATTATAGGGAAATCAATGCAATTAAAATAATGAATAAGTATAATCTAACTTGGATTGATGATTTATTTGATCAACATCATGGATATCAATACATTTTGATGATTGACTATAAATCCAGATGTCATCAGCTGCGTGTGAGGGGGGAAGATATTACTAAGACAACATTTCGAACCAGGTATGGGCATTATGAGTTTACATAGATACCTTTTGGACTAAATAATTCACCATTTGTTTTCGTGGATTTAATGAATAGAGTTTTCTAGGAATATCTTGATAACTTTGTTGTGGTATTCATCGATGATATCCTAGTATACTCAAAAAGATATGAAGACCCTGAGGATCACTTGTGGATTATTCTGAAAATTATTTGAAGAAATGAATTATATGGTAATATTAGAAAGTGTGAATTCTGGCTTCAATTAGGTTCTTTTATAGGCCATATTGTCTAAATGGATGAGATCCTAGTTGATCCTGCAAATATAATGGCAATCCATGATTGGACAACGCTAAAAAACATAACTAAGGTACAGGGTTTTAATGGCTTAGAAGGTTACTATCGGCATTTCGTTCAGAATTTTTCCTGACTGGCTAACCCGCTAACCAAGATCACATGTAAAGGAGTTATGTTTGTGTGAAAACAAAGTACAGATTGCTTCGAAGAATTGAAAATAGGATTGGTCAATGCTTCAATTTTGACTCTTCCATCTAGGAGTGAAGGATTTGTAATATACAGTGACGCATCATAGAATGGCATGGGTTGCATCATTAGGAAAAATGGAAAAGTTATTGCTTATGCGTCAAGGCAATTGAAGACTCATGAGAAAAATTATCCAACACATGATCTTGAGTTAGGAGTTGTAATCTTTGCTCTAAAAATATGGAGACATTGTATTTACGATAAAAAATGTGGTATATACACAGATCATAAGAGTGTGAAATACATTTTCACCCAAAAATAACTCAACATGAGGAAAAGGAGATGGATCAGGTTACACAAAGATTACTATTATGAAATATACTACCACCCAGGAAAGGAAAATAAGGTGGAAGATGCATTAAGCATGAAAGATCACGAACTTCTGACTCAAATGAGGATTGAGAGAGATCCTATATTCATTGATCTACTAAATATGGATATGGGAATTGTTAAGGTAGGGGAGACATATTTCCTCTTTCAAATGATTACTAAAACATCTTTACTATAGATGATATAAATCTCTCATTCTAATGATGAAAATCTGCACAAGAAAATTATTGCTGTTAAGGAAGGGAGATTAGAAGACTTCGTGTATGAGGAAGGAATTCGGAAGTTTTGGAAGAGGTTATGAAATACATCAGTACCTGAGCTAAAAATGGAACTATTAGACCATGGTCATAGCTCAAATTTCCTTATACATCTTGGTAGAATAAATATGTATAGAGATCTGAAGGAACATTTTTGTTGGATAATATGTAGCGGGAAATTAGTTACTACGTGTCAAGCTGTCTAGTATGTCAACAAGTGAAGGGAGTGAGACAACATCCTAAAGGAATGATGCAACCTCTACCTATTCCTATGTGGAAGTGGTATAACATTACGATGGATTCTATCACCAGACTAATAAGGACACCATGAAGGAATGATGTAATATGAGTAATTATTGATCGTCTCAAAAAATCAGCACATTTCGTTCTTATAAGAGAGGATTTACCACTTTAGAACTGAGATAGACTTTATATTAATGAAGTTGTAAGACTTCATGGAACAACTCTATCGATTGTGTCCAATTGATATCCTTAGTTTACATCAAAATTCTAGAAAAGTTTCCAGAAGGCTTTGAATACTGAGCTTCATATGAGTATTTCTTATCACCCCCAAACCGATGGATAGTCTGAAAGGACTATTCAAACTCTATAAGACATGTTGTGGTCATGATCTATTGACATCCAAGGTATTTGGGATCAATAATTTCCTTTGGTGGAATTTTCCTACAATAATAGCTTCCATTCGTGTATTCAAATGGCTCCATATGAAGCATTATATGGAAAGAGATGTCAAACTCCAACTTGTTTTGACGAAGCTGGTGAGAGGAAACTTATAGGCCTAGAACATATTGAAGAGACCACAGAAAAAGGGAAAACAATTAAAGCACATATTAAATCAGTCCAAAGTAGGCAGAAGAGTTATGCTGACTACGATAGAAAATATTTGGAATTCCAAGTGGGAGAACATGTCTTTCTGAAAGTATCTCCATGGAAGGGTGTCTTAAGGTTTGGTAAGAAATGGAAACTGAACCCCAGGTCCATAGGACCATTTTGGAATTCTTGAAATAATTGGATCTATAGCTTATAGTTTTGTAATGCCGCCATGTCTCTCCAAAGTCCATGATGTATTCCATGTGTCATTGTTAATGAAAAACATGCCAGACCCAATGCATGTACTCGCCTATGAAGAAATAGAACCTGAACCTGATTTTTCATACTAAGAAGAGACTCTTGGGATCCTTGACACAGGGGACTAGGTATTGAGAAACCAGATGACTCGCCTAGTAAAGGTTATTTGGGAAAACCCGAATATGGAGGAAGCAACATGGGAACCTGAGTTTGTTATGAAGAATAACCTCCCACATTTTTTGGTAGGATTTGTACATAAAATATCAAAGATGAAATTTTTGAATGATGGAATAATATAACACCCTAAACATTTTATGGTATGTTCCTCTTAAATACATTCTATTCATTAGATAGCATATATTTCATTAAGCGCTAAGCCTTTTTTGAAACAAAACATTATAAGAGAATGTTATAAGATATCCATTAAACATAAATTTTCTACTTATATGTTTTGATTTTCAAAAAACGGTTATCTATAGTTGTGACCAGTAAGTCATTTGGAGTCTGATAGAACCAACATGATTTTTTGATGAATAGTAATAGGAATAGTAATATGACCCTTATAAATAGTAAATAATGACAATATTTTATTTTCTTAATGTAATAAGATAATTATATCTTATTTAATTTTTCAATGTGATATAGAACTAATTAAACCATTAAATTTGTTATTTTTTGAATTAATTATGATTTTATTTAAAAATTAAATAAAAAAATAGAAAATTCTTTTCAAAAAATGGAGTTCAATTTTGAATTCTATGGATATAAAAATGGTTTGGGTGAATTTTGGGGACTTTTCTAAAATATTTGAATTTTTGTGAATAGTAAAAATACATTTTTGAGTTTTCGGTAGCTTAATGACATCATAATGATGTAATAATTAACTATAAAATAATTTTAGAACTTTTTACAGTTTCATATTATATAAGGTGTCTCAAGTGGCTAACACCATTTCCAAATACCATGGGCAAGACCATGGTTTTGGGAAAACCACTAATGAGGTGTCCCTATTAATGGAAAAAACTCCCTCTTAATTACTATAAACACCCACTCACCCCCTTCGTTTTCATTCAATACAAACTCTTTATCCTTGAATATCTAGTATTATTACCTCTCTATAAGTCCTCCCAAATTTCCAACAAACCCCTATGGACCCAACCTTCATTTTTTGGGAGTTACTCTACAAAGTAAGAGAATCAACCACCCTTCTCTTTTCTTAAAGCATTCATTTTGTGTTTTATCATTAGTTTAAATTGGATTATGTTGGGATTTTTCATTCAATATTCCCTTTAATTTATATATTATGTTAGGGATATTAGTTACCCCATTTCTATCGTCAAACTATTTTATTAAATTTTAAGTCACATCTTTAGGTTGCCGAATTTTCGTAAGAGGTTTCTCAATTTTTCTTTTATTTTGAGTTACTTTATTTGTTCTTCTTTTGTCACCTCACATCATACAAATGAAATGATAATTATAGTACCTTACATGAAATGGAATTATATTATTCTAATGTAATATTTCATGATCATCTCTCTTCCATCCTCCTCTTATACTAAAAATGAAAACATCGTCCGAGATGTGTTCATTTATAACATTCAAGGATGGCAGGTTCTTAATTTTCATTACCATCTTAAATTCTGGTCATGAAACTATTTTTATGGTTAAACCAGATCAGAATATATTTATTTAATCTCATTAATGTTCTTTAATCCCTACACACTCATAATATGGAATAATAATACAAAACAAGTTCATTGTGTACAAAACCACCAAGCTATATCCAAATGTTTATCAATAAATTTTAACTAATGATTCTTCATCAAGTATATAACCCAGAATCATTATAAGATCATTTATATATATTTAATGTCACTAATAATATATATTAAAAATTCTTTATGTTTAACCACATTTCAAACGAACATCCGTTCATGAATACAAGTAAACAAATCATGAAAACCAAGGAAGGAAATGATTCCCAATCAATAAAAAAATAAACCTCGTAAACCCATAAAAGGACCATAATTGAACCTAATAAGGTTATACTAAGTCAATTAAATGTATAAGAGGTTCAACAATTATTAATTAATGAAGCTAAATTTTATTATTCATTTCATTAAAATAATCGATGAACACACTCGATCATAGGGTAATGGGTTTCTTATCTGACTTCTAATTCGGTGAGATTTCCCTAGTTTGTGTTATAGATTTATGGGGACATAAATCCTTGATATGGGAGTAATTTAAAGACTCGGAAATTTCAAGGAAATTTTTTTCTTAATTTCTTTGGAATTTTTCAAGTCTGTGGCTTCTGACGGCACCTAATTCCAAGGCCCGGTGTGCCCGGAATCAGTTTTTGAAGTTTAGCTCGGGTACGTTCAGGGAACGAGCGAGCGAGTTTTTCTATCTTTTGAACCGGTGATAGGAATCAAATTTTGAGGGCACCATTGAAACCTAAATTCTGGTTTTTGCATAAGAAGACCATTTCTGGAGTTGCGTTTGCTCGGGTGGTGTTGTTAAATAATTGGGTCAACTAAAGAGTGAAATAAAATTTGCACCACAATTTTATTTCAAATCAAAATTGTTATAACCTATGCTTGGGAGTTGATTGGGACCCACTACATCCTAACCACTTGGTAGGATATTTGTGAGGTGGGTCCCACACGAGCCCCACCCCTTCAAATTCCCTAAATTCCCTCTTTCTGTTGGCAACCCCCCATAAATTTGTAACTCACCCCTTCCCCACTTTAAATGCTTGTCAACCCTCACATTAATTAGGTTCATTAAAGATTTTCAATTTATTTAATTAAGGGTTTGAATTTCGGATTCTTGAAATCTTAACATGGGTTAATAAAATATGGATCTTCCTTATTTTATTTGGGGTGGCTTCCGTTGGTTGGAGTTTTTGAGAGAGGAAGCGTTATTTTCTCTGAAGAAGTTCTTCATCCTCCTTGAAGAACACGAAGAACACCAAAGCATCCACGAAGAACACCATCTCGTCTTCTCATCTTCTTCCTGTGTTGAGGGAAGCGAGATGCCTCTTCTTCCACGTATATTCACCAGCGATATTTACGGAGCCTCGTTCCGCGACGTCGTCTTCCGCGACGTCGATTTCCTGCAACGATCCTCGTTCGACGACTTCTTTAAGGTAGGGGATTAATTTGTGAATATTAATAAACCCATGTTTATTTTTTCCTTCTAAATCAATGAACGCGGATCGACACAATTTTAATTTGATTCGCGAAAGAATATGTTTGCGGGTTGGGAATATTTGATTGCAGGGAAAAACGTAGTGAATTTTGTTTTTGTTTAATACTCTTCGAGTGATTTAATCTCAAATGTTAAAGTGTTTAATGGTATAAAGTTAGTATAATTTATACCTGAATAAATTATACCCTCGTCGATACTAAAAGTATGTGTTTAAATGATATCCATTTGAAAACACCTAACGCGGAGGGTGCGGTCCAAACTAACACGACCCGACAACCCTCCGCAAATTGTTTATTGATGTGTGGATCGATGGGTGATGATAGAACGGGACACAGAGGCGATTTGAAGACTTTGTAGTGATTTTTTGGTCCCGTAATGACTTTAGATGCAGACGGTGGCCGAAACGGACCACCAGTAAGCGTTCGGTGGTTTTCGAAGAGCGGCAGCGGTGTGCCACCCCGGCGCGGCGGCGCCGGTGACCGGCGGCGATGGCGCACCGCCGAAGGAGACCGTCGCGGCTGAGCCGCCACAGACAGGAACAGCTAAGTCGTTCAGGGTTTAGGGGAAGGGTGTGGCAGTAAAGTCGCACTGCTCCAATCAGGGGGGGGCAGAGCCCCCCCCCCCCCCCCCTTCCCGTTTCGTGCTCAGCCGAAATAGCCGAGTTGACTGGCCACGCGGGCTGCGCCTGTGCCCGCCAGACCGGTCGCGTCAGGCCTGACCGCTTGCGCCGCGCCGGCCGTGCCAGACCCGGGTCGGGTCGCCCGGTTCGGGCCGACCCAAGGGGTCTTGGGATGGGTCGGTCCAGGGCTAAAACCCCCTAAAATTGGACAGCCTCGTTCAAAGACCCATAACTTGGGCTACAGACCTTTGAAATACTTGAGACCACTATAGTTCGAGGATGGTGACCACGTTTTCCTACGGGTCTCTCCTCGACGTGGGTTACGGAGTTTTGGCCGGGGCGGCATGTTATCTCCACGGATCATCGGACACTTCTAGGTCCTCAACAGGGTAGGCTAGATGGTTTACTGTTTGACCCATCCACCTCAGTTGCACCAGGTGCATGACGACTTCCACGTATCTCAGTTGAGGAGATACGTGTGCGACCCGACTCATATCTTTGACAGATGGAGTACTACAGCTGTCCAAGGTTAGTGGGAAGGGCTTGGTTGTAGCGGCAGGCCCACTCTACTCGATAGAGGAGGAGTTCCCCAGCAGTTATGGTTTCGACCTCATGAATAAAATCCTGGTTTCAGATGAGTCTTGACTTTCCATCATTATCTTCGATGTGACCTGACATGATATCCTGTGTGGATTGGATTATGCTTTCCTATGTGGATTGGGTCGTACATTCCTATGTGGATTTTGTTTTACATTCCTGAGTGGACTGGATCGTACATGAGCTCATGAGTTGGAGATGAACTGGATTTGATGACTTAGGTATATGTATGGGAATATACCTAAGTAATGTTGGATGATACTTCGTGATTGTATCTTTTCTTTTTGGTTTATCTTTTGTGGATTCAGGGAGACCTTCGGGGGCCTCGGGGTCACTACTGAGTATCGTATGCTCACCCTTGCATGGGCTATTCCAGCATCTCATTGTGTTGGTTGCAGAGGGCGGACATCACTGATCGAGGTTGAGGTTTGTAGAGCTGGACGGTACCCAGAAGAGGATCTCACGACGGGTCGGTGCCCAGAGGTGGATATCACAGCGAGACGGTGCCAGGAGGCAGACTTCACGACGAGTCGGTGCCCGGAGGTGGATATCACGGCGAGACGGATCCCGGAGGTGGACTTCACGATGAGTCAGTACCCGGGGGAGACGGACGGACGTGGAGTACTATGGAGGACATCTGTGCCTTCCCTTCAGGTAGGAGCCTGGAGGATGATCTAGGAGCTTCTTGTCACCTTTCAGCTGTTGTCCTTTGAGTTGTACTTTACTTTCATTTGTAGTTGTATCTTTCTTTTGGGATTGTATTTCCGGCCCCTCATACTTTCAGCACAGTAGTTATACTGCTTTACATAGTGTAGCTTCTTCTTGTACTCTGTTTGTGTGTGTTTTCGTTTCATAAAGGCAATGCCTTCCCTTTTTATCGGGATTTACACCTTGGTTCTAGTCGCCAGCCCCGAGCCTATGGAATGCGGGGTTGGGGTAGTCATGGCACGTTCCCTGAGGACGGGTCGTGACAAATTGGTATCAGAGGATTTCGGTTCTACCGCAGAACTCAGTACTCTGATATTTCTTCTATGTGAAACAATAGTGTTAAGGTTATTGAGTGTGGTTATCAGTCCATGGAGTCCAGTGTTGGTGTGGCGGCCGATGTATCCGTACACTAAGACCCTGACTTCTGATTTCCGACTCAGTGCATGAAAATAATGATTGCATATGTGTTTCAAAAGTTTTATTTTTGATTACATTGTGTCAGCTCACCAGGTATACTGTTTTGACCGTGGCACACCTGTTTCTTTTCAGGATGGCCCCATGACGGCAGACAGCTAGGGTTCAGAGCTTTGTGCGAGACGACAGCCCACCGAGCGATGAGGCCTCGGTACAGGGACCTATTACTGTGGAGGCACCAGCGGTACCTCTACCCGTCAAGCCACCGATGCCACCAGACCCAGCTTCTGAGAGTGCACGTCGCCTTAGTGCACTGCATGAGTTTCAGCGTCAGAGACCACCTAGGTTCTGCGGGGAGACAGACCCTCAGGCAGTTGAGGATTGGCTGGAGGCTGTTGTTTGAGTTTTTAGATTCATAGGGATGCCAGCAGACATCATGGTGATCCTTGCTTCAAGCCTCCTTCAGGCAGCAACAGGCAGATGGTGGAGCCTGTTGCTCCAGGTGCACGACGAGGCATCCCTTCTGTGGGCAGACTTCGAGAGCATGTTCCAAGAAGAGTTTTTACCAGCCACCCTTCGAGCGGTGCGCATATAGGAGCCACTTCATCTTCATCAGGGTAGCATGACGGTGGCACAGTATTCAGTGAGGTTCACCGATCTCTCGTGCTACTCCACAGATATGGTACGAGACCCGTTCTTCAAGGCCCGAACCTTCGAGCAGGGGCTCAGGAGAGATATTTGAGCTTCAGTTGATTCTCACAACATTTCGATGCAGTCAGGGGTGCTGGAGCGAGCCCTCTCAGTGAAGATTTTCACTGCTAAGCAGTCTCCAGCAGCAGGACCTACCACTAGTCAGCATGCGGAAGAGTCTTCTACAGTTGTCAATAGACAGATGATGCAGAGGTACAAGAGGACCAGGCCTACTGGTGGTCGACCGCATGATACAGGATCGTGTGTGCGAGGCACCCGAGGTGGAGAAAGACTTACCATGATCGGACAATGTTACTCCTGTGGCGGGGTTGGTCACATGGCACGTGACTGTCCGACCCGCCATACATATGATCAGCAAATAAATGAAGGACCTCCCAGGTAGAGGAAGAGGTTTTATCGAGGCGGACCGCAAGGAGCAGGAGACTGAGGCAAGGGAGCTGGCCGTGAAGCTGGAGGTGGACGACGCTTTGAGGAGTTTCCACCACCACCAGGAGGTCCACACCGACCGTAGGGAATAGGTGGACATGGGAGATCTCATCTTTAAGTAGCTGAGGCTTACGACCATGGAGCTCCGGGAGTAGATGGACAGGAGCAGGACTAGTTCCAAACATGTGACTTTTGATCTTGGTGATTCAAGATTCCTTGTTTTCTTTGTTGTGTGTCTTTTTACTTGAGCTGCAATTATAAAAGACACTTTTCCTTGTGATGTTTCCTTCCTTCCTTTTTGTGTACTAAGAGGTTCTGGTTTAAACTGTTGACTTGACCCTCACTTTTGAGATACCTACTGAAGGAGACCTAGTGACCACACACTGATGTCAATAGTGTGACTCAACCATTGGAGGTGAGAGTAACGGTTGGATCTCTTCGTAGTAGCGTTGAGGCCTTATGATGTCATCCTTGGTATGGATTAGTATCATCCATGTCGGGATTGACTGTATTAGGCAAAGAAAGTGGTTCATCCTGGCGATGAGACCAGATTTCTCTTATCGGCAAAGAAGAAATCTTAGCCACTCTTGTAGGACCAGATAAGGTCCAGGTCATCCAAGAGCGGATAAGGACAGCTCAGAGCCGACAAAAGTATTATGCAGACAGGAGGCAGAGACCACTACAATTTGAGGATGGTGACCATGTTTTCCTACGGGTCTCACCTCGACGTGGGTTACATAGTTTTGGTCAGGGCGGAAAGTTATCTCCACGCATCATCAGACACTTATAGGTCCTCAACATGGTAGGCGAGATAGTTTACCACTTGACCCATCCACCTCAATTGCACCAGGTGCACGGCGACTTCCATGTATCTCAGCTGAGGAGATACGTGCGTGACCCGACTCATATCTTTGACGATGGGGTGACTTTTGCGGAGGTCCTGGTGGAGATCTAGGATCGACATGAGCAGGTCCTACCTGGGCGGTCGATTCCTCTAATGCGCCTTGGGTGGCAAGACGGGAACCTCTAGGAGAGCACTTGGGAGAGGGAGGCTCATATGCATTCTCAGTACCCTCTTTTGTTTCCCTAGTTTGTGTTATAGCTTTATGGGTACATAAATCCTTGAAGTTGGAGTAATTTAAAGACCCGGAAATTTCAAGGAAATTATTTTCTTAATTTGTTTGGAATTTTGAGAGTCTGTGGCTTCTGACGGTACCTGATTCCGAGACCTGGTGTACCCGGAATCAATTTTTGAAGTTTATCTCGGGTACGTTCACTGAACGAGCGAGCGGGTTTTCTATCTTTTGAACTGGTTCTCGGAATCAAATTCTGAGGGAACTGTTGAAACTGCAATGCCAGTTTTTTCTTAAGAAGACCCTTTCTGTGGTTGCGTTTTCTCGGGTGGTGTTGTTAAATAATTGGGTCAACTAAAGAGTGAAATAAAATTTTCGCCACAATTTTATTTCTAATCTAAATAGTTATAACCTATGCTTTGGAGTTGAGTGGGACCCACTACATCCTAACCACTTGGTAGGATATTTGGGAGGTGGGGGCGACACGACTCCCACCCCTTCAAATTCCCAAAACTCCCTCTTTATGTTGGCAACCCCCCCCCCATAAATTTGTAACTCACCCCTTCCCCACTTTAAATTCTTGTCAACCCTCACATTAATTAGGTTGATTAAGGATTTTCAATTTATATAATTAAGAGTTTGAATTTCGGATTCTTGAAATCTTAACATGGGTTAGTAAAATAAGGATCTACCTTATTTTATTTGGGGTGGTTTCCGTTGGGTGGAATTTTTGAGAGAGGAAGCATTCTTTTCTCTGAAGAAGTTCTTCATCCTCTTTGAAGAACATGAAGAACACCAAAGCTTCGATGAAGAACATAGTCTCATCTTCTCATCTTCTTCCTACGTCGAGGGAAGCGAGACGCCGCTTCTTCCACGGACGTTCACCGGCGACGTTTATAGAGCCTCGTTCCACAACGCCGTCTTCCGCGACGTCGATTTCCCACGACGATCCTCGTTCAACGACTTCCTAGAGGTAGAGGATTAATTTGTGAATATTAATAAACCCATGTTTATTTTTCCTTCTAAATAAATGAACGCGGATCAACACAATATTAAGTTTATTCGCGAAAGAATATGTTTCTAGGTTGGGAATATTTCATTGCGGGGAAAAACGTAGGGAATTTTGTTTTTGTTTAATACTCTTCGAGTGATTTAACCTCACATGTTAAAGTGTTTAATGGTATGAAGTTAGTATAATTTACACTTGAATAAATTATACCCTCGTCGATACTAAAAGTATGTGTTTAAATGACTACCATTTGAAAAAACCTAACGCGGAGGGTTCGGGCCGAACTAACACGACCCGACAACACTCTGCAAATTGTTTATTGATGAACGGATCGACGGACGAGACGGAATGGGCCACATAGGCGATTGGAAGACTCAGCAGTGATATTTGGGTCCCGTAATGACCTTAGATGCAGACATTGACCAAAACAGACCACCGGTGCGCGTCCGGTGGTCCGTGAAGAGTCGAAGAGGCATGGCCCCCTGGCGCGGCGGTGGCGGCGTGCCACCAAAGGAGACCGCCGTGGTGGACCGGAACGGCTAAGCCGTTCCGCGTTTGGGGGAAGGGTGTGACATTAAAGCTATGCATATTCAATCAAGGGGAACCCCCACCCCCCCCCCCCCCCCCCCCCGTTTCCCGCTCAGCCGTGCCGGCAGGATGGGCCACGCTAGGCCGGACCGCTTGCGCCGGGCCAGGTCGTGCCCTAATGGGCTAGACTCGGACCCGGGTTAGGTCGACCCGGTTCGGGCCGACCCAGGGGGTCTTGGGCTGGGTCTGTCCGGGCCCAAAACCACCTGAAATTGGACAAGCTCATTCAAAGACACATAACATGGGCTACGGATCTCCGATCGATGCACCGTCAGTTGCAATGTGATCCTTGGATCGAGACGGTCGTTTCGGTATATTAAAATCAAGGTTTCGGAGAACATTGAGTATGGCCGGGTTGGTTCGAACACGAAACCAACCGAGCCCTCGGAGCAGAAACCCCTTGAGCTCCAAACGTCCAATTGACGTGTTTTCGACTTTGTTGGATTCCTCTTAGTGAGACGGTTCTTTTGGATTACTTCGCTCAAGGTTTGGACGCAGTTGTAGTACAGTCGGGTTAGTTTTGACATAAAAACCATCTATGCCCCTAGGATGAAAAAGCCAATAACTCTCAGAATGGGTGTCTGATTGACGTGCCGTCTGTCATGTTGAGTTCCTATTGACGTGATAGAACTTTGTGATACATCAAATCTGGTATACGTGACAGCTGATGTATCGACCTCTTGGCTCATGGAGTGAACCCTCCCGAAACGAGCGTGATGTGTGGGGAAACCGTAGAGCTGGCTGAGACTTGACGACTGGTGATCAATCGACATGGAGTGTTTTAGATATCCCAATGGGGAGCGCTTGGTTGTAGTGGAAGACCCACGGTGGAGGAGCGCTTGGTTGTAGCGGCAGACCCGCGGTACTCAACAGAAGGAATACCTCTGTAGGCTATAAGGGGGAGTGCTTGGTTGTAGCATCAGACCCATGGTGGGAAGCACTTGGTTGTAGTGGCAGGCCCACAATACTCGACAGATGGAGTACTACAACAGTCCAAGGTTAGTGGGAAGTTATTGGTTGTAGCGGCATGCCCACTGTACTCGATAGAGGAGGAGTTCCCCAGTAGCTATGGTTTCGACCTCATGAATAAAATCCTGGTTTGAGCTGAGTCTTGACTTTAAATCATTATCTTCGATGTGACCTGACTTGATATCCTATGTGGATTGGATTATGCTTTCCTGTGTGGATTGGGTCATACATTCCTGTGTGGATTATGTTTTACCTTCCTGAGTGGACTGGATCATACTTGAGCTCGTGAGTTGGAGTTGAACTGGATTTTATGACTTAGGTATATGTATGGGCATATACCGAATTAGTGTTGGATGATACTTCCAGATTGTATCTTTTCTTTGTGGTTTATCCTTTGTGGATTCAGGGAGACCTTCGGGGGTCTCGGGGTCCCTAATGAGTATCGAATGCTCACCCCTGCATTGGCTATGTCCGCACCTCGTTGTGTTGGTTGCGGAAGACGGACATCACTGATCGAGGTTGAGGCTTGTAGAGCTGGATGGTACCCGAAGGAGGATCTCACGAAGTGTCGGTTCCCGGAGTTGGATATCATGGCGAGACGGTGCCTGGAGGTGGACTTCAGGATGAGTCAGTGCCCGGAGGTGGATATCACGGCGAAACGGTGCCTAGAGGCGGACTTCACGACGAGTCGGTACCCGGAGGAGACAGACTGATGTGGAGTACTGTGGAGGACATCTGTACCTACCCTTCAGGTAGGAGCCCAGAGGACGATCCTGGAGCTTCTTGTCACCTTTCAGCTGTTGTCCTTTGAGTTTTACTTTACTTTCAGTTTTATCTGTTTCTTTCTTTTGGGATTGTATTTCCGGACCCTCGTACTTTCATCACGGTTGTTATACATCTTTACTTAGTGTAGCTTCTTCTTGTACTCTGTTTTTGTGTGTTTTCCTTTCATAAAGGCAATGTCTTCCCTTTTTTTCGAGATTTACACCTTGGTGCTAGTCGCCAGCCACTGGCCTATGGAAGGCGGGCTTGGGGTAGTCATGGAACGAGCCCCGATGACGGGTCGTGACATATGTTTACATCCATATGATATATAATATCATGATTATTTTTATATTCATCATATTATGTGATTTATTTATTGATTAATGACTTTTGGTCATAGGATTCAATTGATTACAGTATGGTAGTTGAATTTGACTGAATTTCCATTTCATTGAGACCTACTTTGTATTGTGCACCTAATATTTTTTATGTGGTGTATCTACTGCCCATTTGAGTTCATTTTTCATTTAAAATTATTATTCTCATAAATATCCATTTTCTTTTAGCATGGATATGACTATTTCATTAAGTTGTATACCATTTCACATACGGTGTTAATTTGGAAAGATGTTTTAACTATGGAAATATTGATGAATCTATATTCTCTACTCTATATAGATATTGAGAAGACAGATTGGACTTATATTAAATCTATGTATATATAATGATTTGTACTTTAAGTGGCAGGTGGGGCCCATTTTAGGCCCTTGATGCATCGGTAGGTCTCCTTATACAAATCATTTGGCGACAAACCCTTCGAGTTTGTTTCCAAAAATCAGACAGGTTTCTGCCCACATAACTAAACCGTTTAAGAATACCACATAAGCCAAAAATTCAGAAGTCCCGGAATTAGATATTAGAGGTATTATGTCCAAACCAAAAGGGTATATATATATATATAAGAGTATACATATATATAAGTATGTAAAATTTCAACACAACAAGAAAGGCTACAAACATTCCCTTACATAATTTGATAATTGCCTTGTGCCCAGACTTGGATTCACAAAGAAGGAGGTGTAGTGATTAGGTTGGGTTTTCAAGAACCCTAATTGTGTGTGCAGGACCTCATTAGAGTGAAGAACCAAGATGGAGAGCATTAACAAAATCGATTTTAAGACACCTAACCTTTGGGTTTCAAAGTTAATGAAGAATTTTAAAACCCAATGAATTATATTTAGTATAAAACATATATATATATATAGTATACATGGTGATACATAATTACATAGATTATATAATACTCACTTTATGTAATAGATTTAAGCCTTTTAACATTGAACATCAATGGTTAATTTAAGTTTTTTGTAAGTATAAATTAATTTTCGTGTAAGACCCTTATGTATGCCCATTTATGCATATAAGTTGTATATATTCACATAAACAAATATGAAAGTTGTTTAATAAATAAATCTTTTAAAATTTATATTATTTTATAGGGACTCTTGCTGATTAATGTGACTAATATATTAAAGTCATATTGGTGTCAATTTATTTTTCTTTGGTTTAATCCCTTTAATACATAGTGTATATTCAAATATGAGAATATATGTGTATACATGTAGACCTTGATCCTCAATTTTATTTAGAATTTTCCAAGGATTAGAAAGAAAAAATAAAACATGTGTTTCTAAATATGAATGTCTATTTAAAAATACTACATTTTATATACACCCTTTTGTATAAATAGATTTACACAACACACTTCCTTAGTTTTGGATACTCCAAATGTTATACTTTTGATGCATTTAGTATTTATGAAGAATTCATGAGTATAATATTGGGGTTTTCTACTCTTACATACATATATATAAATCAATTATTATCATATATATATATAATGGTATTAGTTATGTTTAGGTGTCATGTTTTCCATTTTTAACATTATGTATACCCTTGTGATGTGTTATACATAATCATATTCGTAATAAATGTTTTAGAATCTGGGAGTTTAATACCCCACATGAAATTTTTGAGTTCATCTATTATTTGAAATTATATTTCTGGTAAATATCCATTTATTTGTAGCATGGATATTACCATTGCCTTATGTCGTATACCATTTCACCTACAATGTTAATTTGGAACGTTATTTTAACTATGGAAATATTGATGAATTTGTATTCCCTACTCTATATGGATACTGAGAAGGAATATTGAACTTGTATTAAATATATGTATAAAGAATGATATGGACTTGCAGTGGTGGGTGGGGCCTGCTATATCCCCTCAATGCATCGATACTTCTCATGAGACAATCAAGTCATGGAATGAGGCCATTGACATTTCAGGTCTTGACACAACTTCTTGACAGAGTCTGATATTTTACATTCCCTCATTATGTCTATGATAATTAATTAACCATGTGGATATTCGACTACTAGAATATCCATGGTTAAGACTAAGTTCTGATGAGTATCCAAAGAAGTAAATGCTAATGGCATGAATTTTATTTAGCATTCAGTGAATTATTATCCAATGTATGTTTCACAGTAGTAAATGATGAAAGTAATGTTTTTATCCTTATACAAAACTCTGATTATGTATTAATATTAGTTATTAAATTTGTACTTGAATATTCTTAGGTCAAACTTTTTTATAATGTCTTTACTTATTATTCTAAATGAACAAGCTTATAATTGAATCACGGTTCCTTATAACTCTGTCTGAACACCATGAAATGTTCCCTTATGATACATAGACTAAATGCTATGTTGTGAATTTTATGTATCTGTATTCGTTAGGAAAATCTTTTATGGGAAATTTTAAAATAATGTTTTGAAATTTTATATTTGTATATTAGGTTATTTTGAAACCCCTTACTAGGTTTTCATATGATCACCCTACATTTTTAAAATTATTTTTTTCAGGTTTCATTTTTAGTAGAAGAATCATGTCAAAAGAGTTTTGTTTCCTAGAACCTGAACCGAGTCGATCCTCTGTATGGGACATGATGTGTAATATATCAATTCATGGTTTTTGTATAAATTTCACATCATGTTTCAAGGCATCGGCTCTAGGTATTCTAGAGTCAGGTTGTCAAAGTTGGACTTGCGTTTAATAACTTATGACATGAGGTGTCCCAAGTAGCTAAAACCATGGGCAAATACCATGGGCAAGCCCATGGTTTTTCAAAAACCACTAATGAGGTGTCCCTTTTAAATAATAAAAAACTAACTCTTAATTACTCTAAATACCCACTCACCCCATTCGTTTTCTATCATTCCAAACTCATTACCCTCAAGATCTGGTAGTATTACTACCCTACGATCCATCCCAAGTAGTCCTAAAACCCTTAAGGTTCCAAAATTCATGTTTTTGGAGTTACTCTACAACGTAAGAGAATCAGCCACACTTCTCTTTTCTTAAAGCATTCATTCAATGTTTTTTATTTTATTTTCAAATGGATTATTTTGGAATATTTCATTCCATATTCCCCTTAATTCCCATATTATGTATGAGTGATGAGATACCCCCCTTCTCTCATCAAACTATTTTATTAAATTTTCAGTGATTCCATTACTCTGCTGAATTTTCTTAAGAGATTTCTCAATTTTTATTCTAATTTGAGTTCCTTTCTTTCTACTTATTTCCTCACCTCACTTCCTCATAATGATATGATAATTCGAGTACCATACATGAACTAGGATTATATTGTGCTAATGGAAAATTTCATCATCACCTCTCTTTCCCCCTCCTCTTATACTAAAAATGAAAACACCATCTGAGATGTGTTAATTTATCACATTCAAGGACAACCGGTTCTTAATTTTCTTTGCCATAATAAATTATGGTCATTAAAACATTTATATAGTTGAACCATATAAGAATATATGTATTTCATCTCATTAATATTCAGTAATCCCTACACACTCATAATATGGAATAATAATACAAAATAAGTTCATTGTGCACAAAACCGCCATACTAAATCCAGGCATTTATCAATAACTTTTAACTAATGATTCATCCTCTAGTATATAACCCAGAATCATTATAAGATCATTTATATATCTTTATTGGAACTATTAATATATATTAAAAATTCTGCATGTTTAACCACATTTCAAATGAACTTATGTTTCGGAATACTAGCAAACAAATCATTAAAACCAAGGAAGAAAATGATTCCAAAACGATAAAATTGAACCTCTTAAACCCATAAAAAAGGGACACGAATGAACCTAACATGGTTATACTAATTAAATTACATTTATATGAGGTTATGGAATTATTAATTAATGAATCATAATTTTATTATTCAGGTCATTAAAACGAACTAAGAACACACTCGAACATAAGGTAAAGGGTTTCTTATCTCACTTTTAATTCTGTGAGATTTCCATATTTCACCACTTATTTCTTATATGTGGTATATGTGTACTTCAATATGATATATAATATAATTATTATTTTTCTATTCATTGTATTATGTGATTAACTTAGTTATTATTGACTTTTGTTCATACGATTATATTGATTACAATATGGTAGGTGACTTTGTCCGAATTTCCATTTCATTGAGACCTACTTGGTATTGTGCACCTAATATTTCTTATGCGGTGTATCTACTGCCCATTTGAGTTCATATTTCATTTGAAATTATAATTATAATAAATATTCATTTTCTTTTATCATGGATATTACTATTTCCTTAAGTCGTATACCATTTGACATGTGGTGTTAATTTGGAATGTTGTTTTAACTATAGAAATATTGATGAATCTGTATTCGCTACTCTATATAGATATAGAGAAGGTGTATTGAACTTGTATTAAATCTATGAATAAATAATGCCTTGGACTTGTAGTGGGTGAGCTAAAATTCTCAATAATGGTTACAAATATTATAATCACAAATCAATAATAAATGAATCATAAAAAATTTGACATAGTCAATATAACATGGTGAATAAATGAAGGAATCATGCCATTAATAAACTATGATTGAAATTACATCAATAGATTTCTTCATAGTGAAAACCTCATGGATAGTAATAACTAATAATGAATAAATAGAATTCTTATTAATTGAATGTCATGTATCCAGCACAAGATACCATAGTACCATTAAAATAGTTTAGTTCTGTGGGTAGGAACCCGTCAGATTCTTGGAAACAAATGCGAATGGTTTGTCACCAAATGATTTGTCTCATGAGACCTACCAATGCATAGAAGGAATATAGAGGGACCCAACCACCACTACAAGTCCAAATCATTTTTAGACATATATTTAATAAAATTTCAATTTCCTTCTCAATATCTGTATAGAGTAGAGAATACAAATGCATCAATATTTCTATAGTTAAGACAACTTTCCAAATTAACACCGTATGATAATTGGTATACATCTTAAGGAAATAGTAATATCCATTCTATAAGATAATGGATATTTACTATAATTAAAATTTTAAATGATAGATGAACTCAAATGGGCAGTAGATACACCACATACAGAATATTAGGTGCACAATACCAAGTTGGTCTCAATGAAATGGAAATTCAGACAAAGTCACCTCATATATTGTAATCAATTAAATCATATGACCAAAAGTAAATAATCACTAAATTAATATCATAATACCATGAATATAAAAATAATATTGATATTATATATCATATTCTAGTATACATATACAACATACAAGAAATAAGTGGTGAACAATGGAAATATCACATAATTAAAAGTGAGATAAGAAACACCTTACCTTATGCATGAGTGTGTTCTTTGTTTGTTTTAGTGACCTGAAAAATAAAATTTAGCTTCATTAATTAAAAATTCCTAAACCTTCAATAAATGTAATTGATTTATTATAACCTTATTAAGTTCATTTGTGTCCCTTTTATGGGTTTCAGAGGTTCAATTTTATTGTTTTGGAAGCATTTTCTTCCTTGGTTTTCATGATTTGTTTACTTATATTCATGAACGAAAGTTCATTTGAAATGTGGATAAACAAAAAGAATTATTAATATATGTTATAATTGAAAATAAAGAGATATATATGATATTATAAGGATTCCGGTTTATATACTTGATGATGAATCATTAGTTAATAGTTTTTGACAAATGCTTGGATTTAGCTTGGCGGTTTTGTGCACAATGAACTTGTTTTGTATTATTATACCATATAATGGATGTGTAGAGATTACAGAACATTAATGTGATAAAATACATATTTTATGATCTATTTCAACTATAGAAATGGATTCATGGCCAGAAATAAATATGGTAATGAAAATTATGTACCTGTCATCCTTGAATGTGATAAATTAACACATCTCATACGGTGTTTTCATTTTTTGTATAAAAGGATGAGAAAAGATATATGATGATGAAATAATCAATTATAATAATATAATTATAGTTCATTTAAGGTAATTTATTTATCATATCATTTGGATGATGTTAGGTGAGGAAATAAGTAGAAAAAAAGTAACTCCAAATAGAAGAAAAACTGAGAATTCTCTTACGAAAATTTGACAACCTAATGACGTTACATAAAATTAAATAAAATAGATTGAAGAGAGAAAAGGGGTTTATCATCGTTCTAAAATAATATGGGCAGTTAGGGAAAATATGGAATGAAATATTCCAAAATAATATAATTGAAAATAAAAGATAAAACAAAAAATTAAATCTTTAAGAAAATAAAAGGGTGGTTGATTCTAATACCTTGTAGAGTAACTCCCAAAACATGAATTTTGGTACCATAGGGGTTTGAGGACATCTTGAGAGTACTCCTAAGAAGGTGATACTACCAGATAATTGAGTATAAAGAATTTGGAATTAATTAAAATGAAGGGGGTTAGTCGTTATTTATATAATTAAGATGGAGTTTTTTATTAATTAAAAGAGACACCTCATTAGTGGTTTTTGCAAAACCATGGGATTTCATGTGGTATTTGCACATGGTTTTGTCCACTTGGGACACCTAATGTCATAAGATATTGTACACAATTGGACCAACCTTTTATATTTAATTATTACATCATTATGATGTCATTAAGCTACTAAAAACTCAAAACTGCATTTTTACTATTAAAAAAAATCAAGAATTTTAGAAAAATCCCAAAAATTCACCCCAAACATTTTTTATTTGTATAATTAAAAACATAACTCCACAATTTTAAAAACATTATATGTATTTTTTATTTAATTTAAAATAAAATGATATTTAATTCAAAAAATAACAATTTTAAAGGTATATTTAGTTATATATCACATTAAAAAATTAATTAAGATCTCATTATCATATTACCTTAAGAAAATAAAATATTAACATTTTCTACTATTTATAAGAGTCATATTACCATTAATATTACTATTCATAAGGGTATATTACAATTCTTCAAAATATCAAGTTGGTTCTATCATACACCAAATGACATACTGTTCACAACTCTAGATAACCATTTTTAGAAATCAAAAACATAGAAGTGAAAAATTATTTTTTAATGGATAACTTATGTTGGGCAAAAATTCCTCAAGGTAACATTGCAGTATTTTTGGGTTGATTGTGTTTGTTGACAAAGCAGGTTTCCATGGAGAATTGTCGAGTTCCCGAGAAGTTGTTGACATTCCATGTTGACAAAGAACTTTGACAAAGGAAAGGACGATCTGGAGGCGGTACAAAAGAGCAGTACAAGGTGGCGCCGTTTTCCAGTGTTTTCCAAATTTTTGGGCCTGAAAATCACCAATGGAAAATGGAGTGATATGTTGTTGGCGAAGGTTGAGGAGAGAGAAATAAAGGAGGTGTGCGGAAAAATCAAGCGTGGCGCGCAAAACTAGCGGGTTGCGCGAAATCTTGAAGTGTGGCGCGCAAAATAGCGGGTTGCGCGAAATTGTATTTCGCGCAAAAGATGTTTCAAGGCCGAAAGCTTGAAAATCGGTAAAGGCATGAGGCGCGCGAAATTTTGGAGGCGTGCGCGGAAAATTGAAGTGGCGCGCGAAATAGCGGATGAAGTATTTCGCGTAAGAGGTGTTTCGAGGTCCGAAGCTCGGAAAATGGCAAAGGCATGAGGTGCGAGAAATTATGGAGCAGTGCGCGGAAAATGGTTGTTCGCGGAAGATTTGTATTTCGCGATCAAAGCGGATTACGCGCTCAAGGAGGGTTTTTCGCGCGGGGTTGATTTTTCCTATAAATATGAAGTGACCCTCCTCCATTCAGAGAGCTCAAGACATAGAAAATACCCGAGCTCTGGTGCGCGAAATTGAAGTTAGAAAGGGTGTTGCGCATAAACTTAATCATTTGCGCGTAAAGTCAGCAATTGCGCAGAAAGTTTGTGTTGGCGCGTAAAAGGAAGGTTGCGCGAAAAGTGGATTTCGCGCAAAGGCAGTGAATTGCGCGCAAGGCAGTTTCCAGGCTGCGCGTAAAATTTGGAGGTTGCGCGAAAAAGGAATTTCGCGCAAACCATAGAAATTGCGCGCAAGACACCGTAAGGGTTGCGCGTAAAAACTGAGGTTGCCCGGTACATCCGGTGCAAAGTGAGATTCATCTGCGGGTGAAAGTTGGACTTCAACAGAGCATCTACATACAGAGGAAGATGCATTCCTTCATGAAAATGAAGAGACCTACAGTTCTATAAACTGTGAGTGAATACCTTCCAAGAGCAGTGAGCTTAGGAAGAGGAAGAAGGTGATCCTCTCCACCGGCAGTGAGCCAGAGAGAGAGAAACAGGGAGTGACCCTTGGGAAAGCAGTGAGATGACCCTAAACATTGTATAGGCAGTGAGCCTGGGCATAGAAGTGATCTAGCCCGAACATTGTAATCCGCAGCTAGTGAAGTTTAGTGGACTTGGTACGACCGGCAACCTGTCGGCGTATGCTCCTTGGACGTAGCCCTTAGCGGTGAACCAAGTAAAATTGTTGTGTCCTGTGCTTGCTTTACTTTCTGTTTATATTGTGCAGCAGGAAATAGAGAGAAGAGTGTTTTGCTTAACAGCGAAACAAGATCAGAAAGGGATTTAATTTTTAATTAGTCATACCCTGATTCACCCCCCCCCCCTCTCAGGGTATTCAGCCTAGTGGACCTAACAGCTTATAACTTTCTTCTATAATGCTTTGTTTCACAAAAGACGTAGTGATTCAATCAATATTGGGTATTCAATGAGTAGAAATTATTTAAGAGGAACATACCATAAAATTTTTGGGGTGTTATAATGATCATGTAATAATTTACTAGTACATGACGTGTAGTGTTGCTTGACATGTTGTGTATTTTTTCTTCTGTGTACCGACTGATTACAAAATGTTTGTTGACCTGTGTGGCATGTCCTAGCTGTGTACCTACCTCTTATTAAGTAAAATTATGGACAAGGACACTACATGTCTTGTAGTCCTTTATACAAGATGTGTTTTTTTATTCTCTTGAATAAAAGAACGTCGAATCTCTTTTCCAGAGATACCTCCTTCTTCCCCATTTTTGAACCTTCACTCTTCGGGAGACCGAAAATGTTTCTTCTCCAATATTCCTCAACCGAAAACTTTTATTCAATCTATCGGTGGCTATGTGATCAGATCATCGAGGAAAAACCCGTACACCCTGTTCTGTCCGGGATCCCTTGCCTCACACGTCGTAGTTTCCATCCAAGTAGAATTTTCAGGATTTGATGGAAACATAGATCTATGATGACTGGCATTTAATTGGATCTTGATATAGGATGTACCTACATCTAAAAGTCTTTGGTAGGTTGTTCATACCTTATTTCGTGTTTTTGTGGACTTTTGGGTGATGCTGACTTCTATGTGTATTTGGTTATTTTGAGTGATACCCTGTTTTATCTTCTATTGCATGTTAAATTGATTATTAGTCTAGTGGGATGCCTTTGGGTATGACCTTTAACCTGTTTTTCATGAGAGGGTTCGGGCGAGGGGTGGTTTCCCATTTGGGGCATTTTTGTTGGGGATTCCAAAAATGGTATAAGTTGATTTTTTTGGATTAAACTGATGAGTTTAATTTTTTATGTTATGATATGAATTGTTAGAGGCTTCCAAGGCCTTGGTGCGGGTATGGGAAAACACATAGATAGTGAAATTCAACTGTTGTGTTTTTTTCTGTTTAAAATATTTATTTTGATTATATATATGTGATGTGTGATATTGCATATGTTGGAATCTTTGGGTTGTGATGGGATTGGCTTGGGTATTGTTGAGGGATGCTGATAAGAGTTTGGTCTTGGCCTGGGTAACATTGGGTGGTTTTGACCATGGGATTGGGCGCCATGGACATCATCTTGAGGTAGTGTGACTGTTAGGTTGGGCATGAACCCGATTACTTGGATGGAGAGGCTATCGTACTTGAGCGACATGGTCGCAAGGGTATGAGGTGTCAGTGATATTGTGGCTTGGGAACTTATTTTGGTTATTACCTCTCACCTGACACTTTGAGTAGTGTGCACACATAGAGACTCTGTGATGAGGTGGTTTTTACCACTCGTGTGGGTAGAGTCCCCTGTTAGTTGTTGTTAATGTACTATTGGTTTGGGGGTTCTTATCGTAGGAAGACATGTGGAAGGTGAAGAGCCTTCGGGGGATTGCATTGAGGGTATGGGTTTCTGGGCAGAGGCTCGCCATGGTTTGAGGGTAGACATTGTTTTCCCCCCGGTTACTTATTTGAGGATGGACATCACTATCCCTCCAGTTACTTTATTGAGTGAAGACATCATTGTCCCTCCGATTACATCTTTGAGGAAATGCATCGACGTTCCTCTGAGTTACTACTTCTTGGGCGTGCCTTCGAGATGTTGGTACTTGGGATATGTGATATCTGGGGGCACATGGTTTCAGGTTACATGACAGAGATTCTGGCGTTGGCTAATGCAAGTGACACTCAATGGTGGTTTCTGAGCACCAGTGGAGTTTGTGTTTATTCAAGTATAGTAATATCTACTATTTTCTTTAAATTTCATGCCTTTTAAACACTTTTTTTAGGTACGCACAGTTGGGTGGTATCCTACCGAGATTCGTCTCACACCCTACACGGGCCCTCCTAGATGTGTGTAGAATTTATGGATTAATGTATAGGATAGATATCTTCTTTAAGAGTTGGACTATTTTTGTTATTTCATGGAGATAGTAGGGACCTTGAGATATTTCCTAGCTGGACTTTACTTTATTTTCTCTCTTCCATGTACCAATATTCTTACCTTGTTTATTGTAGGTATAATTGGTTAGCCATTGGCTACCTTTTATATATTGACTTGCTATGGATGCGTGATTGTTCTGTTCTAGTAGTTGTTACAAGTGGTTCAGCATGCTGTTGTGTTATCATCCTACTGTTGTGGTTTATATTTATTTCTTATGATTTTTATTTTTCTTGATTGTGCTTCAACTATGCGGATCTCGTTGGAGTCTGTAGAGTCTTATAATTTTATATTATTCTCAGATTAGTACCATTATCATCCTCTAAGAGATTTTATCCTCCCCAATATACGTATAAGACCCCCACTGGTAGTCGGAAACCCTTGGTGTTCGGGGAGGTGCATCTAAGTTAGTAACACCCAACCCATTTATCACTATTCAGGTAGATTATCAGGTCGGGAATGTTACAAAGTTGTATCAGAGGGAGGTTCTTGATAGGGATTTAGTAGCAGTATTTTTCTAGCTACTAATGATATTGAGACTTATCTTTTATTTCCGTTAGTTTACTATTTGGGGTATAGTAGACTAGAGAAAGGTTGTTACTGGAACCAGGTTTCTAGCTTCTTCTTGGGTGCCAACAGCCCCACATACTAGGGATAGACAAAGTTTCCATGCATGGGAATTGATGTTTTTCTTTTTTTTAAATTACTATTTATATGATTTCCACCTTGGTGGCTCACTTGGAGTCTAATGTTATTGATTGTGATATGTAACCCTTGACCTAGTGTGGTAAGGGAGAATTGGACCTTGGCCCGATATGGAAAGGCATGATTGTTTGGCTTTTGATCAGCACATTTTTTGGGCATTTCAATTTCATAATTGCATTTATTCTTTGTGAAGTGATAATTCCATGTGAAAAATATCAATTTCTATTATTTATATTCTTTGAAATGTGAAATTGTAAAATTCATGATAAAATGTATAGTTTATTCCAACATATTATTCCATACATATTATATATTGTGAGTTTCTTGTGGTTGGAGATTTTAGGCATGGCTCTTGTATGAGCAGGAATTTACTATGTTTGAGGTGATTTTGATCACCAGTATTGGGCATCCTAGACGTCAGTTTGAGGTAGTTTTGTAATGCCCTAACCCTAGTTACCTAGAGTCAGTGCTTTATTACATAACATTGGCATGATACAAGGAATCATGTCCCGAAAGACTGATCTGTTTAGTATCCTTGGAAACAAGATACATACATAAGTTAAACATTACAACTTGAAAAGAAATACCACACTAATTTATTCCATTAGAATCATCCAAACCTCCTAGATTATGCTTGGAAGTGACACATAACTATATTATTCATATCCTGGGAAAATGAAACCTAGAAAGGGGTGATCTCAAATGCTCAGTAAGGGTAAGAAATACAGTGGAAGATAACATAAACATTAGGCATGATGAATAATTCAAAACCCATTCCTTTATAGATAATAAACATGAACACTTTCTGGATGAAATATGAGATGAGTAAATAATGCCATAATAAAACATAGTCATGGTTATTCTACTAGTTGAATAACCACATGAAACATCATTATTATTTTCATAATGAGGTAATTTATAATGTTGGACATTCTGAAATATTTTGTCAAGGCCTCGGCCAAGACGTCTAAAAATGATTAAGGCCTTGCCCAAAACCATATATAAAATTGGGAAAGGACTTGGCCCATTATATGTCTAATTGTCTCATGAGACCTACTGATGCACCGAGGAGCTATAGCGGGCTCCACCCATCACATACTAAGTCCAATACATTTTTCATATGAAAAGGTCGAAACATAACATAAACATTAATATTAAAACTAGCATACAAAATGTCAATACATTGAGGATAAACCATGAATGGTATAAAAATAACACATCCAAAGAGAAACATATCACGAAACCTTCAATACAATATGGATTATTTTTTCATAATAAATCAACTTCAAACAAGTTTAAAATTAATCAAAGGATGTTGACATAGATGAAATGAATACTATTTGAAAGAAATACCTCTTTCTATATTGTAACCATTTAAGAGTAACATAATTATAAAATAAAACATTTATTTGAAAAATATTCTTATAATCTTGTAAGGGAAGTTTCGATGTTGTTATAACAGCAAAAAACAGCCACACCTGCCGTATAAGTTAAAAAAACATGTGTACCATAATTTTGTTGAAAAGGTCATAAAGTACCTTGTTTGTAATATGAAGAAATGATTCATTTCAAAACATATATGGTCAAATAAAAGTATAAATGACTTTAACTCATAGTATAGTTAATAGTAAAAATGTTTTGAAATACATTTTTTAAGAAAATATGGATGTGGATGATAAAGAGTTCCTAGTAGATAATTACGTAAAAACAACCTCAGATAATAAAGAGATTATGAAATTAACCCTTAACATGTACTTTTCCTTAGTTAATGGTATGTTAACATACTTTATAATAGTTAAAATATTGTTATTAAATTACAAAATACTTATATACATAAATATGATATCATATATGATCCTCTAATATTGCTTTGTTAATAATATTTCAATAGTATCATCAATTCGGATGTTAACTGATTCGTTTTCCTTTATATGATTGGTAACATAAGACATATTTTTCTTGGATAGGATGTATTTGATTCATATACAGAATAAAATTATGTTCATAAGCACTATTTATAATTAAAAAATGAAAATTATTCTTGAATGATTACGATGGAGAATGAATCTCATCGCATTCATGGAGACGGTAATCCCTATGGACGCATGAGCGACAATATCATTATATTGTTGGTAAAATAGTATGTAATTGGATAGTATATAATATATAAAGAATAATTAACATGTTATATTTATTATTTACATCAGTTATACTCATTATTATACCCATCCAAATAATGAAGTGTTTGAATAACAAACTACACCACGACGTGGAGATGGTAAGTCGTACGTACGCACGTATGGTGACTTTATCATTCATATGATGGATAGAATAATGAATATGATTGTACCATTTTTATAATAACATCACAGTATATATAAGATACTAGAGTTATTATTTTTTAATGGAAAAAACAAATAAAGAGTAAGTGGAAGAAGAAATGAACTTGAAAGAGGTGATGAAATATTTACCTCTTCTTTGGGTTCTTCTATTTGATTTGATCTAAAGGGCTCCATGGGTTGGCTTTCTGACCAAAGGAAGGACTCTAGGATGAAGGGAGGAATGTTGGGAGGATATTTGGGTAGGGGTTGGTAGAGCCAAATGGTTTTGGAAATGTGAAATTAAGTGAAGGTGAAGTGTCCTTTTATAAGACAGGTGAGGGTCCCTTTTGGAAAAGCTTGAAATAATATTTTATTATAAAACCATTTTTGGTTTCTAATGGCTCGAAAATTATTTATTTAAGGTATAAGGTGGGGATGGTTCAAAAAACTCTCAAAAAATAGGTTTTATACACGTTAGTTCACTATATTAACCTTATCTTTTAGATTTAACTCTTGGTTAAATAGTTTGACATTTACCATTTCACTTTGTATTTTTAGATTATATGGTTAATAAACATAAATAAACTTCCAAGAGAATACCAAGTGGTTAATTATTAATATATATAACCTTATCTAAGTCCTTTTATAGAGCCTTATATTTTTATGAATATTATATCAATTAATAATATAGTATTTGTTTTAAAAACTCAATTATGTGAATTTTTACTCTTTTTAGTATTTTATTATTTTGAAAGCCATAAAAACTTTATCACTTCGAAAGAAATTTATTTGACCAACCCTAACATGTCATGATAAACTATAAAATTAGTGTCATTTTTCAGAAGTCACAATTTACATTTATTTGGATATTTATAATATCAATTATCGTAATATTTCATTAATAAGTTAATCACTGCATCATCACTGTGTCATAAATAAATTAAATTATATAATGTCTAAAAATGATAAATAAAATACCATTATATAGGAAATAATTTTATATTTCTAATGAATATTTATTGTTGAATTTATATTGTGTGTAACCCTATATTAAAAATGGTTTAGTTATTAAACATTGAATTTAACTTTTTTAACTCTTCTTTAAATAAAATATTAATAAACGTCCTAATCTAATACAAGTGGACAAAGAGGATCCTATTTTATTCATAAGGTTATTTTTTTTTTATTACACTTATCTAATAGAATTAGGACTTGTGTTAAGGTAATTAGAATATCATTTTTATCTTTATTACCCTATTTACTTTTAACCGTGGTAAATAAAAGTCAAAAATTACTATTCACCAAAAAAATATTTTCATCTTATTGAACAACATTTTTTTCCAATTTTATCCTTGTCTCTTAGATTTTTGAAATTCAACTCACGGAAGTGGTAAAATTATGTTTTATGCAAAATTGGAAATTTTCCTAGGAGGTGGGTAAAAGACGGTAAAAATTTCAATAAAATTTATATATATCTAAACTTATTATAAAATTACTCTAATTAATTAAATTGAACTTATATAGGTATTATGTATCTATTTTGACCGAAAATATATTTAAATTAAATTAATAATTATTTAAATAAAAAGTCAGTTTCAACCAGTAACGTAACGTTTTTCACTATTCATAAAAAAATTGAATGTTTTCAGAAAAATACCAAAACATCACCCTATGCTAATTTTGATATTCTGAATTCAAAAATTAAGTCCATTTTGAAAAATAAAATTTATAACATCTAAAAAAGCATGTATTACTATTCACAATGGATATTTTGATAGGTCACGATGTGTTAGAATCTTAATGTTTCATACAATGTATGCTATTTAATTATTCAAAAGGGAAACGTACCATGGAATCTTGGGGTGTTATATTCTTTCCTCCTTAAAATAATTTCATCCCTAAAATTTCTAGAATATTACTGCACAAATAGATTCGGGTGGTTCTCCATCATAAGTTCCTCTTGTTCCCACATATCCTCTTCCATCTTATAGTTTCTCTATAGAACTTTTACAAGATGGGTCATCTGGTTTTTCAATACGTGTTCTTTGGTATCAAGAATCATGATAGGCTCTTTACAATAAGAAAAATCTGGTTCTAGTTAAATTTCCTCATAGTTGAGTACTTGTGTTGGGTCAGGCATGTATTTTTTCAATAGTGATACGTGGAATACATCGTGATCTTTGGAGAGACTTGTTGGTATTGTCAAACAGTGCGTTATAGCCCCAATTCGTTCAAGAATTTCAAAAGGTCTGATGTACCTGGGACATAATTTACCCTTCTTACTGAATATTATAACCCCATTCCATGGATATACTTTTGAGAAAACATGATCTACTACCTGAAATTCCAAATCCTTCCATCAGTTATTGGTATAGCTCTTCGGCCTACTTTGAGCTTCTTTGATGTGGGTTTGGATAATATTCACTTTTTATATTGTTTCCTCAACAAGTTCTGGGCCTACGAGTTTTCTTTCACCAACATCATCCCAACAAGTTGGTTTGTGACATCTCTTTCCATATAATGCTTCATATGGTGCCGTCTGAATACTTGAATGGATGTTATTGTTATAGGAAAATTCTACCAGATGGAAATATTGATCTCCCATACCTTAAAAGTTATGTGAGAAAGATCACAACATGTCTTCTAAGGTTTGAATAGTCTATTCTGATTGTCCATCAATTTGAGGGTGGCAGGCAGTGCTCAAACGAAGTTCAGTATCCAGGGAATTTTGAATACTTTTCCAAAATCTTGATGTAAAACAGGGATCACCATAAGAAACAATCAATAGGGGTACTCCCTGATGTCTTACAACATCATTAATATATAGTCTTGTTAAACGTTCAAGTGGTAAATCTTCTCTTATACCAAGAAAATGTTCTAACTTTGTAAGACGATCAACAATGACCCATATTGCAGCATTCCATCTAGGAGTCTTTGGTATCCCCATGCCAAAGTCCATCATAATATCATCCCATTTCAACTCAGGTATGGGAAGAGGTTTCATGACTCCTCTAGGATGTTGTCTTCCAGCATTCACTTGTTGTAAAACCATACATTTTAACACAAAATCAGCAATATCTCTTTTCATGTTGTCCCACCAAAAATGGTCCTTCAAATCTCTATACATCTTGGGGCACCTAGGGTGTATAGAGAAATTTTAGCTATAAGAATCATCCAACAATTCCATTTTTAGATCAGGTATGTCGAGAACACAAAGAATCTTCTCAAATTTCAAAATTCCATCTTCATAAACGAAGTCACCAAATCTCTTATCATTTATAGCTTTAATGTTTCTTTGAAACTCCTCCTCATCAATCTAAGAACTATTTATTATTTCTAGTAGAGATGGTTTAGAAACCATTTAAAAAAGTATTGATGTTTCACCTTCCATGGTTATTCCCATACCCATCTTTACAAGATCCATGAAAATTGGATCCCTTTCAACTCTCATCTTGTTCGAAACTCCATGATCATTTTTTCTCAAAGCATCGGCCACCTTATTTTCCTTTCCCGGGTGGTATTGTATTGTGCAATCATAATCCTTCAGTAGTTCAAGACATCTCCTTTGCCTCATGTTTAGTTATTCTTGTGCGAAAATATACTTCAAACTCTTGTGATCATTATAAATCTCACATTTTTACTATAGAGATAGTGTCTCCATATCTTCAAGCTTAAGATTACATATTCTAACTCAAGATCATGAGTAGGATAGTTTTGGTCATGAATTTTTAGCTGTCGTGATGCATAGGAAATAACTCTATCATTCTGCATAAGAATAAAACCATGTCCTTTCTTTTAAGAATTACTATAAATAACAAACCCATAATTCCCCAATGGTAGAGTCAAGATAGGATCATTAACTAATATTCTCTCCAGTTCATCAAAAAATTCTTCACACTCTTTTATCAAAACAAATATAACCCCTTTACGTGGGATATTGGTTAACGGGTTAGCCAACTCGGAAATATTCTGGACGAAATGTCGATAATAACATGTCAACCCAATAAAACTGCGTATCTCAGTTATACTCACCGGTATTGGCCATTCATGGATTGCCTTGGTCTTTGAACGATCAAAATAGATTCCATACTTAGAGAAAATATGGCCAAGAATAGAAATATCATGTATCCAGAATTCAGACTTGCTAAACTTATCATATAATTTATTTCATCTAAGAGTGATTAGAATAATGCACAAGTGATTTTCATGATCTTCATAGCTTTTAGAATATACCAAGATATCATCAATAAATACCACTATAAAGTCATCAAAAAATTCCTTGAAAACTATATTCATTAGATCCATGAAGATAGAGGGTGTATTAGATGATCCAAAAGGCATTACTGTAAACTCGTAATGACCGTACCTGGTTTGAAATGATGTAATCAGAATGTCTTCCTTCTTCACACAAAACTGACAATATCCAGATCAAAGGTCAATATTTGAAAAATATTGAACTCCATGGAGGCGGTTGAATAAATCATCAATGCGAGGTAGGGGATACTGTTTCTTTATTGTTATCGCATTGAACTCCCTATAGTCAATGCTCAACCTCATAGATATGTCTTTCTTCTTAACAAAAAAGACAGTGGCTCCCCATAAAGAAACACTAGGGCGAATAAATCCTTTATTACTCAATTCCTCTAGTTGTTTCTTTAGTTCCACTAATTCCACAATGTCCATTCTATTAGGGGTCGTCTATATGGGCCTTGAACCAGGAATTAAATCAATGGAAAACTCAATTTCTCATTCTAGAGGATGTTCAGGTAAATCCACTAGAAACACATCAACATATTCTTGCACAATAGGTACGTCCTAAATTCGAAAATTCTTTTCCTCACCCATAATTATTTCATTCTCATCCTCTCCAATATTTGAATTTAGCAGAGCTACTGGGGGTGGATCTAGATAATAATTATATGGTGACATTTCTTCTCTAAAAATAAGGTACTCATTATCATCATCACGAATTGTAACCTCCTTCTTCTTACAATAAATTTTCGTATCACGGTCTGAAAGTGAATACATACCGAGGATTTTATCAAATTTGATCATGGGTATGACGATTTGATCTACAGATAAATATCGTTTATGTTCATTAATGGGGACTGATTCAAAAAAACATTTTTGCAATTATACTTCCATGTTTCCTTATTTCCTTTCCTAGAGTGTTCAGGAGATCTCTTCTTCTCTTGCATTACTTTAAAGTCATAAGACTTAGAGAATTCCTTTTCTGTCTTGATAGAACATGAAACAATATCTTCATACGATGAGAAGGATTGTAAGACTAATGCTAAATGGATAAATGTTTTTAACCCATGAAAGAAATGATCAATATTTCTTCTTGGGTTATGTATATAATCTACAACATTCCTTGCTAACCTTGTCAAGTTAGCTTCATACTTTGTGAAATTCACAGCCTCCTTTTGTCTCAGACTCAAAAATTTACTTTCTATATCCACTCAATGGTCATGAGGAAATTATTTTTCTAAGAAAATATCTTTAAACTCCCTCCATTCCATACTTGATACTTCTTCATATTCTTTTGTGTTTTTAATTAATGACCACTATTGATCTGCATCTCCGGTGAGGCGATAAAATGCAATGAAAAATTTTTCCCTTTCACTACTCCCCAAAGCATGAAATATTTTCTCTAAGGAACTTATCTATTGTTTATCTACAAATGAATTTGTATACCCATTGAATTTTAGTGGTTTTTTCCCCATGAATCAATCTAACATTGATCCTCCGCATTGTGGATCAGGGTGCACCATACAAGTAAGGTTATTATTCATAACCTATGTGAGTTGTCCCAGTATGGTGATAAGCTGATCAGCACTAGTTGGATAACCATATCCACTATAATTATCTTGAGTAGGAGGGAAATCCCTACATGGATTACGTGCGTTGATACTATTTCCATTCCTTCTACTGGGCACCATTTCTAAACAATTGGAATACAATAGATTAGATTATGAACCACAATACATAATTCCAAACTTGTAAAACTCTTAACATAAATTGAACAGTTAGTGGATATAATCCATAATCATAAAAAAAATTCTTTGAGGAGGTACATACTCATAAATCCTTTATAATTGTTTGTAAAGAAAATGATAATTATCCTAAGCATATCCCCCGAGAGTGTGGTAACCAAGAGTGCATCATGTCCCATTTTCGTGCACCAATTCCCATTCGAGTCTTGGTCAAAGTCATGTTTTTGGGTTTTACCCCTAGGTACACATGTGCCAGAGCCACCTCTACCTACTCGTATCCAGACTGGGATTTATTGTTTATAAAACTCACAAAATCTCTACAGTACTAAAATTCTAGTAGGTTATTCTATACTAATCCTCAATGTCTATCTTAGAGTAATATTCTCTAATTAGATTTTTTCTAAATTTAGTTTCCAAGGTTTCTACTAAACTTTCTTTGATACAAATTGTAACACCCAGACCCCAATTTCCTAGAGTCGGTGCTTTATTACATAACATTGGCATGATACAAGGAATCATGTCTTGAAAGACTGATCTGCTTAGTAGCTTCGGAAACAAGATACATACTTAAGTTCAACATTACAACTTAAAAAGAAATACAACACTAATTTATTCCATTAGAAATATCCAAGCCTCCTAGATTATGCCTACAAGTCCCTCATAACTAACTTATTCATATCCTTGGAAAATGAAACATAAGAAAGGGGAGAGCCCAAACACTTAGTAAGGGTAATAAATACAACAGAAGATAACATAAACCTTAGGCATGATGAATAATTCAAAACACATGCCTTTACAAATAATAAACATGAACAATTTATTAAAAGATTATGATCTGAATAAATAATTCCATAATAAAACATAGTCATGGGTATTCTACTAGTCGAATAACCACATGTACCATCATTATTATTTTCATAATGAGGGAATTTATAAAGCCAGACATTCTGAAACATTTTATCATTTCCTCTTCCAAGATGTCAAAAAATTATTAAGGCCACGACCAAAACCATATATCAAATTGGGAAAGGCCTCGACCAATTCCACGTATAATTGTCTCATGAGACTTACCGATGCACCTAAAAGCTATAGAAGTCTCTACCCATCACATACTAAGTCCAATACATTCCTCATATGAAATGGTTGAAACATAACATAAACATTCGTATTAAAACAAATATACTAAATGTCACTACTTTAACCATAAACCATGAATGGAATAAAAATAACACATTAACAGTCAAACCTATCACGAAACCTTCAATACAGTATGGAATATTTCTATAATAATAAATCAACATCAAACAAGTATAAAATCCATCAAAAGATGTTGACATAGATGAAATAAAAACTATTTGAAAGAAATACTTATTTCTATTTTGAAACAATTTAAGAGTCACATAATTATAAAAGAAATATTTTTTTTAAATATTATTATAATCTTGTAAGGGAAGCTTCGATGATGTCATATTGACAGAAAATAACCACACCCACCGTATAATATAAAAAACATTCTTAGCTTAATTTTGTCGAAAATGTCATAAAGTACCTTGTTTGGAAAACGAAGAAAAGATTACTTTAAAAACATATAAGTTCAAATAAAGGTATAAATGAAATTAAGAAATAGTATAGTAAATATTAAAAATGTTTTGAAATAAATTTTTTATAAAATATGGATGTGGATGATAAAGAGGTCACATTAGATACTTATGTAAAAACAACCTCGGATAATAAAGAGATTGTGAAATTAACCCATACCTTGTACTTTTCAATATTATATGGTATGTTAACCTCAATTATAATAGTTAAAACATTGTTATTAATTTATATAATAACTATATACATAAATATGATATCATATTTGGTCCCTTAATATTGCTTTGTTAATAATATTTCAGTAGGATCATCATTTTGGGTGTTAACTGATTTGTTTTCTTTTATATGATTGGTTATGTATGCCATGTTTGTTATAGATAGTATGTAGTTCATTCATATATAGAATAATATTATGTTAATATACATTATTTTAAATTATAAAATGAAAATTATTCTTGAATGATTACAATGGGGAATGAATCTCATCGCGTTCGTGGAGACGGTAATCCATACGTAAGCACAAGCGACAATATCATTATATTTATGGTGAAATCATACGTAATTGGATGTTATATGATATATAAAGAATCATTGACATGTTATATTTATTATTTACATCAGTTATACTCATTATTATACCCATCCAAATAATGATGTGTTTGAATAACAAACTACACCATGACGTGGAGAGGGTAAACCGTACATACATACGTATGGTGACTTTCTCATTAATATGATTTAAAGAATAATGAATATGGTTGTACCATTTTTATAATAACATCATAGTATATAGATGATACTATAGTTATTATTTTATAATGGAAACAACAATGAAATAGGATGTGGAAGATGAAAAGAACTTGAAAGAGGTGATGAAATATTTACCTCTTCTTCAGGTTCTTCCTTTTGATTTGATCAAAAGGGCTCCATCGGTTGGATTTTCGACCAAATCAAGGCCTCTAGGATAAATAGATGAAAGTTGGAAGGATATTTGGGAAGGAATTATCCGATCCAAATGGATTTTTAGGTGTGAAATTAAGAGAAGGGGAAGTGAAATTTTATAAGACAGGTGAGGGTCACTTTTGAAAAATCTTGAAATATTATTTTATAATAAATTTATTTTGGGTTTCTAATGACTCAAAAATAATTTATTTAGAGGATAAGGCAGGGATGGGTCGAAAACCTCTCAACCAATAGTTTTTGGACAGGTCTAGGTTACCATATTAACCTTATCTTTTAAATTTTACTCTTAGTTAAATAGTTTGACATTAACCATATCTCTTTGTATTTTTATATTATATTGTTAATAAACATACTATAAACATCCAATTGAATGAAAAGTGGTTCATTTTTAATATATATAACCTTATCTATGTACTTTGGTTGAGCCTTATATTTTTATTAATATTATATCAATTAATAATATAGTATTTGTTTTAAAAACTCAATTAAGTCAATTTTGACACTTTTTAGTATTTGATTTTTTTTGAAATCCATAAAAACTTTATCACTTCATATAAAATTTATTTAACCAACCATAACATGTCATATTATCCTATAAAATTATTTTAATTCATCATATGTCTCAATTTAAATTTATTTGGATATTTATAATATCAATTATTTTAATATTTCATCAATAAGGGAATTACTGCATCATCATTGTGTCATAAATAAATTAAATTATTCAATGTATAAAAATTATAAATAAAATAGTATTATATATGAAATCTATTTATATTTATAATGAATATTTATAGTTGAATTTATATTGTGTGTAACCCTGTATTAAATATTTTTTAGTTATTAAACTTTGAATATAACACTTTTAACTCTTCTTTAAATAATATGATAATTAATGTACTAATCTAATCCAAGTGGACCAAAAGTGATCATATTTTATTTATAAGTTTGTTTTCGATCTAATTACACTTATCCAATAGAATTAGGACATGTGTTAGGGTAATTATGATATCATTTTGACCCTTAATTACCCTATTTACTTTTAACCGTGGTAAATTAAAGTCAAAAGTTAATATTCACCAAAAAATATTTTCATCTTATTAAACCAAAATTTACTTAATAATATTAACTGTGTCTATCCGATTTTTGAAATTAAACACACATAAGCGATAAAATTATGTTTTATGAAAATTTTCAAATGCTCATAGGAGGTGGGTTAAAGACGGTAAAAAGTTCAATAAAATTGTAATATATCTAAACATATTATAAAATGACTCTAATTAATTACATTGAACATATATAGATATTATGTATATATTTTGATCTAAATTAAATTTAAATAAAATAAATTATTATTTAAATAAAAATTTGGTTTTAACCAATAACGTAGTGTGTTTTCACTATTCATCAAAAATTGAATGTTTTAAGAAAAATACCAAAAAATCACCCTATGATAATTTTGATATTATGAATTCAAAATTGATGTCCATTTAGAAAAATAAAATTAATAAAATCTCAAAAAGTGGATATTACTATTCATAATGTCTTGTTTGAATCGGGGCGGTTTGTTGGAATCTCAAAGTTGTGTTCAATGAAAGTTATTACATTATTCAAAGGGAAATATATCACGGAAGCATGGGGTGTTACAATTTTGATCATCAGGATTGGGTGACTCAATCGTCGGTTTGAGTTAACCTTGGTTTCCAAGATGGGCATGGCCTGAGTTACTTCGATACTTGGCTCTGTTGAGGGAAGGTAAGGAGGGAATGAGGCTGGGATGTCATGGGCATGGCTTGTGATTGCGAGAGTAAGGGTAGTTTTTATACACTACAGTTTCACTTCTTTATAAATCGTTGGGATATTTATATTTTTATATATGTGGGATGTATGACCATTATGGTATTCAGCGGGTTCCTTCTAGAAGATTTGGATGGAGCATCAGTCGGGTGACGATACAGTGCCATTGGAGCACAATCTTGTTCAGAACCCTAAGGGGAAGGCAGAGCATGAGTTGTAGGTACAGGCTCAGGGATTGGATTAGGTTCATGATCCATTGCAGGCAGGGCAGCAGTCGGGTTGGGCAGAGTTTGGGTCGTGGCTCGAAGAGTAGCTCTGGTCTAGTCTAGTACGTGTCTTGTAGGGGATCGATAGAGGTGTGTAGTGTATAGAGCCATCTATGAGATATCTGACACAGGAGTTCTAGTCGCATCACATGTCGCTATTTCTAGGTGAGGGTGGTCTAGAGGTGGCTGAGAACTGGATAGAGAGCATGCAGATGATCTTCCAGTTGCTAGAGACGTCTCCATGGTGGAGGGTCAAGCTAGCGATGTACATATTGAGAGGACCGGTGAAGCATTGGTGGGATGTGCAGGTTTAGGCTCAAATACATGAGGGACTAGCATGGAAAGAATTCAAGGACTTGTTTTTTGAGAACTTTTACCTAGAGACACTGAGGGAAGAGAGAGCTCAAGAGTTCTTGTGCCTTCAGCAGGGAGACATGTATGTCATGGAATATATAACTACTTTCACTAAGTTGTCTCGCTTTGAACCTGGTATGGAAAGATATGACTCATCAAGGGTGAGGCCCATTCAGGATGGCTTACAACATTCCAGTTGGATCCAGGTAAATATCTTCATGTTGGGTTCATTGTCAGTGGTGGTGAATTGGGAACTCATAGCTGAGCGAAATGAGAAAGAGAGGTCTCACTTAGGTCAGACGACAGCTTTAGGTGACGGTTCAGATAGTAGGAAGTGAGGATGAGATGAGTTCCAATAGGGATTTTTGGCCAATGAATAAACTAGACCACCTCATAGAAGTTCTTCAGTGGTTTTTTAGTGTGGACAACCAGGGAATGTTCGAACTCTGTGTGATAGGCCTCCAAAGGAGTGTCAGGCATGTGGAAAGGTCGAGCATCTGGAGAGGTTCGGAAGGCAGCCTTCTCAGACAGCCAGTAGGTAGGGACGAGGAAAAATGGTGGCATCTATAGGTGGTTCTGTTTCAGTACTAGGTGATGGTAACTGAGGTTCGGCTGTACGTGGAGGACATGACATAGATAGAAGGACCCATCTGAGGGGTCAGTGGTTAGCGACTGGTGCATCACTGTAGGGAGGAAATGCTTCAAGTAGTTGTGGGTCAGGTCAGGTGCACACCATGGAGCTACCAAGGGATGAGAAGGCTGGTGAGCGAACGATGGTTAGAGGTATGCAGCGAGTGAGGCAGTGACTTCGTTGTTGTCGTTTTGGCATGACCTATTGGGGCATGTCCATTTTATGTGCACGTGATGTAAAAAATATAAGAAGATTGACTAGATGCTAGTTAGTGGGATTAACAACATTTCATGTGTCTGATATATTTATATATTTTTTAGTGAGATGCATAGCATCAGGAGCATCGACGATGAGGGTTACATGAGGTGTTATTGGAATCAGGACAGCGAGGATGTAGGTTACTTGAGGGTCATGGCACTAGGTTTTATTCTGAGAATCCATGGGATGCAAAACCTCATGGGGATTGACACCGATGTGGTGTGGGATGTGTTTGGGTGTCAGAAACAAACATGAGGACACTGATTAGGTGTAGGGGTGACGATGCGTCATGGGAGGACCATGGGTCTAGGAAATGGGTCGTTAGACCTTTTCTTGGTTTGAATTTTGGTTTGTTGATACCAAGTTAGGTAATTCCTAAGGTGGGGATCCCTTTGAAGAATTTATCCAGAACCTTTGAGACCAGGGTAGTTCAGGTAACTTTGATAGGGGTGGCATGTTTGATGTCATCTTCAGGTTTTGTTTGATCGTTCGGGGATGAGCTATGTTAAGGTGGGGAGATTGTAAGCACCCTGGTTTTTAGAACGGGTCAAAATCTCGAACCTGTTTGAATTTTTGACTTGTTTATGAGAATACTAGGAGAATCTGGGAAGTTCTAGAAATTTATAGATTACATTCTATGTACAACAAATTATACGTTGTGTATGGGTTACACATGTAATGGTCATGTGCTCTTAAATACATGCAGTGTGATGGTAGTGTATGAATTTCCTACTACATGGTGTGTAGCGTTTCATGAGACACTGTATATTTTTCTTTCTACATATCAGCTCAGTCCTAACTATGTTTCGACCCATGTGGCACATCCAATCCATGTGGCTACCTTCGCTTAAGTTGAAGTACAGACAAGGCTACTACATGGAATGTATTCCTTGATAAACACCATGTATTTTTATTTTTAATTTCCTAAATGAAAGAGTGTCACATATATTTTCTAGAAATACCTTCTTGTTCCCCATTTTCAGGCCTTGATGCTATAGGAGGCCGAAAATGTTTCTTCTATAAGGTTCTTTAACCAACTTCCGTTTGTAAAACTATTAGTGGATGCAGGATCGCATCAGTGTGGCTAAACCCATGCACCATCTTCTATTCCTGATCCCTTGCCTCACATGTTTCAGTTTCCATCAGAGTAGAATTGTCATGATTTGATGGAATCATAGTTCTACGATGATCAACATTGAATTAGAGATCCATATTGGACGTTCCTACGTCTACGAGTCTCGGGTAGGTGGGGAATAACTTCTTTCATGTTTTTGTGGACTTTTGGGGGATGAGACCTTTGGTGCGTATTTGGGCATTTTGAGTGAGCCCCTGTTTTATCTGTTATTGCATGTTATATTTCTTTTTAGACATTTCATAGGCATTTGGGTATGTCATTTTACTTGTTTTTCTTGAGTAGGTCTAGGTGAGGGGTCATTGCTCATTTGGGGAATTTTATCCAGGGTTGACAAAATGGTATTAGTTTATTTTGATTGATTAAACTGCTGAGATTAATTTGTTATGTTATTATTTGAATTGTAAGAGGCTTCCATGACCTTGGTGCTAGTATGGGACAACACAAAGCTAGTACAATTCAAGTGTTTAGTTTTTTTTCATTTTTAAAGTATTTCTTTTGATTATATATATGTGATGTTTTATATTGCATATGTTGGAACCTTCAGGTTGTGATGAGCATGAAATAGATATTGTTGAGTGATGCTGATCATAGGTTGGGCTTAGCCCGGGTTACATTGGGTGGTTCTGACAATGGTATTGGGCCCCATGGACATTTTCTTGAGGTAGTGTGACTGTTAGGTTGGGCATGGCCCATGTTACTTAGATTGTGAGGCCATCGGATTTGAGTGACATGGTCGTAGGGGAAGGTGGTATCAAAGATGTTGTGGATTTCGAACTTATTTTTTTGGTTACCGCTCACCTGATACTTTGAGTAGTGTGCACACAGAGAGACTCTGTGATGAGCTGTTCTTGACCACTCGTGTGAGTAGAGGTCCCCAATAGTTTCAGTTTAAGTACTATTAGTTTTGGGGTATTTTTCTTAGGAAGCCACGTGGAAGGTGAGGAGCCTCCAGTGGATGGAGTTGAGGATATCAGATTGGGGAAGAGGCTCGTCGTGGTTTGAGGGAAGACATTGATGTCCCTCCAGTTATTGATTTAAGGGAGGTCATCGGTATCACATAGTAACATTATGGAAGAGGATGGTCACCCGACTGGATGATGAGTATAAACAAAGAAAATAAGGTCATAGATGAGAGTATAGGTAAGCCTACTAGACTCATACCTTCTTTTTGGAACTATTTTATGAGATGAAATATAAATAAATATTATAAAGATCATTAAGTAAAATCTATAAAATCAATTTTCAGAAGATCAAATTCATTGAATTTAGATGAAATAATGAATTTTTATTAAGTGCTAAAGATCCAATCGATTCATGGGTTATTTATTTTAGAGCATCGTTCTATTACACATCAATGAAAAGGTGTGTGGATAATTATGTATCTATTAGATTCTGAAAGGCACACTTCGTGGATGGTGAGGATCTTGTGGTTTTTTGGTAAATGTGATGTGAATATATAGATATTTAATGGTTGTGTTATAATGTTTATGTAAGTTCATCATATCCCTCAAATATAGAAAAAACTCATTTATATTGGATATTTGGATGAGGAGGGATATAGTATAATTTTTTCTAATTTATTATAGAATGTCACTTGAGGATCAATTGTTTCGGTAAATGTAATTAAGGATGGAACTTTATATTTGACTAGATGTTCATAAAGATGTTCTATAGAAAAAATCATAACTACCATAAGTTAAATGTTTTGTAACTATATAATTCTTCATTATAGTGAAAATAACCTAAAGGTTCTAGAGGAAAATGGTGTACTAAATATTGATCATACTGGCATAGAAACATGTTAGAGTTATATACATAGAAAAAGAGGAAAGTTTTATTTTATTTTAATAGAAGTAATCATGTTACTAGAAGCTTGAAATTGGTTATTTAGATGTATATGGACCATCCCCAATATGTTATTTTGAAGGATACTTAATTTTTTTTACATCAATTAATGATTATTCAAGAAAGGTTCAGATATATTTTATGAATAAAATGTTTGAAATGTTTAGAATTTTCATCAAAGGGAAATACATTGTTGAAAGGGGGAACAAGAAAAGGTTGAAATTACTAATGAAAGATAATGGTGGTGAATAAGCTAGAAGTGACTATAAATATTACTTCTAGAACAAGGGGAATAAAACATGAAAAAATATTCCTAGTACACTGTAAAAAAATGGTGTGGTTGAATAGATGAATATTATTTAGATTTATAAGTTTTGTAAAATATGGTTTCATTTCAAAATGTCTAGAAAATTTTGGGTGGAAGTTCTAAATTCTTTTGTGTACTTAGTAAAACAATAGACATAAACACCAATGGGGAAGGAGATTCTAGGGAATTGATAGTCTAATAAAAATGGAAATTTATCATTTGAAAGTTTTTGTAATTATAAAATATGTTTTTATAGATTCTAATGAGAGGAAAAGTCTCAAGGACAAGTCTCAAATTTGATTCTTTATAAAGTGTGGTGAGGAGAAATTCAATTATCGGCTCTGGGATGAAAATATTTATAAGAAAATCATATCTCAAAATATTTTCTTTAATGAGTGGGTTTTGTACAAAGAGTAGAATTTAGTATAGGATAATTTTTATATTAGTAAATCAACAAATCAAGTTCTAGTAAATATGAATGGGAATGTTATAAGTATGCCATTTTTTGTGATTTTAGATGTCAATTTAATTACTCCTATAAATAATATATTGTAATATGTAACTAAATTATCAAGAGTTTTAGAGGTATTTATCAAATCTTGGGATGTTTATAGGATAAAATATTGGGCACTAAAAGATATATAATTATAGGTAGAAGAATCAGAGATTGAATTTTTATGGTCTTAAAGTGTCAGATGACTAGTAAAAAGGTATGGTCAGGAATTTCAATACATACTTATAGAGGATTTAAGAGAACCTATGATCCTATAAGAGGTGTATTCACTCTATAATTTTGGTAAGTGGATGTCAACTATATAAGAGGAAATGGAGTCACTATAATATAATAAAACCTAGTATATACTGTAATTACCCAAAGTAAATAATGAATTAGAGAATAAATTGGAATTTTTGTTGAAAGAAAACATTTAACAGATGTAAGAGATATAAAAAAGGTATGTGGTGAAGGATTTCAATAGAAAGAGGGAGTATATTTCGCATTGATATTTTCACTTGTAGTAAAATACACTACCATATAGATGTTCTTAAGAATAGTTGATAAGGTTGATTGTTTTACATAAAATGGATATAAAGGATGCATTTATTTATAGTGAATTGAAGGATGAAATTTACATGAGGAAACTAACTATTATTAAGGATAATAAGAATAATAACTTGGTTTGTAATCTTAAATATATTTTATATGTCTTTAAATAATCACTAATTAAATGGAATAAAAAAATAAACACTTATAAGGTTGAAAGGGGTTTCTTTTAAAGTAACAGATATCATTTTCACAAATAGAATTTTTGTAAGGACTGTTCTTTTATCATATTGAACTTTTATATTGATGATATGATTATGGTAGGACACTTTATTCAACAAATCAAATAATTTAATCATATGTTTTCTGGTACTTTTGAAATTAATGATCATAGTGCTTCAAAAAAGATTCTTGGGATGATTATTGGAAATGATAGAAGTATTGGGTGTTTATCATTATCTCAAATAGAGTACATCTTTAAGTTCATAAAGTAGTTTTTAATTATCGTATGTTAATCAGTATAAAATAATTTGGTCATGTACTTTAAATTATCAAAGGGGAAAGCACATTAAATTGAAGATAAGGCTAGATACATGGAAAAAGTTCTATTTTATTCAATAATTATAATTTAACTGTATAAAATGGTTTTAAATTGACAAGAAATTTCATTTTTAGTGGGATCTATCATCATATATATTTTAAATATGAATAATTAACACTGGTAATTTATAAAATAGATCACTAGATATATTAAACGAATTAAAGATATCCCATTATATTTTAGGCTATCTAAATAATTAAAAGGGTATGTTAACATGAATTTTGGGGGATATTGTGACACTCTAAACGGTGAAACAATCTCTATATTTAAATTTGAAAAAATGAAAATAAATTGGATGTCTATGTTATAGTCAATAGTATCACTCTATATAAAGGAAGATGAATATGTAGCCACAACAGATGTAGGGGAGGAACTGATTCTATTGAGGCATCTTCTATTGTAACTTATAAAACTCCAAAATTGTGGGTTTCTCTAATATGTAAGTCGTAGTGAAATTAATTTAGTGAAATATATTTTTTCATTTTATTACTAAAAATATTAACCAAAGTACCATTACATTCATCAGCTTCTTGAAGAAGCATAATTACATCGATAAAATAATATTGGGAAGAAAAATCTAGCAGACATGTGTTCTAAGGTTCTGATCCAAGATTTTATGGAGAATCAATATAAATTTGTGGTATTTGGGTGACCATAAGAAGAACATAGAGAACTGAATGTATATGGAAGGAAGGTTGATAAGTTCATATCTATCTATGTATTATATTTTCCCCCAAAATAATTCTTAAATAATTATTCAAGTTGGAGGTTATAATGACTGTGATGACTATTCAAGTATCCTCATTTAATTAACCAAAAAATGGATTTAATTTTATTAAATTTTTTAAAGTTTAATATAGACTTCAACACAATGGTAGGACTATCATAAAGAGTTTCAAATGGTAGTGATGAGGGAAGATTGATTACAATGTAAATGGGTATTTTCAAGAATAGTTATACACTATGTTTAAAAAAAGTAGCTAGTCTCTTAGAGGATTGCTATAGGATATTGATGGTTATCACAGAAAATGGATGGAATCATTCATTTTTAGAATTTTATTGCAATCATGAGACTATAAGGATCCCATTATAAATATGGGGCGAGACCACCTACTAAGTTGCATTATATAATAGTTGACTTGTAATGTGGTCTATAGATCTTATGATCTGCTTGACCGAAAAATCATAGTCTTAATATTTATACTTATATTGAAGGTTATCATTGCATTGTTCACTTATCTATATTGGATGAAAATATGAACCACATAAAGACAATGTTTTCATAACATTTTTTTTAAAAAAATTATTTTTTATAAATGATTCTATGTTTATTGGAAACTCTTTGTATAAGGTAATTTTCAATTTTCCCAAACTTCCTATTTTCTAAAGAATTTAATTTGGGAGGTTAGTGGGTCTACTATGTGTGAATTATGTTGGATGTCAAATTCTTGTGGGATTAACAATCCAATATATACTGGTTTAAATCCTTTGAGCACATGAATTTTTCCTAGTATTCCCCCAATATGATTTTGGTGGAAGATAACATTTTTATTGGAAGTAACTTTCAAGATTAGTATAGACACTTAACTTCAATAATACCCCAAGTATGTAACTCATACATGATGGATTCCAATATATCTAAGGTTCCTACTAAGGAGGTGAGATAGGAATATCACTCTTACTACTCGAGAAACCAAGATGACATGGTAGATGTCTAGTATTTGATGTTATCATCCATGTCTAGTGATCTTTAGAAGCTATTTGAAAACATGAATTTATGTTCATTGTTGTATTGAATTTATGATCTCTATCATGAGAATGATATACAAGTGAGTTATGATATCTACAAAGAACTCTTTATGTGTAAAATTGGAAAAGGATTGTAGTTAGATATTATGTATCGAAATACTAGAACCTGGTAAATTTATTATAGTTACTAATGGTGATGTGGGTCTTCATGTTACCAATGGTAAAAAACTTGTTGTATAGGATAAAGGATATTGCGAATTTACTTTTTTCACAGGGTTGATTTGAGTTTTGAATAACTATTATTACATTCCCAGTGTTACTAAAAATGTTATATATTTTTCATGTTTAGACATGGATGGGTTCATATTCAAATTTTTAAATAAAATTTTCTATATTTACAAATATTTTATCAAATAAAAAACCATAATAATGGCATTCATGTAATAAAATCCAAAAATTAATAAAAATTGATAACTAATTAGTTTCACATGAATTATTACAAACCCACTTTTGGAATAAATAATTTACTCATGTAAATGATAAGAATATGAGAAGACTCTATGATGAAGGTTATTTAATTTCTTTTAATCTAAAACCACATGACATATGTCATACTTGTGTGTAAGGAAAAATGATTACACAACTATTTGGTGGAATGTGTGTAAGAGCCAGAACGAATATTAGATTGGTGTATAATGAAATGTGTGGACCTTTTATAGATAATGATAGTGGTGGATACTCATATAAGGTTGATTACATCTTCCACCATATAATAAAAGGAAAGGAAATAAATTGCAAGAAAAAAGAAGGCATGGGGACATGAGCCCATGACCTACCCCTCACCCCAAGCCCTTACCACCCCACCAATAATATTGGGGTTGGAGGTTGATACTCATAATTCATTAATTTTATTGATGAATTTATAACAGATGTATATTTCCACATAATGAGGTATAAGTCTTAATCATTTGATAAATTTAAGAGTTCAATAAGAAGAGAATCAGTTTGGTAGGAATATAAAGAAACTTAGATCAGATAATGGTAGAGAATAACTTAACAAAGAGTTCATCAACTATCTTAGGGAGTTTTGGATTATATATTAACTAACTCACTATTATACATTGTAGTAGAATGGTGTTAGTGTAAGGAGGAACATCACCATGTAGTACCTTGTGTGGACGATGATGAGTCATGTAGATTTTTTATTATCCTTTTAGGAATATGAATTTTAGACTATACCACACAAACTAAACAAAATTATAACTAAAGATTCAAATATAATTTTGTATGAGTTATTGTTTGAGAGGATTTTTTTATCCTATTTACATGCATGTGGTTGAGAATTTTTTGTTTAATCCACTTGTACAAAAACTAGAACCATGGATCATAAAATATGTCTTTATAGGATATCTGAAGGAAACAATGGGATAATATTTATTAAACCACTTAGATAAAAAGGTAACAAGAGATATATATTCCTTGTCATTTGAGAGGAGTAATGTAAAGACCCGCAAATTTCAAGGAAATTTTTTTCTTAATTTTCTTTGGAATTTTACAAGAGCGCAGCTTCAGACGGCACCTGATTCCGAGGCCCGGTGTGCCCGGAATCAATTTCCGAAGTTTGGCTCGGGTACGTTCAGTGAACGGACGAGCGGGTTTTTCTATCTTTTGAACCGGTGCCCGGAATCGAATTCTGAGGGCACCGATGAAATCGCAGCGCCGATATTTGCTTAGAAACGCCTCTTCCGGAGTTGCGTTTGCTCAGACGTGGTTTTTAAATTTTACGGCTTTAAGTCAGAAATAAAATAAAGTTTGTGCGACAACTTTATTTTATTTCACTTAAGCTGCTTGGAAGCCACTTGAAGTCACTTAAAGGCGGCTTGAACTGAGTTGAACTGGATAGGATGCTATCCAGAAATATCCTACCCCTTGGTAGGATATTTGTGCGGTGGGACCCGCACGAGCCCCGCCGTTTCTTTCGCTAAGTAACGCACCCGCGAAAACCCGTCAAAGTAACTGAAAAGTCAACCGACGCGTTTTCTTTAATTCTTAACAGACCATTTAATTGGGCAGTTTATTTCGTGAATTAAATGGACTGTTTCTTCGTGAATTAAATGGGTCGTTTCTTTCGTTGAATTAATTCAACGAATTGATGGATCGTTTCTTAACCGGTTTCGTGTTGGCATGTTTATAAAATAAGACCAACCTAAAAATCCTTGGAAAGGATTTGAAAGAATCTTCGTTCCTCCACCCTCTCCGCGAAGAACGCGAAGAACGCGAAGAACGCGAAGAACGCGAAGAACGCCGGCGACCGGAATTCGACGACGCACACCAAGATCTGCGACGTCGACGAGATCTACCCGCGACGTTCTTCGGCGACGCCTCTTCTTCCGCGGCCGACCCTCGTTCGGCAACAAAGGTGAGAATCAGATCTTTTCTTCTCCCTTTTTAATTTCAATATCAACGGATTTAAACTAATTAAATCCGTTGATCTTGATCCGGAGATTGGCGACGCGACGAGCGATTCCGCGACGACGCGGCGATCTCCATCTTCCGCGACGAGCAAATCCCGCGACGATCCCCCGTTCGGCAACGACAAGGTAAGGGATGTTGGAATTCTTTTTAAAATCCCGTGTTTATTCTTTTGAAATATAGAACCCGATCACGAAACAATTTTAATTTATTTAAAATTGTTGATTGGTTTCTTTCCTGTTTCTCCCGTTGATTATGACTAACGCGGAGGGTGCGGGTCTAACGAACAAGACCCGGCAACCCTCCGTCGATCTTCCTTTGTGTGCGGATTTGGCGAGCGACGGCAAAAGCGCGACGCAAGGGCCATATGTTGATTCCGCAGTGGAGGACGCATCCCGGGAGGAACAACGGCGCAGACGGGAGGCAAATCGGGCCACCGGAGCATCTCCGGCGGCCCGCGGAAGGAGGCGGCGGCGCGGGTCGCCGGCGCGGCGGCGCCGGCGACCGGGGGCGGCGGCGCCCGGAGCGCCGCCGGAGGAGTCCGCCGCGGCCGAGCCGCGGCGGCGGCGAGCCGCCGGACCGCGTCCGCGGTCCGGCCTTCCAGCACGCGGCCCGCGCGGGCCGCGTTTTCTCCAAAGCCGCGGGTTTGACCCGCGGCGGCAGCGGTTCGGCCGCTCGGCCGAAGCCGAGCCGGTCCGGTCGGCCGGGCCGCGCCCAGGCCGGACCGGACCCGGCCGAGCCGGTTCGGGCCGGGTCGGGCCGACCCGGTTCGGGCCGACCCGGTTCGGCCGACCCCAGGGGGGGGTTCGGGCCGGGTCGCCCCGGGCCCAGTACCCCCGTTTCGGGCCCTCTACGGTCTTTCGCCCATATCTTGGGCCTGGGACCTCCGATTGACGAACCGTCAGCGGCTACGCGATCCTTGGATCGAGACGGTCGTTTCGGTATATTATACTCAAGGTTTCGGAAGACTTTGGGTTCGGCCGGGTTGGTTCGTACACGAAACCAACCGGGCCCTCGGAGCGGAAACGCTCATAACTTGAGCTACGGACGTCCGATCGACGTACCGTCAGCTGTGGTAGTTTCCTCTAAGTGAGACGGAACTTTTGGCATACTCCGCCCGAGGATCGGATACAGGCGGAGTACGGTCGGGTTGGTTTTGCCCTAAAAACCAACCGGGCCCCTGGGACGAAAATGCCAATAACTCTCAGACCGGGCGTCCGATTGACGCGCCGTCTGTCGCGTTGAGATCCTGTTGTCGATACGGAACTTTTGGATACATCAACTTCGGACTACGTGTCAGTTGATGTATCAGCCCCTCGGCTCGTGGAGCGGACCCTCCTAAACGAGCTCGCTACGTGCGGGAACCCTAGCGCTGGCTGTGACCTCGACGACAGAGCAGAGATCCTCCGTGGACTGCGACGACGGCAGAGCAGAGATCCTCCGTGGACTGCGACGACGACAGAGCAGAGATCCTCCGTGGACTGCGACGACGGCAGAGCAGAGATCCTCCGTGGACTGCGACGACGGCAGAGCAGAGATCCTTCGTGGACTGCGGCAACGACTGTGCAGAGATCCTCAGTGGACTGCGTCGACTACTGCACTCAGCGATCCTACGCGGATCAGTGCCCGATCCTATGTGGGTCCTACTACCGGTTCTGTGTGAGCCACTGCCTACCGGTTCTGTGTGAGCCACTGCCTACAGGTTCTGTGTGAGCCCGATCCTGTGTGGATCTACTGCGGGGGTTAGTACCTATCGATCCTTCGTGGGTCCGACGACTTAGATGGATCAGTGATCATCTTTGACGTCATCTGAAAAAGTATACCTGGTTGAGCTGAATCTTATGTTACTCTCCTTTGTGGATTGTGTTGAACCATCCTTTGTGGATTTACTGTTTACTCTCCTTTGTGGATTTGGGTCTTGCTTTCCTTTGTGGATTGAGTTGTTCTTGAGCTCGTGAGCAGAGCTAGAATTGGGGACTTAGGTATATGTATGGGCATATACCTAAGTCGAGTCAGATGTTACTTCGTGATTGCATCTTTCTTTTGTGCTATATCCTTTGTGGATTTCGGGAGACCTTCGGGGGTCTCGGGGTCCTTACTGAGTAGTTGTACTCACCCCTGCACGGGCTATGCCCGCACCTTGTTGTGTTGGTTGCAGACGACGGACAGCGCTGATCACGGTTGGGGCGTGGAGCAGGACGGTACCTGGAGGTGGACCACTGGACGGAACGTACTCGGAGCGGACGTGGGACCCGAGGAGCCTGGAGGCTATCTGTACCCACCCTTCAGGTGGGGTTGCCAGTGGACGACACGAGGCCGCCGTCTTTTCTTCAGTTGCTGCACTTTACTTTTTGTACTTTACAGTTGGGCTTGTATTTCCGGCCCCTTTACTTTTCTGCACTTTACTTTCCGCTTGCTGACTCTGTGTGGTTGTTACTTATAAAGGCAATGCCTTCCCTGTTTACTGGGATTTTACGCCTTGGTGCTAGTCGCCAGCCCCTGGCCTATGGAAGGCGGGCTTGGGGTAGTCACGGCACGGGCCCCGAGGACGGGTCGTGACAAATTGGTATCAGAGGGTCGGTTCTACCGCAGACTCTGATCGTCCTTTCTTTCTATGTGAAGCAATAGTGTTTAGTGTATTGAGTGTGGTTATCAGTTCAGGGAGCCCAGTGTTGGTGCGGCGGCCGACGTATCCGTACACCAGGACCCTGACTCCTGATTTCCGACTTAATGCATGAAAACATTGATTGCGTGTGTGTTTCAAGTTTTCTTTGTGATTACTTATGTCAGCTCACCGGGTATACTGATCTGCTTTATGAAAGTCTCAAGTTTTCCTTGTGATTACTTGTGCCAGCTCACCAGGTATACTGTTCTGACTGTGGTGCTCTTGTTCTCCTTTTCAGGATGGCCCCGCGACGACTGCCAGCTAGGGTTCCGAGTGTAGGGCGCGACGGCAGCCCACCGAGCGACGAGGCCTCGGTGCAGGGCCCTTTGCCAGCAGTGGCACCGGCGGTAGCCTTACCCGCCGAGCCACCGATGCTTCCAGTACCAGACGCCGACGATGCACGTCGCCTCAGGGCACTGCACGAGTTTCAGAGCCAGCGACCGCCCAGGTTTCGCGGTGAGGCGGACCCCCAGGCCGCCGAGGACTGGCTAGAGGCGGTGGTACGGATCTTCAGGCTAGTGAGGACACCAGCGGATCTCATGGTGATCCTCGCAGCGAGCCTCCTGCAGGCGGCGGCAGGACGATGGTGGAGCCTGATGCTCCAGGTTCACGATGAGGCATCCTTGCTCTGGGCGGACTTCGAGAGCCTCTTCCGCTCTGAGTTCGTCCCGGCCACCCTCCGAGCGGTGCGCATCCAGGAGCTTCTCCAGCTGCGCCAGGGCAGCATGACGGTCGCTCAGTACGCGGCGAGGTTCACGGACCTATCTCGCTACTCGACCGACATGGTACGGGACCCCTTCTTCCGGGCCCGGACCTTCGAGCAGGGCTTGCGACAGGAGATTCGTGCGTCGCTGATCTCCCTCAGCATTCCGACCCAGGCGGGAGTGCTGGAGCGAGCCCTCCTGATCGAGAGCTTCCTGGCAGAGCCTTCTTCAGCGGCGAGACCTAGCGCAGGGCGGCAGGTAGCTGAGTCTTCGGCAGCAGGTAGCCGACGGATGACTCACGGGTCCAGGCAGACCAGACCCCCACGCAGACGGCCTCAGGACACCGGCTCAGCAGTACGAGGCACACAGCGGAGTGCCAGCCTTTCGAGAGGCAGGCTGTGCTACTCTTGCGGCGGGCAGGGTCACATGGCTCGTGACTGCCCGACTCGCCGATCAGAGGAGCAGCAGACGGTGGAGGGGCCACCCAGGCAGAGGCAGAGGGTCGACCGTGGCGGTCCGCAGGGAGGAGGCGGACGAGGCCGAGGAGCTGGCCGAGCAGCGGGTGGTGGGCGACGCTTTCAGGCTCTACCCCCACCACCACCAGGAGGGCCACCTCGACCACAGGGAGCCGGCGGGCAGGGACAGGCCCAGCTCCAGGCAGTGGAGGCCTACGACCCCGACATGCCAGAGATGATTCGAGGTACGATCTGTGTCTATTCCACCCTTGCTGCAGTACTTATAGACACAGGAGCGAGTCACTCTTTCATAGCCTCTGCCCTTGTTCGGAGCTCGGAGATTCCGACTGAGCCGTTGGCTCGATCCTTACGGCTAGAGACTCCTACGGGAGCAGACTCGACGATTACGCACTGGTGCCGGCAGTGTGAGCTTACTCTAGGAGGCGAGAGCTTCGGCTGGGATCTCCTTGTAGCGGCGTCGAGGCCTTACGACGTCATCTTGGGCATGGATTGGCTATCCACGGTTCATGCCCAGATCGACTGTTTTAGGCGCAAGGTGCGATGTGTTCGTACCGACGGGAGCAGGTTTACCTTCACCGGCGAGAAGGGAACCTTTGCAGCACAGGATGGACTTCCGCGGAGGAGAGTGCAGCCCATCTCACATCAGTTGGCTAGCCTCATCCTAGGAGCAGTGGACGTGCGGAGTCCGGCTTTTCCTGCAGTGGTGGACCAGTACGTGGACGTCTTTCCCGACGACGTTCCAGGGCTACCTCCTCGTAGAGAGGTAGACTTTTACATCGACTTGTACCCCGGGACAGCCCCGATATCTACTCCAGCATATCGGATGGCCCCCGCCGAGCTTCGAGAGCTGCGGGTACAGTTAGAGGACTTGCAGAGCAAGGGGTTTATCCGACCCAGTGTTTCACCCTGGGCTTCCCCGATTTTGTTCGCCAAAAAGGCGGACGGGAACTTGCGACTTTGTGTCGACTATCGTCGCCTGAACCAGGTGACAGTGAGGAACAAGTATCCGCTGCCACGGATTGATGACCTCTTCGATCAGCTCAAGGGAGCGCGGTGGTTCTCGAAGATAGACCTCCGGTCAGGCTATCATCAGCTCAGAGTTCGAGACGAGGACGTGCAGAAGACGGCCTTCAGGTGTCGGTATGGCCATTATGAGTTCTTGGTTATGCCGTTCGGCGTAACCAATGCTCCAGCGGTGTTCATGAGCCTCATGAACAGGATCTTCCAGCCATACCTCGACCGATTTGTCGTTGTCTTCATTGACGACATTTTGGTATACTCGACGACTGAGGAGGAGCATGCCTACCACCTGCGAGTTGTGCTAGACACACTCCGAGAGCACCAGCTTTATGGCAAGCTCTCAAAATGCCAGTTCTGGTTGCGTGAGGTCCATTTCTTGGGGCACGTCATTTCTGAGGCGGGAGTTGCAGTGGATCCCGCGAAGATCGAGGCAGTGCTAGCTTGGGAGCCACCCAAGAGCGTGACAGAGGTGCGGAGCTTCTTGGGCCTAGCGGGATACTATCGGAGATTCGTGCCGAACTTCTCCAGAGTTGCGGCACCACTCTCAGCCTTGACGAAGAAGGGGAAACCCTTCGTGTGGTCAGACAGATGTCAGCAGAGCTTCCAGGAGCTGAGACAGAGATTGACCAGCGCACCTATCTTGAGGTTGCCTGAGGAGGGAGTTGGGTACGTAGTTTACTGTGATGCATCAGGGACTGGACTCGGGTGCGTCCTGATGCAGGAGCGGGCCGTGATCGCCTACGGATCACGTCAGTTGAGGCCGCATGAGCAGAACTACGCCACTCATGACCTGGAGTTAGCAGCAGTGGTCTTCGCTCTGAAGACTTGGCGGCACTATCTGATGGGCGAGCGCTTCACAGTCTTTTCTGACCACCAGAGTCTCAGGTATATCTTCTCTCAGAAGGACCTGAACCTGAGACAGCGGAGATGGCTTGAGTTCCTCCAGGACTATGACTTTGAGATAGTCTATACTCCTGGGAAGGGGAACGTGGTAGCCGATGCCCTCAGCAGGAGGACGGGCATTCAGCTACTTGAGGAGGCGACGGAGCAGCTAGCCTCCTTGCAGATATCCTTCGTGGATAGAGACGGAGCAGCCTTTCTTCAGTCTCTCACAGTCTCTCCTCCACTTCTACAGCGGGTCAGAGAGGCTCAGCGTGGGGACGCTGACTGTGAGACCCGGCGTGCACTGATATCCTCAGGTCAGGCGCCTGATGGTTTCTCCCTTGGAGCAGAGCACGACATCCTTTTCAGAGGACGTACCTTCGTACCAGTCGCTCTACGAGAGGAGGTGCTGAGAGAGTTTCACACTTCTCCCTTGGCGGTACATCCCGGAGTGGCAAAGATGTACCAGGATCTCAGACGACAGCACTGGTGGCCGGGCATGAAGAAAGCTGTGGCAGAGTTCGTTTCACGATGCCTCACCTGCCAGCAGGTGAAGGCAGAGCATCAGGTACCAGCAGGTTTGGTACAGCCCTTGGAGGTCCCGGAGTGGAAGTGGGACGGCATATCTATGGACTTCGTGACTGGACTTCCACGCACTTCCAGAGGTCACGACTCCATTTGGGTGATTGTCGACCGACTCACCAAGTCGGCACACTTCTTACCCATCAGAGAGCAGGGCTCAGTAGAGAGCTTGGGACGTCTTTACGTCCAGGAGATCGTACGGCTTCACGGTGTGCCATCGTCTATCGTCTCCGATCGAGATGCTCGTTTCACTTCCAGGCTTTGGAAGGGGTTGCAGGAGGCGTTCGGGACGCGGCTCCATCTGAGCACAGCCTTCCACCCTCAGACGGATGGACAGACGGAGAGGACCATACAGACACTCGAGGACATGCTCCGTGCATGTGTTCTCGACTTTGGTCGCAGCTGGGAGGACCACCTACCCTTGGTGGAGTTCGCGTACAACAACAGCTACCACTCCACCATCGGGATGGCACCATACGAGGCGTTGTACGGCAGACCCTGCAGATCACCGTTGTGCTGGACAGACCCTGGGGAGTCAGCACTCGTGGGACCAGAGATGGTCCGAGCCACGACAGAGAAGGTCCAGATCATCCAGGAGAGGATGAGGACAGCTCAGAGCCGGCAGAAGTCATATGCTGACAGGAGGCGGAGGCCACTAGAGTTCGAGGACGGCGACCACGTCTTCTTGCGTGTCTCACCTCGACGTGGTTTACGGAGATTTGGCCGAGGCGGCAAGTTGTCTCCACGCTTCATCGGGCCTTTCCAGGTCCTCAGCAGGATAGGAGAGGTGGCTTATCGCCTGGCTCTACCACCTCAGTTGCACCGGGTGCACGACGTCTTCCACGTGTCTCAGCTGAGGAGATACGTGCACGACCCGACGCACATCATCGACTTTGGGGAGCTGGACGTGGACGATGGGGCGACTTTTGCGGAGGTTCCAGTGGAGATCGAGGATCGACAGGAGCGGGTCCTACGTGGGCGGTCGATTCCTCTTGTGCGCGTCAGATGGCAGCACGGGAACCTCCAGGAGAGCACTTGGGAGCGGGAGGCTCAGATGCGTGCTCAGTACCCCCATTTGTTCCCCTAGTTTTGATGTATCTTTACGGGGACGTAAAGCCCTGAGGTGGGAGTAATGTAAAGACCCGCAAATTTCAAGGAAATTTTTTTCTTAATTTTCTTTGGAATTTTACAAGAGCGCAGCTTCAGACGGCACCTGATTCCGAGGCCCGGTGTGCCCGGAATCAATTTCCGAAGTTTGGCTCGGGTACGTTCAGTGAACGGACGAGCGGGTTTTTCTATCTTTTGAACCGGTGCCCGGAATCGAATTCTGAGGGCACCGATGAAATCGCAGCGCCGGTATTTGCTTAGAAACGCCTCTTCCGGAGTTGCGTTTGCTCAGACGTGGTTTTTAAATTTTACGGCTTTAAGTCAGAAATAAAATAAAGTTTGTGCGACAACTTTATTTTATTTCACTTAAGCTGCTTGGAAGCCACTTGAAGTCACTTAAAGGCGGCTTGAACTGAGTTGAACTGGATAGGATGCTATCCAGAAATATCCTACCCCTTGGTAGGATATTTGTGCGGTGGGACCCGCACGAGCCCCGCCGTTTCTTTCGCTAAGTAACGCACCCGCGAAAACCCGTCAAAGTAACTGAAAAGTCAACCGACGCGTTTTCTTTAATTCTTAACAGACCATTTAATTGGGCAGTTTATTTCGTGAATTAAATGGACTGTTTCTTCGTGAATTAAATGGGTCGTTTCTTTCGTTGAATTAATTCAACGAATTGATGGATCGTTTCTTAACCGGTTTCGTGTTGGCATGTTTATAAAATAAGACCAACCTAAAAATCCTTGGAAAGGATTTGAAAGAATCTTCGTTCCTCCACCCTCTCCGCGAAGAACGCGAAGAACGCGAAGAACGCGAAGAACGCGAAGAACGCCGGCGACCGGAATTCGACGACGCACACCAAGATCTGCGACGTCGACGAGATCTACCCGCGACGTTCTTCGGCGACGCCTCTTCTTCCGCGGCCGACCCTCGTTCGGCAACAAAGGTGAGAATCAGATCTTTTCTTCTCCCTTTTTAATTTCAATATCAACGGATTTAAACTAATTAAATCCGTTGATCTTGATCCGGAGATTGGCGACGCGACGAGCGATTCCGCGACGACGCGGCGATCTCCATCTTCCGCGACGAGCAAATCCCGCGACGATCCCCCGTTCGGCAACGACAAGGTAAGGGATGTTGGAATTCTTTTTAAAATCCCGTGTTTATTCTTTTGAAATATAGAACCCGATCACGAAACAATTTTAATTTATTTAAAATTGTTGATTGGTTTCTTTCCTGTTTCTCCCGTTGATTATGACTAACGCGGAGGGTGCGGGTCTAACGAACAAGACCCGGCAACCCTCCGTCGATCTTCCTTTGTGTGCGGATTTGGCGAGCGACGGCAAAAGCGCGACGCAAGGGCCATATGTTGATTCCGCAGTGGAGGACGCATCCCGGGAGGAACAACGGCGCAGACGGGAGGCAAATCGGGCCACCGGAGCATCTCCGGCGGCCCGCGGAAGGAGGCGGCGGCGCGGGTCGCCGGCGCGGCGGCGCCGGCGACCGGGGGCGGCGGCGCCCGGAGCGCCGCCGGAGGAGTCCGCCGCGGCCGAGCCGCGGCGGCGGCGAGCCGCCGGACCGCGTCCGCGGTCCGGCCTTCCAGCACGCGGCCCGCGCGGGCCGCGTTTTCTCCAAAGCCGCGGGTTTGACCCGCGGCGGCAGCGGTTCGGCCGCTCGGCCGAAGCCGAGCCGGTCCGGTCGGCCGGGCCGCGCCCAGGCCGGACCGGACCCGGCCGAGCCGGTTCGGGCCGGGTCGGGCCGACCCGGTTCGGGCCGACCCGGTTCGGCCGACCCCAGGGGGGGGTTCGGGCCGGGTCGCCCCGGGCCCAGTACCCCCGTTTCGGGCCCTCTACGGTCTTTCGCCCATATCTTGGGCCTGGGACCTCCGATTGACGAACCGTCAGCGGCTACGCGATCCTTGGATCGAGACGGTCGTTTCGGTATATTATACTCAAGGTTTCGGAAGACTTTGGGTTCGGCCGGGTTGGTTCGTACACGAAACCAACCGGGCCCTCGGAGCGGAAACGCTCATAACTTGAGCTACGGACGTCCGATCGACGTACCGTCAGCTGTGGTAGTTTCCTCTAAGTGAGACGGAACTTTTGGCATACTCCGCCCGAGGATCGGATACAGGCGGAGTACGGTCGGGTTGGTTTTGCCCTAAAAACCAACCGGGCCCCTGGGACGAAAATGCCAATAACTCTCAGACCGGGCGTCCGATTGACGCGCCGTCTGTCGCGTTGAGATCCTGTTGTCGATACGGAACTTTTGGATACATCAACTTCGGACTACGTGTCAGTTGATGTATCAGCCCCTCGGCTCGTGGAGCGGACCCTCCTAAACGAGCTCGCTACGTGCGGGAACCCTAGCGCTGGCTGTGACCTCGACGACAGAGCAGAGATCCTCCGTGGACTGCGACGACGGCAGAGCAGAGATCCTCCGTGGACTGCGACGACGACAGAGCAGAGATCCTCCGTGGACTGCGACGACGGCAGAGCAGAGATCCTCCGTGGACTGCGACGACGGCAGAGCAGAGATCCTTCGTGGACTGCGGCAACGACTGTGCAGAGATCCTCAGTGGACTGCGTCGACTACTGCACTCAGCGATCCTACGCGGATCAGTGCCCGATCCTATGTGGGTCCTACTACCGGTTCTGTGTGAGCCACTGCCTACCGGTTCTGTGTGAGCCACTGCCTACAGGTTCTGTGTGAGCCCGATCCTGTGTGGATCTACTGCGGGGGTTAGTACCTATCGATCCTTCGTGGGTCCGACGACTTAGATGGATCAGTGATCATCTTTGACGTCATCTGAAAAAGTATACCTGGTTGAGCTGAATCTTATGTTACTCTCCTTTGTGGATTGTGTTGAACCATCCTTTGTGGATTTACTGTTTACTCTCCTTTGTGGATTTGGGTCTTGCTTTCCTTTGTGGATTGAGTTGTTCTTGAGCTCGTGAGCAGAGCTAGAATTGGGGACTTAGGTATATGTATGGGCATATACCTAAGTCGAGTCAGATGTTACTTCGTGATTGCATCTTTCTTTTGTGCTATATCCTTTGTGGATTTCGGGAGACCTTCGGGGGTCTCGGGGTCCTTACTGAGTAGTTGTACTCACCCCTGCACGGGCTATGCCCGCACCTTGTTGTGTTGGTTGCAGACGACGGACAGCGCTGATCACGGTTGGGGCGTGGAGCAGGACGGTACCTGGAGGTGGACCACTGGACGGAACGTACTCGGAGCGGACGTGGGACCCGAGGAGCCTGGAGGCTATCTGTACCCACCCTTCAGGTGGGGTTGCCAGTGGACGACACGAGGCCGCCGTCTTTTCTTCAGTTGCTGCACTTTACTTTTTGTACTTTACAGTTGGGCTTGTATTTCCGGCCCCTTTACTTTTCTGCACTTTACTTTCCGCTTGCTGACTCTGTGTGGTTGTTACTTATAAAGGCAATGCCTTCCCTGTTTACTGGGATTTTACGCCTTGGTGCTAGTCGCCAGCCCCTGGCCTATGGAAGGCGGGCTTGGGGTAGTCACGGCACGGGCCCCGAGGACGGGTCGTGACAAGTAACATCTTGAAAATAGATATTCATAGTAAAATTAACATTGATAAAATTAATTCTTAAGATATAATAGAGTTAGAACAAGAATAAATTCCGAAATACCCCATAGAAGATATTTTTCTGGAGACACAAGTACTATATTGTAGCACCAAATAGGTTAGAGAACTGGAGAGATATAGTTTTACATTAACTAAAATATTGACACATTATTTGTTGATAATGATGAAATCATTCCTATAATAAGGAATAAGTTGATGAAAAGTTTTAAGAAGGAAAGAATACCAAAATTTTGAAATAGATTACATACATAATAACTAAGAATGGATTCTAGTCGATCTACTAGTATATGTAAATTATACTCAGTAAAAATGGGTATTCAATAATAAAATGGACATGGAAGGTAAATTTGGAACCTATAAATAAGGTTTCGGCCTTAAACATTACATAATATTGAATTAAATGAATATTTTACAATGAGTATCTTTTCATTTTTATAGTTTTAGAGAATTAGGCCATAACTACTACATAACAACTTGATTATTACATGTAGACACTACTACTCAATATCCATTTTTTAATAAAATAAAAACTCTTAAAAAGAAACATGTCTAGTTCCATATTTTAGACAGCATGAATTTTCCTTAATCTCATCCTCGAACCTATTAATCTTTAAGTCCTCTAGAAAACATTTCAAAAACATGGGATGAGTATAAAAATCTCTGTAAGGGTTATAAAATAAGGGAGGAAAACATTATCCCATCAACAAATACAAATAAATGAAACTATTCTTTTCAATCATAACATACCTTACGAAATCATAAGATTTATGAATAACACACACAAATCATAAATCATAAAGGTTACTTATGGAATCCGTATAAAAAATACATTGTAGCTATCACAACTACATAGGGAGTTACACTTGGAATACCCATCACAGTATATTCCTTAAATATCTTAGGAGAAACATCTTTTTTACCTCTGTCACGTTACCCAATGCATTGGAGAGCTATCTTGGGCTCACCGACCCTAGGTTTATCCTAGAACTACCCATATACGTAAACAATTACCAATAACCATAACATAACCATAACATATAACACATGTAAAATGTAAAGATAACATTTCCACATTCCAATATATCAAATCAAGATATTGAAATAAACAATGTTTTTTTAAATCATTTTCAAAACCATTAAAAAAAAGATTTTTGAATCAAAGTGTCCAATACCACATTGATGCTTTTAAATGAATTATCATTTGAAAACATTAATGTCCATATAAGTAAATCCTAAAACCCATTTTGAAAACATGGACATTAATGAGAAATATTTAGAATAATAAATCATTAAAACATTTAAAACGATATTTTAGTTAAAGAGTTTATTAAAAAAAAGATGCTTGGATACAAATAATTGAAAAATAACTTTTAATCATACTTTTATAATATCCTGAGAATAAATGGATTCATGATATAATATGTAAAAGGATAGTATATACACCATATAAGAGTTAATCGGTTCATAACAAAAATGAAGTCTCATTGGAAATGTAAATTGGGATGAAATCCCTTATAAAGATGGAATCCTTAAATTAAGGATAAATAAATCACATAATTATGTGTTAGAAATATAAATACACCCAATATAAGTGGATATTAAGTGTAAAAAAATCAGAGGTCATTCACACATATTCATAGGATGACATATTACATAAGTACAAGTTGAACCCAAAGAATTGAAACTGGGTTAAGAAGTTCCCTTGTAAAAATTCGACTGCCTAACAACATCACATTAAAATTAAGAAAATGAGTTTATGAGATAAAAATGGTATCTCATCACTTGGAAATAAATTTTACATCCATTAGGATATATAATAACATATCCCAACATAATAATATCTATGTTAAAAGGCATAAAAATAAGTCTTTTAAATAGAGGAGGGTGAAAGGTTCCCTTACCGATTTGGTAACTTTCGAAACATACCACCCATGAAAGAAGGATAATAAAATGAAGATTTAAATACCCATAAATTGATGTATATTACACAATTAATACCATATTTTTCAGTACTTACACCACAAAAAAAAGAAATAGTGTCAAATATAGCATGAATCACACGGGAATAAAAAGTGAGATGAAATCCCATTACCACGTTTTAATCAAACAAGTCGTACTACCAAAAGTTAATAACCACAAAAATCATCACATAATACCATGAATATAAAGATAATAAAGATAATAAATATCAAATGTCAGTAAAAAATATTCCACGTGCAATGAATAAGTGGCGACCAATGGAAACTTCACGGAATTAAAAGTGAGATAAGAAATCACTTACCTCATGTCCGACTTGACTTGTTTGTTCCTCGTTCTTCCTAAATAAAAAACTAAAGTTAATTTATACTTTCTTAAGAACATTTTTAAAGTTTATTATTATTTTTATATAATGTATTATCATGTTATAGATATTATGCAATCATTTAAGTTAATAATGGTTGTTTTTTCGATATTTGGTACTTGAGTCCAAAATAGACATCTTATAATTACAAGTTGTTCACATAGTCAAAATTTCATTATATCCAGAATGATATTCATGATTTAGATATCATATATATCATATATATCCAGTATATACATGTATTAGTAATATTACATTACATTTGGAGGTAAAAAATGAAATGCACCATTCATGGAGACGGTAAGACGTACGTACGGATGAACGCTACTTTCATTTATATTTCCTATTTTAATGGAATTAAAATATAGTTATACATAAGTATATTATAACTCCAGTATAATATCATATATAATATCATTAACTCCATACTTTATACATCCCACATATGGCATTAACGAGTCACATCACTTTGTGGGGGCGATAGTCCGCACTTCCTCAAATTAAATTATCGCGTTTACCAATAATGGAAACCATAAAGGCAGGATATAAATGTAAAATACAGAAGCATAAATAAAATATAAATATAATATTTATCATATATAAATATTTTTCCATCTTAATGTCCACCATGAGAGGCGGTAGGAGATAATCGAACAATCATCGTTTCGTGAGGTGTTAGTTTTCCATCCACAGAAGCAGTAAGTTCTTCACCCATTAGATGGCGGTGTGTTTAAGTGTAGTTAAAATAATTCTCATAACAACATACTATTATATTGAGTATAATGGTTTTGTTATAAAATAAATTAATAAAAAGAGTTTAGGGGTTGGAGAAGTAATATAAAAGAAAAAAAGTTAAGAGGAACAATTACCTTTAATTTGGGTAACTTCTTTTGGTTTGAACCAAAATGACATTTTAAAGTCCCTTATGCCTAAGTAAATGCTTTTAGGAGGAGGAGAGGGATGTAGGGAGATTAATTTGGTAGATTTTGGACAAGATAAAAGGCTTTAGAGGTGTGTTAAATTGGTTAGAAGTGGTCTCCTTTTATAAGGGAGAGGAGGGGACCTTTAGGAAACTGTGAAAATATTATTTTACTATATAATGATATTCAGTTTCTAAAGTTCCCAAAATCATTAAAGTCTAAGATAAGATGACCCATATTATAAATAAAATCATCCAATCTGAATTGGACATGTTTTGGATAATATTTTAATCATTATAATCTTATTTATTTAAATCATTTATTAATGAGGTAAACACTACATCATTATTGTGTCATAAGTAATTTATTTTATATGATGTCTAAAAATTATAAAGAAACTACCATGATGTAGGAAACTATTTTAGCTTTCGAATTAATATTTATAGTCTAAAATAAATCATATATAACCCCATGTAAAAATTAATTTACCAAAAATATTTGTTTGAGTCATTTTTGCCTTTACATTAAATTAATTAATCTAAAGTGTCATTATCATTCATATGTGGCACCATGGGGTCCCAAAATCGACCCAAAGATTCCCATGGTCGACCATTATTCATCCAATATGGTTGGTAAAAGGGTTAAGGTAATTTTTAATTATTATAATATTATTTTTACTTTGAATTACCATATTTACCATTAACTACAGTAAATAAAAGTCAAAAGTTACTATTCACCAAAAATTATTTTCTCCTTATTGAACCAAATTTTACATAATAATAATAACCATGTGTGTCGGATTTTTGAAATTCAATTCAAATAAGTGGTAAAAGTTCATTTAAATGAAAAAGTCAGTTTTTTTTAACTACTACTAAGTGGTTTCACTATTCATAAAAAATTGATGTTTTTCAGAAAAATACAAAAAATTCCTCCTATGCTAAATTTGATATTCTGAATTCAAAAATTATGTATATTATACGAAATTTAAAACATAGAAGTTTCATTAATTAATTTTATGATAAATTCCCACTTTCAAAACAAATTGTGTGTTTTTAAGAAACAATATCTATCAAAAGATTGACACTTGTTTATGTCCAATTTCAATGTGAAATTCAATCCAATGACCACAATTGGATTAAATTGTAAATATATATTCCAATTACACTTTAAAACTAATTAAAAAGATAATATAACCATATAAATAAATTAGATAAAAAGACAGTATTAAATTAAAAAATAGTATCATTCACTATTCATCAAAAAATGAATTTTATCAGAAAAATACCAAATTTTTTCCAAAGTAAATTCTGATGTTCTGATTCTAAAGAATAATTTTCTTTTTTCAAACAGAACATGTAAAAATTACCAAAACTAGATTTATAGTGGGTTCTCCATTAAAAGGTGGTAAATCAACCTTTTAAAGTAAATTATGCTTAAAATTAGATTCATTCACATTTTATGCCCCTAAATTTTATTGGATAAATATAAAAACATTTAACAAACATATATAATCATATTGTAGTTAGTTTTGTTCATTCCCACCAATACATCGGCTAGGAGTTAATTTCCATTTGAAATAATAATATTATATAATTACTGTGCAATGTAAGATTTAAAAGAATCACATTGTTGTGTATCGGGTACACCATTGAACATAGAATCCCCTTTAATGATGAATTCATATTCAATTCACATATATCAATAAATATGAAAAATTACATGTTCTTTATTTACTTGGGATGTTACATCCTTCCCCCCTTTGGGAATTGCGTCCTCACAATTTTAAAACAAGGCTTCGAAACGTCATTAAATGTACCACATCAGAAAAGTGTCAATAAAACTATCACTTTAAATTATATGTAGAGAAGTAAAAATGTTACCTGAGACAAAAAATACAAATATTCCATGAAAAGATGGATATTGAAGAGAAACTAGCCCTCATAGATTAATAGAGAGTTACAGAGAACATGATCAGAAAAAGTTAACCACCACAATAACATAAATTTGTGGTTGGGGAAAAGAATGATGATAAAATAGAGCTTATAACATTTATTTTCTTCAAGATCCTTTTCATAGATTTGAATAATTTTATTAATAACAAGACTAATATCATAAGGAAATATACTTACTCATCATGTGGAGTGCCATCCATTAATAAAATTCTACCACAAACTCATCTTTTCCCCAAACGGTAAGTATTCAAGATGACTTGTTCACATTGAAAGCACTATAATAAACTTCTAGAGTATCACATAATCCACAAAAAAATCTATAAATTTACCCTGTATTTAGACATTAACCAAAAAAATGGTTTGTATGAGATCATATAATCCCCAAAAAGGACAATCCTTTATAAAAAGAAATACTACTCTTAATCTCCAAAATGCAACAAAAAGTACCCAAAGATCAATAAAGACCATTCAATATACCATTGTCCATAAAATTATTCAAAATATCCCAAACTATGATTGTAACCCCAAACTCATAAGGGTTTAGTCACATAGTCTTCCATTGTAAATCTTAACATTTATCTCCAAATCAAAAGTCAACTACTCTTAAAGTCTCATACTAAAGTGTAATTAACCAAATCACATATTTTCTATGATAGGTTAATCATTTCCATAAAAACCAAACCACCATATGTCCATAATAAAAATATATATTCTCCCAAAATAAAATTCCACCATTACTCATCAAAGGAAAAGATAATTATTACCTTGAATAACATTTTCATATATCATACTTCAGGGTTACAAATACTATAAAAAGTCGTCTAATGTAATCCCATCATCAAAAGAGCCCTAATACTTTTAAGCATTTCACCATCCTAAAATCTATCATAACACTTGAATCCCTTATATGTTGACTTCTTACTCATTCAACGTTATTCATGATCCATTAACTATTCCATTCCAGCCTGTTCTAAAATACTTCTTTCCTATAAACAAAATCATGAATCATATCCTCAGATTCATTAATGTCAAAACATATGTTAAGAAATAATCCACACCTTTCATTGGTCATTGTTAGTTTCTTCATCCTCAATTGGAATGACATTAGGTATTGGTAAACATATATTTGTATGATCCTGGTGATCCCATTCCCCAAACATCTTTATAGGTTAACTGTTTGTATAATGACCATGCACACCACATTTAGAACATTCAATTGATCCCTCATAAATAACTTCTTTCACTTTCCTAGAGTCAACTGGATGCTTCCTTTTTCCATGGCAGGTTCATACTTTATGACCTCAATTCCACATCTATAGCATCTTCATATCCCTTTGAAACATTTTCCTAGGTGTTTCTTTCCACATCCTTGACACATAGGTTTTTGAACATACATACCTTTATGATTATTACCTAAACATCTGTGGGGATTTGATTCTCACATATACGAAGCCTTATAAAAATCACCAAGGTTCAAGTGGCCAATCATGACTCCAGATAGTTGGTTGAGAATAACTATAAGAGTTCTCATTGAAGCTCCCATTTCATTCAATTGCTCATTCAGAAAACCGTCATTGTTTTCTTCACATCCATTGTTACTTTTATGCCAACTAGATCCAACCATTGACTAAAACCAAAAAGGTAAGTGTGAGTATATCAGTAGAATAATCATATAATATCTTATGAGGAGGGTAAATACTAAGATATAATTATTCATATTATCCTAAACTCATTCACATTATCTAAAAAACTATGACTCTTTCTGAAATCCTAACCATTGTGGTAATGTCACTTATTCATAAAGAATACCCTAACCTCTAAAGTTATCTAAACTGACCTTTGATACCAACTATAAGGACCTGGCCTTAAACATTACATAATATTGAATTAAATTAATAATTCACATTGAGGATCTTTTCAGGTTTAGTGTTTTAGAGAATTAGGCCATAACTATTACATAACAACTTGGATATTACATGTAGACACTACTACTCAGTATCCATTTTTTCATAAAATAAAAACTCTTAAAAAGAAACATTTCCAGTTCTATATTTTGATAGCATGACTTTTCCTTGATCCCATCCTTGACCTTATTCATTATTAAGTCTTGTAGAAAACATTTAAAACATGGTATGAGCATAAAAAGCTCAGTAAGGGCTATAAAATAAGGAAGGAAAACATTATCCCATCAATAAATAAAAATCAATGAAACTATACTTTTCAATCATAACATACCTTACGAAATCATAAAATTTATGAATAACACACACAAATCATAAATCACAAAGGTTACTTATGGAATCCATATCCAACTTACATTGTATCTATCACAGCTACATAGGGAGTTACACTTGGAATACCCATCATAGTATATTCCCTAAATCTATTAGGAGAAACATCACATTTACTTCTATCACATTACCCAATGCATTGGAGAGCTATCTTAGGCTCACCCGCCATAGGTTTATCACGAAACCACCCATATAGGTAAAAAATGCACAATAACCATAACATAATCATAATATATGACACATGTATAAATTAAATATAACATTTCCATATTCCAATATATCAAATCAAGATATTGAAATAAACAATTTTTTTTCAAATCACTTACAAAACCTTTTAAAAAGAGATTTTTGAATCAAAGTGTCCAATACCAATTTGAAGCTTTTAAATGAATTATCATTTGAAAACATTAATCTCCATATATTTAAATACTAAAACCCATTTTTAAAACATGGATATTAGTTAGAAGTCTTTAGAAGAATAAATCTTTAAAACATTTAAAATGATATTTTAGTTAAAGAGTTTTTTAAAAAAAGAGAAACGCTTGAATACAAATAATTGAAGAATAACTTTTAATTAGAATTTTATAATATCATGAGAATAAATGGATTCATGATATAATATTTAAAAGCATATTATATACACCATATAATAATTAATTGGTGCATAAAAACAATGAAGTCTTAGTGGAAATGTAATTTGGGATGAAATCCCTTATAAAGATGATATCCTTAAATTAAGGATAAATCAATCACATAATTATGTGTGGTAAATATAAATAAAACAAATATAACTTGATATTAAGTGTAAAAAAATCAGTGGTCATTCGCAAATATTCATATGATGACATATTCAAGAAGTACAAGCTGAACCCAAATAATTGAAATTGGGTTAAGAAGTTCCCTTGTAAAAATTCGACTGCTTAATAGCGTCACTTTAAAGTTCAGAAAATGAGTTGATGAGATTAAAAGGGTATATCATCACTTTTACCTAAATTTTACATCAATTAGGATATAGAATAACATATCTCAACATAATAATATGTAAATTAAAAGACATAATAAAAAGAAGTCTTTTAAATAGTGGAGGGTGAAAGATTCCCTTACCGATTTGGTAACTTTCGAAACATACAACCCATGAAAGAAGGATCATAAAATGAAGATTTAAATACCTATAAATTTAAGTATATTACACAATGAATACAACATTTCACAGTACATACACCACACAAAAGGAAATAGTGGCAAATATAGCATATATCTCACGGGTATAAAAAGTGAGATGAAATCCCCTTACCACGTTGTAATTAATCGAGTCGTATGAAAAAAATTTAATAACCACCTAAAGCATCACATAATACCATGAATATGAATATAATCATGATAATACATATCATATTGTAGAACACAATATTCCACATGCAATGAATAAGTGGCGAACATTGGAAATTTCACAAAATTGAAAGTGAGATAAGAAATCCCTTACCTCATGTCCAACTTGACTTGTTTGTTCCTTGTTCTTCCTGAATAATATACTAAAGTTAATTTCTACTTGATTAAGAACCATTTTAAAGTTTATTATTCTTTTTATATCACTTTACCATGTTATAGATATTATGAAAAAATTTAAGTTAATAATGGTTATTTTGTCGATATTTGGTACTTGAGTCAAAAATAGACTTCTCATAATTACAAGTTGTTCACATAGTCAAACTTTAATTATATACAAAATTATATTCATGATTTAAATATCATATATATCATATATATCCAGTATATACATGTATTTATAATATTACATAACATTTGGAGCTAAAAAATTCAAATGCACCGTTCACAGAGACGGTAAGTCGTACGTACTCATGAACGCTACTTTCATTTATATTTCTCATTTTAATGGAATTAAAACATAATTATACATAGTTATATTATAATTACAGTATAATATCATATATAATATCATTAAATACATCCTTTATAAGTCCCACATATGGCATTAGCGAGTCAAATCTCTTTGAGGGGGCGGTAGTCCGCACTTTCTCAAATGAAATTATCGTGTTTACCCATAATGGAAACCATAAAGGTAGGCTATAAATGTAAAATACACAAGAATAAAGAAACAATAAACATAATATATATCATATATAAAAACATTTCCATCTTAATGGCCACTATTAGAGGCGGTAAGAGATAATCAAACAATCATCGTTTCGTGAGACGTTAATTTTCCATCCATAGAAACATAATGTTCTTCACCCATTAGATGGAGGTGTGTATAAGTGTAGTTAAACTAATTCTCATAAAAAAATCCTAGTATATTGAGGATACTGTATTTGTTATAAAATAAAGGAATAAAAAGATTTTAGGGGTTGGAGAAGGAAAGGAAAAGAAAAGAAGTTATGAGGAATTGTTACCTTTAATTTGGGAAAATTCATTTTGTTTGAACCAAAAAGACTTATTGAAGTGCCTTCTGCCTAAGGGAAGGATTGTAAGAGGAGGATAAGGATGTAGGAAGATTAATTGGGTAGAGTTTGGACAAGAAAAAATGCTTTAGAGGTGTCTTAAATTGGTTAGATGTGGTCTCCTTTTATAAGGGAGAGGAGCGGCTCTTTAGGAATGTGTGAAAATATTATTTTATTATATAATTTTATTCGGTATCTAAAGGTCAAAAAATCATTAAAGTCTAAGATAAAATGACTAATATTCTAAATAAAATAATCCAATCATAATTGGAAATGATTTGGATAATATTTTATTCATTATAATCTTATTTATTTAAATCATTTATTAATGAGGTAAACACTGCATGATTATTGTGTCATAAGTAATTTAATTTATATGATGTCTAAATATTATAAAAAAAATACCATGATGTATGAAATCATTTTACATTTTTAATTAATCTTTATAGTATAAAATAAAACTTATATAACACCCAATAAAAATTAATTTACCAAAAGATATTTTTTTGTGTCATTTTTGCCTTTACATTAAATTAATTAATCTAAAGTGTCATTATCATTCATAAGTGGCTCCATGGAGTCCCAAAATCGACCCAATGATTTCCATGGTCGGCCATTAATCATTCAATAAGGTTATTATAAGTGTTAAGGTAATTTTGAATTATTATAATATTCTTTTTACCTGGAATTACCCTATTTACCATTAATCACGTTAAATAAAAGCCAAAAGATACGATTCACCAAAAATTATTTTCGTCTTATTGAACCACATTTTACTTACTAATAACAACCGTGTATGTTGGATTTTCTAAATTAAATTCACAGAAGTGGTAAAATTTTATTTAAAAGAAAAAGTCAGTTTTTTAACTACTACTAAGTGGTTTCACTATTCATCAAAAATTGATGTTTTTAAGAAAAGTACCAAAAATCAAGGTAAGATAAATTTGATATTCCTAATTAAAAAATTATATCTATTTTACCAAATTAAAAACATATAAGTTTCATTCATTAATTTTATGATTAATTCCCACTGTCAAAACAGATAGCGTGTTTTTAAGAAACAATATCTATCGAAAGATTGGCACTCGTTTATGCCCAATTTCAAAGTGAAATTAAATCCAATGACCACCATTGGATTAAATTTTAAAAATATATTCCAATTAAAATTTAAAATTAATTAAAAATATTATATAACCATATAAATAAATTATATAAAAAGGCAGTTTTTAATTAAAAAACAGTATTTTTCACTATTCATCAAAAAATGAATTTTATCATAAAAATACAAAAATTTTACCCAAAGTAAATTTTGATGTCCCGATTCTGAAGAAGAATTTTATTTTGTCAAATAGAACTTTAAAAATGACCAAAACTAGATTTTTAGAGGGTTCTCTATTAAAAGGCGGTAAATCAACCTTTTAAAGTAAATTATGCTTTAAATTAGATTCATTCACATTTTAACCCTCTAACTTTTATTGGATAAATATAAAAACAATTAACAAACATGTATAATAATATTTTAGTTAGTTTTTTTCATTCCCACCAATACAACAGCTAGGAGTTAATTTCCATTTAAAATAATAATATTATATTATTAGTGTGCAACGTAAGATTTCAAAGAATCCCATTGTTGTGTATCAGGTACGCCATTGAACATAGAATCCACTATAAGGTATAATTAATATCCAATTCAAAAATATTAATAAATATGAAAAATTTCATGTTCTCTATTTACCTGGGATGTTTTACTATAAGGCTTGATTAGTTTCTAAATGGGATTATAAAACATCAACAAAAAGACTATGATGAAACCCTTTCAATGGTTTCCATGCTAAAATGCATCATAATTATTCTTTATATATAATATTTAAATTATTATGTTATTTTATATATGGATATCCAAACCAATTACATCAATGGAAACCTCAAAATAATATTTATAAATAACACAAACATAGGGGGTTTTGAATCCAATATATTTTAATAGGGTATGAATGTTTTAAAGATCCACTTATGTATTAATGTCAGCATCCCAATCATTGATCATTAAATTTTTAATTTGTATGAAAAATTGGTATCGTAAAGAATTAATTTGGTTACTATGTCAATAGGTGGTTTAGTGGGGGTGTGTTCTTTTTCCTTGTAGTTTGTTTTTATGAAATAATACTTAATGAAATGAGATACCAGTCTTACTATTGATTAAAACTTAGTTGAACACATGATTCTCCATGAAGTTGTTAAGTGCAGAATCATGTATCCTTGGGATTAAGATAATTATTTATAGATCCAAGAATCCATTTAAAAAAAGTTAGTCTACATATATTGAAAAGATATTAAAGTGATTAAATATGGAATAATCGATAAAAATATTGTTTATGGTGTCACATAGAATAAATCACTCTAAGAAAATGTGTACTCTGATACAAAAAAGAGAGACATAGGATAACCAATATTCCTTATCTGTCGTCCATAGGGTCATTCATTTAGGTCATTATATGTACTAGTATTTATGTTTATTATTCCTTGAGGACACTAAAAATATATCAATAAAATCTAGGAGTATTCCATTGGATTGGATTCAAGACTATCCTAAAATATCAAATGATTTCCAATGTTATGTTCTTGGTTTATGGAATAGATGAGGTGATACTAATCAAGGAATATACAAATTTGAGTTTCCAAATTGGCCAGGATGATCGGAAATTATAGTAAAGATATGTATTCCCCCTAAATGGATGATCTATGAGTTAAAATACCATAATACAGGTAGTGGTCATTGATTCTATAGTAGATTATGAATATGTTATTACTTCTGATGTGACTAATGATGAGGGGTGGATATAAAACATTGTTTAGGATTTTTATGTGGTCATTATAATTAAATTACTTATCACATTGTATTGTGATAATACTGTAGTAGGGGACCTCACCATGGATCCATGATCACATCAATGGATGATGAACATAACTCAGAATTATCACACCATGAGGTATTTGAATCAAAAGGGCGAGTTCACAGTAAGAATATTTTCCGTGGAGGATAACACGGTGGATACAATGACTAAATCCTTATCTCATCATAATCATGAATATTATTTGAGATCTAGTAGACTAGAAGTCATTACCTATTATCTCTGGTCTATGTTTGAGCATGTTGGAGCTCATTCTATAGAACCAACAACTTTTTATTTTTGAGAACCCTTATATTCAGGGTCCTGAATATTAGTAAATATCTTATAATATTATTTTTATTCTTATACATTATTTTAATGTGATAATTTTCATAGAGTATCTATTACATAGAAAATTTCTTAAAAATTTAATGTTATGATGAGAACCATAAAGTGCTATGATGATATTATTGAATAAATTATTTATGGTCAAATGAAGTTATCTAACTGGACATAGATGATAATGAATATTATGGGTAGTTCACTCCTAAGACATTGATATTTATTCTCATAAATTTTCACAGGGTAATATCTAATAGAGTTGGTTATCAAAACAGAATCTCCCGTAGTAATTCCATATTTTATATGTGTCATTAGATATTCCTATTTTCAGACATGTTAATTAGTCTATAGACGTGATATTATTATTAATGCTATCATATTTCTCACACTTAGATGTACCAACCAAAAACTGTGATAACATATGATAACAATAAAGTCAAATATATTGTGTGTCACAAGTGATAAGGTATTAATGAATGAAATATCAATAAGTTTTTTCATTATGAATTAATTGATGTAGATATCTATAGACCTTTGATTGGAATGTAATTTATTGATTAAAGGTCATGTACATAGTGGTTTTATTTGTATGTTCATTTTAGGAATGTTAATGACAAATATATATCAAGCATATGGGATGATGATGCAAGTTTTCAAACATCATTTTGATATATTGAGACAATGTTCTTATATTATATATTGAATATTCATCCATGGATACTAAAATTTCAGTATTAATGAATTTCTCTATGGGTGTCTTGACATATTGTTAGATGCTGATCACGACCTCAAGTAAAGATATCTTAATGCCACCAAGAATTAGTCTGAAAGGGTTACACACTAAGTGTATCCAAAATCTCAATTAAATTGTATATTTATTTAATATTAGAATAAATATTATTCTCAAGATCCGACGAATAAAATTTATTCATGTTATATTGATTGCATAAATATTTATTGAAAGAATAATATGCTGGTATTTATTGATTAAAATAAATATTCATTAATCAATGTTTGATAAAATTTGTAGATGATAGATAGAATTAGATGACCAGGTTTGAGGGTTCAATGGGAATGATATACTATATATAATTCACATAAATATTATACTATTTATTAATATTTATATTATCTTTGAGACTGGTTGTAATAAAGAAATAATAATATTATTATTACTACTATTAAATGTGGGATTCACTAAGGATTAAGTGACTGACTAAGTGTCTATGTACAGTTACCAACTCTTAATCTAGTTATATAAATGTAGTTGAACCATTTATTGGGTAAGAAATTGTTTTTCACAATATATCCTCTCTAGATAATTATTTTAAACATAGGGATAACCTTGTTTCTAGAACAGTCTCAATAAACAAGATCAACACTCATCCTCATCCCTCTCAAGAACAAAAGAGAACTAGATAAAATCATTTACTCTTAGAATTGATTCTTGTTTTGATAAATGAGAAGGATTCATGAGGATCAATATTCAGTAAAAACACAAAAATCCATATGTGATGTTTTTGGGATCATTAAAAATTTATGAAGTACTACAAGATGGATTCTACCCCTGAATCCATCATCACTATGATGGAACAATGATAGTGGCCATCTAATGTGAAAACGACTAAAAAATTACAGGACAAGTGGTAATTATAATTTATTATGTAATTATAAATTATATTTGATATATCATGTATCGTGGATTACAGTGTTACAATTCATCACGTCCTAATGAGAAATAAGAAAAATGAAAAACCATTATTTTCAATTGGAATAGATGCTTTTACTACATCAGAACCGTCAAAAATTACAATAAAAATCATCATATCATACATGAATAAAAATCTCAACTAAAATAGTGAAAACAAAAACCATAATCTCATAACCATGGTAACTTATGCTTCCCATCAAATAGGTGTTCATGGAAGACTGGCCTATGTTAAATCTCAAGAATTGAAAAAACACTTTCAGTAGATACCGAGTCTCGAAATAGTAAAAATAATAAAAAAAGGATTTGATGCTAATTTTTAATTCCCTAAAAAATTTCATAAATTAATTTTGAGTTGATCACTACATTTCTTCAGGAACACCTCCTCAACATCAAAGGATGATAACTATTGATTATAGTCCATGATCAATGTTTGTAAGACTATCGTCTGAATTTCAATTCCAAAAAAAAGTAACAAAATATTATCCATAAAAATTAATCATAGTATGTAGATATGGAATTACATACAAAGAAAACAATATATAAGAAAAAATCACCCATGTTATAACAGATAAATGATATGGTCACACATCTTAACAACCTACAGCTCAAGAAAATCATGTATAAAAAATAATTAAATAAAAAAAAATAAGTGTATCTACTACCAACTATGAGCCTTACTTCAATCCTATATCCAATATCTGTTATGCTTCCCTAGCTCAATCCATTTTTAAATCTCTAATCAACCTTATGTAATAGACATGAAGACTACACACACACTACGTTACCTATGAAGATTGTCAGAAATACATCTTAGTAGGGCCAAATGAAGTTCCCCTAATATACACTATAATATACATGTGTATGAATGAGGATGATAAATAACATAGAAAATAATGTATATAAGCAAACATGTCAGGTCACTATGTGATAAACAGAACACCATGACACCTGAGCTTACTTGGATTGACCTCATTCAGTGAACCACATCCATCACAACACATATCAAAGGAATCCCATTAGGGTAATGGTTAAACATTTCTAAACCCAAGAACATATAGGAATCCTTTTATGAATTTTGAACAAATGCTTATCACTCAGGGTATGGTCCCAATAAATTCTCATACTAACATCATATCACTCCAGGATGATCTCATATACAAATCCTATACCTAAACCACATAACCCAAGGACAGGTATTGTATAAAATCTCAAAAACCACCCTATCACTCAAGGTGAGGTCTCATTTTAGACCATTACCACCACTCTATCACCCAATAAGATGTCAGAAACCATGCCTCAACCACCACCCTCCCACTCAATGTGAGTTATCATAACATGTATCTCCCACAATACTCTTACTCAAGGTGATTTCTTATATCACATATGGTACTATCACCATATAAATTATGGTCAAGATACTATAACACATGACATGGATTAAACAACCAAGAACATAACTATATTCTATCCTCCCACATCAAAAACACGCCTCATACATGACACATAACTTGGGAACTAGTCATGTGAGACCATACCCTATAACCCAAATCACATCAAATCAGCATCTAGCCTCTCATGATAACCAATACATTAAATTTCCCATTATTTGGAAAATAATACAATAAACTCAACATTATAACCATCTACATACCCATATTACATGAAAAGTAATCAATTAGTCTCCTCATGTTAAACTTTGTCTTTACTAAACAATGTCAACCCATAACTAACACCCCCAAATGTGATCCAAAATCCCATATGCCCTACTGAACTCAAACCTCAATATATCTGTCTAACTACCTTTAAAATTTATATATCATTACCCCAATCCTGATACCCAAGTACTATACTAATCTTTAATACACTAAAATCACCTTGGTAAAAAAATTTAAATATATAATAATAGAAGTCATATGACCCATTCTAGGGTTTCATCTCGTATTTTCCATCAAAGATATCTCAAGTACATTATATGGAATAAATGCCCCAAAATACACCAAACCATGACCTATAATACTGTTCATGCTCACTATATGCATTGGGACAATTATCCACTATCATTATGGATCTCATAGCTATATGTAAGAAAATGGCCATTTAACCCATCCTCTAGGACTACGATTATCATATATACCATAGTAACCATTGGAAATATAATTTGGGATAAAAAATAATTGTAATCCCAAAACCTATCCTGGTACCTTGAAGTGATCAACAAGAATCAATTCCCCTTATATATGAATTCACATAGTGATTATAATTTACTCAAAAATTTGTGGAGCACTCGACCAATGCTTTGGAAACTCAAGGACACCCAATTTCATCACATAGGTAACACATAGTCCCAACATAATTTACTCAATCTGAAAAACCATGTATGGAAGAATCTTAGTACATAAACATAAATAGGATTAAGAATTATAGATACTACCCACCTTGATATGGAGATATGATCATCATAAAATCATACACCCATCCTAGACCAATATATAGCAAGGATCCCACCATACCATAAGCACATCTCTCATACAACAAAAAAATAATTAATAATAGTATTTTATAATCAATTCAATATTTAAAAACTATGTGTAATAATCATTTATAACTCACTGAGTGATCATATGACAATGAAACCATGAATAACTATACGTAGAAGGTCTATGGTGCACTCACAACACCTCTATGAGTAAAAGTCCCACTATTAATAACATGATCAACAATAAATTTCATCCAATTAAATCATCATCTCTAAATAAATTAACTGAATAACATAACACAAAAACAATGGAGAATAATTACATTCATTCATCACTCATTGACATCCTTAGGCCACCGCATGTAAAATTCCCATGTTTCAGGATTATTCCAACATGATCTGGTGGTATAATAATCTAATCCCTAACCTAGAACCACATCAAATGAATTATTAATAAAGAAGAAGAATGTAGAAGGAGAAATGGAATCATATATTAAATTTATGCACAACAATCCTTTAATTATCCCTATATAAAATTAACAAAATATAGGGGAAACGAGGGGAATAAGAGGGGGTTCATCCAACCAAAAATATCCTACCCTTACCCCTTCCCATTTAGATAATCCAGGGGAGTGACGGTGAAGTTACCATTATTCATCTACAAAACTAGCATAGATCTCATCAGGATCCCAATAATTAATCAATGGGTACTCAGTACGACACTAGACTCTAGGTAGAGTTCCACCAGCCACTCGATGGAACTCATAGAGTTACAACCCCTCTACAAGCCACAATGGGTACTTAGTTACTCCCTAATGGGTACCTAGTGTTAACTGTTTTAATTTTTAAGTTCACCACTTAATCAAATATTCTCTCAAATGCAACACTTTGAGATTTTAGTTCTTTTATCCTTTAAATAAATATTACTCTTAATAAAGTGTATCCCATACAACACTAAACTAAATCAAACTGTGAAATATTACAAAAATTATAAGTACTAAATATGAGAACTATAATAAAGTAATTGAATTGTATGGTGTAAATAAAATTAACTAAATTATGAAGTATATATATAGAAAGGGTATGTAATGGTATTAATTAGTAAGAGTCTTCCATAAAAGGCTTATTTTTTTAAGCTTTGAGAGGAAGTATTATCCCACGTAATTTCCCAAGACAAAACCCATGTTGGGGTTCAATAAGTACATCTTGAGAAAAATCACATACAAGGGATTTTTAAGATTGTTGTAATAAATATAAGATATTATCAAGCTAAATCACCAACCATGGAAGTCATCATTGTTTATCTTAATCGTAAATATTACATAGATATCTTGTCGGTTTTTATGTATAAGTTTTGATGATATAGAAATTTAATTATTAATATATTATGTGTTCTAATTATTTATAATTTTTATGAAATTTAATTTTATAATAAATTTAGAAAGTTTTATTTAATATAATTGTATTGAATAATTTCTAATAAAAAAAGTAATAAATTTTTAGAATTCTGATTAAAATCATTTGATGTTTAAAATTCTTATTGTTTGAAGAATTTTATTTTTCTATATATTTTTCATTTTAATCTTCATAAAAAAATTAATCACTTTTGAATAATAAAATTAATGCAAATATTCGATAATAAATATAAATAAAAAAATTTAAATTCATTTAATTATTTTTACTTGGTAATAAATAAGAATAAATTTACTTTATTCTTAGAAATACATTTTTCTAAAAAAAATTGCATTATGCGTTATTGTATAAAATATAATTTTTATCATTTTTAGAAATTGAACCAAATAAAATAGTTTTCATTTTTGGAATCAACATTTCAATTTTTTTAATAGAGATAATTGTATTTTTGGGCATAAAAATAAGTTACCAAGGTAAAAATTATTTACCATATGAAATGTAAAAATGAGGTGAAAATATTAAATTAAGAGATAATATCTCAAAACAAAAAAAATGAAATTTATAAATTGGTGAATGATTTATTAATAAAACAAATCATGTCCTATACACTCTAAATATTATTTTTTATCCACTTTACTTGAATAATGAATATCTTATAGTATTAATAAATTAATATTTACTCAAATTCCACCCCTCTCGCCTATAAAAGGACCCACTCGTCATCCCAGGTATAATCACACAAAAAACTTTATAGCTCAAAATAGTTTTCAAAATACCTCCCCAAACCACTTTCCCAAGTCCTAATGGTTTTGATATCCCTAAACGACCAATCTAAGAAGGCTTAACTTGTGGTCTAAATGAGGATATCAAAGGAAGAGGTGATTGTTTCGACCAATTTCTTTCAGGTTTTTTCCCTCTTAAACCACCTCAAAATCTAAAAAAATAATCATAATATAATGACATAAGTATAATCATAATACTAAAATTAAATTACTTTTATTTGATAACTATTATCTACATTCCTCCAATTCTTTATAAAACTAAAGTGTTGCTCGAATTATAGTTGAATTACCACCTCCATGAGGGATATATTTCTTTTTTCATTAAAAAATTACATGGATTGTCGAAAATGTACGTTCAATTAATTAATTATATATTTACGACATAATAAAGATTACAAAGAGATAAATTATTAATTATTTTAATAATATTAATAGATTGTTCTCATTGTAAATTTAACCTCCTTAAACAAGAATATCAAGACACTTCTCTTAATTTTAATCACTTTTTTAGAACGTATTAAATAATAAAAATTTTGGTCTATCAGAATTCTAAATTAAATATTTCTCAATAAATTTTCATATGATGAAACTATTTTAAAATTACTTCGACCATGATCATTGAACCAAATCATTTTTTAAAGAATTGACAAAACAACTCGAAGTGCAGGATGAGATCAAATACTATATAAAAAATGAACCACATATAATCATAAATGGGTTGTAAAAATTAAATTTTCATGAAAAATGTCTTATAAAAGTATTTAATAAAATTAATTTGGTTATTCATAATTTTAGAAGAATTCACCTTGATATTTTGGTCATACGTTAAGGGTTCATTTGATTAATTCCTTGAGAAAAATTTCTTATTATGAAAATATTTACATTTATAGTGTAAGAACTATCATATTGATTTATTATCTATTAAATGATTTTTTATTATTAGTATTTTAACTTTCATTCATTCTCTCATTATTCATTTTCCTTTGGTATATTCATTACATAAGTCATAAGGGTGGTTTTTATCTTAATTTTCTATCATTAAGTTATAAATTTTATTTTTGAAATTCATCATTATAATTTTGGCTTATTATACCATAAAATGATATTATATTGTATTCCTTATTTATTTTGCATGGTTTATAACAATTTTGGGCAGTTCACCTCACTTTGACTCACAATTCAACAAAATTGTTTCTTGTGTGTGGACATGGCCTTATCTATACAGTATGGTGAGAAATGTTTTCCCTCCATGCCTATATTATTTATATTGTTTTTAGAAATTTTATTATATATAATTAAAATAATTCTTAATTTCACCTTCTAATATCTTTTAATTTCCTTAATAAATTTAAAATCGATTTTTTTAATTTTCCACATGGGCCATTGTTTACTTTCTTCACGAAAGTGTAAAAATAATATTATTTTTAACATTTACCACATGAATTTATTTTCCCACTTTTATAATCAATTTTCTTAATAAATATTACAATTAAATTTTAAAATATTTCTTAAATAAAACAATTTTATTATTATTCTGTTATTTTTTCATTATAAAAACAATTGTTAATTTTTCAGAACAATAAATAATGGGATTTCAATCCACTTGTGTATCTCCTTTTTCTCACACCACATTTAATATTTTAAATTTCATTTATCTCAAGGTTTAAATTTTTGAAATTCATTTAAAATTAAGGGTTTTAATGTCTTATTTTCACCCCTTTGAAATTATTTTTGAAAGTGAAATAGAATTTTATTTTTACAACCAAATTACAAAAACATTATTAAAATTATTATAATAATTTAATACATATTTCCTTCTTAAAATATATAACATATATATATTTTTAGATATTTTTCATTTATTACCTTATAAAGGATCCTATAAATTTATATTTCATTCATCATCTTGTTCGTAAGTGTTGTGTTCTATTTTACTCTTTATCTCTCTCTTGATATTATTTTTCTCCATCATGTCCATATTATTTAATTTCAAGGATATATTATACATTACTCATACTATTTTTATATTTTTTTTCATGTGTTTACATAACTATATAACCAATACTATATAAGGTGTTATTCTGAAGTGTGCATTCCAAGATATGTATTATATTTATTTAATGGGGAAATACTGACATTTTGTATAATTATTATTTCAATAGCGATGTTTATAAATTACATAAGGAAATTTGGTGTGAATTTTATTGTTTATTTATTACAACATATGATGAATTAATTTGACATAATTATTGATGGGTGGTTCCAAGAATTATATATCCCTTAAAGCCAATCAGTAAATCTAATGATATAAACTAGCTTGGCTATTTGGTTCAAACCATACCCATTTATTTATGATATCTTAGAATAACACCTTAACAATGTGTTTAAAATGTGTAAAATTTTGTATTCCATATCTATAAAAGCATCTATTATTATCCATATGATTTTTTACATAGTTATATTACCCATGAATATATCATATTCTCATATTGTCAATTATATGGAATTTTATCATTATTATTATTATTAATATTATGATTATTATTTATTCCTTCAATATTATTCATGCCTTGTGTATTTATTATTATATTTTATTGTAAGCTACCCCTTAATAATAATTTTATCTCTTCCTTCTTATTTTTACATTTTCCTATAATATAGAAAAGTGTATTAAATATGAAATTTATATATGGGTTCAATGTTTAGAGAACTTTATGGGAGGTATTAAAGACTTATTGTTAAATAATAACTCTTCAGTTTAGTGAGGAAAAATAATCATTTTATGGAAAAGATATAGTTTTATTTGTAAAATGTTTTTCATAAATCATTAAAAAATTAAACCTAAAATATATTTGGTATATAAATATCTAATTCATATTTTAATTATGGATGGTTAATTCTGGTTTACTTATGTCACTATCAAAACAAGTATGATTAGGATATTTTTTTCATACAAGATATGAGTGTATTGGTATGGGGTGTCACGATTGGTATCAAATCTGGGTTTAGATAACGTTATATATTAAGATTTTATTATATGAGGATAATTTAATTTTTTAAGATTCCACTATGGGTAAATAATGTTCAGGATGATCATAAGTTTAAATGTATGGACACCCATTTTGTGATCTTATGTAATTAAATTCTTAGTTGATTAATGATATTTTAGGGGATGTTTACTGTGTTTTAGGAGTAATAAATAACTTAGGTATAGGTATCCTTGAGGGTTATTATATTATTTTATATAAATAAAAACTTGTTTATTTTGAAAAAATATTAACATATTTTTTGAGAGTATACATGATTAAGGTATATATTGATTGGTAGGTAACTAGTGTTGTTTATAGATGAAGGTTAGGATTTAATTTTGTGAGTATAGGTTTACATTAAATTCTGGTTGATGATATAGTAATAAGGGTCTTGATTTAATTAATATTATAATTTAAGACTATAATTATTTAGTTTAAACCATAAATTAAATCTAAATGTGGTTAAATATCCTAAAATTTGGGTATGTAAAATTGTATGTGGTTTTATAGTAATGAAATATCTATTCGGATATTATAAGTGGTTATAGGCTCTATATCTAGTCCACCTATTGTTAATAACCTTACAAAAGGTTTATTGAGTATTAACTTTATCTTCACTCAGTGCATAATAAGATGACCTAATTGAAAACTTATTTTGATACTCCTCAGGGATATGCTTAGGATGATTTTCATGCTCCTTGTGAAATATAATAAAGAATTTAAATACATTATTAAATCATGATTCATAGTTATATTAAAAAATACATTATCTATTTTCATTAGAGAGATAAAATTAATTTTTTAGGATTAAATTCATTTTATGGGGACAGGATTTAATACCTCATCATTTTCTTAAGTGTTATACTTAAAAAATATTATGTTTAATAGCTTTTATCACCCACAACATTGAACTAAAAGAACCCAAAAAATATTTAAAAATTTAAAACTACTAAATATAATCATTATAATAAATCCATTTAATTGTAAAGTATAAAATGAGTAACAAAATTATTAAATCAATGTAAAAAAGATAAGAAATTTTGTTAATTAGTAATAATATTTATTAAAATGATCATGTAAAGATCATCATACGTACAAGTTATGAACTCTAAAAGGAGTTTGAATCACTTTTTTAGTGAATTTTTTATTTTGAAATATTGGATTCAAATTGGAATTCTGTAAATTTGAGCCTCTCTATATATTTCATTTGGATGTGTTTTGAGACCAGTGTTATGGTACAAGTTTTTGGTTTAGCATCAATGAAGGGTCTAGTGTCCTTGAAGTATCATTTCATACTATTGTAGTCATTCACACCATGAATGATGGGTTTACATCATGAATAGTTGTAGAAGAGGGGGATCATTTCTTTACTGTGAGGATTTCATGGTTTAAACCATAGTTTATATAGAAAATGAAGTTTGATATATGTGTAATTCCCTATGACTTTTAATTTCATTGTGTGAAACTAATATTCTCATAATGAATGATATTGGGTGGTTTTTTTAGATAGGGTAAGACCTGTAAAAATAGGGATGGCCCCTATTTTTATGACTGGCCTTCTCTTAAATTTTGGTCGAACTAGGGGTGTGGGGAGGATATTTTCTTCCAACAATACCCCTCACCATCCTCTCGTTAATTTTACCACTTTAGAATAGTTAATTTTGTTTAAAATTATTGATTGTAAGGTTATTTATTAAATTATTATTTTATTATTATCTCCCATTAATCAAATATAATTTTAGTTCTATCTAGTATATGTTTTGAGTGTAAATTATACCATAAAACGGTGGAATTGGACAATAGTTAATCATATTTTGTATGGAATATCTATTGAACAAACTGATAAAATGTGTTAATTTCATATCGTTCCATTTTAATAGAGATGTGGGATTATTTTAGGATTGTACTACACCATTTTTACCAATGCTCTAATAAGAAGATGTTGTTGGGGCCTCTATTGTTCAGAAAATGGTCGGATGAATTTGGACCAAACTAGATAAGAGCTTCCATGTAATGGGTTAGAAAGGAAGTAAATTTTTTTTGATGTGGGTGGTCTCTTATAAATACCCCTGAAATATTATTATTTATTTATTTTTTGAATTTCATATGATATCTTACCACTATGATAAATTTTACTTTTTAAGTTAAAAACTATTTTCAATTAAAATGAATTATTTTATTAAACTAAAATATTTACGCCTATATTAAACAACGTTCCAAGGGAAATGATGTAACCTTTTCACCAACATGATTTCCAAGAATTTATATGGTCAGGGTATTGATTATAAATATATTAATTATGATACACATACAATAAGGGGTGAGACATATATGATTTATGTAATCATAGTGGCACTTAGCATAGGTGTTGTGGTGACCTTATAGTATAAGAATGTGATGATGTTATAGTGGTTGTCCTGGTAGGTCATAATAGAACCCTATTATTCCCTAGATTCATTGAGATAGTGGATATGAAAATGGGGTTATTTTTCCTTCCACCTTAGTTAATGAGTACTTGGGTTAGTATTCCCTATATAGGACTTGGTGATGGGTTGGATGAGTGGACAGACCTACTACTTGGGATATAAAATGGATAATTTCTTTACCTCTTGAGAGTGATGTCTGTGAGGATTTATTTATTAGGTTAGTGAGGTTGTGATATTATTATGAGTATAATGAGGGATGTGATTACCTATGGGTAATGGGTGATAACCTGAGAGGTGATACTAATACTCAAGAAACCATATGAGGTGTCAATGCTATGAGGAGACCTCAGGTACTGCAGAGGGTTCCCCAATTATGTTTGAACCTAGAGAGTGTGTTCCCAGTAATGGGTAGAAATGATTTGAGGAGTCACATTAGAACCCATGTTTGTGATTTGGGATTTATATGGATATAGTGATGGGAATGGGACATGAACTTCAAAGGTAGGCCTAGTATAATAAGATTGGTTAGGTTTATGGAAATCCTATGGGGTATGACATGATGTTCCCGATATGAATTACATCATGTGTATTTTTGGTATGGCATATGATTCTAGGGAGGATGTTCCCAAGATTATTTATAATGGTTTTGTATACATATACATGGGATACATGAATGAAGATTCATGTCTCATGGGATAGATACAACCCTTGGGTAATGGAGCTTTATGCTGAGTTTTGGGAAGGTGGAGTAACCTCCCATGTGTGTGAAGTTTATTATATTCTGAGGATGGCTATATTTTCCATGTGTTTTTTATTATGGATTCAGGGATGGGTATATTTCCCCTTGGTGTTTAATTATGATCAAAATATTGGTATATTTCTATCAAGTGGTTTCTTTCAATCAAAGGATGGGTATATTTCTTCTAGGTGGTTGCATATTATCAAATACAGCCATCTCTTGCTGAAGCAGGTAAAGTTAATCCAATGTGTCCTGTTAGAACCCAAAGATTGATATTGGTTCTTAATTTATTTTTTTATTTGTATTTATTTATTATAATAATAGGAAATGTGGTTAAACATTATTTTACAATTACATTTGGGACCTCATTAGTGGTCCCCTACTAAGCTGCACTCACACATTTCTTGGGTGGCCATAGAACTTGGGTACCTAATAAAACTTCATTGTTCAATATTTTGGTTTTAGAAGAGGCCAATGTAGCTTTATCAATATGTACATATCATATGGGATAAGATATTGGGATTTAGTGAGTCCCACAGATGACAATATATCCCTAGTGTCGTTCATTCATCTATTTATTATGTATATGTACCTAGCCCAGTGGATAATCAGTATTGTATACTAGCATTAATATGATCCAGTATGACTATTTTCATCCACATTCATGTATTATAGGACATATTTTTAATTCTTCTATGTACTCTAGTTTTTATTTTTAATTGATGATGTTTTTTATGTTGTTATCGTGCACTCTAATACGGGTGTACAGTCTCCACATGGTAACACCATAGACCCCCACTACTAGTGGAAGCCTATGACCTAGGGAGGGGCACCTGAGGTCTGAGTGACTACTTGTCTAGATTAGGCACCCCTAAATGGTCATGGTTAGGGTGCGAATGTTACAAGGAAGTATCAGATATTTCTTGTGACTCATATCGCAGAGTGTATCAAAGTTTATGTTTTTTATTACTATTTATGGGGATGGAAGATAGGTGACAATGTAATGTGTCAGGGCTTAGGATAGACCTTATACACGTTCATCATGAACACCTATTCTGATGGGAATTATAGGTTACTAGGGACATAGTACCACTATTCTTGGATTTTTATTTTATTATTTGATTATTTCACACTATGTGACATGCATGAGTTTTTGAGATTTATGATTTATTGATTTTTCATACATGACCCATTATCAAGAGGCCGTGTACAAGAATCATGTTTTTCACATAGAATTCACGTAATATTTAACACCCTGATCTTTTTAAAATAAAATTATTCTCAGTATCATTCTTATCATGGAACACCATGTTTTACGTGAATTCAGAAATACTATACAAATATAATTATTTAAATGTAACCCTTTTAAACTATGAAATGAATTAGTGTGTATGAATAGGTTTAACCATATTAAAAAATATATATAAAGGTCATACTAAATACTAATTTATTAATGAATAAGAATTTATTTTTTACTAAATTCATTTTCTTCTTCAAAAGTATGTTTTATTTAAAACATGTATTTATTAATTTTTATGAGTGAATATTATATTTAAATTATGAAAATATTTAAAAACTTATTTGATAAAATAGAAAAAAATATTAAACAAGCATTGAAAAATTATATAAAGTTAATTTTTTTAATTTTATAAAAACATATATTTTCAAATAAATAATAAAAATTAATGGTTTTCAATGAAAACTATATTTTTCAAGAATTTAAAAAGTTATTTTATTTTAGAAGGTTTTAAAATAAAATTTAGTTCTCTTATATGATTTATAATCCCATTATAGTCTTTTGAATAAATTTTATACTTGAATTTGGTATAAGACATTTTTTTACCAAAAAGGGATTTTTTTATAAACTACATTTCATCACATTTTAACAGTTTTATTTTAAATTAAATTATACTAGTTATAGAAATTGATTCTTGAAAAAAGGATTCTGTATTTGGAATTAGGATGAAATTTTTTTGTTAATATGTCCCTTTTATTTTTGATTATTATTAATAGTAACCATAGTAAATTATTATTACCACGGTAAGGGTAAGTCAAGTAATTGAGGATAAAAACAATATGATAAGAACTATAAAAATTACACAACACTTGAATTTATCCTATTATATAATTTTTTATTGGCAATTTCCATCCATGTTTATAAAATATGGAAATTTTGATGCCAAATTTCATTGATTTTGACCATAAAATTATTTAAGTGAAATAAAAAAGTATAAAATGTCTCTTTCATTCTTTTAATTTATATTATATAATATGATATATATATATATAATGAAAACTATGTTTTATTATAAATACTAATTAAATATATATTTTTTTTCTCATGGTAATTTATTTTCAATTTTTTGGGATGAAATAATTACCTTACTTTCTTATCAAATGTTGGTACAATATTTATTCAATTATTATAAAAATAAAATAACTCATTTTAGAAAATTTAAAAGTAATATAATTTGAATTAGTTATTATGTTCATATAATTTTCCAGATAAATATAAAATTTTAGGGATTTTTTAAATGATTATACTTGAGTTAATTTTTTTGTCACATTTTTATCTATGACAAATTAAATGAATATTTCCAAAAATTATATTAATGTTATTTTATAATAAATAATATTTTATTAAATTATTTTAATTTATAAAAATCATATATTCAACCAAGTTATTGGGGTATGTTTTTAAATATCAACTATTTCCCATTTTTGGGCCAATTTTCCTCTTATAGTAGCTATATTGAAACCAAATGGTAAAAAGCCCCTTATTATGGTAGTTGTCAAAAAAGGGTTATCACATGTTAAAAAAAAGATATAAAAAATGATAAAAAACCTAAACATGTACAAATTTTATTTTATGATAGTATTCCAACCCATAATGTGATAACTTTTAAAAAGATTTTAGGTGTTTGGATCCTTTTGTTTGAGCATCGTTTGATTAGATCTCTTCACGGGTTGTTTTTGGTGTTTTTTTGGGTTTTAAAGAATTCTAGTCATGTGAATGGTTGGAGTACATATTGAAAAAAACATGAAATAAAATCATGGAACATTTCTATTATATGAGAAATATTGGTACGTGCTTATTCAAACTATGAGGCCTAACCATTAAACTATCTTAAAAAGGTCCACACAATTGAAAAACTGTGCATCGTCACCATGAAACATTTACAAAAACACAAAATGAGGTTCACAATTGGTTCATAGTTAGTATTAACCATGAATCCATCTCTATTATATTGTGTAACAAGATTTTCATTACCTTAAATTATTAATCAAAATCCATATTCCCCTCTTTTTAAGGACAAAATTATCCCACTACAACCTAATTCAATCCTTTTGATTTCTGGATCCTTCTAGAGATATTTTGTCTCTCCCAACATCATATATTGATGGGTCCAAGGGTTAAGTGGGTTGGTTGTCATATTTTTTTAATTTATTCTCTTCTTAATCTTGAATCTCTCCTCTTTTTTTGATTTTTTATTTTTATAGGTTATTAAGGCTTTCTGTTCTATTGGATAACTATTGGTTGATGTGTAATTTTGGATCCAGTATCTCTTCTCACTTTTATCTAGATCCATATTCCCAGATTAGGTGATACACATTAAAGGTGACAAATATTGGATACATTTATCTTGGATTATAAAATTTACAATAAGGTGTTTATATTATTTTCCAACACTTTGTAATTCATTATTTATTGAGAATTTATAGGTATGTACATCCATCTACCACATGTTCAATAATTGTTGATATTGAATTGCCCTATCAAATCCTCTATGATCCTATTTTAAATAAATTGAACATGGCATCAATTAATTCTAATATTTTTATAAATTTATTAGTGCTATGGATATTTTAATTCTATTTCAATTAATTTTCAAGGCTACCTTATGGAATGTGAGGTATTATGATCAGTTTTTATTTTTAAACTAAAATTATTTTACTAGTATAAAATGGGTTACAATATGTAATTATTTCTATAGAGTTTTGATATTTTTAATTTATGAAATGACCATGGTCACTATTTGAATGATTTTACCCTTATTTTGAAATTATCATCCTTGGTTTATTTAAAATGGGTGATTTGTTTACATATAAATTGGATGTATGCCCAGGTTTTCAAATGAACGTAAGAATTTTTAAATTGTAAAACTTCCTTGAATTAATTTCAGTTATTTGGAAATAAATTATAGTTTTCAAGTCCCATTTGGAATTATAATGATTGTTATGAATGGAAACATTCAATTTTACCATTTTTTAATGTTGTATTAAAGAAAATATTTTTAATTGAATTGATAGTGTTTGATGAAAAGTTTTGGAACATTATGATGATCCTCTATTGTAATAATTCATTAATGTAACTTTATTTATTCTTGTAATTATCATTGATGGGTGTTGAAAAATCGTTTATTTAATTTCAGGGAGTTTAGGGGTGAGAGTGAGATGTTACATAAGGTAATTTTACCATGATTTAAATGTTGAGGGCATGAGCCCATGATTGATATTGATAAAGATCCCCGTTAGGATATTCATAACCTGAATATAGCACTCACCTCTTTTCACTAGTCATGGGAAAAATGTATTTTAGATGATATGACCTAGATATATAATTTTCTAGTAGTATCACACCCTATCTATTGGATCCTTAGAGAACATGAAAGGTTCAGGCTATAGATGTGTGGCCAAGAAAGCACCATTCTGTCGAACTACATTACTTAAAACCCATGAGACTATATGTAAGTCCAAAAATCATTCACAATGTATTTTGATAAGATTTACTTTGGTGGACTCAATATCATATCTTTTAAGTATCAATTACATCCATAAATATGATACACAAAAAACTACAATATTCATTGTCACTAATTGGAATCAGAGATTATTTAATTGAATGATTTCTACTCTTTATTGATCTATTTATTTATGGGATTCACCTTGAGTACATTTTATTGACTCTTGTATATCTTTGGATATCAGTTTTATGTTCTGAAATTTCTTTTTTGGATGTGAATCTATCTTTTGAAAATGTTTTCAAATATTTTTAATATAAGTTATGTTTTTTAAATGTTGAGATGGAATTTTTTCCAACATTGGTTTGGAATTTTATTTTGAAAAGACAAATGTTATATTTTAAAGACATATCAAATATAAAATAATTTCAATAGATTTAATTTCCATTCTAAAATGTAAAGTCTTGAAATAAATTTATTTTACTCATATTTTATCATATTTTATTTACCTTATAAGGAAACATAATAGACATTTTGGTTGAATCCTACTGGGTTCTATAACTCACACTCTTCCTATATTGTTTAATGTTTTGAGCCATTATAAACTTATAAAAGGTGGTCATGAAATTTTCATTCTTTGTGGGATCTTTCTTTGGGGACTAAGTGCTAGTGACTAGGGTTAAGGTGGGTGGTTATAGACTACTTGGGGATGGTTTTTAGTTGGTAAGTTTGACTTTTAATTATGAAAATATCTATTTGTGCTATGAGATGTATATACTGATTTATTTTTATGATGTTTTTTAAGTTTACTTTTATTATTGTTTTATATTTTGGGAAAAATAATACCTATAGGTTAATTATAGATGTCAGAGTTCTTTCCTTTGAACTATGGATATTTGGAACACTCTTTGCATTTGTAGATAATTCAATCAGATTCATTTTAGATGGAATTCTAGGATGGCTTGTTAAAAACGATATCAAAGGAGGTATTCCATGAAAAAGATCACATATCCTTCAAATACCATATGATATTTGGGGTGAGTCATGGTAAGAGGGTGAATAAGGATGTGTCATGATTCAAGAGGTAGTTTGTGAATGGGTTCTTGGTCACTACCTCTTCATGATGAGAAATGTGTTACTGGGGAAAGTAAGAACTTGAGTCTTTATTTACATATATTGGTTTCCTAGTGATTATTGAAATTTATATTATTGATTATATTATAGTTGATTTTTTTAAAACTCTTATGAGTTTTCGGTTAGAATGGAAAGATGAACAGAGTTAAATTATTCCTTTATGATTAGGTAAGCTGTGAGGAATATGTGTGACTATTATAGAAGTTAATTAATGATCTATTATGAGGTTAGTGTGTAGTTTACCATCCCATTCAACCAATATGTGCATTGTTCTACCTTAACTATAAACTTAGTTCCATATGAATTTTTTTCCAAAATAACCCCTCACATGTGATGTTAGTTTAGAGGGTTCTTATATTGAATTTACATCTTCAGTGTTACCAATCTCATTCACTTGTGTTGTTTCAAATTTAATCAAATTTTTTATTTTAAATCCATTTAGAAAACAGTATTTCTAGCCTAAAACATGTTTTGTTGGGAAAATTAAAAAAAAATCATTTTTAAAAAGTGAGTTTTAATTAATGTTTGGTTCATAAAAATGATTTTCAAAGACACTTATTATGTTTTAAAGAATATTTTGAAGAAGAAATTTGTTTTCTAATGGGTTTGAAATTGAAATGGTTTTGATAATTGGAAAATATGATTAATACATTTGAAACTATGAAATAATGTTTGTGATCTGGTAAATTATTTTTGGAATTATAGAGAAGTTTTACCTAGATTTCACATTTTGAAGAAAACCGTAATGTTTTAAAAATAGAAAATTATTATGTAATTTGAAATCTATGATTCTATGATAAAATTTTATCACATATTTCTTTTTTAAAATTTTTGTGCTATGTCTGACTATTTATTTATGCATAAGATGGTGAGCCTATGTTTTTTTATATCAAAAAATGTCTCCTAAATTTTTTTACATGAATGATAGAAATTTTATTCATCAATATAGTCTTTCAAGTAGTCTTTCATGGTTTTTGGAAGTGACATCTCCAATTAATGACTCTTCCCAGACTCTAAATCAAGTATTAGAGATAAAGATATTATACCCATTATACCCCATCCAAGACTTCTTTAATTGGATAAACCTTCTTAGAAAGTTTAATGAGGTTCTATTGAAGAAGAAAAGTGTATCAAGAAAATTTATGGGATCTTCGATTCTCTCGAAACTTCTAATTATCTGAAGGTAAATTCTATCAAATCTTTATTTGAGGGAACCTGCTATGAGTGGTGGGATGTTTTTACTACATATCATCTACATGAAATAATTTCTTAATAATTCTTCTTATCATTATTCATCCAGTGGTAGCATTTTGAGTATACGAAAAATTAGAAAGTTACTTAGTTATGGGGTTTTGGTAAAAATGATATATAAGTTACAGATTATTCTAATAAATTATTTTTTTTGTTATGTTTTTTACGTAGGATTATTTTCAATGACTTCAGTTAGGATATATTTTATAGAAAAATTATTCACCATATCCTTGTAAAATCCATGTTTGTGAGTTGGTTGACCTCTTATCTAGGGATGCTTAAAAGGTCCTAGTTAGCTAAAGAGGAGTTAAAAAAATTAAAGAAATTAATATTTTGTCATTTTTGGTTGTGGAATGATAATATTCTTAAGGGAATAAAAGACATGTAATGTTATTACAATGTAGACAACAATGTCTTCCTAAGAAGTTTTGTTTGAATGATCCAATAGTTTGCAAATAGTGTGGTCAGTTGGGTTACCTTAAGAGGTTCTATAATTTGTGATACCAAAATGGATGTTTCATTAAAGGATAATATACTCTTGAATATAGGGAATTATATGCTTCTAGATAATATGTCTCTAGACATAGGTCTTGTAGTGAAGCTTTTCACATAGTATGGGAGATACCAGTGGTGGTTGACACTGATCAATCTTGTTTTTTATGATGTTATAGTGGAAATTTTTTGAGTTTTTCCTTGTTGTGGATAGTTTGTTCTTTATATCCCTTAATTTAATAGATCTTGGTGGATTGTTTTTTGATATTTGGGGTTGATATAATTTGAACATCGTTGTGTTCATTTGGGTGGTTTTTTTTCTTATCACCTCTATAGTTCTGCCTTAAAGATGTACACTCTTAAATTCTTAACCTTCCTTTTAGAATAACATTAGTTCTTTGATTTTTGTTGTGATCATATTAATGGTGTGTAATCTTATGCTAAGAAACCTCTAAATTTTTAAGGGTTTATGTTCTTAAAAATCCATTATGATACTTTCCATGGATGTATTCTTGTGGTCAGGGTTATATACTATTCATGTTTCTTTTTTACCTTAGTATCCTCTAGATTTTCCAAAGTGGTTAAAGATTAATTTTGATGTGATGGAAGATATATATTGATAGATTGTAGTGTCCAATTGTGCATGAAACCTTGGTTTTTTGATATCTATCTATATTGACATGGATAGATCTTGGTAATATACTCTAGTAACTTGGATGGTGTGATTCATTAATAGACCAAACACCTTGAGGTGCTAGAGTGGGATTTGATGAGATCATTGAGGGGTGAAGCTCAGGGTTGAAAATAATTGGTTGTCATCAAGTAATTTCCTCAGGTACAAATCCTTTTTAGTTTTGTGCCTTAGTTTTTGATGTTTGAAAATAGATGGTACATAAGAGTTTTGTTTCTCATAGAAATCATGAGTTATTTAAAAGCAATTTTCATTTATGGTTTTTGGTGTTGTACGTTATATGTTCTCCATGGTGAGTGGTTAAAGTCACTTATTTGGATCTAAGGGTCATGATTTTCTTATATTAATCAACTCTAATGAATCTTTAAATGGTGGGGAGACCTATTTTTGATCTTTATTCATTCACCTGTTTGAAATCTTGTGATGATATTAGTGTGTAGATCTTTGGGCATGATGTCATCCTTTGTGTGATTCTCTCATATAGACTACAAACTGTCCACCTCACAAGAAGATTGAGGAAGTTATTCTTGTGATATCATGTTATATTTGTCAGAATGGAAGCTCTCTAGGGATATAAATACCTATGATGGGAATTTTATATCACCCCATTACCTAATTTTAGAAGTTTTGACATTTAATTTGAGTATACTTTGATTAGATCTATTCACATGTTGTATTAATTATATTTTGAGTATCTTAGAAGGTTTCTAGGCATGTGAAAAGTTAGCTAATGGTTTGACAATCCATGTAGAAAAACCCTGAAAATTTTCTAGTATCCTAGAATGGAGTTTAAAGTAGGCCCATAATTAAACAATCCATGTAGACTAACTGTGAGATAATCTTAGAAAGGGGAACATGGTTGGTGAATTCTTAAAAAATCATATATCCTAACCATGAAACCTTACCAATAACCTAAAAATAGGTGAACAATTAGATCATGGTTAGTACTAACTATGCATCCAAGCCCAACAAACCGTGAGGTGGTATTTTAATGCACATAAATTCTTTATTAAAATCTTATTACCCCATTTTTAACCATAATATTCTTCTAGTAAAATCTAATTCGATCACTTCTATTTTAGGATCCCTCTAGAGGTGTTTTGGATCTCCCAATCTCATTTTCTTGCATATAGAAGTGTCGATCAATGTGGTGATCCACTTTTTAAAAGTTCTTTTACTCTTAACATTTATTCTCCCTTCTTCTATTGATTATTTCTACTTACATGATAATATGGTCTTGTGTTCTATTAAATCATGGTTGACTAATGTGTAAATTTGGATCTAGGATATTTTCTCACTATTATGAAGATCCATCTTCATAGATTCAGTGATCTCCATTAGAGGTTATGAATTGCAGATCTATTTTAGATAGATTCTGTATTTTCCAGGTAAGTGTTTCTATAATTTTTCTTACTTTTTTAATTAATTTTTTCTTTGTAATTTTTAGATATGGTCCTACTTTTAATAAATTTTCTATAATTTTTTATATTTAATTACCATATGAGATCCTCTTTGATCCTCTTATAACTAAATTGAACATGGAATGTGTTCCTTATCGTGGTTTTATAAATTAATGAATTTCATGCTAATCTAAATCCCAATTCAAATAGTTTTTTAATGCTACATTGTGGAAAGTTAGGAATTAGGACCGGTTTTTATTTCTAAATTGAAATGCTTTGACTTGTATAAAATGGTTTGAAATATGTGATGATTTCCATAGAGTTTCGATTACATAGATTTATTAAATGACTTAAATCCCTATTTTAATGATTTTACACTTATTTTGAATGGATGTTCTTGGGATATTTTAAATGATTGATTTTTATAATGAAATATGTTGTAAACCCATGATTTGAACCGACCATATTAATTTTTAAATTTAGAAACATCATTGAATTAATTTTATATATTTTTAGGGAAATTATTGTTTTAAAGGCCTGTTTGGAATTTTGATGATGGTTGTGAAGGGAATCAGATATTTTTACCTTTATTAAATTTTGATTTGAAGAAAATATTTTTAATTGAATTGATGATGTTTAATGGCATTCTTTTCACTTTATGATGATCCTCTCATTCAATAATCCCTTAATATAACATGATTAATTATTTTAATTCCCATTGATGGGTGTTAAAAAGTGATTATTTACTTTGGGGGATCTTGGGTGTGAGATTGAGATGTTATTTGATGGAATGTGATCATGATTCAAATGTTGAGGGAATGACCCCATGATTGATAATGATAAGGATCCCTATTATGATCCTCATAACATGATTGTCTCACTCACCTAATTTCACTGTTCATGGGAACCATGGTAGTTAGATGAGATGACCTAGTTATATTTTTTTCGAGAAGGATCACACCCTATCTAGTGGATCCATAGATAACATGAATGGTTAATGTTTTAGATATGGAACCATGAAAGTAGGTGTGCATGGAATTCGTTTTCATGGTACATTTCAAACTAGATATACACCCAATGATTTTTCATGATTTTTTTTTTATCTTAACTAAGTTGGAATCACTATAATAACTAGTTTATACCCATGAAATCCATATACTTGATTCTTGATATATGACATTTTTTTTAATACTTGGCATCAGAGTTTACTTGCTGGATTGATTCCTACTCTTGATTAGTCAATTTATTAAAGTGATGTTTCTTGAATATATTTTTTTACTCTAGAATAACTCTTTATAATAGGTTAATTTTCTTTTTTTCGTATCTGATATGACTCTATCTTGTGAAATAGTTTTTATATATTATCTAGAAAATATTTAGTTTCCAAATGATGAAATTGTTTATTTTCCAATTTTTTTTTGGTAAATGATTTTTAAATGATTAAAATTCTATATCAACCCTAGATCTATATTAAAATTATTTATATGGATTTATTTTACTTTCTCAAATATTATTTATTTCTCTCACATTATTATACTCTTCTTATAGTTTATTTGAATTACCTTATGAAGTAACTGAACAGACTGTTTAGTGGGATCCAACTGAGATTAGTATTTCACCCCCTTATTGTACCATTTTTTGACTATTATGATCTCATATCAAGTGATCATTCTATCATTTTACTTTTTGGTTCAATTAATTGGTGATTGAGGGTGGGTGACTTGGGATATCTTGGGTTGTCATGGACCACTAGGAAATGATTTTTGGTTGTTATATTCTACTTTCAATTATTATAAAGTCACTTTGTACACTGATATGTATGTATTGATTTGTTTATCTGAATTTTTTTCAAAGATTAATTTTATTATTGTTTTCTCTTTTTCATTAAATCTTTCCCAATGGTTTATTTTTGATGCCCAGGTGATTGTATTCAACCCATGGAGTTTGAAAATGCTCTTTGAGTTACTAGTGAATTGACTGAGATGTCATTTTAGATGGTATTCCAGGGTAGTTAATTAAAAATAATAATCATTTATTATAATTATATCAATTATAGAACATTCTTCCATGAAATTTAATTTATATTAAATTAATATTTTATGTAATTCCATGAGTATCACTCTTCTCTCTTTTAAAAGGGCACCTCCTATTATATTTAATGAAAACTTAAAAAATCATTTTAGATCCGAAAATATATATCCAAATCCTGTCCTAGAATCCTTATTCTCATTCTAGAAGTATTTTTTGTTCATAATACCAACCTTGTAGGTAATTAGGTGTAAATAAAATAAATTTGTCCAAATAAGAGGTATAATATTTAACCTAACATTTTAGTTTCATTTATTCTTCTACCTCCTTCAAACCTTCTTCAAGTATACTATTATAATAACATAAGTATCTGAAATAAAATTAGATGTTTTTATGTTTACAAAAATAAATATATCCATATCCTACTCCCATTAAATGGGAACTGAAAACATCATTCTTATGTAGGGAAGACTACCGCCTTGCGAATCAATGTAAATTGTTTTCCATCACCACAAATAATTGATAGTCATAAGGATGTATTTAATGTTTAAATATTATATTAAGGACTTATTTATCATTATAAAAAGTTAATATATCATCTACTTTATTACATATACATATATTGAAAATTGATAAAGTCCTTCATGCGTACGTGTGGACTACCACCTCCATGAAGAGATGTGATTCATTTTTCCTCACCACCTCACATGGATGATAAATTTATATATATTCATGTGTTTATTTGACTTAATAATATCATTTTTATGATTATTCTATAAATATAAAATAATACTTACCTTCTTCCCAACATGATCATTGAAAAATGGAAATGTTACTCATGTGTACGTACAACCAGTCATATCCATGATTTTAACGACATTAATTTTTCATAGCCATCTTTCATTGTTGGATTCAAAAGTATAATTTATTAATAAAAATGATAATTATTTAATTATTATTAATATATATATATGACATAATATTGACCTATTTCACCATATTTTACTTAATGGATTCATTTTGGACATTTGGGTTGAATATCATCAAGACATCTGATGTGAACATAATTGATTATTTTATTAAATATAACATAGTAATATATAAAATAAAATTAATAATTAACTTTAAAAAAATTCTCATTAAGTAAATAATTTACATATTTTTATTATTAACTAAGATAAATAACATATGTGATGATTTCAACTTGAGGTAAGGGATCTCTCTAAACCACCCATTTTGTTTCGGTTATGACCCCTCTCTCTCCCTCTAACTCACATTCTCTCTATATTTGATGTAATAAAATTATTATAATATATATATATGTGTGTGTGTGTGTGTGTGTGTTTATCTCACATTTATATCTATATTATTCTACCTTCTTTTTGTGGGTAAATACTAGCCTTATTTTTCATTTCTAAAATGCCTTCTTTAAGAAATATATTTTGATTATGATATGAGGTATGATTACGCAACCCATTTCATTCCCTGGGTAACTATTTTTTTACTGATTATGATTTATTTCCTTTTCTTGTAACATATAATATGAAAAATTTATGATGGGATCACCAATACAGATCTCTAATGCATTGGGTAAACCATTTTTTCACATGGGACTTTAGGTATGAGATTAGAGAGTAAACCTATTCCAGTACGGGACTTTGTCCACCTTATGATGTTATATTGGAATTTATCCTTTATTGAAAATTATTTATTATTTTTTTCATCTAAATTTCTTCTATTTATGTGATCTTATGATACCATGTTATTTACGTTATGCTCTCATGTGATTAATCATGATCCATCTATTTTAAGATATATTGTTATACTTTTGACTCACATGTTATGCATCCTTATCATGTTTATTCCCTTATTATAATTTTTAGCTCAATTATTTAATTCATGTATTCTCTATGTTATCTTATGTTATTTTAGGAGCTCAAATGGATTTGGTATCTCAACATGGATAATAAAATAAATATTTCACGTTTCAGTAACTTTTAGATTTATTAGGAACCTAGTCTTCGAAGACACTATGCTTCATGGTCTTTAGAATGTATTTTCTTGATATTTATATTAAAAATCATTTAATAATATGCATAAAAGGATTGGATAAATATATTTACATCTAAAATAGTTATATTCAAATTAATTTGTTTTCATGTTTTTTTAAAATTCAAATTAATTGTTTGGTTCCAAAAATGAGATTAATGTTATTTTATAATAATAAATATTTTATTAAATGATTTAAAATTCCAAAAAATCTTATGTTTAACCAATTTATTAGGATATGTCTTAAAATATAAAAAATGTTCTATTTGTGGGATATGTTTTATTTTATTGTAACTATGCTGACAATTAAATATTGAAAACATTATTATCATGGTACTTTTCAAAAAGTGTTAACATAGGTTAAAACAAAGAGATAATGGAAAAAAATTAATATAAAATTATCAAAATTTTATTGTATGGTAGGATATAAAACCATACTTATCCTATATTATAATTATATCATTTCGGGTTTTTTTCATGAAAATTTATTTTTTCTAATTTAATGTTTATATAATTCCAAGAGTGACCCCCCTCTCTTATAAAAAGAAACCTCATGTCCTCTTTTATTCATAATTAAAAAGGATTTTTGTTTAAAAAATCTCCCACAAAATATATTCTTATAATCCATCCCCTCATTCTTGAGGTGTATTTTGTTTTCTGAATACTAACTTTAAAAGTTTTAAGGTGTAAAGTAAATTATGTTTTCCAAATAAAAGGTATAGTACTTAACTAGATGTTTTAGTTTTATTTATTCCCACACCACCATCAAATACTATTCAACCATTATGATATAATAACATAATTATATATAAAATAATTATATTTTATTATTTTGATGTAAATATATCTATCCATCTCCTTCATCCATCAAATGGGAATAAAAAAACATCATTCATGTGTATGGTGGTCTACCACCTCACAATCCGATGTAATTTGTTTCCATCACCACATCTCATGGATGGTTATAAGTTTGGATATAATATTTTTATATATGATATTCCTAACATATTTATCCTTTCAAAAACAAAATATATCATCCAAATTATTATATTTTCATCCATTAAAAATTATAATGTTACTCATGTGTACTTGTGGACTACCACCAACATGAATCGATGTGATTCTTTTTCCATCACCACATTACATAGATTATATATATAAGTTTATTTAAAAAATAATATTTTATTTACACTAATATTGGAAGGATAAAAAAATACTTACCTTATTTATATCATGATCATTGAAAATGGAAAATTTATTCATGCGTATGTGTGGCATACCATCTCCATGAGTGAAACCTCATTCATTTTTCATAACAATATTTATTTGATGGTTTTAAAAGTATATTTTATTTATAAAAGTTATAATTATATCATTATTATTATTCTATATATGATGTAATAATGAATTTTTTTACCACAGTTAACTTACCAAAGCCGTTTTGGACATATGGGCGGAATATCATCAAAACATCCAATGTGGACTTAATTGACTAAGTAATAAAATATAACATTGTAATAAATAAAATAAAAGGAATAGTGTTAATTTAAAATGATATTAATAAATTTAATTTTTAACATAATTTTATTATTTAATAATATAAAAAACATACCTGACTATTTGAACTCGAGGTAAGGGATCTCTCGTAACCACTATTTTTCTTTCAGTTAAGAACTTTCTCCCTCCTTATCTAACTAACTTTATATCTATAATTATTGTTAAAAAATGATTATAGTATATATATATATATGTATATATATATATCTCCCATAAATATCTATCTTATTCTCCCTTCCTTTGATGGTTTAATTCATGCCTTATGTTTATTTCTCAATTTCCTACATTAAGAAATTTGTTTTCATTGTAATATGAGACAAGATTATGAAACTGACATCTTTACATGGGTAACTCTTATGTTTATGCCTTATTATTTATTTAATTTTTGTTTCTCACTTAATTAAGGATGTTTTTTATTGTTTTCCCAAAATATCACTCCAATGATTTTGGTAAATCTGTTGTCTTGTGTGGAATTGTGAATGGGATTATGGAGTAAATGTAATCCAATATGATATTGTTCCCACCCTGTGATGATGTCATGTAAGTTATCCTTGAAATATGAATATTTTATGTTTTCTTTTTAATCCACATTTCCTATGTTTCCATAATATTATGATACCATTTTCTTTATGTTATTCTTCCTTGTGATTACTCATGCGCCTTCTCTTTTATGATATCTTATAATACTTTTGACTCACATGTTATGCTTCCTTATCATGTTTATTATCTTATAAGGATTTTTATATCTCCAATTAAATTTATGTATTCCCCAATTTACCCAATGTATTTTTAAGAGTTAAAATATATTTTATATCTCTTTACGGAGAATAAAATAAGCTTTTTAGGGTTTAGTTTCCTTTTGATGTAATATGAACCTAGTCTTACAAGACACTATTACTCATGATCTTTGGGTTATAGTTATTAGATATTTAGGTTATAAATAATGTAAGAATATATTTAAATGGTTTTAGTCATAATAGTTATTTGTGAAATTATTATATATGAATTATTTATCTATCATGTTTTTTCAAAGTCAAATTAAATAAATTGTTAAAAAATTTCATTAATGTTATTTTAAAATAAATAATATATTATTGAATGATTTAGAATTTATAATAAAAGTATATGTGTCCAAATGGTTGGGGTATGGATTAAAATTAAATATATATTTCATTTATGATCCTATTATCAGTTTATAGTAACTATATTGACTTCTAAATAGTAAAAACATTATTATCATGGTAATTTTAAAAAGGTTTTAACACAGGTTCAAACTAAGAGATAAATGTAAAAACCTAATCTAAAATTTTCTAAATTTAATTGAATTGTATTATTTAAATCCATAATAATCTTATAATCTAATTATATAATTTTATAGCCTTTTAAATATGAAAATTAATTTATATTAATTTAATATTTTACGTAATTCTAAGAGTTCCACTCCCTTCTCAGGTAAAATGGAACCCCCTTCCTAGTTTTATATTCACTTAAAAACCATTTTAGTTAAAAAATAATACAAACAAATAACTTCATAGAATACCTCACCACATTATATAGGTCTTTTTTATTAATACCAACCTTAAAGGGGTTGAGTTGTAAAGAAAAGGAAGTTTTCTTAAGAAGAGGCACTATTTTAACCAAATGTTTTAGATTTATTTCTTCTTATACCTCCATAAAATCTTCTAAATTAATAATTATATGACAATAATAGTTTCTATCATACACTAATATGTTATTATTTTAATGTAATAACCTATATCATTCTCTTTATACAGTCAAATGGGAAAAACTGACATTTATTTGTACGATGAACTACCACCTCCCAAACCAATGTAATTTATTTTCCATAACCACCCATTGTAATTGGTTATAAATATTGATTTAAGGTTTATATATGATATTAATTAAATTTTAATCATTCTAAATATATAATTTATCATCTACCTTATTAACTTGTCATCCATTGAAGTTTGGAAATGTCGTTTGTGTGTAAGTGTGGAGTACCACCTCTACGAAGTGATGTGATTCATTTTCCATTAGAACATAACATAGATGATATATATAAGTTCACCTAAATAAATAATATGTTATTTTTTATTTTATTATAAATATAAAATAACATTTCACTTCTTTACATCATGATCATTTAAAAATGAAAACATTACCCATGCAAATGTACGGCCTACTGTCTCCATAATTGAAATGTCATTCATTTTTCATAACCATATTTCACGTTTTGTTTTAAAAGTATAATTTTCATATAAAAATGATAATTACTTCATGATTAGGGTTTTGTAGATTATGTATTAATTTCCTCTTTAACCATAGTTAACTTACTGAATTCATTTTATACACATGTGTTGAATATCATACAAACATCTAATGTGAACTTAATCAATTAAGTAATTAAATATAATAAGGTAATAAATAAAATAAAATAAAATAAATAATAAAATCTAAAAGGTTTATTATGAATTTAAATAATTTACATAAATTTATTATATAGTAATATTAAGATCATGTGTGATGATTCAGGCTCTAGGTTGGGGATCACCACAACCATCCTTTTTCTTTGGGTTTTTACCTCTTTCTGTATAACACACATTCTCTTTATTATTAATGTTATAAATTGATTGTAAATTATTTATATATTTATCTCAAAGTTATACCTTCATTATTATCCATAACTTTTGTGGGATAATATAAGCCTTATGTTCATTTATCAAATTCATTATATAAGAAATATCTTTTCATTATGATGTGACACAATATTATGCAAACCATTTATTTCAATGGGTAATTATATTGTTTATACATTAGGATTTATTCTCTTTGTGGGTAAAATATAATCATTAATATGTTATGTTGGGTGTTCCCAAATAGCACTCCATTTAATTGTGTAAATATTTTCTCTCATGAAATGTTATGTATCGAACTCTGTCCACCATGTGATATTGTCTTGGAAGATTACTTTGACTTATGCTAATATCATTTTTCTGTTTTGTCCAAATTTTCTATGTCTATATGATCTTATTATTCCATTTTCTTTATTTTATTCTCCCATGTGACTACTTATTAGACTTCTATTTTATGACATCATGTTATAATTTTGACTCACTTTTTATGATTCCTTATCTCGTTTATTCCCTTATTGGGATTTTTTTATCACCCCTTTATTTTATGTATTCACTAGTTTATCATATTAATTTTTTAGAGATTAATGAAATTTTTGAGCTCATTATGGAGAATAAAATAAATATATAATGTTTTTTGATGTATTATGAACCTAGTCTTCCAAAACACTAGTCCTCACGATATTTGGGTTGTATTAATTGGATTTTAATGTCAAAATCATTTAATAATATGTTTAAAAGGTTTGGATAACTATATATAATAAATTATATTCATGTGATTTATATCACTAACAACAAGGTCTAATTATTTAATGTTTCCACAATAACATATATAGTGTTTTCTGATGTAACATGGTAGAAGAATTCTACACACTTGAACCACTATATATTTATTATAATGAAAGGTCATTTGAATTTATGATGGGATAATCCTCCATAGTGAATAATATAAAGTCCCTCTTATAAGTTACCTATGGTGACTCGTGGTAGGTTAGTGTAGGCATTTTATTCCTTAGGGATGAACCCCTAGTGTGTTATTATACAACTGGTTCCAAAACATAAATAGGTTGGATTATTTAAAGTGTAAACAATAACTTATATGATTTTTTCACATAAAGATTATTACTGGAATTATACTTAACTAAACCATGTGATTATGATTTTTTAAAATGGATTATGGTAGGGAATTTCATTATACATATACACGTGTACCTGTATGAGAATGTGATCCTTGAGGGGGTGGATCCTATACATGGAGTCCCAGTGCGTATTATCCTAATATTATGACTATTGAGGGGGTGGTCCCATATAAAGGTACCCGATGAGAATTAGTGCCCTAGTAAGATGATTATTTGTCATGTAATACCAAATATTTACAAGGATATGAGACCCCTGAGAGAGAAGTTTGGAATGTGAGTTGTCAGGTGAAGTTAGAAATGGGAATAGAGGTGTTTATCCATAAACTATGACATATGTGAGATATGTGTAATTCCCTGACCCTAGAAGCCCATAACTGGTGCATTATTTTAATACATTGGAATTATTATAAGGAATCAAATCCTGAAGGCCTGATCAGTTCAAAATTCTTGGAAAATTGATTACGTATATGAAATTTACAGTACAATTCAAAACAAACTATTCAACAAAGTTAATTATTTGAGAAATGAATTATTCTCCAAGAATCACCGTTTATATTAATCATAAATACTTCTTAGAATCCTGGGAAAATAAAACATAAGAAAGGGGTGAGCTCAGATGATCAGTAAGGGTAAAAAATATAGAAAAATCTCTCATAAATAAGCAAGAACTTTTAAATAAAGGTATAAAACTAGAAGACAATCATTTTAAACAAAATATTCAGCATAATATGGGAATAATAAATCTAATAATTCATTTTAAAAATTCACATATATATTCTAATAGTCGAATATTCACATGTAATAACAATAACTAATCTCATAATGATGGAATGCATAACGACAGACATCATTAATACACCATTAAGTCCTCATACCATGACCATAAAAAATGTAGAAAAACCAAAACTAGGTAGTCTCATGAGACCTACTAATGCATTGACAAACTATAGAGGTACCCACCCATCACTTACTAAGTCCATTAAATTCCCCATTTTAAAACTATGAAAACTAATAAACATAGTCATTAGTATTAAAAACTAGTATATCAAATATGATTACTTTAATCACAAACAATGAATGGTTTCTAAATAGAATATACACAATCAAACTGGTTATAAACCATTCAATAAAATATAGAAAATGATATCATAATAGGTAAACCTAAATTAAGTATATGATCTAACAAAGGAGGTCGACATAGATGAAAATAATCTATTAAAATCATTAAAAATATCTTAAGACAAAAACCCCTTTTTCTTTGAAATCATTTTTTCAAAAGTTCCACACTTATAAAAGAAGAAATTTAAAAAGATATTTTTTTAAAGAAAGTTTTCCAAACCAATTTGATAATTTTGAAAGGAATTAACATTTCACAACATTCATGTCACTTTAAATCAATCCTTCAAACCATTTGAAAACAGGGACATTAATGAGAAATATTTTGAAGAATAAATCATAAAAAATTTAAAATGATGTTTTGGTTAAAGAGTCCCATACATAAAACCTTAATAATATTCATTTTAAAAAAAAATTAATGAAATTGAAAATAGGAATAATATTTTGTTTATAATACTTTATATATAAATAAATAAATATGTATTATAATATCAATAATATTGAAATGGAGAAATGATTATTTCATTAAACATTCAAAGAATCCAATACCACTTTGAACTTTTAAATAATAAATAGAATATCATCAAATGAATCTTCAAATACCATGATGATAAATTTATTCATGATATCAAATTTAATTAGGACATTACATTCACCACTCATAAGAAATTGGGAGTGAACATGGCTTATATCTCATAAAAATTACATGTGAGATGAAATTACCCTACCAGAGGTTTGATACTCTCCTTACGTGTCCAGAACTCCTGTATAGTGGTTTAAAAAATATCATTACCTTCTATAAAAATAATAATAATAATAATAATATATGATATCATATATTATTCATTTATGACTTTATATTACTTGTTTCGTAACAATTCCAAGTTGAAGCAATGTTTCGGGTAATATCTGTTTTGTTTATCATAATTGTTTTGACTTGTTATTCTTGATTGCATTACTTAGATCATGATTTAGTTAATTCAATAATGTAAAACATGATTTATATATCATAATCATTCATAATATAAATATAAATAATAGATAGATATGTTAATTGTAATACACTATTCATGGAGATGGTAGGTCATACATACGCATGGACGCTATTTCCGTTTTCTTATCGTATTAAATGGAAGAAAGTAAATATGTATTTATATGTATATATTATTCTTATTGAATTATTATATCATATATTTCATACTTATAAATTATATATATTTTTATAATCATTCAGGATTGACGTGAGTATTACCTACTTTAAAAAAATAGCCTTAATACACACCTAGATTGACACTCTTGTGGAATATGATTAGGATAATTCACATTTTATTTATAAACCATTATGATGTATATGAACCGATAATTATCATTAATGACCTAGGATAAACCCTAGATTGATAAAGGACCCACGTGGAATGAAAATGGATGATGTATTTTTATATTGGGATTCAAAAATTAGATTGTAGATGTATTTTTACCTATGATATTTTGGTAATAAGAATTATGAAACATCTAAGAATTGTAATAAATTTTAGAAGAACATGTGTATTAATTAAATTAATAGTTATGAATATCATCATGGGTTTATGAGTTTAATATTGATCATATGTTCAAAGTCATAAACACCTCTTTTTTGGGTTTTAAGTAACAGGAGTCTACCATGATTATGGATATTTTGGAAGAAATTTACAAAAAGCCTATTTTTTGTGGAAATTTTATTTGAGGAATAATTAATTTACATTTTATAGAGATAATTTTAAAGGTATAAATAGACTATAGGGTTAATATGATCATTATTTACATTTTAATAATAATTAAATAAGATTATTAGACATTATAAAAAAATTATTAAAAACTATATTAAAAAGTTTATTTAATTATTAATTATGTTTCGTGAATTTCATTCTTATTTTTTTAAGTATAATTATAGGAATTATATTAATTTGAAAAAGTAAAAGACACATGCTTGGGGAAAACTGGTCACATCTTAAAAGGTGGTGGGGCTTTACCCATGATATAATGATGAGAAGGGATTCACACCTACAAATAGCCTACGTGTTTTATTAGTTAGCATGTCATTGTTTTTTTGTAAACTATTTGAAAAATAAATTCTATTGATGAACCATCAGCTCTAATTTTGACTAATATAGATTAATTTAATATATTGGATAACTTCTACTCACCAAATTCATATTTTAAATTATTTAGAGATTGATGGATGGCTTTTCGCCCTTTTATGGAGCTTACGGTATTTTAAAAGTAAATTTTGGTGCATTGTAAAGAAAAAATTGATATTTATTTATTTGAATAAGTGATGAATTGTAACTTGGTATAATCATAACCAAAGGATGAAAGTGTTATTATGAAATAAAAACCTATCAATTAACTATATTTCCTTATATTCTCAGATAATAAAAGAATTCTTCAACATTAGGAAAAAGTGTCTTTTAAAAAACATGCTACCGTATTACATTAAAAACAAATTAATAATATGGTAATTTAAATATTCACATATTTATAGATTTGTGGCCCTTAAATTTCCATTTATCACTCACTTTATTATGATCAATGGCCTCAATCACTCTCTATAATTATTTACGCCTTTTCTTTATGTATATATCTTCGCATGCCACAAATGTTATGCTTCATGGAAACCTTGTTATGTGTTATTACATATGATCATTTTAGTCCCCTAAATCTCTTATTAATAGGATATTTTATTAACACTTTTAATTATTTGGGTTTTCAGCAAAATAAATTTCAAATATCAAACCCTTGGTTTCTAGGATCAATTTGAAATTGCGAGAACATAATTTATTTAAGGTGTCGATAATGTAACAACTTGAAATTCAAAAAGAATAAAATTTTATTCAATATCATATGTTACACACAAAAATTAATTTATATTGTGTCACATGCAATAATTATTTTCTTCAAAATCTTATGTTTCATGCATGGTCGACTTTTACTGAACAACAGTATATTATTAATATTATTATTTAATATGAAAATTATAACATATCCACTAAATTTGAGGTTATGGATAATATTAAATAATTTATGAAAATATATATTTTATATAAATTTATAATCTACCTATTTATTAAAAATAAAATATGAATCTTTTTAAAGAAAAATAGAAATGTTTTCTGGAAAACTGTAGTTTTCTAAAAGTAGGGTTAATCGTACCACATAATCATAATTTAAAATTATTTTTTAGCACTTTTAAATACATTATATGAAAAAATAAAATTTATTTTTGAGATAATAATATATAAATTATATTTGGGTGATTTTTTGTGTTTTTTTTGAAATGTTTTATTTTCTAATAAATAGTGAAAAATACTAAATTTTAATTTAAAATTTCCTTTTAGTTTAAATAATTTATAATGTTAAATTAAATTTTTAATTTTTTTAAAGTAATATGATTTTAATTTTATATCAAAAAATACAATTTAGATCATTGTATACATTTTCATATTTAATTTTGATATATAAACTTTATAAACATTTTCACATTTTCCCCTTAAAAACAAGCTTTCTCATCACGCTTGTGGGATTAATTTTAAATTAACATTTGAAACTTATGAGAATTGAATTTGGAAAAATTTATTTCATATTTTTAATCATCATAACTTTTAATTTATAATAATTTCAACTTAATTTATTACCAAAATTAATAGTGAATTTAATAAAAACCAATTTATTGTGTTTAATGTAAGAATGGATTTAATGTGGGGTTAAACTAGAATGATAATAATAAAAATGTCATTAAATATTATTTTAATTTTTTATAATGATTTTATATCTTGAAAATAAAAGTATCTAAAATATGAAATTCCTTTCCACATTCCTCTGAATATGAATCATATAATAATTTATGTAAATAAAAATACAAAAATATACTTTTCATCCTTTTAATTTTCATAATGCTTTGGGATAGGGAAAAAACTTTGGTTTGGTAATACATATTATTTTTAAATATAAACACTTTTTTATTATCATAATAATTTATAATTATTTTTTATAGATTAATTGGTTACCTAAAATGCATAATAAATTCCGACATTGTAATTATTCAGCTAATAAAAAACAAAATAGTTGATAATAAAAATAATAAAAGTGAAGTAAATTGATTGAATTATTATGTTAAATTTTTTTAGATGAATATATAATTTTAAAATTGTTTTAACATAATATATTAAAATTCCATCATTTTATTGTTATTTTTAAATTCAATTTAATTGAGTCATTTCAAAATGGAAAATAATGTAATTGTATGATAAATTACAATTTATTATATGATTTAAAATTACTAAAAATCATATATTATTCCAAGTGATTTTTAAATTATAATTGATATAAAATATGAAAAATTTATGGACCACCATTTATTCTATAATGAATATATTGACACCTTAACAGTAAAAACTTTGTTAGCATTGTTTATGTTAAAACAATGTCTTTTGTCTTTATGTGCGCTTGTGTTAAAATAAATCGTCACCATATATAGGATTTTTTTTTATAATTTAGATTGAATAATTATAATTACTTGGTAAAAATTATATTATAAGTATCACTTTTATTTAGTTTTAATGGATAAATAAACTAGGTTAGAAAACTCGTTGCCGTAGTGAAAAACTGAAATGCTAAATATAAGGAAACATAGAAGTAAGGAAAAAATGTTTCAAACATGATTTTCATTGTGTGTTGAAGTTTTTTATTGACCATAATATCCCTCAACACCATTTATAATAAATTTTAGATACAATTTTGGTAATATTGAACTCCCAATAGTGAGTCCTTTGATGTATTTATAATAATGACACTTCTTCTCGACTTAAAAGTGCACTCCCTCGTCTGAATTATTCACACATATCAAGAAATTTGGCTAATCAAAACCCAGACAAAATAACATCTTGAATGTAATACCCTAATAATAAAATCCATATTTTGGTAATAAATCCATCATATGAACATTTTAGTGAAAATCTAATGAGGATACCCTGAAGAAGATGTAATGTTCTTCATCAAGCATCTTTATTTTACTTCTTTATTCACCTCATTAAATTTTTATAACATCAAACACTACTAGAGGTAAAACAATAAGGTTTGCAAGTAGGTTTTTTCCAAGGATAAAGATAAGAAGATTCTTATAAATTATATTTGCCTCAACATTTCCCCCAGGTGTTTTTACCACAAGTTCAAGAGTCATTTCTTGAGATGGTATTCCCATTTTACTAGAAAATTTTTCAGAGATGAAAGAATGTGTAGACCCCGAATCAAACAACACACTGGAATAATCTGAAAACACAAACAAAGTACCTGATACAACTTCATTTTAATGGCCCAACATCTGCTGAAGTAGTTGCAAAGGACTTTACCACACCATTCTTCTTGTAGTCTAACTACTTCCCATCACTCAAGATCTTTATCGGACACTCGTTTGCATAGTGACCCATCTCATTTCACTTAAAACATTTCACTAACTGTAAATAAAATTTGGACTTACCATCACCATCATCTTTTTCAGTGCAATCACGAGCCTTATGTTACATCTTACCACATCGGTAACACTTTCCATAATACAGAAGACTTTCCCCAACATGCCTTTTACCACATTTATCACAAACTGGAAACTTATTTTTCTTACCGTCAACCCTTTTTGAATAATTCTTTCCTTTCTCCTACCACCTCGGTCTCTTCTTATGTTGGTCGTTATAGAACACATGATCATCAGAAAACTCTATTTCCACCTTCTCAGTACATCAAACAAGATTTTTATTACTTTTGATCTCGCGACAAGCTAATTCCCTTCGATATTTTGGCTTTAATCCTGAGTAAAAACAATTGATTTTACAATCAAGGTCTCGGATAAAATTTGGAGCATACCTTGCCAATCGAGTGAATCTTTCTTCATAGGTAGCCACTGAGTCTTACACCTGTCTCAATTCCAGGAATTGTTTTTCCATCCTAAGCCGAACAACCTTAGGAAAATACTTCTCAAGAAACATACCTTTGAATTTATCCCAGTCGAGAGCATCAATCTCATCAGCATCCCGGATATTTTTAACCATCGACCACCACTGATCTTCTTTACCCTCCAAATGGTATATAACAAGACTAACCTTTTTATTGTTTGAACACCCCATGACATCGAAAATCTTCTCCAGTGATTTAATCCACCTTCAGCTAGCACAGGGCTAGATGATCATCTGAATTATGGGGATTGTGCCTCATGAAATGTTCCACCACTGACATGTTCCTCTACGGTTGATCTGGCTGATCTCATGCATGGATACCACCACCATTTATCGCTTGAGTCAAACGCGCCATTACTGCAACAAACTATTCAATTCCAATTCTGACCATCTCAGGATGCTGATTCGGAAGGTTTTTTGCATCTGTATTGTCACGACCCGCCCTCGGGGTCCGTGCCGTGACTACCCCAAGCCCGCCTTCCATAGGCCAGGGGCTGGCGACTAGCACCAAGGCGTAAATCCCGGTAAAAAGGGAATGCATTGCCTTTGTAAAGTAAACAAACACCACAGAGTAAGCAAGCGGAAAGGAAACACTAAGCAAAAGCCGAGTACAACTGAAAGTGCGGAAAAGTAAATGGGCCAGTATACAAACCCAAACTGAAAGTAAAGTACAACTCGAAAGGGAAAACAGCAACTGAAAGGTAAAAGCCGCTACACCGAGCTGTCCACTGGAAATCCCACCTGAAGGGTGGGTACAGATAGCTCCTCTGCTCCACGGGTCCCGCCGTCCGCTCCGAGCACGTCCCGCCCAGTGGTCCACCTCCGGGTACCGTCCCGCTCTGCAAGCCTCAGCTAAGGTCAACGCTGTCCGTCGTCTGCAACCAACACAACGTAGTGAGGGCAAAGCCCGTGCAGGGGTGAGTATAAGCTACTCAGTAGGGACCCCGAGACCCTTGAAGGTCTCTCAAATCCACAAAGTATAAACCACGAAGAAAGGAACAATCACGAAGTAATAACCGACACTGCTTAGGTATATGCCCATACATATACCTAAGTCATCAATTTCAAATACGCTCCAACCTCCGAGCCCAAGTACAACTCAGTCCACACAGGAAAGTAAACGTATTCCACACAGGAAAGCAAAACGTAATCCACACAGGATAGCACAACACAATCCACACAGGAAAGCAATAGGATTCAGCTCACACAGGTATACTTCTTCAAAGGACGATAAAGATGATCTCTAATCCATCTAAGTCGTCGGACCCACGAAGGATCGATAGGTAACTAACCCCCGCAAAAGACCCACAGAGGATCGGGCCCACGTAGGACCTGTAGATAATCACCGCAAAGACCCACACAGGATCGGGCCCACACAGGACCTGTAGATAATCACCGCAAAGACCCACACAGGATCGGGCCCACACAGGACCTGTAGGCGCTGGTTCACACAGGACCGCTGAGCGCAAAGACCCACACAGGATTGGACCCACACAGGATCGGGCCCACACAGGACCTGTAGCACTGATCCATGTAGGATCGCTGAGTGTTGTAGTCATCGTCGTCGAATCCACACAGGATCTCTGTACTGTCGTCGTCGCAGTCACAGTGGGAGTAGCAGCAGTAGTAGTCACAGTAACAGTTGCAGCCAGCACTAGGGTTCCCGCACATAGCAAGCTCGTTCGGAGGGTCCGCTCCACGAGCCGGGAGGCTGATACATCAACTGTCACAAAGTCCAGAGTTGATGTATCCAAAAGATCCGTATCGACAACAGGAACTCAATGCAACAGACGGCGCGTCGATCGGACGCCCGGTCTGAGAGTTATTGGCATTTTCGTCCCCGGGGCCCGGTTGGTTTTTAAGGCAAAACAAACCCGACCATACTCCACCTGCGTCCAAACCTCGGGCGGAGTATGCCAAAAGATCCGTCTCACTAAGAGGAACAAAACACAGCTGACGGCACGTCAATCGGACGTCCGTAGCTCAAGATATGAGTGTTTCTGCTCCGAAGGCCCGATTGGTTTCGTGAACGAACCAACCCGGCCGAACTCAAAGTAATATGAAACCTTGAGTGCGATATACCGAAACGACCGTCTCGATACAAGGATCGCGTTTCCGCAGACGGTTCGTCAATCGGAGGTCTGAGGCTCAAGTTATGGCCAAAAGTCCGAAACTGATTCGAAACGGGGGGTCCGGGTCCGGGCCGACCCGGACCGACCCCCCACTTGGTCATCCCGAACCGGGTCGACCTGAACCGGGTCGACCCGACCCAGGTCCGACCCGGCCCGGCCGGCCGGCGGCCGCGGCGGCCTGGCGCCGCACGGAGGCAGCATGCGGGGAGGGCAAAGCACCCCTCTTGATTTGGATGGCGGCGCTGCCTTGTGCCGCGCCCTTTGAAAAGAAAACGGCCCCCACGTGGGGGGCCTGCTTGAGCGGAAACCGGGGGGCCGCCTGCCCCCCCTCAAGGAACCGCCTCCCCCAATTAAATGGGGGGGGGCCTTAATGCTGGCCTGGGGATTAATTTCCCCCGGATTTGACCATCCGGCCGGCCAGCTGGCCGGCCGGTTTTCTCCAACGGGACCGGAAAAATCCGGTCCCCTTTTCGGCTTCCGACGCCGGCGGCCCGGCCGCCGGTCTCCCCGTTCCGCCGCGGCCCGGAACCCGCCGCGGTGTTCGTCGTCTGGCGCGGTGCGACGGCACCGCGCCCCTCCGCCGCACTTTGATTTCCTTCAACGCGGCGCGACGGCGTCGCGTTCTTGATGATCCTTCCATGGCGCGGCGCGACAGCGTCGCGTAATATAATTGCACGATTAACCGCGTGGTGCGACGGCACCACGCCACCTTGTTTCCACCCGCAAGGTAAATCAACAAGAACGATGGAGGGGGTTCGGCCGTGTTCATGCGGTCCGGCCCCATCACGTTAAATAATAACACAACTTAAAATATTCAAAAGCCTCACGTTAGACATGATAGATCCACGATCAAGAATAAAATAATTAAACAAAAATCAACAACCCCTACCTTAGGTATAGGTTCGAAGATTTGTCAACGTCCCATGGAAGACAACGTCGCGGAGGTCGGGCGTCGCGGTAGTCGTTCGTCAAATCCGATGACGAAGAGGTGCGTCCGATGAGATACGTCGTTGGCGAATCTTCGTATGCCGACGAAGGGAGTCTGAGGAGGAAGCGGTGTTCCCTCTCGTTGACACGGAAGATGAAGAAGAGAGGAGCGGCGTTCTGCGTCGGAACTTGAGCGTTCTTCGTCAAGTTGAGCGTTCTTCGTCAAGTTGAAGAAGAAGGAGGAAAAGCTCTCAAAAGCTCTCAAGATGGCTAAAGAGATCTAACCCAAAAAAATAAGATAACAGCTTATTTTATTCACAAACTTAACAAATGAATTTCAAAGGTTTGAAATTCAAAAAGGATAACTCCAAAATTAAATAACTCATGTCATTTAAAGAGGGGTTAAGGGAGTTGGGAGAAGATGAAAAGTTTAGGGTTCGTGTGGGCCCCACCACACTTAATCCTCTCAAGGGAGGTTAAGTGGGTGTGGGTACCACCCCTAACTTCCTTTGAGAGAAGTTAACTAATAAGTTTAAATAAAAATATGTAATACACAATTTTTATTTAACTTATTCTAAACTCCCAAAAACTAACTCTCATCCCGAAATAAACTCAACTTCGAAAAAGGCCTCCTTAAGCGAATATTGGCGCTGCGAGTTCATCGGTGCCCTCAGATTTCAATTCCGAGCACCGGATCAAAAGTTAGGAATTCCCGCTCGTTCGTTCACTGAACGTACCCGAGCCAAACTTCGGAAATTGATTCCGGGCACTCCGGGCCTCAGAATCAGGTACCGTCTGAAACCGCGCTCTTCTAAAATTCTAAAGAAAATTAAGAAAAAAAAATTTCCCTTGAATTTTACGGGTCTTTACATTACTCCCACCTCAGGGCTTTACGTCCCCGTAAAGATACATCAAAAACTAGGGAAACAAATGAGGGTACTGAGCACGCATCTGAGCCTCCCGCTCCCATGTGCTCTCCTGGAGATTCCCGTGCTGCCATCTGATGCGCACAAGAGGAATCGATCGCCCACGCAGGACCCGCTCCTGTCGATCCTCTATCTCCACCGGAACCTCCGTAAAAGTCGCCCCATCGTCAACGTCAAGCTCCCCATGATGAATGATGTGCGTCGGGTCGTGCACGTATCTCCTCAGCTGGGATACGTGGGAGACGTCGTGCACCCGGTGCAACCGAGGTGGCAGAGCCAGGCGATAAGCCACCTCGCCAACCCTGCTGAGGACCTGGAAGGGTCCGATGAAGCGCGGAGATAACTTGCCGCCTCGGCCAAATCTCCGAATACCACGTCGAGGTGAGACCCGCAAGAAGACGTGGTCGCCATCCTCGAACTCTAGTGGCCTCCGCCTCCTATCAGCATATGACTTCTGCCGGCTCTGAGCTGTCCTCATCCGCTCCTGGATGACCTGGACCTTCTCTGTCGTGGCCTGGACCATCTCCGGTCCCACAAGAGCTGCAAGATTTCTTCTTTGCCGATAAGAGAAACTTGGTCTCATCCCCTGGATGAACCACATTCTTTGCCTAATACAGTCAAATTCGTCATGATTAGTTAATTTATGGAATGGATGACGTCGTAAGGCCTCGACGCTGCTACCAAGAGATCCAACTGTCACTCTCGCCTCCAAGGGTCGAGTCACACTGTCGGCATCAGTGTGAGGTTACTGGGTCTCCTCCAGTTGAAATCTCGAAAGTGAGGGTCAAGTCAACAGTTTAACCGGAACCACTCAGTATCAATCAAACAAAAGGACAGTAAAGAAAACAAAGATAAGTGTCTTTTTATTATTGCAGCTCATAGTACAAGACACGAATACAATAGAAAAATGGAACTAGAAGTACAAGGGATGTATCCACTAGTTCCTCTCCTGTCCACCTGCTCTCGGAGCTCTACTGCCTTGTCCACTACTCGGCTGTTGCTCAAGCACTCGCCGCTGCTTCTGTCTCAGTGGCTCCTCTAACACCCGCTGATCAATCGTACGAGGAGTCGGATAGTCACGTGCCAGGTGACCCTTCCCGCCGCAGGAGTAACATTGTCCGTTTCTGGGACGCCTGGCTCTGACCCCACCTCGGGTGCCCCGCACCACCGGTCCTAAAACCCGAGATCTTCCAACTGTTAGTCTGGTCCTCCTGGACCTCTGCATCATCTGTCTACTACCCACAGATAACTCGGCTACTGATCGAAAAAACACGCGGCAAAGGCAGAAGCTCCTTTACACGCTCGGGGTGTAGAGCTACTGGCACAAACTCCACCCTGAAGAAGGTCTCGAAGTCTTCCCATGCGAAGGTCATCCCGTCGCAAAACTGAAACAAGTGGCTCCACCACCTGCCTGCTGCTTCCTGAAGGAGGCTGGCAGCAAAGATCACCATGAAGTCTGCCGGCGTCCCCACTAGCCTGAAGACTCCCACCACAGCCTCCAGCCAATCCTCAGCTGCCCGCGGGTCCGTCTCTCCCCGGAACCTGGGTGGCCTCTGGCGCTGGAACTCGTGCAGCGCACTCAAGTGGCGTGCATCGCCTACTGCTGGGGCTGGTGGCATCGATGGCCCAACGTATGGTAGTATCGCTGGTGCCTTCGTTGGTGCCTCAACTGCAACAGGGCCCTGTACTGAAGCCTCGTCCCTCGGTGGGTTGTCGTCACACTCGACTCTCGGAACCCTAGCTGGCTGCCGTCGTGGGGCCATCCTGAAAAGGAAACAGGTGTGCCACTGTCAGAACAGTATACCTGGTGAGCTGATATAGGTAATCACAAAGAAAACTTTGAAACACACACGCAATCAATGTTTTCGTGCATTAAGTTGGAAATCAGATGTCAGGGTCTTGGTGTACGGATACGTCGGCCGCCGCACCAACACTGGACTCCCTGGACTGATAACCACACTTAATACGCTAAACATTATTGCTTCACAAAGAAAAGATCAGAGTTCGCGGTAGAACCGAACTCCTCTGATACCAATTTGTCACGACCCGCCCTCGGGGTCCGTTCCGTGACTACCCCAAGCCCGCCTTCCATAGGCCAGGGGCTGGCGACTAGCACCAAGGCGTAAATCCCGGTAAAAAGGGAAGGCATTGCCTTTGTAAAGTAAACAAACACCACAGAGTAAGAAAGCGGAAAGTAAACACTAAGCAAAAGCAGAGTACAACTGAAAGTGTGGAAAAGTAAATGGGCCAGTATACAAACCCAAACTGAAAGTAATGTACAACTCGAAAGGGAAAACAGCAACTGAAAGGTAAAAGCCGCTACACCAAGCTGTCCACTGGAAATCCCACCTGAAGGGTGGGTACAGATAGCTCCTCTGCTCCACGGGTCCCGCCGTCCGCTCCGAGCACGTCCCGCCCAGTGGTCCACCTCCGGGTACCGTCCCGCTCTGCAAGCCTCAGCTAAGGTCAACACTGTCCGTCGTCTGCAACCAACACAACGTAGTGCGGGCAAAGCCCGTGCAGGGGTGAGTATAAGCTACTCAGTAGGGACCCTGAGACCCCTGAAGGTCTCTCAAATCCACAAAGGATAAACCACGAAGAAAGGAACAATCACGAAGTAATAACCGGCACTGCTTAGGTATATGCCCATACATATACCTAAGTCATCAATTTCAAATACGCTCCAACCTCCGAGCAAAAGTACAACTCAGTCCACACAGGAAAGTAAACATATTCCACACAGGAAAGCAAAACGTAATCCACACAGGATAGCACAACACAATCCACACAGGAAAGCAACAGGATTCAGCTCACACAGGTATACTTCTTCAAAGGACGATAAAGATGATCTCTGATCCATCTAAGTCGTCGGACCCACGAAGGATCGATAGGTAACTAACCCCCATAAAAGACCCACACAGGATCGGGCCCACGTAGGACCTGTAGATAATCACCGCAAAGACCCACACAGGATCGGGCCCACACAGGACCTGTAGATAATCACCGCAAAGACCCACACAGGATCGGGCCCACACAGGACCTGTAGGCGCTGGTTCACACAGGACCGCTGAGCGCAAAGACCCACACAGGATCGGACCCACATAGGATCGGGCCCACACAGGACCTGTAGCACTGATCCACGTAGGATCGCTGAGTGCTGTAGTCGTCGTTGTCGAATCCACACAGGATCTCTGTACTTTCGTCATCGCAGTCACAGTGGCAGTAGCAGCAGTAGTAGTCACAGTAACAGTCGCAGCCAACACTAGGGTTCCCGCACACAGCAAGCTCGTTCGGAGGGTCCGCTCCACGAGCCGAGAGGCTGATACATCAACTGTCACAAAGTCCAGAGTTGATGTATCCAAAAGTTTTGTATCGACAATAGGAACTCAACGCAACAGACGGCGCGTCGATCGGACGCCCGGTCTGAGAGTTATTGGCATTTTCGTCCCCGGGGCCCGGTTGGTTTTTAAGGAAAAACCAACCCAACCATACTCCACCTGCGTCCAAACCTCGGGCGGAGTATGACAAAAGATCCGTCTCACTAAGAGGAACACAACACAGCTGACGACACGTCAATCGGACGTCCGTAGCTCAAGATATGAGGGTTTCCGCTCCGAAGGCCCGGTTGGTTTCGTGAACGAACCAACCCGGCCGAACTCAAAGTAATCCGAAACCTTGAATGCAATATACCGAAACGACCTTCTCGATCCAAGGATCGCGTTGCCGCAGACGGTTCGTCAATCGGAGGTCCGAGGCTCAAGTTATCGCCAAAAGACCGAAACTGATTCGAAGCGGGGGGTCCGGGTCCGGGCTGACCCGGACCGACCCCCCCTGGGTCGGCCCGAACCGGGTCGAACCGACCCGGGTCCGACCCGGCCCGGCCGGCCGACGGCCGATGGCGCGGCGGCCTGGCGCCGCACGGAGGCAGCATGCGGGGAGGCCAAAGCACCCCGCTTGATTTGGATGGCGGCGCGGCCTTGTGACGCGCCCTTTGAAAAGAAAACGGCCCCCACGTGGGGGGCCTGCTTGAGCGGAAACCGGGGGGCCGCTTGCCCCCCCTCAAGGAACCGCCTCCCCCAATTAAATGGGGGGGGGGGCTTTAATGCTGGCCGGGGGATTAATTTCCCCCGGATTTGACCATCCGTCCGGCCAGCTGGCCGGCCGGTTTTCTCCAACGGGACCGGAAAAATCCGGTCCCCTTTTCGGCTTCCGACGCCGGCGGCCCGGCCGCCGGTCTCCCCGTTCCGCCGCGGCCCGGAACCCGCCGCGGTGTTTGTCGTCCGGCACGGTGCGACGACACCGCGCCCCTCCGCCGCACTTTGATTTCCTTCAACGCGGTGCGACGGCGTTGCATTCTTGATGATCCTTCCATGGAGCGGCGCGACAGCGTCGCGTAATATAATTGCACGATTAACCGCGTGGTGCGACGGCACCACGCCACCTTGTTTCCACCCGCAAGGTAAATCAACAAGAACGATGGAGGGGGTTCGGCCGTGTTCATGCGGTCCGGCCCCCTCACGTTAAATAATAACACAACTTAAAATATTCAAAAGCCTCACGTTAGACATGCTAGATCCACGATCAAGAATAAAATAATTAAACAAAAATCAACAACCCCTACCTTAGGTATAGGTTCGAAGATTTGTCAACGTCCCGTGGAAGACAACTTCGCGAAGGTCGGGCGTCGCGGTAGTCGTTCGTCAAATCCGATGACGAAGAGGTGCGTCCGATGAGATACGTCGTTGGCGAATCTTCGTATGCCGACGAAGGGAGTCTGAGGAGGAAGCGGCGTTCCCTCTCGTTGACATGGAAGACGAAGAAGAGAGGAGCGGCGTTCTTCGTCAGAACTTGAGCGTTCTTCGTCAAGTTGAGCGTTCTTCGTCAAGTTGAAGAAGAAGGAGGAAAAGCTCTCAAAAGCTCTCAAGATGGCTAAAGAGATCTAACCCAACAAAATAATATAAGAGCTTATTTTATTCACAAACATAACAAATGAATTTCAAAGGTTTGAAATTCAAAAAGGATAACTCCAAAATTAAATAACTCATGTCATTTAAAGTGGGGTTAAGGGAGTTGGGAGAAGATGAAAAGTTTAGGGTTCGTGTGGGCCCCACCACACTTAATCCTCTCAAGGGAGGTTAAGTGGGTGTGGGTCCCACCCCTAACTTCCTTTGAGAGAAGTTAACTAATAAGTTTAAATAAAAATATGTAATACACAATTTTTATTTAACTTATTCTAAACTCCCAAAAACTAACTCTCATCCCGAAATAAACGCAACTTCGAAAAAGGCCTCCTTAAGAGAATATCGGCGCTGCGAGTTCATCGGTGCCCTCAGATTTCAATTCCGAGCACCGAATCAAAAGTTAGGAATTCCCGCTCGTTCGTTCACTGAACGTACCCGAGCCAAACTTCGGAAATTGATTCCGGGCACTCCGGGCCTCGGAATCAGGTGCCGTCTGAAACGGCGCTCTTGTAAAATTCTAAAGAAAATTAAGAAAAAAAAATTTCCCTTGAATTTTACGGGTCTTTACATGTATGCCTTCATAGAACTGCTTCCATGTTTCCCCTGTGGAAAACCATTTTAAACAAACATGTCTTAGATGAAGCAACATGGTAATCTTCAAATTCTATATCATTTCAATTTGACCATAAAAAATAATTTTTGGATAATCATTTAATAGAATTCTAACTCCTAATGTTATCTAAACTGATCTTTGATACCAACTATAAGGCCCCAGCATTAAAAAACATAATCTTGAGTTATTTCAAGAATACACATTGAGGATCTTTTCAGGTTTAGAGTTTTATAGAATTAGATCATAAAACATGCATTACATTCCACATATAAACAAAGTGGTTACATAAAAGAAAGAATTCATTTTTCCCATAAACAGAAACATATTTAAAATAAAACATGGATTCTTTCTTGACACTTCCTTGACACTATCATCATATCATATACCTTTCCCTTGACCTGTGAAAAACATTTCAAAAAATTGGGAAGAGCATAAAAAGCTCAGTAAGGGATATAAAAATATGGAAAGGAAACATGAGTATATATATACATATTAATCAATGAAATCATAATCTACTCATAAAACATAAGCACATTAACATACCTCTTCAAATCATGAATAAATCTTAGAAATAATAAGACATAAAGGTAACTTGAGGCATTCATAACATTCTTGCGTAGGGAGTAACCCTCTTGGTTACGTTTGGAATACCCATCACAGTATATTCCCTAAATATCTTCGGGGAAACCTTAATGTTTTACTCCTTCGCGTTACCCAATTCATTGAAGAGCTATATCATGCTCACCCACCCTTAGTTTATCACGGAACCACCCGTCTTCATAACAATTCCCAAGATCCATAACATAATCGTATCACATAAAACATGCATAAAGAAAATATAAAATTTCCACATTTCAATCACAAGATATCAATAAAACACATTGATATAATAAAAACATTATGAAAACCATTTCCAATACCAAAATAAAAGAAAAGTAATACATGGTATTTATTTTTCATTTAAAAAAAAGTTAGGTTATGGCTTGTAGAGGAAGCCGAAACTCAAATAATGGTAACGGCGGTAGAGAAGTCGGTGTCGCCGCATACGTACGACAAAAAAACATTCATTTTGTCGTTTAGTAAAATGATTCATATAAAAAAAGATTCCTTTTGAATAAGCATAAAAGTCAAAGGGGTTTATACACCGTATAAAATAAAGTTGTGTATAAAAAAAATATGCCTCAATGAATGGAGATTGAGACGAAGTCCCTTACCTTGGGTCCGACTTGACTCGATCGTTCTTTAACCTCCTGAATAATAAAGTTGAGTTAATTTCTACTTTCTCAAGAACCTTTTTCAAGTTCATTATTCCTTTTATATAACTTATTATCATGTTATGAACACTATGTAATTATTTTTGTTAATAATGGTCGTTTTGTCGATCATTGGTACTTGAGTCAAAAATATACTCTTTATAATTACAAGTTGTTCATGTGGTAAAATATTCATTATATCAAAAATTATATTCATAATTTAGATATCATATATGTCATATATATCTAGTATATACATGCATTTACAATATTACATAACATTTAGAGGTAAGAAATGAAATGCACCGTTCATTGAGACGGTAAGTCGTACTTACGCATGAACGCTACTTTCATTTCTATTTCGTATTTTATGGAATTATAACATAATGATACATAATAGTATTATAATTACAGTATGTTATAATATATAATATCATTAAATCTATCCTTTATACGTACCACATATGGTATTAACGAATCTAATCACATTGCGGGGGCGGTAGTCCGCACTTCCTAAAATGAAGATATCGCGTTTACCCATAATGGAAACCATAACGGTATGACATAAATGAAATATACAGAAGATTAAGTAAAACATAAACATATTATACATCATATATAAATATAGTTACATCTTAATGGCCACCTTTTATGGTGTCATATGAATGTTGAACAATCATCATTTCATGAGGCAGAAATTCGCCATCCACAGAAATAGTATGTTCTTTAACCATTATATGTAGGTGTGTGTATGTGTAGCTCGAATACATCTTTTAAAAACATCCTAGTATATTTAAGATACTGGTTTTGTTACAAAATAAATGAATAAAAAGAGTTTAGGGGGTTGGAGAAGCAGAATAAAACAAAAGAACACAAATGAAGACATTACCTTAAAATCAGGTAACTCCCATTGGTTTGAACCAAAAGGGTTTCTTGAAGAGCTTCCTACCTAAGGAAAGGCTTATAGGATGAGGAAAGGGATGTGTATAGACAAAATGAGCAGAGATTGGCCGATCCAAAGGCTTGAGATGTGTGGGTAAGGAGGTAGAGGTGGGGGCCTTTTATAAGAGGAGAGGAGGGGCACTCTTGGAATGTTAAGAAATGTTACATTATTTTAAAATGGGGTTTCGGATATAAAAGGTCCCACATTGATATATTTCTAGGATAAGGTGATAAGGGTTAGAAATATACTCATAAAATAGGTCTTTGAAAAGTTTAATTCTTATATTTTACATTATCTTTTCATTTTATTTAAATCGTTAATTAATGAGGTAATCGCTGCATCATCATGATGTCATAAGTAATTTAATTTATTTAAAGTCTAAAAATTATAAAAAAATGCTATGATGTAGGAAAACTTTTTATATTTTAAATTACTATTTATAGTCCAATAGATCATTTATGTAGACAAAATTAAAAATGTTTTACTCAGGTAATACATTCTTTGTTATATTTAACTTTCTTTAAAAATAAAAAGATAAAAAGTCATTATCACACAAAAGTGATTCCATGGGGTCCCCAAGTTTGACACAAGGCATCCCATGGTTGTCCATGACACAACCAGTATCATTAAGACACATGTTGGGGTCATTTGTTATTATTATGATATTATTTTATTATCCTTAACTACCCGATTACTAATTAATCAAGATAATTAAAGATAATTACCGTCATTACTATTCATAATGTCTGAAAACAAAAGAGTATTGATTACATAATTTGGACATTATGATTTAAAATATTTAATAAATTTTACCAAATTACGAATACAGAAATTGCAATAATTAATTTAAAAATAATTCTTATTGTCAAAACAAATAGCGGGTTTTTTAGAAACAATATCTATGAAAAGTTTGGCACTTGTTTATGCCCAATTCCAAAGTGAAATTAATCAAAATGACAAAAATTGGATTAAATGGTAAAAATATATTGTATTTACACTTTAAAACCAATTAAAAAGATAATCCAACCATTTAATTATATTGGACGAAAAAATAGTTTTGATGTAAAATGCAGTATTTTTCACTATTCATTAAAAAAATGAACATTGTCAGAAAAATACCCAAAATTATCCCAAGGTAAATTTCAATGTCCCAATCATAATGAATAAGTTTATTTTGACAAAAAGAGCTTATAAAATTGTCAAAAGATATATTTAAAAATGGTTTTCCATCAAAAGGCAATAAAACAATCTTTTAAATATATTAGTGTATTCCATGATTAAGATTGGATTTATTCTCGTTTTAAGCCTCTAAAACACTATCTAATTCATAAATAGAAATAGATAGGAATATATATTATTCATTACTTACATGGGATGTTACATCCTTCCCCACTTTAGAAAATTACATCCCCGCAATTTATTTACTTATCGAATAAGTGGGGGTATTTATCCCTCATTGCATTTTCAGATTCCCATGTTGCCTCTTAAATCATGTGGTTTTTACACAATAACTTTAATTGATGAATCACCTTATTCTGTAACACCTTCTCCCTATGGTCAAGAATCTAGATAGGTTGTTTCTCATAAGATAGGTTCTCTTCCAATTTAACTACCTCTGGACTCAAAACATGAGATGGATCTGGCATGTACTTCCTTAACATTGAAACATGAAAAACATTGTGTACCTGAGATAAACTCGGAGGTAAAGCCACTCGGTATAAAACTGATCCAACTCTCTTCAGAATTTCATATGGCCCAATGAACCATGGACTCAGATTTCCTTTCTTACCAAATTGCATCACACTTTTCCATGGTGTGACTTTGAGGAAGACATGACCACCTATCTCAAAAGAGAGATCCTTCCTCCTGCTGTCTGCATAACTCTTCTGCATGCTCTGAGCTGTTCTCATGTTTTTCTGTATCAGCAGAACTTTTTCTGCCAACTCTTCTTCCAATTCTAGTCCCATCAACTTCCTTTCACCCACTTCATCACAAAAATCTGGAGTTCGACACCACTTCCCATATAATTCCTCAAATGGTGTCATCTGTATACTAGAATGAAAACTGTTATTATATGAAAACTCAACCAAAGAAATATGTTGGTCCCAACATCCCTGATAATCCATCAAACAAGCACGTATCATATCCTCCAAAGTCTAAATTTTTCGTTCTGACTGCCCATCTGATTGAGGACGAAAAGCTATACTAAAATCTAATTCAGTACCCAATGACTTCTGAAGGATTTTCCAAACGTTAGAAGTGAACCTGGGATCACGGTCAGATACAATAGAGAGAAGAACTCCATGTAACCTGACTATCTCTTTAAGATAAAAATGAGAAAGTTGATCTGGGGAAAAAGTATCTCGTATAGTAAGGAAATGAGCAGATTTAGTCAACCGTTCAACAATAACCCAAATTGCATTGTTACATCGAGGTGTCTTCGGCAATCCCACAATGAAGTCCGTGGATATATTCTACCATTTCCACTCTGGTACTGGTAAAGGCTGAAGAATCCCTTTCGGTAACTGCCGCTCTGCTTTAACCTGTTGACAAGTCAAACACTTCACAGTAAAATCAACAATATCTCTTTTCATTCCATCCCACCAGTAGTACTCATGAAGATCTCTATACATCTTAGTACTTCCTGGATTAACTGAAAATGGAGAACTATGAGCTTCACATAACAAATCTCTCTTCAACTGTGAATCACAAGGCAGACACAATCTCTTCCCAAATCTCAAAACACAACCATTATCAATGTTGAATTCAGGCAACATACCCTTCTGAACCTGCTCTACCTTTTTCTGCAACTCACTGTCTTGCTTCTGTGCTTGCTTGATTCTGTCTGATAGAGAGGATTTCACTAATACCTAAAACAAAATAGAAGGACATCCTACACCAACAACTTCTATGCCAAATTTCATCAAATCCTTAACCAAAATATCACATTCCAAACGCAACATTGTTAATGAAGCATTACTTTTTCTACACAAAGCATCAACCACTTTATTTTCTTTTCCTGGATGGTAATGAATTGTACAATCATAATCCTTGATTAATTCTAGCCATCTCCACTGTCTTATGTTCAATTATTTCTGAGTGTATATATACTTTAAACTTTTGTGATCGGTATATATTTCACACTTTACTCCATACAAATTATGCCTCCAAATTTGTAAAGCGAAAACAAGAGTAGCTAATTCCAAATCATGTGTAGGGTAATTTACCTCATGTGTTTTCAATAGTCGGGAAGCATAAGCAATTACCTGGTCATTCTGCATTAGGACGCAACCAAGTCCTTTCAATGAAGCATCACTGTAGATAACAAACTCCCCATTCCTGGAAGGTAGTTCCAAAACTGGAGCATTCACCAATCCTCTTTTCAATTCTTGAAAACAATCATCACATTCTTTTGTCCAGATAAAATTAACACCCTTCTGAGTTAGCTTAGTCATTAGACTAGATAACCATGAAAAATTTCAAACAAACCTTCGGTAATATCCTACCAATCCAAGAAAACTACGAATCTCAGTTACATTTTTGGGTCTTTTCCATTCTTCAACAACCTTTATTTTTGCAGGATCAACAGTTATCCCATATTTAGAAACAATGTGACCAAGGAAAGATATTTGTTGCAACCAAAACTCACACTTGATGAATTTCCCATACAATTTATTTTCTTTTAAGGTTTGAAAAATAACCCTTAACTGTCTTTTATGCTCCTCTTTACTTTTAGAAAACACCAAAATATAATCAATGAAAACAACCACAAACATATCCAAGAACTCCTTGAAAATTCTATTCATAAGGTCCATGATTATAGTAGGTGCATTGGTTATCCCAAAAGGTATTACTACCAATTCATAATTGCCATATCTTGTACGAAATGCAGTCTTTAGAATACCTACTTAATTTACCTTCAATTGATGGTACCCCAATCTCAGGTCAATCTTTGAAAAAAACTAAGCTCCCTGGGGCTGATCAAACAAATCATCCATATGACGCAAAGGATATTTTTTCTTAACAGTGATGTTATTCAAGGCTCTATAATCAATGAAAAGTCTCATTAAACCATCTTTCTTTTTAACAAATAAAAAAGAAGCACCCCATGGTGATGTGCTAGGTCGAATGAAACCTTTCTCTAATAAATCTTGCAATTGCTCCTTCAACTCTAAAAGGTCAGTTTGAGCCATTCGATAAGGGGATTTTGAAATTGGATTAGAATCTGGAAGTAAGTCATTAGTAAATTCAACTTCTCGATCTGGTATTATTCCAGGAAACTCATCAGGAAAAGCATCAGGATACTCATTTACCACTAGTAAATCATTAATTTTAACAGTTCCCTTGTTTTCAACGATATGTGAAAGGTAACATTCATTTCCATCTTTTTCAAGTTTCTCGGCCTCTTGATATGTTATCAACAGTAAGGGTTCATTATTGTACACAAACTGAAATTCTTTTTGAAAAGAAACTTCTTTAGCTCTACAGTCAATTTTAGTATGGTAAATAGAGAGCCAATTCATTCCCAGGATAACATCAAACTCTACTAGAGGTAAAACAATAAGGTTTGCAAGTAGGTTCTTTCCATGGATAAGGATATGAAGATTCTTATAAATTCTTTTTGCCTCAACATTTCCCCCAGGTGTTTTTATGAAAATTTCAGGAGTCATTTCTTGAGATGGTATTCCCTATTTTACTAGAAAAGTTTTCAGAGATGAAATATTGTGTAGACCCCGAATCAAACAACATACTGGAATAATCTGAAAAAACAAACAATGTACCTGATACAACTTCATTTGATGGCCTGACATCTGCTGAAGTAGTTGCAAAGGATTTCACTAACCCTTTCTGCTTGTAGTCTAACTACTTCCCATTACTCAAGCTCTTTTTCGGACACTAGTTTTCATAGTGACCCATCTCATTGCACTTAAAACATTTCACTAACTATAAATCAGATTTGGACTTACCATCACCTTGATCTTTTTCAGTGCAATCACGAGCCTTATGTCCCATCTTACCACATCAGTAGCACTTTCCAGAATTCAGAAGACATTCCCCAGCATGCCTTTTACCACATTTATCACAAATTGGAAACATAGTTTTCTTACCGTCAAACCTTTTTGAAGAATTATTTCCTTTCTCCTGCCACCATGGTCTCTTTTTCTGCTGGTTGTTATAGAACACTTGATCATCGGCAAACAACATTTCCACCTTCTCAGCACATCGAACATGTTTTTTATAACTTTTAAACTCACGAGAAGCTAAAGCCCTTTTATATTTTGGCTTTAATCCTGAGTAAAAACAATTTATTTTACTATCAAGGTATTGGATAAAATTTGGATCATACCATGGCAATCGAGTGAACCTTTCTTCATAGGCAGCCACCGAGTCTTCCTCTTACCTCAATTCCAGGAATTGTTTTTCCATCCTAAGCTGAACAACCTTAAGAAAATATTTCTCAAGAAACATACCTTTGAATTCATCCCAGTCAAGAGCATCAATCTCATCAGCGTCCCTGATATTTTTTACCATCGACCACCACTGATCTGCTTCACCCTCCAAACAGTAAATAGCAAGACTAACCTTTTGATTGTCTGAACACCCCATGACATCGAAAATATTATCCAGTGCTTTAATCCACCCTTCAGCTAGCACAGGGTCATATGATCCTCTAAATGATGGGGGATGTTGCCTCATGAAATGTTCCACCACTGACATGTTCCTCTGCGGTTGATCTGGCTGATCTCGTGCATGGATACCACCACCATTTATCACTTGAGTCAATTGCACCATTACTGCAAAAAACTGTTCTGTTCCAATTCTGACCATCTAAGGATGCTTATTCGGAAGGTTATTTCCTTCAATATGCCTTCCTAGCACTGCTTCCCTGTTTCCTCTACGGAAAACCATTCTGAACAAACATGTCTTAGATGAAGAAACATGGTAATCTTCAAATGCTATATCATTTCAATTTGACCATAAAAAAATATTTCTGGATAATCATTTAATAGAATTATAACTCCTAAGGTTATTTAACCGACCTCTGATACCAACTATAAGGCCCCAGCCTTAAAAATTTCTTAACATTGAGTTATTTCAAGAATAAATATTGAGGATCTTTTCAGGTTTAGAGTTTTCAAGAATTATATCATAAAACATGCATTAAATTCCACATTTAAACAAATTTGTTACATAAAAGATAGTATTCATTTTTCCAATCAACGGAAACATATTTAAATTAAAACACGGATTATTTCTTGACAATTCCTTGATACTATCATCATATCATGTACCTTTCCCTTGACCTGTGAAAAACAATTAAAAAACATGGGATGAGCATAAAAAGCTCAGTAAGGCATATAAAAATATGGAATGGAAACATGAGTATATGTATACATAAGAATCAATGAAATCATGCTTTACTCATAAAACATAAGCACTTTGAAATACCTCATCAAATCATGAATAAATCTTAGAAATCATAATACATAAAGGTAACTTGAGGCATTCATAACATTCTTACCTTGGGAGTAACCCTCTTAGTTGCGTTTGGGATACCCATCACAGTATATTCCCTAAATCTCTTCGGAGAAACCTTAATGTTTAACACCTTCGCACTACCCAATGAATTGGAGAGCTATATTGGGCTCACAGACCCTTAGTTTATCACATAACCACCCGTCTTCATAACAATTCCCAAGAACCATAACATAATCATATCACATAAAACATGCCTAAAGGAAACATAACATTTCCACATTTCAATCACAAGATATCAAAACAGCACATTGATATAATAAAAACATTATGAAAACCATTTTCAATACCAAAATAAAATAAAAGTAATACATGGTATTTATTTTTCATTTAAAAAAAGTTAGGTTATGTCTTGTAGAGGAAGCCGAAACTCAAATAATGGTCACAACGGCAGAGAAGTCGTTGTCACCGCATACGTACGACAAAAAAACATTCCTTTTTTCATTTAGTAAAACGCTTCGAAAAAAAAATATTCCTTTTGAATTAGAATAAAAGTAAAAGGGGTTTATACACCTTATAAAATTAATTTGTGTATATAACAAAATATGCCTCGATGAATGGAGATTAAGACGAAGTCCCTTACCTTAGGTCTGACTTGACTCAATCGTTCTTTATCCTCCTGAATAATAAACTTGAGTTAATTTTTTCTTGCTTAAGAACCTTTTTCAAGTTCATTATTCCTTTTATATCACTTATTATCATGTTACTAACACTATGTAATTATTTATGTTAATAATGGTCGTTTTGTCGATCATTGGTACTTGAGTCAAAAATATACACTTTATAATTACAACTTGTTCATGTGGTAAAATATTCATTATATCCAAAATTATATTCATAATTTAGATATAATATATTTCATATATATCTAGTATATACATGCATTTACAATATTACATAACATTTAGAGGTAAGAAATGAAATGCACCGTTCATTGAGAAGGTAAGTCGTACGTACGCATGAACACTACTTTCATTTCTATTTCCTATTTTATGGAATTATAACATAATGATAAATAATTGTATTATAATTCCAGTATTTTATAATATATAATATCATTAAACCTATCCTTTATACATACCACATATGGTATTAATGAATCTAATCACTTTGTGGGGGCGGTAGTCCGCACTTCCTAAAATGAAGATATCGCGTTTACCCATAATGGAAACCATAACGGTATGAGATAAATGAAATATACAGAAGCTTAAGTAAAACATAAACATATTATACATCATATATAAAAATATTTACATCTTAATGGCCACCTTTGAAGGTGTTATATGAATGTTGAACAATCATCATTTCGTGAGGCAGAAATTCTCCATCCACAGAAACAATATGTTCTTTAACCATTAGATGTAGGTCTGTGTAAGTGTATCTCGAATCCTTCTTATAAAAACATCCTCGTATATTGAAGATACTGGTTGTTTTACAAAATATATGAATAAAAACAGTTTAGGTGGTTGGAGAAGCAAAATAAAACAAAAGAACACAAATGAAGAAATTACCTTCAAATCGGGTAACTCCCTTTGGATTGAACCAAAAGGGTTTCTGGAAGAGCTTCCTGCCTAAGGTAAAGCTTCTAGGATTAGTAGAGGGATGTGCAGAGACAAAATAAGCATAGAATGTCCGAGCGAAGGGCTTGATAGGTGTGGGTAAGGAGGTATAGGTGGGGGCCTTTTATAAGGGGAGAGGAAGGGCACTCTTGGAATGTTAAGAAATGATACATTATTTTAAAAAGAGTTTCGCATATAAAAGGTCCCACATTGATAAATTTCTAGTATAAGGTGATAAGGGTTATAAATATACTCATAAAATAGGTCTTTGACAAGTGTAAGTCTTATATTTTAATTATCTTTTCATTTTATTTAAATCATTAATTAATGAGGTAATCACTGCATCATCATGATGTCATAGATAATTTAATTTATTTAATGTCTAAAAATTATTAAAAAATAATATTATTTAGGAAATATTTTTATCTTTCCAATGACTATTTATAGTCCAATTTATCATTTATGTGGACAAAATTAAAAATGTTTTACTCAGCTGATACATTCTTTGTTATATTTAACTTTCTTTAAAAATTAAAAGAGAAAAGGTCATTATCACACAAAAGTGATTCCATGGGGTCCCCAAGTTTGGCACAAGGTATCCCATGGTCGGCCATGACACAAAAAGTAGAATTAGGACACATTTTGGGGGCATTTTTTATTATTATGATATTATTTTATTGTCCTTAACTACCAGATTACTAATTAATCAAGACAATTAAAGATAATTACCGTCGTTACTATTCATAATGTCCAAAAACAAAAGAGTCATTATTACATAATTTGGAACTTCTGATTCCAAATATGTAATCCATTTTAACCAATTCCAACCACATAAATTGAAATAATTAATTTAAAAATAATTCCCGTTGTCAAAACAAATAGCGGCTTTTTTAGAAACAATATCTACGAAAATTTTGGCACTTGTTTATGCCCAATTCCAAAGTGAAATTAATCCCAATGAACACCATTGTATTAAATTGTAAAAATATATTCTATTTACACTTTAAAACCAATTAAAAAGACAATCTAACTATATAATTATATTAGCTGAAAAAATAGTTTTGATGTAAAATGCAGTGTTTTTCACTATTCATTAAAAAAATGAACATTGTTAGAAAAATACCAAAAATTAACCCAAGGTAAATTTAAATGTACTAATCATAAATAATAAGTTTATTTTTAAAAATAGTTCTTATAAAATTGTCAAAAGATAGATTTAAAAATGGTTTTCCATCAAAAGGGAGTAAAACAATCTTTTATAAATGATAGTGTATTCTATGCTTAAGATTGGATTTATTCTTGTTTTAAGCCTCTAAAACACTATATAATTCATAAATAGACATAGAAAAGAATGTCTATTATTCATTAATTACTTGGGATGTTACATTAGATCCAGATAAAACCCCAACAAATACTCCTTAAAATCCTTCCCATATTATCAAAAAATCTAATTCCCTCCACGATTTCAAACAAAAACCTTATATATATATATATATGGAAAAGAAATATATAATAGAAACCAGGAGAGAGATAAGATTAGATATAAGAAAAACCATGAAACTACCATGAAATATGACTTATCAAAGAAAAATTACCTTCAAGTGACCAAAAAATCCATTTGAATCGATTCTACAATGAGGGGTATAGTTATTTAACCTTAGAGAGAAGGAAATACCTAGTGATGGTAAAAATGGGGCTCAAATTAAGTGAATAGGGTTTAAAACATGTGAGATAAATATTTTAAAACACCATTTTTAATATCGTGAATGGTTAGTTCACATGGTTAGATAAACTATGTGCTAATCGTGGGCCTAATATAATCTAAGAGGGTTCCTCGCATGGTTTTCCCACGTAGTTAGATAAATTGTGCACCAACCGTACCAAATCCAACTTTTCCATGTTGCACGATTATACTGGGGAGGGAACATAGTTCATAAATTATGCACCTAAACCATATTCCAACACCATTACCTCTTCCTCAACTTTCACGGTTTCTTATAAGTGTTGCATGTATTTCACTAACCATTGTCAAATAGTGTGCCTTTAGAAAATCCCCAACCCCCCCCCCTAAAACCATTCAAATAATCCCATGTTTTATGAAATAACTCTATATACCTAAAAATTCATAAAAAAGTGTTACATAACTCAAATAGGGGGTGAAACATTATCCCCGCCATGATCCTTTCTACCGTAAAAAAGTAGAGAACCATCACCTTTCTGAAAGAGCTTATGACATTGCTAAGAGATTTATTTCTCTCATTCCCAAGTCTCCTCTTGGATCTAACCATATTTCTATAAAACCCTCACTTGTCTAATGCTTTTCCCAAAAAATAAATTATCCTACCTATCCACAATATGAAATGGGACATGCACCAATATGTCATCTAGTTCTAGCTCAACATGATCCCATTGAATCATATGGTCAGTATCCACCTAGTACTTCTTCATCTAAGATGCATTAAATAAATTATGAACCACACTGAACTGTGGTGAATGGATAACTAATATTCCTCCTCTCCAACCCACTCAAACATCTCAAAAGGCTTAATATACCTTGGAGAAAACATCCCCTTCTTTCAAAAATGATGATATCCATGCCTAAAAGAGACACTTAAGAATAAATGATTACCCAACATTAATGAAAGTGGTCTTCGATGATGATCCACATATGATTCTGATGACTATGAGCTACCTCCATTCTCATGCTAATCAACATAGCATTCTTTATTTTCTCCTGGATAGGGATTGTCCCAAGTATCAAAGTCTATCCTGTTTCCATCCAACAAAGTGGAGAATGACACGAACACCCATACATTGCTTCAAATAGATCCATATGTATCAAGTCTTGATAATATTTATCTTATGATAATTACACTAATGGTAAGTGTGCCTCCCATGATCCACCAAATTACATCACACAATCATATAACATGTCTTCCAATGCATGTATCGTCCTCTCTTATTTCCCATCCGTTTGGGGATGATACGCTATACTGATAGTAAACTATGTCCCAATGTCTTGTTGCAATGATTTCCATAAATTAAACATGAACCTCATATCTATCTGATATAATCCAAATTTATACACCATGCCTCTTTAACACATCATGGATATTAGTTTTGGATAGATCCTCCACCGTATAAGATTTACTAATAGGGATGAAATTGGCCTAATTTGTGAGTTGATCCAGTATCACCCATATGGAATCATGTTTCCGAACCATTATTGGGAGACCTATAACAAAATCCATAGTTATCTTATCCCATTTCCACACAGGGATATGTAAGGATTGCAACATACCTTTTTTTCACCGATGCACTTCCTTGACTTGCTGACAATTCAAATATCTCGATATGAACTCAGCCACTTTCTTTTTCTAACCCACCAAAAAAACTATGCATTCAAAAGCTTTTAAATTTTATGAATTCCATGGTGGAAAACCCATATTTAATGATAATATGCACTAAGAATTTTTTTCTTGACATGCCATTGGTACAACCATCTTATTCTGAAACCACAACACGGAATCCCCATCCAGTTTCCATCCCTCAATAGTCTCCCCACCATTTAATTTTAACCTCAAATCCGAACATTCTAAATTATTTGTACGTGCCTCCCTAACCAATCCATAAAAATCACCAACCAATGAAACTGGAAAAAACCTACTACAGAACCTTGGTCTTCACATTCCAACAGCATGTCGTCTATGATAGAAATCAAATTCCACTGATCTGAAAATTCTTTTTCCACCTAAACATATGAATTTATTCTTAATGAAGCCACCACCAAACTTTTCTTTACCCAGTGTGAACATCATGTTAAATTCAAAATTATAGATATAATCTATCCATATCCTTTTCCTCAATTTCAAGTATCTCTTTGAGAAATTATTCTTTAAACTCTTATGGTTAGTAAACATCATGAATTTCTCACCGAAGAGATAATGATACCATGTTTTTAAATCATGAACCATATCCTATAAATCTAAATCAGGTGTTGTATATTTCTTCTCATATAACCTCAAATTTTATGATCTATACACAGAAACATGACCTTGTTTTATGAAAACATACCCCAAACCTAATCATGATGCATCACAATACACAATATACCCTTTCCATTATTATGGAAAAACCAATATTGGTGATGATGAATGGTGACACTTAAGTTCATCAAAACACTTCTTAAATTTAAAATTCCATTGAAATGTAACATTATTATTTGTCAAACATGTCATATGTTAATACAATCATGAGAATTCATGAACAAACAGTTGCTAATAACCAGAAAGACCAAGGAAAATTCTTATCTCAAAAACATTCTTCGGCGGTTGCTAATAAATAATAGCCTCTATCTTTTTCACACCCACTGAAACACCGTTCTCAGAAATAATGTGGCCAAGGAAATGTACCTCATGTATCCAAAAATCAGAAGTTCATAATTTATAATATAGCCGACAATCTCTCAAGATTGTTGGAACCATGGTCATTCTTTGCATGAATTGGATTATGGTTTGGGTTTATTGTCAATTCTCAGTGCAAGTTAAGATTGTGTGCCAGCAAAGTGATCATACAAAACAAGAAGATAACAGAATTGAAGGTGGCACCATTTTCCAGTGTTTGCCAAATCTTTGGGCCTGAAAATCGACAAATAGAGAAAAGTGTTTTTGGAAAAGAGGCTTGTGCACTGTTGTTTTAAGGAGAAGAAACTTGTGCGCCATATGTTTTTTAAGATCAGAACATGAAAATATGGAAAATGGAGAAGGGCGCTAAAGTTTTACGTTTGGTCGTGCAAGTGACTTACGCGGCAGAGACTTGCACGCCGAAACTTGTGCACCGAGGGAAGACTTGTATGCCATCACACAGGGTATCCAAATGCCTATAAATAGAGGTCGACCCCTCCTCATTCGTAACGATATTCAGACTTAGAGAAAATCAGAGCTCCCATCACGCAGGTTTAGTGGTCGCGCAAGTGGTTGTGGGGCAGGGAAGTAGAAGTTGCATGACAGTTGTTTGCTGCATGTACAAGGTGGTTTGGGTGAGAAAGGGGGTGAGTCAACCAAGTTTGGAGTTTGTGAAGGATGTGTTTCACAGGTGGTTTGGTGACATATGTATGCCAGGATTTGAAGAAGCACGACATTTGACACTTGCACGCCAAAACCGGTTTGGGTGGAAAAGATTGTGAGTCGTGCAAGTTTGAGGTTGAAAAAGTAAGTGTCGTGAAAGTAATAGAGGTAAAATTGTGTGCCGTTTTTAAAACTTTCTCGCCGGATTGAAGAAGAGCGCTAAGTGTGGATTAAATCTCACCAGTCATTTCAGGGCTACACAAAAGCTAGAAGTTTGTCTGATACCTTTGGTGCGAAGTGAGTTTAGTCTACGTGTAATAGTTGGAATTCAACATAGCATATACATACAATAGAGGATGTATTCATTAGCAATGATGAAGCGAACTTCACGTCTATAAACTGAGTGGGACTTCACCAAAGGCAGTGAGCTATGGGGAGTCAACGGGAGTGACCCGAGAGACGCAGTAGGCTATCCCTGAATAGATGTAAAGGCAGTGAGCCTGGGATAGAGCGACTATTCCCAAACCTTTGTAATCACCAAGGTGTGAATAATAGAGGAATTTGGTATGACTGACAACCTATAGGCATATTCTCCTTAAACGTAGCCCTTAGTGGGGAACCAAGTAAAAAGTGTTGTGTCATCTCTTTTCATGTGAATATTTTATTTATTCTCATATCCATCATATAGGTTAAACTAGTTTCTACCAACGTGGGAACAAGATCAGTCAGTTTAAAAGAAAATTTTGACACCCTAATTCACCCCTCCCATCTTTGTGTGTCTTGGGGTCCTTCAACAAGTATCAGAGGCAGGTTACTGGTGTTTGATCTGTTTTATACCGCCATAGAAAAATCAGCCAGTTTTAGGGGAGTTCCCCTCTTTGATGGAAGTAATTTTCAAATTTGAAAGAACAAAATGAGATCTCATCTAATATCCCTTGGAATGGATGTTCTTTTTTCCACTATGAAAGGTATACATGTTACTATTCCAACAAGGCTAGCTATGACTGATGCAGATAGGAAAATTCTTGATGCAGATGCTAAAGCATAGAATTCTCTCACCACAGCACTTTATGATTAGATCAATCTAAAAGTGATGAGTTACACCTCATCAAAGTCCATGTGGGATAAACTTGAAAATATTTATGAAAAAGATAGAAAAGTGAAGGAGGTGAAACTACAAGTCCTGCACAATAGGTTTGATGATCTGAAGATGCATCCTGATGAGAATGCAGATTCCTTCTTCAATCGATTTACTGAAGTGGTTGGAGCAATTCAGGGACTAGGTGAAGAAATGAAAGATGTAGAAATTTTGAAGAAAATATTAAGAAGACTTCCACCCCTTTGCAATGAAATTTTTTTCCCCTTGTGGAAAGAGATCTTTCCAAACTTTCTCTAGATGATCTATTGAGTAGCCTGGTGGCATGTGAAATGAGGGTCAAACCAGAAGATTCTACGACTCGAGTGAGCAACGAAATGGCATTCAAATCCATTGAGAAACTGAAAATCTCAAAATATAGTAGTGGTGAATATGATGAGGAAAAAAACTCTTTCTCTCATTGCAAAGAAGTTCCAGAATGGGAAAGGGAAATTCAAAGGGAAGTTACCTCTAGCTTTCTTTCATTGTAGAAAAGTTGGTCACATTGCCTCTCAGTGTTCAAGAAAGATCAGTGATGAGAATAGCGATTCTGAAAACATTGAGAAGTCCTAGAAAAGGTTTTTGAAAAGGGCAGACTACAAATCAAGAAAGAAAGTACCAAGGAAGAGTTTTGTCTGTGAAGAAGGAGAAGATGACAACGAATTCTGTGATGAAGAAGAACCAGAATTTAAAACTGGAAACCATGCTTCCATGATGGCCACTGTAAAAAAATTAGAAGATAATGGTGGAGAAAATCAGTTGAAAACTAGTCAATATTCTGAGTTGTAACTTAAGGATGTTGTTAGTAAGCTTAATATTAAATGTAATAGTTTCAATAAGTGGAAATCAATTGTAGAAGAATCAACTGAATATGTTGATCAACTTGAAGCTGAAATTGAACAACTGGAAGAATTTATGAAACTAGAGTCTAAAATACTTGAAATGAATGATGATGTAGTGGATCTAAAGCTGAGAATTGAAGAGCAGGAAAAGGTCACCAATGACCTAACCTCCAGACCAGAGAAAAATTCCATGACTGTTAAGCGTCTTGAAGAGGAAGTTGTTATTATTAGGAGTAAACATGAAAAAGATTCAGTTTCAAAAGAATCGAGGAAGAAAATACTGTTTGGAAGGTTTTCATATGATGATCTATTTTAGAGAGAAAAACATGGATGTAATGGAGTTGAAAATATTTTAAATGATCAGAGACCTGCTTGTATGGGAAATAGTGGAATTGGTTGTGAGGAAGATTCGTCATATGCAGCGAATAAAGGCAAAATGAAATTGGGTGATGTGGAAAATTCATCTGAAGTGCCGAAACAGAAACCCCCATTTCTATATGAATGAATAAAAGAAGATTATCCTCATGCCTCCTTGAAAAAGGTTCCCTCAATCTATGTTCTCACCGAAGAAGTAATGAGGATAAACAGAAGTGATAAGACATTTCCTCTCATGTAGTGTCAGTTTTGTGGCTGTTTGAGCCATACCATGTCATATTGCGAAGAGGAAAGGAGCTACGTGAATGGGGAAGATCTGGGACATCAACCAAGAATAATGACTTTATATCCTCCATCTTATAGAATAAATAGTTACTATGGATACTGTTTTCATTGTTATAACTTTATCCATAATGCTATGTATTACAGGAAAAGATTCGATAGGAGAGATTCATACAACTCACAGATATAAGTAAAATCTCGTCAAAAAGATATTGTAGCTCTTACAAATATGTTTTCTCCTCTCAAAGAATAATTCGACTATGAAGAACCAATATACACATATGAGATAATTGAAAGGCCATCATTGATCTATACATAATCCAATGTCTCATGGAAAGAAAGGAAGAAAATTGAGAAATCCAACCTTGCAGAGGTGGCCCTCAAAGCTACAAAAAAGAAACAATACATGGATTCTGGATAGCGGTTTTTCATCTCATATGACAGGTAATGATGTCCTATTAACGGATATCAAAATGATGGTTGATGGTATAGTGTGATTTTGAAATGATGGATCTCTAAAAATCAAAGGCAGTGGAAGTACTGAATTAGCTAATGGAGAGATAAAGAAGACTGAAGTCCTTTATGTAGATGGCCTACATCATAATCTACTCACCGGGAGTCAACTCTATGACTCGGGACTTATAGTTACTTTTAATCAGAAATGCTACACTATAAATGGAAAGACATGCAATTCACTTTTGAAGGGATGTAGAATAGAAGGCAACTTGTATCTGGTTGATAGTAAAGAAAATGTTTGTTACATGACTGTTGAAGAAGAAAATAATTTTTGGCATCAGAGACTGGGACACATCAATCAATAAGACATGGAGAAAATATCTAAATTGAGGATTGTCATGGACATTACAAACCTGAAGAATGAACGTGAAAAGTCTTGTGATGCTTGAATTCTTGGGAACATGGTCTACAGTTCATATCATCCAAAGAAGAAAAGGGAATCTCATCTTCTTGATCTAATTCATACAGATGTATGTGGGCCGATTAATGTTGTCGGAACTCATGTAGAAAGGTACTTTTTCCTTTTCATAGATGATTACAGTAGAATGGCATGTGTAATAGTCATTTACAGGAAATTAAAAGTTATTGAATGCATGAAAACATATCAAAAAATTACCGAGAATGATACTGGACAAAAATTTAAAGTGTTGTGATCTGATAATGGAGGGGTATACATGTACATTGAATTTGAAAATTACCTAGAGAAGCATGGGATAAAACATGAGGTAGCTGCTGTCAGAACTCCACAAAAATGGAGTTATTGAACATAGGAATCGACAGGTGAACAACATGGCACCAACTATGCTGATTGAGAGTCATATTCCATGACATTACTGGAAAGAGGTTGTTCAAGTTGCAGTGTATATTCAAAATCAAACAGGACTTTATATGGGTGATACGTAGACACCATATGAATTGTGGCATGGAAGGAAGCCCAATTTGAAATACTTTCGTGTTTTTGGAAGTAAATGCTACATCAAAAACAAAGAAAAAAATCAAGGGAAGTATGGTGACAATGTAGATGAAGGAATTTTCCTTGGATACTCAATGAACAGAAAATCCTACAAGTGTATCAACAAGCAATTAGGAAGGATTGTGGAAAGAAGTGATGTTAAGATAATTCAAGATAAAAACACAAATGCTTCAAGGATTTCATATGCTGATGTAATAGAAAGTGAAGAAGAAAGTGAACATGGAGAAAATACAAATACATAAATAGAAGAAGCTGTACAAAAAAATCATCAGTCACATCATGATGTTGACTCAGAAGAAGAATCTGAAGAAGAAACTATGGTTGGAGAGAATGCAACTGAACCACACAAGTGAAATCGTAGAGCTAAGATTGATCCATCTAACATAATTGGGGACAAGAGTCCTCCCACTCAAACAAGGAGGATGAGGAATAACACGCAATCTGCATTTCTGTTAGTTGTAGAGACATCCTCATTTTAAGAAGCTACAAAGGATGAATCATGGTTGAAATCCATGAATGAAGAGTTAGATCAGATTGATATGAATCAGACATGGGATCTTGTCCAGAGACCCGAAGGTCACAATGTGATTGGTAAAAAATGGATCTTCAAGAACAAGTTTGATGAGAATGGAAGTGTTATTAGAAACAAGGCACGACCGGTATGTAAAAGATACTCCCATATTGAAGGCGTTGATGATGAAGAAACCATTTCTCTAGTGGCTAGACTAGATTCAATCAGGATTTTCCCTACCATGGCACTTCAAAGAGGATATAAATTATATCAAATGGATTTCAAGACATCATTCTTGAATGGTTTACTCGAAGAAGAAGTCTACATTGAAAAACTAGTGGGTTTTGTTCTTGGTACTGATGAAACAAAGGACTGCAAACTGAAGAAAGCTCTATATGGTTTGAAGCAGGCACCACGAGCATGGTATTCCTGGCTGGACTCGTATCTCAAGAAGCTAGAATTCAAAAGAGGAGGAGTAGACCCCAATCTATATGTGAAGAATTCTCCAAAATATCAGTTCATGGGTCTAGTCTACATTGATGACATTATATTTGGTGGTAGTGGGAAGAAATCAGTGGATGAATTTTCCAATCACATGAAATCAAGAATTTGAAATGTCTATGAATGGGGAGTTTACATATTTCTTGGGGCTGCAGGTGATTCAAAGGTAGGATTAAACATTCATTTCTCAAGAAAAGTATGCAAGAGAGCTACTGAAGAAGTTTAATGTGCAAGACTCCAAACTAATATCACCTCTAATTACAGTTGGAACCAAACATAGAAAGCATGAGGATGAGGAATCTATAGACCCCACTATGTACAGGAGGATAATTGGGAGTCTACTGTACCTGATAGTGATACGGCCAGATATTGTCTTTGGAACCTATCTAGCGACCCTCTTTCATAGTAATCCAAAGGAGGAACATATGACAGTAGTAAAAATAATCATGAGGTATATTCAAGGTACTCATAATTGTAGCTTATACATTGCTGCAAGAAGAGATAGTGAATTATCATCATTTTTTGATGCTGACTGGGCTAGCGATATAGTGGATAGAAAATCCACTAGTGGTAGAGAATTATATATTGGGAATAAATTTGTTGGATGGTTGAGCAAGAAACAAGAAATCATTTCTCTTAGTACTGATGAAGCTGAGTATATCTCGGCCAAAAAGGCATGCACTCAACTACTATGGATGAAGCAACAACTAACAGATATTGTTGATGAGGTGAAGTAACCAATGATAATTTAATGTGATAACAAGAGCACAATTGATCTTAAAAATAATCATGTTTAGCATTCTCGTACAAAACATATTGAAATAAAGTATCACTTTATCAAATAAAAAGTTGATCAAGGTGTGATTAGAATGGATCATGTAGGAATTGATGAGAAAGTGGTTGATATCCTGACCAGCCACTGTCAGCGGCTGTGTTTGAGAAGCATCGGTTGAACCTTGGTGTTCAGCCACCTCCCAGTGCATAAGAAGGTTACGCAATACCCCTCTCCCTGGTTATGATATTTTTTTAATCTGTTTATGGATGCGATGCAGGTTTGTGGGGGAGATACTATCCAGGGGAGTGTGGATTGAGATGAACAATAAACAATTACCGGTCTTTGGGTTTGTTGTTAATGGGGGAGAAATGAATAAATTTAGGCATGTAATTCTTTTTTGACACATTGATAATTCAATGTCGGTTATATGATGGGAAGGAATACATTGGATGGGAACCCAATTCAAGCTTCCTCTCTTGTTTTATACACCGAGCATTGCTCACGTAGACTTAGAGTGTTGGCTGAGTTGATTCTTGCGTTTGTGGTTTGCCTATGGCTGGTGCTCTATTGAATTTATTTACTGATTTCCAACAAACCCAAAGGGGGATATTGTTGGAACCATGGTCATTCATTGCATGAATTGGAGTATGGTTTTTGTTTGTTGTCAATCCTCAGTGTAAGTTCAAAAAGTGTGCCAGCAAAGTGATCATACAGAACAAGCAGATAACAGTATTTAAGGTGGCACCGTTTTCCAGTGTTTGCCAAATATTTGGGCCTGAAAATCGACAAATGTAGAAAAGTGGTTTCGGAAAAGAGGCTTGTGCGCTGTTGTTTTAAAGAGAAGAAACTTGTGCGCCATATGTTTTTTAAGATCAGAACATGAAAATATGGAAAATGGAGAAGTGCGCTAAAGTTTTACGTTTGGTCGCGCAAGTGACTTACACGGCAGAGACTTGCACGCTGAAACTTGCGCGCCGAGGGAAGAATTGTGCATCGTCGCGTAGGGTATCAAAATTTCTATGAATAGAGGTCTACCCCTGGTCATTCGTAACAAAGTTCAGACTTAGATAAAATCATAGCTCATGTCGCGTAGATGTAGTGGTCACACACGTGGTTGTGGGTTGCGCAAGTAGAAGTTGCACGACTGTTGTTTCCTGCGCATCCAAGGTGGTTTGGGCAATAAAGGGGGTGAGTTGCCCAGGTTTGGAGTTGGTGAAGGAGGTGTCGTGTAGGTGGTTTGGTGACACTTGTACGCCATGATTTGAAGAAGTGTGATAGTTGGAAATTGCGTGCCAAAACCTGTTTGGGTGGAAAAGAGTGTGAGTCGCACAAGTTTGAGGTTGAAAAAGAAAGTGTTGCGCAAGTAGTAGAGGTGAAATTGTGCGCCATCATTAAAACTTGCATGCCGGCTTGGAGAAGCATTCCGGGTGTGGATTGAAGCTCTCCAGTATTTTTGGAGCTTCATGAAAGCTGGAAGTTAGCTCGATACCTTTGGTGCAAAGTGAGTTTAGTCTACGAGTGGTAGTTGGACTTCAACAGAGCATCTACATACAACAGAGGATGTATTCATTAGCGATGATGAAGATAAATTCACGTCTATAAATAGAGTGGGACTTCACCACAGGTAGTGATCTAGGGGGAGTCAATGGGAGTGACCCAAGGGACGCAGTAGGCTATCCCGGAACAGTTGTAAAGGCAATGAGCCTGGGATAGAGTGACTGTTCCAAAACCTTTGTAATCCACAGCGAGTGAAGAATAGTTTAATTTGGTACAACCGAAAACTTTTCGGCGTATACTCCTTGGACGTAGCCCTTAGTGGTGAACCAAGTAAGAAGTTTTGTGTGATTTCTTTTCATGTGAATGTTTTATTTATTCTCATATCCATCATACATGTTAAACTATTTTCTACCAACATGGGAACAAGTTCCGTCAGTTTTAAATAAAAAGTAGACACCCTGATTCTCCCCTCACCTCTCAGGGTGTCCTAGGGTCCTTCAAATATTCCAATCACTATTTCAAAATCTTTCTCAGGCTCATCCCTTGTCATGGAATTCACTGATATATCATTTAAAAATCCACCATGAAAGAATTGAGATATCTATGAAATTTATGATTCATCAATTCCATGAAAACTACTTGTGATTTTTTAATACCTAATGAAATTATAAAATTTTAATAATGGCTATATGTACTCCGAAAATCTGGTTTTAGAATATCCTCCTTCTACACCGGGAATTGAGGATACAGTGATCGTAAATCAATTTTTAAAGACCGTTGAGTTCCCCTAAATTGATTGAATATATCCTTAATATGTGTTAGTGCATATCAACTCTTTATTATAACTTTTTCAGCATATTATTTTCAATATGCAGTCAAAGAGTTATATCTAAATTTTTAACAAACAATACAGGTGATTCCAATGAAGATGTGCCAGGCTGGATGAACCCTTTGATTTCAAACTCTTCCAACTAAACATTAAATTCCCAAAATTATAATGGTGTCATATGATAAGATAGAACAAAGATATGACTGTTCCCTTGAAGGAGATCAATCATAAACTCAACTTCTCTTCTTGGTGGAAACATTGATAAATATTCAGGAAAGACATCTATAAATTGATCAATAACCACTGGAAAATTGTGCTTCTTGATTTATTTCATCTATGAAAACAACATATATTCCAAATCTTATGATATAATCCCCACTAATGGTTCTAATAATCCCATTTCTCCTACCTTTACCTTCTTCTCTTCTCTAAAAAGGTTCTTGATTCCATCCTTAGTCATAAAACTTATCATTCGTGCATAATAGTCGATATGAGACTTAAACACTGGAAAAAAATCCATTCCCAGGATTACATCATACAAATCCATATCAAGAACTAAGAAGTCCCACAGCAACCCAACCACATCAACAGTTATATAACATGCTCTATGAAGAAAGGATTGACACTCTCTTTGACACAGAGGAGTTTTATGTTTCAAAATAGAATGCATAAATTCCATATTTAAACTATAAAAAATGAAAACATCAAATGAAATGAACTAATTAGTTTCACTTGTATCAAATAACAATTTCATAAAGGTAGAATTCAAAATAATCATACATATCACCATTGATGGTCCTAACTGATCATCCACCAAAACCTACACAGCTTTGAAAACCTCTTTAATGGACACACTTTTTTCATTATTACTATACTGAAACTTACCATGCTAATGAGTTATGGTATTCCTAGAATCACCATAGATAACTCTACTCTACTTAGGAGGGGTATGATTTTGTCCTCATCCAATGGAACCAAAAGATGCATGTTACCCTTGAGAAGTGTCATGAATAGCTGACCTTATAGAATTGCGATAATAAAACAAAAGATTCCCCATATAGTTGTTGTTATGAAATTCTATAGGTCTTTTCAAACATTATCGCTTCATCTATATTAGTGGGGAACATTGAAAACATATCATATTAATCATAGGATTTGGAGGAAAATTCACCAATGCTTCTTACTGATTCTGAGCCACACACCCAATTTGGAAATAAGTGTCCCCCTTCCTCTCGGTCCCTACGTTAGAATTCCTATTATTAACCATGGGAATAAACATACCTCCTCCCTATGTAGCTCCCAATATATCAATTTCAAAAACAATATCTGTATTTACCATCTTTGTATAATTTATTATATTGATAACTATAATCGTTGAATGGATTTCCTACCTTAATCTTGCATAAAAAAGTTCACCTTTAAGGGAAAACTAGTCACAAAAATGGGTGCAAACCAAACTAAGTTCATGAACATCGCCTCATATTCTATCACGAAAATGTTCTCTTATTTCAATATAAATAAACCTATTTTTTTTAATTTTTATTGTTTGAGGATAGAATTGTTTGTTAAAAAAACACCCAAAATCCACTAATGACATACCTCGGACCCCTTTTGTTCAGACCACAGACTCCCACTACTAACATCCATGATCTTAAAACATATATGTCACAAAATTGAAATTCAAATCCCCTAGTTTACATAGGAAATGAAAAATTATATAAATTCTATTCAGATAGTAATCCTCCTTTTCTGTTTTTGAATCACCTCAAAATGTGGGTGGATTCTGCTTCTAAAACTAAACTGAATGATCCTCATGATTAAGAACGTCTTTTATATTCCAATTATACACATCCTAGAAGGATTTAACTGTGATTTTAACAATCATGTAGTTCACATAGGGCTTTGGTGTAACCACATTTTCCGCAACTTCCTCTGTTTGGTCTCTATGACGCCTACCTGGTTCCATTTCTATCAACACAACAACCATCATAAGTGTCACGACCCATCCTCGGGGCCCGTGCCGTGACTACCCCAAGCCCGAATTCCATAGGCCAGGGTCTGGAGACTAGCACAAAGGCATAATTCTTGATAAAAGGGAAGGCATTGCCTTTGTAAAGTAAACAAACACCACAGAGAAAGAAAGAAATAGAAGTAAACACTAAGTAAAAACTGGGTACAAAGTAAGTGCGGGAAAAGTAAGTGGGCCAGAACGAAAACCCAAACTGAAAGTAAAGTACAACTAGAAAGGGAGTACAACAACATAAAAGTAAAGCCGTAGCCTCGAGCCATCCACTTCAAGTCCCACCTGATGGGTGGGTACAGATAGCCTCAACTGCTCCTCGGGTCCAGTCGTCCGCTCCGAGTACGTCCCGCCCAGTGGTCCACCTCCAGGTACTGACCTGCTCTGCAAGACTCAACCACAATCAGCGTTGTCCGTCGTCTGCAACCAACACAACGTAGTGCAGGCATATCCCATGCATGGGTGAGTATAAGCTACTCAGTAGGGACCCCGAGACCCCCTAAGGTCTCCCAGAATCCACAGAGGAAAGATACAATCACGAAGTAACATCCGACACTACTTAGGTATTTGCCAATACATATACCTAAGTCATCAATTCTCGTTCGACTCCAATATCAGAGCTCAAGTACAACCCATTCCACACATGAAATCACAACCCAATCCACACAGGAAAGCATAACGTAATCCACACAGGATATCAAGTCAATCTTATCGAAGATAAGGATTGAAAGTCAATATTCATCTCACACAGGTATACTTCTTCTTAAGACGGTAGAGATGATCAGATGTAGCCACTGATTCATCTAAGCCATCGGACCCACACAGTATCGATAGGTACTAACCCCCGCAATGACCCACAATGGATCGATAGGTAACTAACCCCCGCAATGACCCACACAGGATCGATAGGTAACTAACCCCCGCAATGACCCACACATGATCGATAGGCAACTAACCCCCGCAATGACCCACAGATGATCGGTCTCACATAGGATCTGTAGGCGCTGGCCCAAAGAGGACCACAGAGTGCTGTCCCACACAGGATCTGACCCACATAGGATCGGTAGCACTGATCCACATAAGATCGATGAGTGATGTAGTCGTCGCCGTTGAATCCACGGAGGATTTCTGTATAGTCGTCATCGTCATCGTTGTCGTAGCCAGCTCTAGGGTTCCCGCACTCAGCAAGCTCGTTCGGGAGGGTTCGCTCCATGAGTCGAGGTGCTGATACATCAACTGACACATGTTCCGGAGTTGATGTACCCAAAAGTTCTGTATCATCAAAAGAAACTCAACGCGATAGACGACGCGTCGATCGAACGCCTGGTCTGAGAGTTATTGGATTTCTCGTCCCAAGGGCCCAGTTGGTTTTTAAGTCAAAACCAACCCGACCGTAATCCAACTACGTCCAAACCTCGAGCGTAGTATGCAAAAAGTTCCGTCTCACTTAGAAAAATCCATCAAAGTGTACGGCACGCCAATCAGACATTCAGAGCTCAAGTTATAAGTGTTTCCGCTCTGAGGGCCCGGTTGGTTTCATGTACGAACCAACTTGGCTGAACCCAAAGTACTCTGAAACCTTGCGTGTAATATATAAAAACGACTGTCTCGATCCAAGGATCGTATCACCGCTGACGGTGCGTCGATCGAAGGTCTGCAGCCCATGTTATGGGCAAAAGACCGAAAGGGTTTCGGAAGTGGGGGTTTCGGGCCCGGCCCGAGACCCCCTAGGTCAGCACGAACCAGGTCGACCCGAACCGGGTCCGGGCCCGGCCCTACCTGGGCGCGGCCCATCCTGGAGCGCTGGCGCGGCCCGATCGCCAGGTGGCTCAGTCGTTTCGGCCGAGCGGATGGGGGGGGGCATGCCCCCCTGTTTCGTAACCGCATCCCCATGTGGGGGAGGGGGCGCTCTTGTCCGGCCATCCATGGGTTATGAACCCCCGGCTCTTCCTCTGACCGGCCAGCCCGCTCCGGTCGGCCGGCTTCTGCACCATAGAACCAGCGCTGGCCGGTCCCCCTGCTCCGATGCCGGAAGCCCGAAAGCGGCTGCCGGTACCAGCTCTGCCGCGGCCTATGGCCGCAGCCTTGGTCCACCCGGCGCGGTGCGATGGCGCCGTGCCCCTCCGCCGCGGCCCCGCTCCTGCCGCGGTGCCTTCGAGGATCTCCGGCGTGGCGCGACGCCACCGCAAATTTGTTTGATTCAACGGCGCAGCGTGACGGTGCCCTGCATTCCTTGCCTCATGATCCCGCGCGGGGCGACGGCACCGCGCCATCCCCATTCCAATCCACCACAAGGTAGACAAGAGAAAACGGGGAGGAAGGTTGGCCATGTTTGTGCAGTCTGGCCCCCTCCCGTTAACTGATAGCAAGCGGTCCAATTGAATGAGGAAAGATGACGGAAGAATTCACGAATAGAAACACATAAGTCCCCTACCTCGTCGAATTCGTTGAGAGAGGGTTCGTTGCAAAAATAACTGTCGCGGAAGAAGGCGTCGCGGAAGAAGAATTGTCGCGTCGTGGAGAAAAGATTCATCGGCGTCGCGTCATCGATCTCCGAGGATTCATCGTTCTTGTTGACCTTCGTCAGAGGTCGGCGTTCTTCGCGTTCTTCGTCGAAGAATAAGAAGATCTTCGAGCCCCTTAGCTTTTCTCCAAAATCCTCTCAACGCAACAAGTTCCAACCAAAATAAAATAAGTGCTTCACTTATTGTATTATCATGACTTAATTATTTGAATTTCAAACATTCAAATTAAACTCACTTATTTAATTAACATAAGTTATCTAATTAAATTGTGAGTTGAAGGAGTTTGGGAATATGAAGGGGTGGGGTTTGTGTGGGCCCCACGGCCCTCATAACTTATCTAAGATAGTTTCCCCAACTTCCACATAACGGATAACCACTTAGTGAAAATAAAATAAAATTGAAGCTCAATTTTATTTTACCTTCCACAATTTTTAACAACTTCTCTCGTGTAAACGCAACTCTGGAAAAGGTGTTCCTAAGAAATTACCGGCGCTCCGAATTCATCGGTGCCCTCAGAATTAGATTCCGATCACCGGTTCAGAAGCTAAGAAAACCCGCTCGTTCATTCACTAAACGTACCCGAGCCAAACTTCGGATTGATATTCCAGGCACACCGGTCCTCGGAATCAAGTGCCGTCAGAAACCGTGTTCTTGTAAAATCCCAAAAAAAATTAAGAAAAAATGTCCCTTGAATTATACGGGTCTTTACATTACTCCCACCTCAGGGCTTTACGTCCCCGTAAAGATACATCATAAACTAGGAGAACAAATGTGGGTACTGTGCACGCATCTGAGCCTTCCGCTCCCAAGTGATCTCCTGGAGGTTCTCGTGCTACCATCTGATGCGCACTAGAGGAATCGACCGTACACATAGGACGGATCCTGTCGATCCTCGATCTCCACTGGGACCTCCGCAAAAGTCGCCCCATCATCAATGTCCAGCTCCCCATGGTCAATGATATGCGTTGGGTCGTGCACGTATCTCCTCAGCTGGGATATGTGGAAGACGCCGTGCACCCGGTACAACTGAGGTGGTAGAGCCAGGCGATAAGCCACCTCGCCAATCCTGCTGAAGACCTAGAATGGTCCGATGAAGCGTGGAGACAACTTGCTGCCTCGGCCAAATCTTCGTAATCCCCATCGAGGTGAGACCCGCAAGAATACATGGTCGTCATCCTTGAACTCTAGTGGCCTCCGCCTCCTGTCAGCATAAGACTTCTGCCGGCTCTGAGCTATCCTCATCTGCTCCTGGATGACCTAGACCTTCTCTGTCGTGGACTAGACCATCTATGGTCCCACAAGTGCTGACTCTCCCGGGTCTGTCTAGCACAGAGGTGATCTGCAAGGTCAGCCGTACAACGCCTCGTGTGGTGCCATCTCGATGGTGGAGTGGTAGCTGTTGTTTTACGCAAACTTCACCATGGGTAGGTGGTCCTTCCAGCTGCGACCAAAGTCGAGGACACATGCACGGAGCATGTCCTCGAGATTCTGAATGGTTCTCTCCGTCTGACCATCTATCTGAGGGTGAAAGGCGGTACTCAGACGTAGCTGCATCCCGAATGCCTCCCGCAACCCCTTCCAAAGACGGGAAGTAAAGCGAGCATCTCGATCGGAGACGATAGATGATGGAACACCATGTAGCCGACTTGGTGAGTCGGTCGACAATCACCCAAATGGAGTCATGAACTCTGGAAGTACGTGGAATTCCAGTCACGAAATCCATAAATATGTCGTCCCACTTCTACTCCGGGACCTCCAAGGGATACACCAAGCCTGCTGGTACCTGGTGCTCTGCCACAGCCTTCTTCATGCCTGGACACCAGTGCTGTCATCTGAGATCCTGGTACATCTTCGCCACTCCAGTATGTACCGCTGAAGGGGAAGTGTGAAACTCTCTCAGCACCTCCTCCTGTAAAGCAACTAGTACCAAGGTACGTCCTCTGAAAAGAACATTGTGCTCTCCTCCTGCTAAGAGCATGGCTACCATGTTCCCCTTTCCAGGAGTATAGACTATCTCAAAGTCATAGTCCTGGAGGAACTTGAGCCATCAATGTTGTCTCATATTCATATCCTTTTGCAAGGAGATGTACCTGAGACTCTGATGGTATGAATAGACAGTAAAGCGCTCGCCCATCAGATAATTTTTACACATCTTCAAAGCGAAGACCACTGCTGCTATCTCCAAGTCATGGATAACATATTTCTGCTCATACTTCCTCAACTGATGTGATCCATAGGTGATCACGTCCCGCTCCTGCATCAGGACATATCTAAGTCCGGTCCCTGATGCATCACAGTAGACTATGTACCCTACTCCCTCCTCCAGCAACCTCAAGATAGGTGTGCTGGTCAAACTCTGTCTCAGCTCCAGGAAGCTCTGCTGACATCTATCTGACCACACAAAGGGTTTCCCCTTCTTCCTTAACATTCTGAAAAACAGCATAGATTCCTCCTTTTCCGAGAATAGAAATCTGTTCTCATCCCCTGGATGAACCATGTTCCTTTCCTAATACAGTCAATCCCATCATGATCTGTTAATTCATGCCATGTATGACGTCGTAAGGCCTCGACGCTGCTACCCAGAGATCCAACTGTTACTCTCGCCTCCAAGGGTTGAGTCACACTGTCGGCATCAGTGTGTGGTTACTGGGTCTTCTCCATTAAGAATCTCTCAAGTGAGGGTCACGTCAACAGTTTTTAACCAGCACCTATTAGTATTAACATACAAAAGACAAGAAAGCAAACGCCACTATTTCAAGCATCTTTTATTACTTCAACTAAAAGTACAAGGACACAAGGCATCACAAAAAACAAATCTATAGTCATTATGGGCAAAGGCCTTTATGCCTGGAGCTAGTCCCACCCTTGTCCACCCGCTTCAGGAGCTCCATGATCATAAGCTTCAGCTGCCTGGAGTTGTGCTCTCCCCTGAGGTCGGGGTGGACCTCCTGGTGGTGGTGGTGGTGGTAGAGCCTCAAAATGACGTCCACCACCTGCCGCTCGAACAGCTCCGTGGCCTCGTCCACCTGCTCCCTTCGTACCACCACGGTCGAACCTCTGCCTCTGCTTGGGTTGCTCATCTACCATCTGCTGATCCTCTGCATGGTGGGTCGGGCAGTCACGAGCCATGTGGCCTTGCCCGCCGCATGCATAGCCTTGTCTTCCACTCGTAAGTCTAGATCTGCTGCGTGTTCCCCGCATCTCCGAGCCAGTATCCTATGGTCGTTCACCCGATGTTCTGGTCCTCTTGGACCTCTGCGACATCTGTCTACTGTCAGCTGCAGAAGACTCCGCTACGTGCCGCCCTACGGTAGGTATCGCTGCTGGTGTAGGTTCATCAAGAAATCTCTCAATGAGAAGGGCTCGCTCCAGTACTCCTGCCTACGTCGGAATGCTGAGGGAGATCAATGATACCCTGATCTCATAACTTTGTCCCTGCTCAAAGGCCCGAGCTCGGAAGAATGGGTCTTGTGCCATGTCCATAGAATAGCGCAAGAGGTCGGTAAATCTCGCCGATTACTGGGCGACCGTCAAGTTTCCCTGCCGCAGCTGTAGAAGCTCCTGGATGCGCATTGCACGGTGGGTGGCTGGGACGAACTCTGAGCAGAAGAGGCTCTAAAAGTCCATCCAGAGGAGAGATGCCTCGTCATGCACCTAGAGAATCAAGCTCCACCATCTGCATACTGCCGCATACAGGAGGATCACTGCGAGGATCACCATGAGGTCTGTTGGTGTCCTCACTAACCTGAAAACTCGTACAACAGCCTACAGCCAATCCTCGGCTGCCTGAGGGTCCGTCTCCTCGTGGAACCTAGGTGGTCCCTAACGCTGAAACTCATGCAGTTCACTAAGGCGACGTGCATCGTCTGCGGCTAGGGCTAGTAGCATCGGTGGCTCGGCGGGTAGAGGTACCGCCGATGCCTCTACTGTCAAAGGGCCCTGCACCGAGGCCTCGTCGCTCGGTGGGCTGTTGTCACATACAATGCTCAGAACCCTAGCTGGTTTCCATTGTGGGACCATCCTGTAAAGGAATAGGTGCGCCACGGTTAAACAGTATACCTGGTGAGAAGACAAAAAGTAATCACAAAGAAAACTTGAAACACACATGCAATCAATGTTTTCGTGCATTAAGTCGGAAATCAGAAGTCAGGGTCCTGGTGTACGGATACGTCGGCCGCCGCACCAACACTGGACTCCCTGGACTGATAACCACACCCAATACGCTTTACACTATTGCTTCACATAGAAGAAAGATCAGAGTCCAAAGTTTTGCGTTAGAACCGAACTCCTCTGATACCAATTTGTCATGACCCTTCCTCGGGGTTCGTGCTGTGACTACCCCAAGCCCGCCTTCCATATGCCAGGGGCTGGCGACTAGCACCAAGGGGTAATTCTAGATAAAAGGGAATACATTGCCTTTGTAAAGTAAAAAAACACCACAGAGCAAGAAAGCAGTAGAAGTAAACACTAAGTAAAAACTAGGAACAAAGTAAGTGGGGAAAAGTAAGTGAACCAGAATACAAACCCAAACTGAAAGTAAAGTGCAACATGAAAAGGAGTACAACAACTGAAAAGTAAAGCCGCAGCCTCGAGCCGTCCACTGGAAGTCGCACCTGAAGGGTGGGTACATATAGCCTCCACATCTCCTCGGGTCCAGCCGTCCGCTCCGAGTACGTCCCGCCCAGTTGTCCACCTCCAGGTACCGACCTGCTCCGCAAGCCTCAACCACGATCAGCACTGTCTGTCTTCTGCAACCAACACAACGTAGTGTGGGCATAGCCCGTGCAGGGGTGAGTATAAGCTACTCAGTAGGGACCCTGAGACCCCCTATGGTCTCCCAGAATCCAAAAAGGAAAGATACAATCACAAAGTAACATCCGACACTACTTAAGTATATTCCCATACATATACCTAAGTCATCAATTCTCATTCGTCTCCAACATCTGAGCTCAAGTACAACCCAGTTCACACAGGAAATCACAACCCAATTTACACAGGAAAGTATAACGTAATCCACACAGGATATCAAGTCAATCTTATCGAAGATGAGGATTGAAAGTAGAGATTCAGCTCACACAGGTATACTTTTTCGTAAGACGATAGAGATGATCAGATGTAGCCACTGATTCATCTAAACCATCAGAACCACACAGGATCGATAGGTACTAACCCCCGAAATGAACCACACAGGATCGATAGGTAACTAACCCCCGCAATGACCCACACAGGATCGATAGGTAACTAACCCCCGCAATTACCCACACATGATCGATAGGTAACTAACCTCCGCAATTACCCACACAGGATCGGACCCACACCGGATCTGTAGGTGCTAGCCTACACAAGACCGCTGAGTGCTGACCCACACAAGATCTGACCTACACAGGATCAGTAGCACTGATCCATGTAGGATCGATGAGTGCTGTAGTTTTCGCCATCAAATCCATGGATTATTTCTGTACAGTCGTCATCGTCGTCGCAGTAGCAACCAGCTCTAGGATTCTCGCACACAGCAAGCTCGTTCGGGAGGATCCACTCCATGAGCCGAGGGGGTGATACATAAACTGACACATAGTCCGTAGTTGATGTATCCAAATGTTCTGTATCGTCAAAAGGAACTCAACGCGACAGACGGCACATCTATCGAACGCCCGATCTGAGAGTTATTGGCTTTCTCATCCTAGGGGCCTGGTTGGTTCTTAAGTAAAAACCAACCCGACCGTACTCCAACTACGTCCAAACCTCAAGTGAAGTAAGCCAAAAGGACCTTCTCACTTAGAGGAATCCATCAAAGTTGACGGAATGTCAATCGGGTGTCCAGAGCTCAAGTTATAAGGGTTTCCGCTCCAAGGGCCCGATTGGTTTCGTGTACGAACCAACCCGGCCGAACCCAAAGTACTCCAAAACCTTGAGTGTAATATATCAAAATGACCGCCTCGATCCATGATTTGAATCTCCGCTTATGGTGCGTCGATCGAAGGTCTACAGCCCATGTTATGGGAAAAATACCGAAAGGGGTCCGAAAGTGGGAGTTTCGGGCCCGGACCGACCCAGCCCGAGACCCCCTGGGTCGGCCCGAACGGGGTCGACCCGACCCGGGTCTGGGTCCAGGTCCATCCCACTTGGGTGCGGTCCGGCTCAGCTGGCGCGACACGGTCGCCAGGTGGCTCGGACGTTTCGGCCGAGCGGATGGGGGGGGGGGGGGCGCATAACCCCTGTTGCATAAACCGTGGCCCCCATGTGGGGGGGGGGGGTGCTCTTGTCTGGCCAGCCGGGGGTTACGAACCCCTGGCTCTTCCTCTGACCGGCCGACCCGCTCTGGTCGGCCAGATGCTGCACCATGGGACCGGCGCTGGCCGGTCCCCCTGCTCTGATGTCGGCGGCCCAGAACCGGCCGCTGGTCCCAGCTCCGCCGCAGCCTATGGCCGCGGCCTTGGTCCGCCCGGCGCGGAGCGATGGCACAGCGCCCCTCCACCGCGGCCCCTCTCTAGCCGCGGTGCCTTCGGGGTTCTTCGGCGCGGCGCGACGGCGCTGCAACCTTGTTCGATTCAACGGCGCGGTGCGACGACACCACACATTCTTTGTCATATGATCCCACACAGTGCGACGACACCGCGCCATCCCCATTCCAATCCACCACAAGGTAGACAAGAGAAAAAGGGTAGGAGGGTCAGTCGTGTTTGTGCGGTCCGACCCCCTCCCGTTAAATGATAGCAAGCTGTCCAATTTAATGAGGAAAGATGACGGAAGAATTCATGAATAGAAACACATAAGTCCCCTACCTCGTCAAATTCGTTGGGAGATGGTTCATCACGGAAATAACTGTCATGGAAGAATGCGTCACGGAAGGAGAGTCATTGCGTCGCGGAGAAAAGATTCGTCGGCATCGCGTCGTCGATCTCCGAGGATCCGGCGTTCCTGTCGACCTTCGTCAGAGGTCGACATTCTTCTCGTTCTTCGTCGAAGAAGAAGAAGATCTTCAATCCCCTTAGCTTTTCTCCAAAATCCTCTCAACACAACAAGTTCCAACCAAAATAAAATAATTGCTTCACTTATTTTATTATCATGGCTTATGTATTTGAATTTCAAACATTCAAATTAAAATCACTTATTTAATTACCATAAGTTATCTAATTAATTGGTGAGTTGAAGGAGTTAGAGAATATGAAGGGGTGGGGTATGTGTGGTCCCTATAACCCTCATAACCTATCTAAGATAGTTTTCCCAACTTCCACATAACGGATAACCACTTAGTGAAAATAAAATAAAATTGAAGCTCAATTTTATTTTACCTTCCAAAATTTTTAACAACTTCTCCCGTGTAAACACAACTCCAGAAAAGGTGTTCCTAAGAAATTATCAGCACTGCGAATTCATCGGTGCCCTCGGAATTCGATTCCAAGCACCGGTACAAAAGTTAGGAAAACCTTCTCGTTCATTCACTGAATGTACCCTAGCTAAACTTCAGATAGAAATTCCTGGCACACCGGGCCTCGGAATCAAGTGCCGTCAGAAACCTCATTCTTGTAAAATCCAAAGAAAATTATGAAAAAATTTCCCTTGAATTTTACGGTTCTTTACAATAAGTCTCACTATCTATCAACTAAAGGAAAAAAATTTAAAATTCTATCACATTGCAACTATCACTACCACACTTCCAAAATTCCAACATTTCCTATGTTCTGTCCTCTTTGGAAAATCTACCATGTTTTTTAAAATCGTCCAATTTTCATAATACCATAACAGTTATCTTGTTAAAATCAAAAATTTAATAACAATTTAAACAAAATACAAAAAAAAATGTATTCACGTCACAAAAAAGTAATTACTCCAAATGAGATATGCAATCCTAGTGTGAATTCCTCTTTACAGTGCATGTCATGTTCTTCTCATTGGCTAAACCTGTGACAATGAGATAACACTCTTCAAAGTGTCTCCAAACAATTAGGAACCCAAAACCTTTGTAACTTTAAGTTCAGAAAATCCTAATCCTTGATATCATCCCAACTTAAACAATAAACCAATAATTAATACCAACTCTAGGACTGACAACTGATGTTAAGGGAACAACCAACTGATACCACTTGTAATGTCCTACCCCACCCCATTGGATTTAATTGAGGCGGAAACACTAATTGACCATAAGTGAACCCATGTGGCACCATAGGATGGCAATAAATGTTGAGTTATTCATGATAAATGGGAAAAAATTTCCCGTTTTAAAATGAATACAACCAACTACACGTTCCACTACCAAAAACTATTACATGATGCATGAAAACATTGTACTACAAATAACCCACTTTCTAATGACATAAATACAAAACTATATCCAAACCAAATTAGCGTACCGAGAATAAGAATAAAACAACAATACCCAAGACACCATGAGAAGAAAACACAGCACCATTCCATGTTCCATGTTACAACTCTATAACTACCCAAGCATCACGATGTACCACTATAGAAATGGGATGCTTTTCTTTTACCTCTGTCTTAGAATACAACATCTGCAAAATAACCCAAGTACCAATGTAATGACTGAGTAATATTACTCAGTAGTATTTCGCTAATTGACTACCCTAATCACACCCTTTGATAGAAAAAGTTAGAAAATTTATATAAAGCAATTACAACATTTCAATAGTTTCTAAGAATCTAAACACAGCTCTACCAAAATAATTACCCAAGTAGAACACAATTCCAAGGAAAGCATCCAAACAAGTCATTAACCATTTTCCACTTCATGTTGGCATAATACATTTCATTTCACAAGAACCAAAAACATAGAATTCATCACACACATGAAACTACCCAAGCTTGGTGTTATCATGGACGTTTGAACTTCACATCCAACCATTTCCCTTTTTTATTGTCATTCATCATGACTGAATTCCAATTCATTGATGGTGGTACTTCACAACCATGAACCATCCCCCTTATTGACCATGTTAATTAACACACACCAAAATCATATCAACTAACAATTTACAAACAAAATTTTTATCAAAGACCATTTTCACTTCCTTTTTCCATTAACTAAAGCAATCAACTGATTTTTAAATCGACATTTTAAAATATATCAACTAGGAATATTTCACAACAATATCATAATTTCCAAAAAAATCCATAAATCAACACCAAAGGGGTTTCAAAAAAGCTTCACACATCAATTTCACAACCAATTTCAATAAAAAAATTAATTTTCCATTAATCATTTTAGTTCTAGAAAGAGGAGTTGGGTGTAAAGTCACCAACCTTTAGGGTTTTAGTTAAAATGACAAAAAGAAAAAATGATCACTAAATCCAGATGAAAAATGCATAAATATTCCTTATAATTATTCCCCTATCATAAAAAAATATAAATTTTCCCATTCTTGGGGAAAAACCCTAGATTTATCCATAACTAAAATATATCTATAAAACCAGGAGAGAGAGAAGAGTAGATATATGAAATTCCAAGATACTATCATGAAATGAGACTTACGAAGGGAGATTCACCATCAAATCACCAATAATACCCTTATAATCACTTTCAAAATGAGTGGGAGAGGTTCCCCAATACATGGGAGAATAATATCCATAGTGAGGGTTGAAATGGGGCTCAAATGGGGTGTTTTGGGTTGAAAACACGTGAGATCCATTTTCTAAAATTCCATTTGTAATGCTTATCATGGTTTGTTCACATGGTTAGATAAAATATGCACTACATGCACCTTATACTATCTAAGTTGCTACCTTGCATTGTTATCCCACATAGTTAGACAAACTATGTGTCAACCATCCCAAATACTATTATCCCATGCTGCACGGTTAGACTGGGGCGGCCACACTGTTTGAAAATCATGTGCCTTAACCGTGTGTCAACACCCTTGTCTCAACCACAACTTTCACAGTTTCCTACAAGTGTTTCATGATTTTCAATAATCGTGATCAAACTGTGAACCCTTAGAAAATCCCCAAAACCTTCCCAAAAACCATCCAAACTCTCCCACGGTTTACTAAACCGATTAATATACGTAAAATAGAAATAAATAAGCTTTACATACCTCAAACTGGGGTTTCCACATTAGTGATAAGATGTAATAAAATGATCATATCAAAAATATTAATATTCTTTTGGAAAAATTTAATAACATTTTAAAAACCACTATACAGGGTGATAAATCACGTCCAACCAAAAGGAAGTGTAAGGTAATAGATTACTTATATAAATTTCCACTCATTGGATAAAACATATACTTCATTGACAATGTATTACAAATATTATTTGTATAATGATTTTTTATAATTTTTTATTTATACTTTTTTATGTGGATTTATAGTTGATATATATGATTGATTCATTGATTAAATATCACTTCAACATTATGATCATTGTACATGTTTTTTTCGGAATCTCATTCTAATCAAGATTGTTTATTCATGAGTTTCAGTTAAAGGAAATTATTTAACCATTTCATAAAAAACCCATTTAGTTTTCATCTACTCTAGTTATTAATGGTATTTTTAAGTAATTGTTCTATTTTTTCACACTTAAGTATTTAAATTAATCGGGAAAATATTTTTAATAAAATTTGAATTCATTTCTCTCTTTAGTTGACAATCTTTTTTCCTTCCAAAAAATGTTTTTTAAAATTTTTTCAAAAATGTTTTAAACTTTTTTAAAATGATATTTTAATGTAATTTTCACCCATTTTATGCACCTAATTTTTTTTCAGAGGAATCATATTTCATTTTCAAAACAATTTTCATCTGTATTTTAATAGAAATTTGAAAATAATATTCTTGTCATTTTACGAATAAGGCACCTTCCTGATACTTTTTCAGTGAAAAAAGTATTTTTCTATTCTACTTTTACTATATATATAGAAGTTACAACCATCATTATGGATATGGTCTTAAACATATATTTTCTAGTGTTTTTTAACTATAATTCACATTCGAGGATCTTTTAAGTCTATAGTTTTATAAAATTCGGACCCACTCTTACATAGTCAAATCAAAAGTTACAAGTGTAAACTTATACTCAAGTGTTAATTTTTTTCACCAAAGGAAACCCTTTTAAAAATAAAACATGGTTTCATTTTAAGACAAATCTTCAATACTTTCATCCTGACATTTTCTTTGTCCTTACAAATCTTTAGACTTGTGAAAAACATTTTAAATATTGTGATGAGAACTAAATATTAGTTAGGGATATAAAAAGAAAGAAACCAACAGTCTAGTTAAAACATTATATCCCATTTAACATTATTTGAGAAATTAAAACAAAACATTTTCCCATGAATAACACTCATATGTTTTTCTCAAATAAAATTATTAAAACCAATAAAAGGTAATTAAAAATCATTTAGATTACATAGAGAATCATATAGATAAAGCCCTTTCAAACCACTTTCAATTAGAATTTTCCTATGGACGACATCCAAAATATTTATTACCTAAATAATTTTAGATCTATAATTGGGATCCCCCTTTATAAAAGCTATATCGGTCTTAGCAATGAGAAATAATGGGTCTTAACCCTTTATATAAGCTATATCTAGCTCCCTTATGAGTAATAATGGGGATCAAACCTTTGTATAAGCTATGTTGGGATCACCTGTGAGCTATAATGTGGTTCATCCCTTCCTATAAGATATATCAGGCTCACCCATTTCAAATAACGCTTAAGCACCATTTCATGAATAAAACATGTTCATCACAAAACCCTTGTGAAAACTTCTTCTAATCCCATATGAAAAAAAATCTATATAAAAATACCATTTTAATTTAAGAACACATTTTCAATACCAGGATATCCAAAAAAAGAATAAGGGATTTATTTTCCTTTTAAAAACACTAAGTCTTATAGAGGAATCCAAGTATCAAATAATGGTTATGGTGGCAGAGAAGTCATTGTCGTCGTATACCAGAAAAATAAATTTGTTTTTTATTTTGTAAAGAAGGTAAAATGGTTCATATAAAAATATTCCATTTGAAACCATTGAATGAAATTAAAAATTTATATAAGATGTCCTGTATAATCCATTTATATCCATATAAATAAATATTTAAAATCATATCATGAAAAAAGATTTGATAACTAAATCTATAAATGTTCATGGTTTCCCACATCACTTTGAAAATTTAAATCTTAATATAAATGAATTAATACATTAAAAAAACAATAAATTACATTATTGTAGATAAAATATGGATATGTATTTTCATATTGGTTGTATATATGCTTTATAAAATAATTAAGGTGCATATTATCATGAAGTGCATCAATGAAAGAAGATTGAGATGAAATCCCTTACCTTGAGTCTGACTAATCACATAAAATAATTATATTCATAAATAATAAAATTAATTTAGTTTATAATTTCTTTATAACCACTTTAACTTTTATTATTCTTTTCATATCACTTATTACCATGTCATAAAAATTGCATAATTATGTTCATATCGAATGTTTTGTCGATATTTTGTACTTGACTCAAAAATGAACTTGGCTTCATGTCAATAATACATGTGTTCATTATTCCATCATCACCGAAATAATATTCATGAAGTAATAATCCATTTAATACATCAATTATAAATTTTATATCAAACTAATCATTTATGGTATATAAAATGAACAATGTTATAATCATAGAGACGGAGTATGCATGAGTATCATTTCCACTTTACATTAATCATTATAAAAATATAGTAATTATTATTTTATATTTACATAATTATCAAAATATTATTAACATCGTAATAATAATTTAAATTTACATATCTATATCATACAAGTGATGTGGATAATAAAAATTATTCGCATCACTTCGTGGAGGTGATAGTTTACATATACGCACGAACAACGTTTTCTTTTTTATGTGCCAGGAAAGTAAGAAAATAAATGAAATATTATTCTTCTAAAATGATAAATATTTCATTAATTTTAAATATAAAAAATTGTTCCTTCATTATAATATATCTTAATAGATAGTTATGGAAAGAGAATTATATTGGTTTGTAGAGGTGATAGTTCACACGTACACATGAATGATTAATTCCTTTTTCATTTAATGGAATTAGATACGGATTTAGGTTATGATATTAAAAAAACATATCAGTAAATTTATGATACATGATTAATTATTTCATCATAGTTGGAGGAGATTTTAAGGATCTGGAAGAAGAAATAAAATATAAGTACTTAAAGAAAATGATACATCTTCTTCGGTTGATCACCTTTTAAGAACACCTTAACACCTATAAGAATGGTTTTATTCCTAATATAAGGCCTATATAACTTTGGGATCGATTATAGAATGATTTTTGGGAAGTTATTTTCCGAACCAAAATACTTTGGAAGAGTAATTATTAGAGAAGAGTGAGTACAATTTTAGAGGAGAGGGGAGGGGCACCCTTGGAAACTCTAAAAATATTAAATTAATATAAATTCAATTCTAGTTATAAATTGTTCAAAAATAATTTATTTAAAATATAATATGATTCTAGGTTTAATACTAATCAACCAACTAAAATTATATAAGTTGGAAATATTTTTTAATCCATATATTTTTTATTTAACCGTTATTTTACCCTTTTAATCTTATCGTGAAATCATATTATTTACACTTTGTGTGTTGATTTAAAAACCATAACATCTAAAGGAACCAAAAAAAGTGTCATTTACGACATATTAGGACTTATCATAGATATTTGGTTGAATCTTAGATTTTTCAAAACTTTATTACATTTAATAAAATATTTAATATTTTACATTATGAATTATGTCAATTTTGGAACTATTCATACTTTCCTTTTTTTAAAATTCATATCAACTTTATTCCTTCTAAAAAATACATTACCTTAATCTTAACATGTCATGGTAATAAAGAAAATTATTTATGGAATACAATATTTAAAATTATATTTATTTTAATCTTTATAATATCATTTATTTGATTCTTTTATTAATAAAGTAATCAATGCATCAACATTGTGTCATAAATAAATTAAACAATTTAATGTATAAATATTATAAATATAATACCATGATGTATTTAATGGTTTTATATTTCTAATTAATATTTATAGTCGAAGATATCTCTTATATAACACCATATTAAACTTGGTTCGGTAATAAGAGTCATGTTTATGATAATTTTTCCATTACTTTAAATTAAAAGTTATAAATGTCTTTATCACACCCAAGTTGCTTCCAAATGCCAACTTTTCACCAAAAATGGGTTTCATGTTCATAAATAACTCATCCAATAATATTAGGATACGTGGTATGATAGTTTTATATTATTATAATATTATTTTCACCCTTTTTTACCTAATTTACCCTCTAACCGTAGTAAATAAAATACTAAAGATACTGTTCACAAAAATTTATTTTGATCCTATTAAATCAAATTTTTCATACTTATTACAACCATGTATGTTTTTTTTGAAAATAATATTCCCATATGTGGAAAAATTAAATTTAAAATTAATCCCATTATCGGAATGAGAAAATAGGCTGTTTTTAATAGTAAAAACAATCAACAGATTAACATATATTTATATCAAATTTCAATGTGAAATTACTCCAAATGAAAAAAATTGGATTAAATGATAAAAAAATAATCTAAATATACTTAAAAATTAATTCAAGTTATAATCTATCAAAACAAATAAATTAGACGAAAAGGTATTTTTTATTAATGTGCAGTATTATTCACTATTCATTAAAATATGAATTTTATCAGAAAAAGTATAAAAAAATCAACCAAAGTAAATTTTGATGTACCTATTCTAAAAATTATTTTATAAAGTCAAATATAATATATAAATGTGACACAATCTATATTTAATAAGGTTTCTCCATCAAAAGGTGGTAAAACATCTTTTTTAGAAAAACAATCAATCTATCTGTAAAATTGTATTTGTTCCGATATAATGCCTAGAAAATACATAAGATTAATTTTAAACAATATTTTTTTTATATTTAATTAACATAATCCAACTATAATGATTTGGTTATTTTATAAACATAATTATTCACATTTAAATATTTTTTTCATAAAAACATATTCCTTTTAGTCAATTGGTTTTATTTTAATTTCTAATTAATTTTCTTACCAATGAATCATTATATGAACATGTGTAAACCATATTTTTATAATTCAGTTAACACTGTACATTCCTAATATTTTAACATTTAGGTGATAAATCCCATATTATATAATAATTTTGACGTCATCGTTTAAGCTTGATGTGGCGTATATTGTACAGTATCAAACATTGTGTTTCCTTTTTAAAAACATGGGATGTTACATTCTCCCCCATGGAAGTTATTTCCTTGAAATTTTATTTTGGGGTTGGTAACTAAGGTATGACTTTTCAATATACCTTTATTTCAATCCCATATCAAAAAAAAGGATTAATAAAGCTTCCACATTAAAATAAATAAAGGATATTATGAAGGTCACCTGAGATAACACATACTAGGATTCCATGTAGAAAAAAATTGTATAGAAGAAAACCTAACCATCATGTTTTGGTCGATAGTGATATAAAACATGATTAAGAGAAAGTAACTAATTAGAACACCATAAATATGTGATGGGTTAAATGGTTTTTTATTTCATGGTAGGAAAATTAATCATAAATACTTTCATTTTAAGATACTTTTCATAAAGTTGAGGAAATATTTTACTACATAGAATAAAAACATAAGTAAATACTCATAATTTATATGTTGATCTTCATCCATTAATCTAATTCCACCACAAACTCATATTTTTTTCCAAACGATTATTCTTTGAGATGAAATTTGTTTTTTCACTTGAAGCACTAGAATCAACTTCTTGAAAATCACATAGTCCACAAAAGATTAACTATTTATTTATCATGTCTTCAAAAATTAACCAAAAACCAATAATTAGGATAAATTATTATAATTCCCCAAAACTAATAGTCCTTTATATAATGAATAACAACTTCAATCTCCAAAATTCAACAATAATATCCAAATTTCAACAAAACCCATTAAAAAATAGTTATCCTTAAAATTCCTTAAAATAATGTAAACTAAGATTGAAACCCAAAATTCAGAAGGATTTGATCATATTATCTTCCAGGATGAATTTTAACATTTACCACCAAATAAAATCAACCACTCATAATGTCTTATACCAAAATTTAATTAACCTAATAACATATTCTCCAAGATAGGTTAATCATTTCTATAAAAAATCAAATTGCCATAAGTCCAAAAAAATTAGAACTTCTTCTAAAATATCAATAAACCATTACTAATCAAACAATATCCCAAAGTATTCTATTTTCCCTAGGCATATAGGGTTCCCAAAATATTGAATGCCTTACAAAATAAAATTTATCAATTAATCCCTTAAATCATTTTCTAATTCAAAGGATATCCATTTTATAAAACATAAGTTCCCAAAATAAACTTATTTTTTTCATAAACTAATTTAAATAATAATAAAAATTATTACTAACCATGGACTTCACGTAGGTTAGTGGTAGGTGATAAATCCTTATCCTACTTTAGTTGTGGGTTAGATTCCTACGGCCTTGTCTGACACGATGGGTTGTCACCCTTCTTGTGGGTTTTCCTTTTCTCTAATACTATATAATTCATTTAATATTCCCAAAATGAGATAAAATCCTAAAAAAATAACCATAACATATTTGAACCTAAAATTTTATTCTATACATTTAATTTTTCATCTCAAAAACTAATAACTTATAGCTACCTCAAAAATAAATTTCATCCAAAATATTGTTAATTACCTTGAAATTTCATAACATAAGTCTCAAAAGGGATTTATAAGATATTGATCTTGTGATCAACCTAAAAATTATAAACTCATATGATATCCATATCGCTTAATAATACATCATAATCTCTAAAGTTGTCTAAACTATCCTTTGATACCAATTAAAAGGACACAACCTTAAACGTATCTTATTCTAGTTTTTTTGAACTAGAATTCACTTATGAGGATATTTTATGTTTATAATTTTAGATTATTAAGACCAACTATTACATAGTAAACCCATAAATTAATATTGGACACTTATACTTATTATCCATTTTTTCACTAATTGAAACACTTTTAAAAATAAAACATGATTTATTTTCGTGACACATCTTCAATACATTCATCATGGAATATTTTTGTCATTACCAATCTTAAGACCAGTGAAAAACATTTTAAAACATGGGATGAGAAAAAAACTCAGTAATGGACATAAAAATAAAGAAACCATTAGTCTAGTTTAAACATGGTATCCCGTTTAATGTTCTTTGAGTGAATGAAATAAATCATTTTTCACATGACTAAAACTCATACGTTTTTCTCAAAGAAAACATCAAAACCAATAGAATGAAATTAAAACTCATTTAGGTGACTTAAATAATATTTTACATAAATCCATTTCAAACTCCTTTAAATTGGAATAATTATATAGACGAATTCCAACATTAATATCACCCAATTAATTGGAGATCTATAATGGGAATCACCCTTTATATAATCTATATCAAACTCACCCCTGAGCTATAATGGGGATCAACCCTTTGTATAAGCTACATCAGGCGCACCTGTTAGTTATAATGGGGTTTAAACCTTCATATATGATATTCTGGGCTCACCGATGAGCTATAATGGGGCTCAACCCTTCGTATAATCTATATCTGGATCACCCAAATCATACAATTCTTGATTAACACTTCATGAATAAAACACATTCATCACAAAAATATTATGAAAACTTCTTCTAATCATATATGAAATATATTTCTTTATAAAAATAACATTATAATTTAAGAACCAATTTTCTATACCAAGATACCCAAAATAATAATAAGTTATTTCCTTTCCTTTTAAAATCATTATGGATTATAGATGAATCCATGTATTAGATAACAGTTCTAGAAGCAGAGAAGTCATTGTCTTCATATACAAGAAACAAATTTCTCCTATCATTTTGTAAAGAAGGTAAAACAATTCAAATAAAAATATTCCTTTTTAAATATTTTAATTAAAATCATGATAGACATAAAATTTCTTGTATAATCCTTTTATATCCATATAAATAAGAATGGCTAGTGTTTGTGTTGTGGATCCTTTACCCTTGGAGTCTTAAATTATAGTGAATGATAGTGGTCTCAGGCTGGCAGTGGGTGCAAGAATTCGAAAGGCTAGAGGTGTTAAAGCCTCTAAGTCTGCTTTGTATGTTGAAGTTGTGCTTACTGGGTTGGGTTCTTCTGGAAAGGAGAATCTGTATGGGACTGGGGATATGAATATATCATGCTCGAGGAGTGGGTCTCCAGTCATTAAGTTCGGTAACCGTTTTGTGGGTTTGGAGGTTGAAGGATATGTTCAGGATGTTGATTTTCCCATAGAAGGTTCTGATGATGAGTCATCAGATAATTTTTCTGAAGACAGTGATGCATAAGTTCATGTTAATGATATCTACGACCAGCGGATGAGGAAGGGGCGGCAAGGCTGGAAGAAAGGCTGAAAAGATTACGTACATCTACCATTAACTATGGTGACTCGATCTTCTAGAAAATTGAAAGCAAATGAGAAGGAAAAGGCTTCCATTTCTTCTAGAATTTCGACTAGCGTGGAGGAGGGGTATTCTAGGATAGGCCTTCTTATGGGCGACCAGGTGGTGTGTCCTTTGCAGCCGTTATTGCATTCCATAGAGGATATTTTTGAAGACTCTTTTGTGATAAATACCTTGGTAGGGGATGCTGAGAAGATGATGGGAAGGCCTATTCGGGTGGACACTAACAATGAACAGGGTGAGTGGATAGACAAACAGAATCTGATTTTAGTAACAGGCTTCAACGATAAGAAGATCACTCAGGAGGAGTACATGAAAGTGTGGGACCAGATGGCATCTCACATTGAAGACCTGTTTGATGGTGCTCTAAAAACATCAGTAACTTCCCTTTCCTGGAAAATTTTTAGGGATAAGAATGCTGATAGGGTCAACTTCCATTACAATAGCTATGTTTTCTCTTTTTATGCATGTCCTGGGTGGACTTCGGGTTTCTCACTTTTTCCATAAAAGTGTTTTGATAATAAAAAAATTATTTTTCAATCAGTCATATAAATAAATATATAAATTAATATCTTGAATAAAATATTTTATAATTAAATCATTAAATGTTCAAGATGTCCCATACCACTTTGTACATTTAAAACATAGTCTCCCAGAATAAATAAATTTACCATAATAGTAAATAAAATTATTTTAGGTAAAATATGAATATGAAATCTAATACCTTGAGTCCAAATCATAATATATAATTGTTATATTCCTAAATAATAAAATTATGTTGATTTATAATTTCTTTACAACATTTTTCATGTTTATTATTCTTTTATATCACTTATTACCATGTTATAAAAATTACATAATTTTTTATGTTCATATTTGTTGTTTTGTCGATATTCGGTACTAGTGTTGAAAATGAACTTGGCTTGATGTTAATAGACCATGTGATAATAAGTCCATCATCTTGATAATAATATTAATTCCATAATAATAACTTTAATACATCAATTATACTTTTTAAATCAAACCAATCATTTATGGTACAAAAAATTAAAATCATTATAATCATGGAGATGGTAGGTCGTACGTGTGCATGAGTAACGCTTCCACTTTTACATGATCATTATAGAAATAAGGTAATTAATATTTTATCATTAAATAATTATAATAATATTATTAATATCAGAATAATAATTTAAATATACTTATATATATCATACAAGTGATGTACTGAATAAAAATGATTCTCAATGCTATATAGATGTGATAGTTCACACGTACGTACGAACGACATTTTCATTTTTATATGTATGGAAATTAAGAACATAAATGAAATATAATTCATTTAAAATGATAAATATATCATGAATATCAAATATAAATATTGATTCTATCATTATAAATAGTCTTGATAGATGTTTATGGGGAATGAATTATATTGGTCCATGGAGGTGATAGTTCACACGTAAGCACAAATGATTAGTTCCTTTCCTATTTATTTGAAGTGGATATGGATTAAAGATATGATATTTAACTAATAACATAAAAATATTTTTAATATACTAGAGTTATTAATTCATCATGGTTTGAGGATATTTTAAGGATGAGTAAGAAGAAATAAAATAGAAATACATAAAGAAAATGATACATCTTCTTCGGTTTATCACCTTTAAAGAACACCTTAGAGCCTCTAATAAGGGTGTCCTGTCAAATATTATACATCAAGAACGTGGGTAATGATTTTAGGAATATTTTTGGTAGGTATTTTCCATATAAAAAAGCTTTTTAAGTGTGAGAATTAGAGAATAGTGTGTACCTATTTATAGGAGAGGGGAGGGGCACTTAGAAATTCTTAAAAAATTAAATTAATATAAGTTGAATTTTCGGTTCAAAATGGTTCAAAACTCATTTATTTCAAATATAATATGATTTTTTGTTGAATAATCATAATACAATTGAAATTAAAGAAGTTATTAATATTTTTTTAATCCTTATCCTTTTGGTTTAACCCTTATTTAACCATTTTTAATCGTATCATGATATTAGGTTATATACACTTTGTTTATAACATAATAACCATAACATGTCAAAAGACAAAAAAAAGTGTCATTTATGACATATTATGAATTATCCATACCATTAGTTTAAATATTAGTTTTATAGGAATTTTATAGCCTTTAATAATCTATTTTATATTTTATGTTTTGAATTATGTCAATTTTGACACCATTCATACATGACTTTTTAAAAAAATTATAACAACTACACTCATTAGAAAAAATTAAATTAACTCAATCCTAACATTTCATAGTCATCTATAAAACTCATGGATGACATAAAATATTTAAAATAATATTTATTTTAATCTTTATAATATCATTTAATTGATTATTTAATTAATAAATCATTCACTACATCATCATTGTGTGATAATTAAAGTTAATTATTTAATGTCTAAAAATTATAAATAATATTCCATGATATAGGTAATATTTTTATATTTTTAATTATTATTTATAGTCAAATAGATAACTTATATAAAACCAAATTAAACTTTTTTTAGAAATAAGAGTCAAGTTTATGATAATTTTTCCATTACCTTAAATTTAAATTTATAAAGGTCACAATCATACCCACGTGGCTTCCAAAGGCCATCCTTTCATCCAAAGCGTTCTTTTGGTCATCTATAACTAATCCAATAATATTAGGACAAGTTTTAGAGTAGTTTTATATTATTAAAATATTATTTTTACCACTATTTACTTAATTTACTCTTCTACCATGCTAAATGAAATACTAATGTTACTATTAAAAAAATTATTTTGATCATATTAAACAGAATTTTTCATACTGATTACAACCATGTATGCTAATTTTTTAAAATTCAATTCATAGGTGTAACACCCAAATACTTTATAAAATGTTCATTTATTAATAATTTTAATTTTGTTTCTTTTTTACTTTTTATGCAACACTTTGTTAAGCTTATGCTACACACAAAAATGAGTTGGCATGCATTACATGCAAGACCCAGTTTTAATAAACAAAAATATATTAAAAAAATATTATTATTTAATATAATATATAACCTAGCCATGAAATCAGAGGTTATGAATTATATTAATCACTTTTTAAATTTTATATATTTCAGATAATTTTAAAATCAATATTATGAATTTTCTTGACATGATGTGAGAAAAGATTATATTTTTTAGATGAATGAAGTATTTTTTTAAAATATAGTTTGGCTGCAATTTAAAGGTTAACCCATTTAAAATATAGTTTTTGAAACTTTTATATATTTTATTTAACAAAATAAAATTTTACTCCAGAATAGGGAAATAAAAATTTTCTTTGGATAAATTTTTGATATTTTTCTGATAAGTTTTATGTTTTGATGAATAGTAAAAATATACAAAATTTTAATTGAAAATAGCTTCTTTCATCGAACTAATGTATGCCGACAAATAAGATCTTTGAATAGTTTTTATGTAAAAATATAATAAATTCTTTTTATTTAATATAATTTTAATCATTGGCATTAATTTTACAAGGAATTTTGTTGTAAAAATATTTCAATATTTTTCAATGTTTTAACTATTAAAAACACATTTCTCATTCAGACAACGAGATTAATTTTAAATTTATTAATAAAAATTATGTGTTTTGAATTTTCAAAAATTGATTCCATATTTGGAATTGGTGGGTCCAAATTATGCAAATAGATTTCTATTTTTTTTATTATAAATAGTAACTTTAGTAATTTTTTTATTACTGCGGTTAAGGGTAAATCGGGTAATTAACAGTAAATAAATATTATAAAATTATAAAAACACCTATAAAAATTATATTGGATGACTAAATTATACCATTATCACCAAGTGTTTGTAATGAAATAATTTAATCGGTCGTTGTCCATGATAATGACCTGAATATTATTAAAATTAATGAATGTGACAAAATGTCACACTCTTATTTCTTATAAGTATATTAATTTTAAGATAGAGATATCCAAGAGATATCATTGATTATAAATAGTATTAGTAAATATAAACTAAATACCTATATCAAAGAAATCTATTAATAATTTTTTTTGATTAAATAATTAGCATTATTGATGACATAATAGTGATAGAGAAATTATTTTATTTATAGAAATATCAAATAAATGAGATTAAAAATATTAAAATAAATATCATTTTGACTTAATTAATGACATAAAATAATTATATAGATAACTTATAAGTTTTATTGAAATATTAAAAGTATTGGTTCTAAGTTAACATATTGGTTTTATAATTTTAAAAATGAAAATGTTGAATAGTATTAAAATTGACAAAAATGATATTTTAAAATAAATAATATTTTATTAAATGAAATGAAATTCATAAAAATATACATTTCTTAAAAAAAATATGGTTAATATAATATATTTCATAAAGGATTCAATTGGTGTTCGTTTGTAATTTTACAGTAACTATATTAGCCCTATAGTGTAAAACTACAAGTTGACACAATAAGAGTTAAATTTTTTAACTAAGGGTTAAATCCAAACGATAAGGTTAATTTTATGACCTGATAATGTCTAAAATTCATTGGTTTAGTGGATTTATACACATAATCACATTATCGTTGAAATTAATGAATTTGGATCCATTTGAAACAAAAAATCAATTTATAATAAATTAATATTTAAAGATCTTCCAAAAGTGCCTCTCAACTCTCTAATAAAAGGGAACTTCTCCTTGTCAATAATTCACTCCTCTAAATCCATTTGGATCAAAAACACCCTTCCCACTTATCATCCCAACTTCCATCACTTCATCCTAGATTCCAAACATTGGGAATAATTCCAAGCTAAAGAGTCCTTTTCTGCAAATCAAAAGGAGACACTCGAAGAAGAGGTAATTGTTTTACCATTTCAATTCAATTTCTGTTCTTATTCTAATTTTTCTTCCTATGTTGTTTCCATAATAAATTAATATAACCTGTATAATATACATTATGATGTTTTATTATTATTATGGAGAAACTATATTCCTCCTTTTACCCATCCTACAAAAAAATATCACCATGCATGCGTACGTACGGTTTACCATCTCCATGCTATGGTGCAAACTGTTTTTCGTTTATAATTTATTTCAATGGGTTTAATGATGAGTATAATGGATATAAATAATTAATCTATCATTATTATTATTCTTTATAATTAAAATACTATCCAATTCCATACCATTTAAACATCAAGTGAATGATATCGCCACTCGTGCATACGTACGGTCTATCATCTCTACAATGCGATGAGATTCATTTAATACATCAACCATTCCAGAATGATTAAAAAATTTATATTATGAGTAAAAATAATAATTATGAACTTGATTTAATTATTTAAATTAATAAAATACATACTATGTATAACAAAACTGAATTAAATGAAAAAACAAGAATGGAAAATCTAAGTAGTTAACACCCAAAACAACTCTAATACTAAAATATTATTACTAAAAGGATATAACAGGATCATATATGATATAATAAATATGTATATTCTTCTTATTATGGTATAATTTATTAACATGATTTAACCATTATGTAGAAGTTTAACTCACCCTTGACTAAAAGAAAGTACAAGGTAAGGTTTAATTTCACAATCTATTTATTATTTGATATTTTTTATATGTAAGTATCTACAGAGACATGGTTATAATTCATGTCTATGTTTCATAAAATTTATTTTAAAATATTATCAAAAATTACTCAAAGTAATTTTTACCCATTTTTTCCTTTTAATAAAACATTTTTAAAGGAATATTTCCGTCTTTTTTCAAACAATGTAATTTATGACCCTTTTGAAAAATTAAGGAAAGAATATTTTTTAAAATTATACTATGTGAGAGGTTGGTTTCTGACATTATTAATTCTTAATATTTTTAGGTTTTTTTTATAATATTACAACATTAATTTCAAAATAAATGTTTTTGTTATAATTTTTCAGGGTTTAAATGATTTCAAAGTAATAAAGGGATATTTCTCTGAAAGAGTTTTCATGATTTTATTAAATTATTTTCTTCTATGTCAACATCCGTTGTTAGATTTTATTCTTAATTGTAGTTGATTTATGATGATAAAATCTTCCATATTGTATTGAAGATTTTAAGATATTTTTTATTGTGGATGTTCTATTTTGAAACCATTCATGGTTTATAGTTAAAGTATTAACATTTCTTATTCTTGTTCTTATATGAATGTTTATGTTATGTTTAACCCTTTTTATAAGAGAAATTCATTGGACATAGTAAGTGACGGATGGGGCATGTTATAGCCCCACGATGCATCTGTAGGTCTCATTAGAAAAACTAGTGTCCTAAAACTTGGCCATGAAGGTATGGTTATGTATGTTCTTGGCATGAGGCCTTAAAGGTATGATTATGATGTCTATAATTATAAATTCCCTCATTATATGAATAGTTATGGATATTACATGTGATTATTCGATGGGTACAATATCCATGTTATAGTTTAACTGGAATTATTTGATTTATTATTTCCATATTATGTTCAATTTTAGGGCTTGTGTTTTAGTTTTATACTTTCCAAAAAAGTTTATGACTATTTATGAAAGCTTATACTGTATTATTTAACCTTACTGGGCATCTGAGATCACCCCGTTCATATGTTTTATTTTCCAAAGATACCAAGATTTCTTTTATGATTAATATGTAAGTTTAATCTTAGAGAATAATGGTGTTCTCAATGGATTATTTCTGTCTTATTTTATGTTTTAAATTTTAATTTAAAGTTCATGTATGTAATCTATTTTCCATGATTGCTAAACTAATTGGTCCTTCAGGATTTGATTCCTTATAAGCATTCCAATATATTAAAATAATTTAATGAATCCAAGATTCTGGTTTCTGAGAGTTACAATAATTGTGGAAAAATTAAATTTAAAATTAATCCCATTGTTGGAATGAGAAAACGGGGTTTTTTAAGTAAAAACCATCAAAAGATTCATATATATTTATATCAAAGTTCAATTTGAAATTTCTTATAATGAAAAAAATTAGATTAAATTATAAATCCATAATCTAAATATAATTTAAAACTAATTCAAATGATAATCTATCAATATAAATAAATTATACGAAATGGATTTTTTGCATTAAAATTTATTATTTTTCTTTATTCAGTAAAATAAAAATTTTATTAGAAAAATACCAAAATTTCATACAAAGTAAATTTTGATGCCCTGGTTCCCAATAAAAATTTTACTATTTCAAATAGAACATGTAATGTGAGAAAAACTGGATTTAAAAAGGGTTCTCCATCAAAAGGGAGTAAAACATCATTTTTATAAAAAACTCATTTTATCTGTAAAATAGTATTTGTTCCTATATAATGTCTAGAAAATATATAAGATTAATTTTAAAAATTATATTTATTTAAAATTTAATTAATATGATCCTACAAGAGTGCTTTTATTATTTTATAAACACACTTATTTACATTTAAATATTTTTTTCCATAAAAACATATTCTTTTTAGTCAATTGGTTTTTATTTTTATTTATAATTTATTTTCTAACCAATGAATCATTATATGAACATGTGTAAACCATATTTTAAAAATTCAGATGACACTATTCACTCATGCCATTCAAACAGTTAGGGGATAACTCACATATTAAATAATAATATTTAGTTCTTCGTTCAAGCTCGATGTGGTGTATCATGTACACTATCGAACATTATGTGTCCTTCCAAAAAAAATGGGATGTTACAATCATAGCCTTAATATATTTTAATATTCCATTTTTTGTTTACAAAAATATTGTTAAAGAAAATGATTTTATAATTTGATTTTTAAATAAATGTATTTTAAAAAAAATTCAAAATGAGAAGTATATTTTCCTCAAGAATGTTTTTAATATATTTATGGTATTTTATCCATCAATGAAAACAACCCTTTACTATTACACCAATGGTTATATATTGTATTTATAACATCTTTAATATTATTTTGGATGGTTTGTGATTATTTGTTTCCAAGGGTAGTATTAAAAATCACTTATTTCATTTTTTATTCATTAATTCCCCTTGAAATATTCACTTCTATGTGATTATTAGACACTAAATTTCCCCTAAAAATCTATATTATTTATCATAGAAATTTTTAATTTCTTAAAACAAATCTCCTTTCAACATATGATGTATTTCATTTAAATTTATTTGATTGATTATTGAAAATTCGATAAATCTGTATTCTTTACTGAATAAAAATATTTGATGATAAGGCACATTAATCATTAATTAAATCGATTATTTGATATTGGATGATTGTTTGGGACCTACAGTGACTGGTGGGCTTGATATAATATGTCCCCTTAATGCATCATTAGGTCTCACGAGACAAATAAGTTAATCTATCATTAAAAAGGATTTTACCTATAGACTAAATCATCCTGTGAATGGTCTTCATGGTAGAGGTATCATGATACCTTAGATCATGGTATCCATTAATTTATAATTAATTGTATTAAGTTTTCATTTATTATTATCTAGGATATTTTAATAGTGATATTATCTCTGAATGCATTTCATTCCCAGCTATTGATTAAGTGGAATGTGTTTTCAGTTATTTACATTTATATATTGATTATGCCTTATATTATTATTTAAATTGAATGTGTTCTTAGTTATTTAGCTTTCCATATTTATTATACCTTATTCGGTTCATTAAATGGAATTCATTCTCAATAATTTACCTTTCCATATTAATTATGCCTTATCTAGTTATTTAAAATTCATATTTGTGTATTTATTTACCTTTTCATTTTCATAATTAATTATTGATTTGTGATATCTTTTGATATACATAGAAATTCTTGAGATTTTGAGATCAACCAATTTTTTTCATTTCACTAGGATTCCATTAAGTTTACTAAGAAATAAGTTCAATGATATTCTAGAAGGAATAATGGTATTCTTTGAAAAAAAAGGTGGAAATTTGTATATGACAATGTAATATGGGTATCATGTATGTATCTGGTTCTCCAAGAATATTATACTATTTAGTCTCTTGGGATGTGATACCTAGTATATTATGTCAATGTAATGGTAGTAGGAACCAACTATGGGATGCTTGGGTTGTGGTCTTTACAATTAAACTTAGTTTAGTTTAGTTTTGGTTTGAACCGTTAATTTTAGTTTGAATTTGATTGATATAATTCTTTTCAGGTTCAATTTTTTTATTTGACTTGGTATGCTTCAGATCTATTTAGTTTGGTTCAATTCTCATATGATGTCATCATTTTAGTGTATTTTACTATGATTTATTTCAATTGGATTTATTTTGGTCCAGTACAGATAAATTAAATTTAGTTTGAGTAGGTTGGTTTTGGATTGGATTGATTATTTTTTTTCATTTGGTCTAGATATATTCTATTTAGGTCAGTTTTAATCTACTTGATTTGGTTTAGGTTGGTTTAGTTTTGGATTGTTTTAGTTTTACTTGTTTTGGTATAAGGTGGTATTGGTTTTATTTGTTCTATTGGTATTGAGTACCTTAAGGTCAGATCATGTGAATTTTATTTGGTTTTATTCTATTTATGATAGTGCTATTTATTAGTAAATTTTCATATTTTCGAATTTAGTATTATTCAATTTAGTTTTCTTCGGATTTTTTTTAGAATCAATTCATTTCAACTCAATTCAGTTAAGTTTTTTTCAGTCTTGGTTGGTTTTTTTAACAAATCAATTAGATTTAATTTTATTAGAGTGGTTCATTTAGGGTTTGGTTATTTTTGTTCTAATTGGGTTCGTTCAGATATAATCATTTTTTGATTGAATTGTATTGAATGGGTTTGTTTTAGATCCAATCTATTTTCTCTAATGTGGTTTAGTTCAATTTGATTCATTTATGTTTGAGTCTTGTTGGTTCTCGTTGGTATGGTATGTCTCTTTATTTTTGGTTAAGATTAATTTTTATATAATATATTCATTTTAATTCATTTCTATTCAATACAATGTGATTTAATTTAGTAATACATCATTTTATTCAAGTAAAATATAGTTATTTGAATTCTGTTTAGATCACATCCGTTTTAGTTTGGTATATTTGGGTTTTTTGGTTTTCTCTAGATCTTTATAGGTCGGTTTTCTATGGTTTAGTATAATTTATACTAGTTATGTTAGATTCAATTAATTTTTATACATTATAATGAAATTTTGGTTTAATCAAATAATGAGGGTTTAACTTAATGTTTTTTGTTTGATTTATTTTTGTTCATTTTTTTCAGTTTTAAGATAAGTTAAATAGGTCCATTTCTATTAGATTTGGTACTATTCAAGTCAATTAAATTGTTTTTTGATTCACATAGGTATCATTCATTATGTTCAATTATGGTTATTACAATTAATTTTATTCAGGTTGATTTTGATTGTTTGTAAACCATTTAGTTCTATTTTTCCCGAATTGGTTTAGTTTCATCTCGTTCAATTCCTCTAGGTTTTGTTATATTCTACTCAATTTTTTTAGATTCAATTTAGTTCAGTTCTAGTCAAATTAACTTGATTTTGGTTTTTTGGTTCCATTTACATGAATTTTTTCACAATAGTTAGAATATAGAATTTTAATGTGAAAATATGTGACTCCGATGTAAAAATTATAAAGGTAAGTGTTGAAATTTAGAACAAAAGTGTTAAAATATTAAGCATAAGTGTTAAATTGATTTTTGGGAAAATTTAGTTTTTTAATTCTCACATAAGTGATCGATATTAAATATAATATTTTTTAATTCATGGAACTCATGTATTCAAAATGTGAATGTAAATTGTGGAAAAAATAATTAACACTTTACTTCTATATTTTAATATGAATGTTCCAAATTTTAACACCTCGGTTCCTATGATGGTATTTAACACATATCATTTTAGGTTTTTTCCCTTTACTTGAGATAGTTATCAATTGGTTTGGAGTCCTAATCTTATTCCTTTATATTATTATTAGTTTTTTATTATGTTCATTACTAATGTGCATTTAACTACATTGAGTGTATGAACTAGTGTCATGAAGTAAGCAAGGAGGTGATGATCATCATAGCCCATCTAGAACGATTGAAGGTGAGGGGGAGTTATGTCTATGAACAAAAACACAAAATTTATATATATGATTATCATACCATTTTTTAATAGTAATATTATGTAATTATTTTATATAATTTTTTTATATATTCATACATGTGAATAATTTTTATAGTTATGTTATACTAGTTTAATAATTAATTTTGTATCTATTTTTTATGGTTGGAGTGTATTAAAGATGTTTGAAAATAAATTTTTTCTGTTATACAATATTTGATAGTGGTTCAATCACTATTAAATATGGTATATAATTATATAAATGGATTTTATTTGTAAGTGGTTATGAAAAAATACCACTACATATGAACAATGTAAGCAATGGTTTTTAAACCACTAATAAATACTATACAATGAGGACAACATTGTTGATGTTTTAGAAAATCATTAGTAAATACAATGACGGTTTTCTAAATCCTCTCCAAAAAATAACAACCTTGTTGAATTTATTTTTAAAAAATTAGAAAAAAATCAATAAACAATCACTAATATGTAATTGAGTGGTGGTTGTTGGAAATAGTAGTGACATGTTTTATCAATGGTCTTAACCACTATTAAATCAAACAAAGAGAACCACTGAGGGTATATTTTTCTATAGTGATATATCTATAAACGTAATATAATTGTTATAACTATGGTTGTTGGATATAAGATCATTGGATATAAAAATATTAGATATATTATCATTGGATATGTGGTTGTTTTGTATACTTATATATGATGGGATAATTTAGTATTTTACAGTTAGAATTAAATAATGTGTTACATATAAAATATTAGACTTGTAATTTACATAAATAATCTTCTAATAAAATAAAAATATACTTATTAATTTCATAAAATATCTAATGAAATTATATTTTGGTATAAAATCTATTTTTAATTAAATTTATTACATTAAAAGAATAATTTAAATTAAATATATTTAAAAAATTCATATAATTATTGGTATGATAAATACAATCATATAATAAAACATTTATAAAAAATAATAATATAATAATTCATGTCCATTGAATAATGATTTATTTAAAAATATTATTTTTAATATATATTATATTCCTCTATTTAAATGAAAAATTTATCACATTTGGTGAATAAAATTTAAATAAATAAAATGTTAATAAATTTATAAAAATGAATTAACATTAATCTAATGATTATTACAAGTCAAGGAATAATAATAAATACACTTTCATTCTAAAAATTTGGTTTTTATTAAAAATATTATATATTTCCCCTTTTTATTTAAAAATAATTTTATTCAATTTTGGAAATTCAATTGAATTAAATAATTTTTTTAGAAATTAGGGATTAGAAATTTTTTAAGAGATTTAATTTTTTTATTTTGTAATGAAATAATTTTTTGATGTAAATATTTATTTACTATAATATGGGTAAGATTAGGTAAAAGTGGTTAAATTAAGGATTGAAGGAATATGATATATCTAAACATATCTCAAATTTTTTTTAAATGATGTTTTAAATGACCTATAACCAATTTTTTCAATTTATGTACAATATATATGTAAAATGAAAACTTTACGCATTAGGGAATGGGTATTTGTGAAAATGACACTCAAAAATCACATATAAAAGGACCCCTCCTCAACCCCGACCAATCTATTATTTTTTTATCTATTAATTCATTTCGAAATTTCATTAGCTAAAATCTTTATTCTATTTTTTATACTCTTGTTCCAAGAATGAGGACTAAATCCCTCATTCTAAAGGAACTTGTTTCAAGATAAAGGAAATTTATATAATTATCCAGTTCTTCACCATATTTTCAAATATCTTCTTATATATACTCATTGAAAATATCATCCACCACTATATTTATGTTTAAATAAAATCATTATGCTTCCATAAAAATAATATTATTATTATATAACTCTACTCTCTTACATGTTATTTATTAAATCATTTTCATGTTTGGTTTGGTTCAATCACCCATAGGAACATTGTCATACTATATTCAAAGTTTCTAATATGAATGATTATGAAGAATTTTTTTTGGAAATATTTGATATTAGATATTAATTTTTGTTATGAATATGGTTCTATAAAGGTGACAAAATATGGACGGTTGTTATAATGTGACTCATTGTTATCGATAAATTACTGGAAACATACTTGTTGTGGATTCAATTTTAGAAAACTATAACCATGGCGCCCATCAATTAAACATCGTATTTCATAAATAATTAAATAATATATGATTTCATTTCCTTGAATAATATCGAAATTATTGAAAATTCTATCAATGAAGGATTATCTGTATCATCATTATGAAACTTTTATGAAATAATAACAATTACTAACATCCAATAATAAAAATAAATGGAAACTAACTATTATATATGTAATAAATAATTATGATTGAATGGTATAGAAGGTAATAGTTATGAATAAATTTTTTAAATAAGTGATTAAAATGGTTGTGTTTATTATACAGGAGGTAATGTCACTTTCATAGAGGTCTAGAGTAAATGTAAGGTTATCTTAAAAATTGTAAAGTCCCGGAAATTCCTTGAATTTTTTTTAAATTAAATTGAAATTTTACATGTCTGCGAAAATTGGCGGCCCGTGATTCTGAGGCCCGATGTGCCTAGAATGAATTTATGAACTTTTTTTTCAGGTACGTTCAATAAACGTGCAAGCAGGTTTTGGTAACTTTTTAACCGGTGCTCGGAATTGAAATTCGAGAGAATCGTTGAACACACTGTTCTGGTATTCACTTAAGGAGACCTTCACCTCGACCCAGTAGGTTGAGGGTGAAAGATAGTTTTTCACTTTTTCGTGGAAAAATAAATATAAAAATTGTTTAACATTTTTATTTTTATTTGAAACTCCCATGTGAAGGTTATGAGGGTTGGGACCACCGAGCTTAAAACCTCCCAATTTGAATTCTAGTGGTTGGGACCAACCAAACCCCTTTAATGTGATAAAACCTCTCAACTTCCATAAATCAATTATGCCAACTCTCCATTTAATTGTTAGATCCAAAAAACAATTAATGAGATATGTCTGCATTTTTAATTTTGCCAACATAATTGATCTACTTAAATAAAATTATGTTGGATTTCCATTTTTGGTGGAATTTGGGAAAGTGTTGGCAAAAGAAAATTGGGAGAGAACCTTGGAGGGATTATTCATCCTCCAACGAAGAACGCACTCTGGAATTGAAGAATGAGGATGACGTTCAAGTCGACTTCGGAAGCGTCTTGCTGAAGCGACGAACGTCGACGCCATTATCCCCAACGACTTGGCCTCCTTCCTCACGACCTACATCAACAAACCTTCGAGGTAGGTGTTTAATTATGTGTGATTATTGATTCTCGTTTTCTTCCCTTCTAAACAAAGAACGCGGATCAACTCTCTATCTACATTATCCGCATATGATTTCTTTTTGCGGGTTTGGGAATAATCACTGACGAAGGTTGTAGGGTTTGATGTTCTTCATGAAAGATTTATTAAGACACTTTCTACTGCCCTAATGTGGAGGGTGCGGGCCAAAAAAACATGTCCTGACCACTCCAAATTTCTCGAGTTTTTTTTGTGTTCCTCACATTAGAAGAAGATAGCGACCAGTGCCAGTGAATGGCACTGGTGGGACTCGGATACAGCTGTCAGCACACTATCAGCCGTGATGAATGTGATGCTGCCCCACGGCCCCTGTACTACCTGGGCGCCGCCCCGCATCCCGGATTCTGCCTTGTGGCCTGGTCGACGCCCCGCAGCGCAGGCGCCGCACCGCGGCCTCTACACCTCCTCGCGCCTCCCCGCGGTTGACCTGGTGCCCCTAGTCGGGCCGCTTAGGTCGGCCCGCCCAGTACAGGTCAGGCCAGACCCAGCGGGACGGGCCGAACATAGCGAGCCGAGCCGGACCCAGTGGGTTGGTTTGACCCGAACCAGGTCGGGTCGGCCTAGGCCGGGTCAGGTCGGGTCGGTCCAATGGGGTCGGACCAGACTCGGGCCAGCTTCGAACCATCATCACTCTATCAGTCATAACTTTGGCATCGTCCATCCATATGATGAACCATCAGTGGTGTAGGAAACCATCGAGCGATACGGTCTATTTGGTATACCCCACTTTGAGATTTGGATAATGTTGGGATACGGTCGGGTTGGATTGAGCACGAATCCAACAGGGCCCTCGGGACTAAAAGGATGATAACTTACAGATCAGGCCTCTTATTGACGCACCGTCTATTTTGTTGAGACCCCTGTGACGTGGCGGTCCATTTAGATACTTATTCATGGAACTTAGTGGCAGTTGTAGTATCGACTAGTGGCTTGAGAAGCGGACCCTCTTGGAGAAGAGAAAGCTTAGTGCGAGAACCCTGTAGCTGGTTGTGGCGATGTACTAGGATCCTGTGTGGGTCTGACAACATACTTGTGATTTTCTAGGATCTTTTGTGGGTTTTATGATGTACTGGCGATGTACTAGGATCCTATGTGTGTCTCACAACGTACTGGCGATGTACTAGGATCCTATGTGAATTTGACGACGTATTGGCGATGTACTAGGATCATGTGTGGGTCTGACAGCATACCAGCGATGTACTAGGATGTTGTGTGGGTCTAATGAAATATTGGCAATGTACTAGGATTCTCTGTGGGTTTGACGATGTACTGGTAATTTAGTAGGATCTTTTGTGGGTCTAACGATGTACTGGCGATGTACTCGTATCATGTGTGGGTCTAACGATGTAATAACGATGTACTAGGATCATGTGTGGGTCTGACGATGTACTTGGATCCTGTGTGGGTCTGATGATGTACTATGCTCCTGTGTGGTTTTGACAATGTACTATGATATTCTGTGGGTCTGATGATGATTTAGGATTCTTCGTGGGTCTGCCTATTAACAGAAAAACATGATTCAGTAGTTACATCTAATCATCTCTACTATTGTGCCTAAGATATACATGGTGTGAGGTGAGTCTGTACCAGTGTGGTACTTTTCCTTCATGGTAATACCTTGGTGGTATTCTCTTATGTGGAATACATATGTGGTACTTACCATCATGATTTTACTTCCTGTATGGAATAGTTGATCTTTGGGCTTTTGAGTTGGAAGTTGTGTTTCCTCATGATTGAGATGGGATTACTTGATAACTTAGGTATATGTATGGGCATATACCTAAGTAGGGTTGTTAGTTGTTTTTGTGCTATGTGGTTTATACTTGGTGGATTTTGTGAGACCTTGAGGGTCTCGGGGTCCTTACTGAGTATCGTTATACTCACCACTACATGGGTTATGCATGCACCTTGTTGTGTTTGGTGAAAACCATGGGCAGCGCTGACTGATGATGAGAGTACCAGGACTGGAGGTTTCTTAAAGGTGGACCATAGATGAGACGTACCATAGAGACGACCATTCGAGAGCTGTACCTACCCTTCAGGTAGGATCCTTGGCGGGAGATCACAGGAGTTGTTCCTGTTTTCTTGTACTTTTAGTTTCTTGTGCTTTCCAATTAGGCTTGTATTCTGGACCCCTTTTCTTACTGTAATCACTCTATTTTACTATATAGTTGTTTGTGTTCATATTTTTCTATGTTCTTGGTTGCGTGAGTTTACAAGTTTTAAAGGCATGCCTTCCCAGTTTTAGGGATTATGCCATTGGTGCCAGTCACCAACCCCTGGTCTACGGAATGCTGGATTGGTTAGTCATGACACGAGCCCTGGGGGACGGGTCTTGAAAAATTGGTATCCGAGGAGTCGGTTCTACTGTAGAACATAGAACTATGATCTTATTTTTAATGGAAATTGTGTTTTGCGTAGTGAGTGTGGTTATCAATTTAGGGAATCCAGTGTTGGTACGACGGCCGACGTATCCATACACCAGGACCCTAACTTCTGATTTCCGACTCAGTGCACGAAAACAATAATTGCGTGTGTGTTTTAAAGAGTCTTCTTTGTGAACTCTTGGAGTCCGCTCACCAGGTATAACTTATTGACCGTGGCGCACCTATTTATTTTCAGGATTCCTCTACAAAGATATCCAACTAGGGTTCTGGATATAGTATGCACTGATAGCCCATCGAACGACGAGGCCTCGGTGTAGGGACCTCTTCCAATAGAGGCACCAGAAGAGGCACTAGCCCATTGGGCCACTGATGCCACCCTCCCCAGTAGTAGAGGGCTCATTCCACTAATGCACTTTGCCCTAGTTCCAATGCTAGAGGCCACTAAGGTTCAAAGGTGAGGCGGACCCATAGTCAGCTAAGGATTGGCTGGAGGCTGTAGTGAGAGTCTTCCGACTGGTAGGGACACCAGCTGATCTCATGGTGATTTTTTCACCAGTATTCTACATGCAGTAGCAAGAAGATGGTTGAGCTTGATTCTCCAGGTTCATGATGAGGTGGCGCTTCTCTGGGTAGACTTCGAGATCCTGTTTCGGGTAGAGTTTATTCCAACATCTCTTCACACATTGCGCATACATGAGCTTCTTCATCATTAGCAGGGCAGCATGATTGTGGCTTTGTACTCAGTGAAGTTCTCTGACCTCTCATGCTAATCCACTGATATGGTGTGGTACCCACTCTTCAGAGCCCAGACCTTCGAGCATGGGCTCAAGCGAGAGATTAGGTCATCGATGATTTCTCTTAGCATCCCGAAAAAAGGTGGGGGAGTTAGATAAAGCCCTCTTAGTGGAGAGTTTTCTTTCTGAGTAGTCACCAACAGCGAGACCCACCATCGGACATCACATAGCGGAGTGTTCTCCAGCTGGAAGAAGCCAGATGTCACATATTTCTAAGACAAATAGACTTATAGGTGGATGACCATATGATTCATGTTCGATTGTGCAGGGAACCTGAGATAGGACTAGTCATGTGAGGAGTGGTTAGTGTTATGCATGCAGTGGGCAGGGTCACATGGCTTGTGACTGTCCGAACCATTGTACAGATGATCATCAGGTGGTCGAGGGAATTCCCAATCAGAGATAGAGGTTTGATCGTGGAGTTATTCAGGGAGTAGGCAGACGTGGAAGAGGAGATGGACGTGCAGCTGGCGGTGGGTGAGGATTCGAGATGTTTCCACCACCACCACCAGGTGGTCCACCCCGACAACAGGGAGTAGGAGGAAAGGGGTGAGCTCAGCTTCAGGTAGTTGAGGCCTACAATCACAGTGCTCTGGAGATGATACAAGGTATGATCTATATCTACTCTACATTAGCTTTAGTACTTATATACATAGGTTCCAATAATTCTTTTATTACCACTACCCTTGTTCAGAGCTCGGAGATTCTGACGGATCCATTGTATCAATCCTTATATCAAGAGACTCCTACAGGAGAAGGTTCGGTGATTACGCACTGGTGCTGGTAGTGTGAGCTTACTCTAAGGGGCGGGATCTTCGACTGGGATCTCCAAGTAGCGGCATCAAGGCCTTACGACGTCATCTTGGATGTGGACTGGTTATCTATAGTCCATGCTCAGATTTACTATACTAGGTGCAAGGTATGGTGTGTCCACACGGATTTGACTATGTTTACCATAACCGGTGAGAAGGGAGCCTTTGCAGTACATGATGGACTTACTCAGAGGAGAGTGCATCCAATCACTCATTAGTTGTCCAGAATTACCCTTGGAGTGGTTGACGTAGAGTTAGAGCTATCCTGTAGTGGTGGACCAGTACACAGATGTCCTCCCTAATGATGTTATGGGTCCATCACCTCATAGAGAGGTGGAAATTTACATTGACTTGTACCCTGGGATGACACTGATATCTACACCAGCATATCAGATGGCTCCCGTGGAGCTTCGTGAGCTGCGGGTACAGGTTGAGGACTTACAGGGGAAAGGGTTCGTGTGGCCTAGTTTTTCTCCTTAGGGAGACCCAATTTTGTTGTCCAAGAAGGAAGATAGAGGAGTAAGGCTTTGTGTTAACTACCGGTACATGAACCAGGTGACCATGAAGAACATGTTCCCACTCTCAAGAATTGACGACCTCTTTGATAAGATGAAGGGAGCACGGTGGATCTCAAAGATAGACCTCGCGTTAGGCTATCACTAGCTTAGAGTGCGAGATGAGGATGTGTAGAAAACGGCTTTTATATGTTAGTACATCCATTATGAGTTCTTGTTTATGACATTTGACATATGCAACGCTCCCTCAGTGTTCATGAGACTCATGAACAAGATCTTTCATCCATACCTTGATCGCTTTGTAGTGGTCTTAATTGATGACTTTTTATCAACTCGGCTAGCGAGGAGGAGCATACCTATCATTTTCAAGTAGTTCTGGACACACTCTAAGAGTACCATCTTTATGGTAATCTCTCAAAGTGCCACTTATGGATCTAAGAGGTTCACTTGTTGGGACATGTCATCTCAGAGGCTGGAGTTACAGTGGATCCAGTGAAGATTGAGGCGGTACATGCTTGGGAGCCACCTAGGAGTATAATGGAGGAATGGAGTTTCCTAGGTTTGGCTAGATACTACCGGAGGTTTGTTCCATATTTCTCTAGAGTTGCAGCACCTCTATTAGAATTGATGAAGAAAGAGAAACCCTTCGTTTGGTCGGAAGAATGTCAGCATAGTTTTCAGGAGCGGAGGTAGAGGCTGACCAGTGCCCCCATCTTGAGGCTACCAGAGTAGGGAATTGGGTACGTAGTCTACTGCGACACATCAGGGAATGGTATCGGATGTGTCCTAATGCAGGAGTGAGTAGTGATTGCATATGGTTCTCGACAGTTGAGATAGCATGAGCAGAACTATGCTACCCACGACCTGGAGTTAGCAGATGTGGTCTTCGCCTTGAAGATTTGGTGACATTACTTGATGGGAGAACGTTTTACAGTCTACTCAGATCACAAGAGTATCAGGTATATCTTCTCTCATAACAACCTAAACCTAATACAATGATGTAATCTAGAGTTCCTCCAAGACTATGACTTTGAGATCGTCTATACTCCTGGGAAGGGGAACAGTATAAAATATGTACTCAGTAGAAGATCCAGTATACAGCTACTAGGTTACGTAACAGAGCATCTGTCCACTTTGAAGATGTCCTTTATGGATGGATTATCTTTTCTTCAATCTCTTACAGTCACACCCCCACTTCTTCATCGAGCCAGGGAAGTGCAGCATGGGTATGCTGACTTCGAGGCTCCACATGCTTAGATATCCACAGGACAGTCACCTGATGGATTTTCTGATGGTGGGGAGCATGTCATCCTCTTCAGAGTATGTACCATGGTACTAGTGTCTCTTCGGTAATAAGTGTTGAGTGAGTTCCACAAATCCCCTATAGCGGTACATCCAGGCATGGTGAAGATGTTCCAGGATCATCGACGGCAGCATTGGTGGCTATGAATGAAGAAAGAAGTAGAAAAGTTTGTCTCTCGGTGCCTCAATTATCAGTAAGTAAAGGCGAAGCATCAGGTAACAGTAGGCTTGGATCATCCTTTAGAGGTCCCAGAGTGGATGTGGGATGGGATATCCATGGACTTCTTTATAGGACTTCCACGTACATACAGAGTTCATGATTTTATCTGTGCGATCGTCGACCGACTCACCATGTTGGCCAACCTCTTACTAATCAGAGAGCAGGGTTCAGTAGAGAGATTTGGATGCCTCTATATACAAGAGATTGTGAGACTACAAGGAGTACCCTTGACGATTGTCTCCTATCGTGATGCAAATTTTACTTCCCGACTATGGAAGGGGTTTCATGAGGCTTTCAAGACGTAGCTTCATTTGAGCACCGCCTTCCATCCTCAGATGGATGGCCAGACTGAGCGGACCATTTAGACTCTTGAGGACATGATGTGTTCTTGCATCCTCAACTTCGGTCATATCTGGGAGGATCACTTTCCCTAGGTGTTGTTTTTATACAACAACAGCTATCACTCTACCATTGTCATTGCACCTTTCAAGGCTTCGTACGGGCGACCCTGCAGATCACCTTTGTGCTGGACTGACCAAGGGGAGTCAGTAGTCGTGGGACAAGAGATGGTATGGGATACCATGGAAAAGGTGTAGATCATCATGGAGTGAATGAAGACTACACAGAGCAGGCATAATTCTTATACTGATAGAATATGGAGACCTATGGAGTTTGATGATGGCGACCACGTCTTTCTACAGGTCTCACATCGATGAAGTTTACAGAGATTTGGATGGGGCGACAAGTTATCTCTGAGGTTCATCGGACCCTTTTAGGTCCTCAGTAGAGTTGGCGAGGTGTCTTACCACATATCACTTCCCCCACAGTTTCACTGGGTGCATGACATCTTCTACATATCCTAGCTGAGGAGATACATGCATGAGCCATCTCACGTCATCAACCATGTCGAGCTAGAAATTGACGATGGGTGACGTTTTCGGTGGTTCCAGCGGAGATTGGGGATCAACATGAGTGGGTCCTTCGTGGGCATTCGATACCTCTAGTGCACATTCACTGGCAGCACGAGAACCTCCATGACAGCACATGGGAGTCGGAAGAATAGATTCATACTCAGTACCCCCACTTGTTTTACTAATTTTTGTGATGTGGCTTTTTGGGATGCAAATCCATGAGGTGGGGAGAATGTGTATAATAGGAAATTCCTTGTAATTTTTGTTCAATAAATTGGAATTTTATGAGTCTGTGAAAATTGATGACACATGATTCTGAGGCCCGGTGTGCTTGGAATGGATTTCTGAACTTTTCTTTGGGTACATTCAGTAAACGTGCGAGAAAGTTTTTGTAACATTTGAATGGGTGCATGGAATTAAAATCCGAGAGTACCTTTGAACTCACAGCACCAGTATTTTCATAAAGAGTCCTTCCACTCGACCACAATAGGTCAAGGGTGAAAGATAGTATTTCACTTTTTTGTGGAAAAATAAAAAAAATTGTTTAACATTTTTATTTTTATTTGAAGCTCCCACGTGATGGTTATGGGGTTGGGGGCCACTGAGCTTAAAACCTCCCAATTTTAATTCTAGTGGTGGGGACCACTGGAAACCCTTTAATGGGATAAAACCACTCAACTTCCCAAAATCGATTATGCTAACTCCCCATTTAATTGTTGGAGCCAAATAACAATTAATGAGATGCGTCATCATATTTAATTGTGCCAATATAATTGATCTATTTAATTAAAATTATGTTTTCTTTTCATATTTGGTGGAATTAGGGAAAGGGTTGGCATAGGAAAATTGGGAGATAACCTTGGATGGATTATTCATCCTCCAACGAAGAACGCACTCCGGAACTGGAGAACAAGGATGACGTTCGAGCGGACTTCGGAAGCGTCTTGCGGAAGCGATGAACGTCGATTCCATTATCCCCAATGACTTTGTCTCTGTCCTTATGACCTCCATAAAAAAACCTCTGAGGTAGGGGTTTAATTATGTGTGGTTATGGATTCCCAATTTCATCCCTTATAAACAAAGAATTCATATAAACTCTCTATCTAGTTGATCCACGGATGATTTATTTTTGCGGGTTTGGGAATAATCATTGACGGAGGTAGTAGGGTTTGACGTTATTCATGAAAGATTTATTAAGTTTCTTGCTACCTCCCTAACGCGGAGGGTGCAGGCCAAACAAAAATGGCCTGAACACTCTGCAATTTCTTGAGTTTTTTTGTGTCACTCACGTTGGAAGAAGGCGACGACCGGTGTCGGGGAATGGCACCGGTGGGACTCAGATACGGTGGCTGGCACACTGTCGGCTGCGACGTAGGTGATGCCACCCCAAGGCCCCCGCGCCGCCCCGCGACCCCTGCACCGCCCCATGGCCCCCCACGCCACACTACTACACACGCACCTCCCCACAGCCCCCCCACTGCCCCACGGCCCCCGCGCCGCCGAGCAGCCCCCACGCCATCCCATGACCACCGTACTACACCGTGGCCCTCGCGCCACCCCACACCCCCGCTCCACACCCTGATTACCCTATCGCCCCACCACCTCGGGTCGGGCCGCTCTTGCTGGGAGGCCAAGCTCAGGTCGGGCCACCCAGCACAGGCCGCGCTGCCCAGCGCGGGTCGGGCTGGACCCAGCGGACCGGGCCAAACACAACAAGCTAGGCCAGACCCAGTGGGTCTGTCGAGCCGGGTCGTCTGACCGGGTCAGACCAGACCCGGGCCAGTTTCAGCCCATCTTCGCTCTATTGATCATAAATTTGGCATCAGGTGTCCATTTGAGGAATCTTGAATAGCGTTGGAAACCTTAGAGCGATATAGTACCTTTGGTATTCCCCAATTGAGATTTAGATAAATTTGGGATACAGTAGGGTTGGATCGAGCAGGAATCTAACAGGGCTCTCGGGACTAAAAGGCTAATAACATACAGACCGAGCATCTGATTGACACATCATCTGTTGCATTAAGACCCCTATGACATAGAGGGACTTTGGGATACTTCTTCATGGGACTTCTTGGAACTTGGAGTATCAAAAAGTTTCTTGAGGAGCAGACCCTCTCGGAGACGAGCAAGATTAGTGCGGGAACCCTGTAGCTGGATGTGGCGATGTACTAGGATCCTATGTGGGTGTGATGACATACTGGAGATGTACTTGGATCCTGTGTGGGTATGTTAACATACTAAGGATGTGCTAGTATCCTATGTGGGTCTGACAATGTACCAGAAATGTACTAGAATCCTGCGTGACTCTGACGACGTACTTGCGATGTACTAGGATCATGTGTGGGTCTAACGACAAACTGGTGATGTACTAGGATCATGTGTGGGTCTAACGATGTACTGGAAATGTACTAGGAACCTGTGTGGGTCTGATGATGTATGGGTGATGTACTAAGATCTTGTGTGGGTCTGACGATGTACTAAGATCCTGTGTGGGTCTGACGAGGTACTTGGATCATGTGTGGGTGTGACGATGTACTATGATCCTCTATGGGTCTGATGATGATTTAGGATCATTTGTGGGTCATCCTTTTAACAGAGTAAGATGATTCAATAGTTACATCTAATCATCTCTACTATTGTTCCTAAGATACACTTGGTGTGAGATGATTCTATACCTGTTTTGTAATTTTCCTTCGTGGTAATACCTTGGTGGTATTATCCTATGTGGTGTACTTGTGTGGTACTTACCTTCAAGATTTTCCTTCCATTATGGAATAGTTGAGCTTTGGGATTTTGAGTTGGACCTTGTGTTTCCTCCTGATTGAGATGGGTTTACATGATAACTTAGGTATATGTATGGGCACATACTTAAGTAGGGTTTTCAGTTGTTTTCATGTTGTGTGGTTTATCCTTGGTGGATTTTGTGATACCTTGAGGGTCTCAGGGTCCCTACTATGTATCATTATACATACCCCTGCACGGGATATGCCCACACCTCATTGTGTTTGGTGTAGACGATGGACTGCACTGACTGAGGACGAGAGTACTAGGACTGAATATAGCTCGGAGGTGGACCTTAGACGAGGTGTACCGTAGATACGATTGTTCGAGATATATACCTACCCTTTAGGTATGATCCTTGGCGGGAGATCATAGGAGCTATTCGAGTTTACTTGTACTTTTAGTTTCTTGTACTTTCCAGTTGGGCTTGTATTCTGGCCCCTTTTTCTTACTGTACTCACTCTATTTTACTATATAGTTTTTTGTGTCTATATATTGTTGTGTGCGTTTTTGCATGAGTTTACAGTTTATAATGGAAATTCCTTCCTAGTTTTAGGGAATACGCTTTTGGTGCTAGTTGCCAGCCCCTGGTCTATGGAAGGCGGGCTTGGGATAGTCACGACACGGGCCTCGGAGGACGGGTCGTGACACCAATCTCCCATTAAAATATTTATTTTATATTTCTATATTCCCATTGGGGAAATATTTATATAATTTCTCAATGAAATCCCATATATTTTTTTTTCTATTTTTTGGTAGTTTACATGTATTCTCAACATTTCCCCTCCCTTTGGTTTTTAATTCACCATGTATGATTTTAGTAAATGAAACTAACCTAATCTCTTCTTTTCGATTTGGAATCTTTTTGTCACATGTCCATGTTTTTTATTTTTTTTATGGATGTATGTATCCCATATTATATTATTATCTAAGTTTATTTTCTATTTAATTTTTATTAATTTACAAAAATGTGAACGAAATATCGTTTTAACATTTTCTGCATGGTTACATTCTCCAACTATTTTCTTTTTTTATTTAAAAAAATTCCATTATAAGTTTTCATGGTTCTTCAATGTAATTTTTTATTAATTTTCCATTAGTTTTATTAAATCATTAATTTTATGTAATTTTCTTTTAAAATGTTTTTTTTTAAATTTAAATAATATTTCTTCTTATGTTCCATATGATTATCTAAGGTTCTTCCAAAATACTTTTCATCTATGTAAAAATATTTTAATAATTATTATGATTAACTATTGATATAATGTAATGATTTCATACAACTTATTTATTTTGATGTATTTTATTTATTTCATTTGTAAATTTTTATGATATTCATTTCTTTTTCACATATTAATTGATCTATAATATAATTTTTATTTTTTTCATATTCATGTTGCTTGCATATGTATGGTTTTCATTATGTGATATGTGGGACTAAGATTATATAGTCCTCCAATGCATCAGGAGGTGTTTTATATGTCATGATATGATATATAAGGAACTGGGGAGTGAAACCAATCCCCTGTGTTTATGTTAATGGGGAGTAAATCCAATCCACTGTGTTATTTGATTTTGTTCCACTATGTGATTATGGTCATGGAAGTGATCCTGAGAATAAGAAACAATTTTATATGCTTATTTTTGTGCAAAATTTATACATTATGGAACATTCTTATGTTAAGTTTTCATGGATCATGATTATAGACTCATGTTTCTACACTTCTATGATTCATTTATTATGTTATTTCAAAATCTATATGTTATGATTCATGATTTATAATAGGCATGATTTTCTTTTGATATGTTAATATACCTTAATTATTTTCATATTCGCACATGTCATATTATGATAACTTATGATCTATGATTTATATTACTTATTTTTTTCAATACTAAGCCTCTAATATCACCCTTTCTTATGTTTCCATTCCATAGGTGATGAATAATAATATTATGTATGTTATATATAGAAGGGTATCATGTGTAAAACTTATTTTTCTCAAATGTTGAATAATATTTGTAAAATATGTCGGTTATGTATCTAATATAAAAATATACTAAACCTATAGGTTTTAGTGTGTGATTTATTATGATATGTAATTTATATTAATGTAGAATGATTTAATATGTATTAATGTGATGGTCAGTCATCTCATTTGGTATAAGAGAGGAGTTTATTTAATTTTGGGGATTATGAAAATGTGGATTAAACTTAAATAAACATTACTTGTACCATAAGTGATATTTGTTAAACCTTAACTATCATAAGTTGAACATAAAGTGTCATAAGTATTAATTTTCCATATAAAAATATTACTCCCTCTAATTTTTATTTCATAATACTAAGGCTAACCATTTTGGTTTTAGTGGGATTGAGAACTGATTCGTGAAATTATGGTGGCGAAAATTATGCTCATTATTGAAAACATCTTATTTGATACTAGATGTATGAATTCATTCATATATTCAAAATATATAAGAAAACTAATTTATATCACAAGTGACTAGAAATTGAATTTCTGATGAAAATTTTTGATGGGGTGATAATTTCATCAACATTCTACAACTCTTTTCTAATTAAAGTTTATGAAAATATGCTTCTTTCAAATATTATTATTCTTCCTTTATTAAAATTTAGTTTTATTTTTTATTTGAATTGGATCTCTATAAAAATATCATATTTAAATTTTTGGGATTGCGAAATAAAATTTTATCTCCCAAATTAACCCATAATAGTCTATCAGTGTGAGGTAGGCTTTAAACATCATATGGAAACATCATTCATTATATGGGTTTTAAAACCCCATCATTATGGGTGTTTAATTAAAACATTTAGGGAGAAAATCCATATTCATGATATTAATGTTATATTGGAATATTTTTATGTATTTATAAATGAGTTTTATGGACATCCCCTAGATCATGAGGATGAGTTTTCAAGAGAACTCATACCTGGTATTATACCAATATCGATGAATCCTTATAGAATGACCCAAATTGAATTACTTGAATTGAAGTAGAAAATCCAATAGAATATTGATAAGGTTTTTACATTCCCAAGTGATTCACCATGGGTTGAACTAGTCCTTATTTTTATTAAGAAGGTTAAATAATTTTTTTTATTCATTGAATATCATTGACATAACACGATCATAGTCAAGAAGAAGTATCCTCTCCCAATATTTATGACATGTTCTATCAAATGTGAGGGGATAATACTTATACAAGATATACCTTGGGTCTATATATCATCAATTAAGGACTAAAATAGATTATAAACCCATTACATCCTTGTTTACAATATATAGAGACTATGAATTGATAGTTAATCCTTTAAAACCTACAAATTCCCTCTTGACCATCATAGATTTGATGAATATAGTCTTTATATATTACCTCAGTGAATTTTTTATAGACCTTATATATGAAATTATTATATATTATAAGAGAAAATATGAGCTTAAGATTATTTAATGGTTGTTCTTAAGACCTTGATAAAGGATAAAATGTATAAAAAATTTAGCAAGTGTGAATTATTGTTATATAAAATATCCTTCTTGGGAAATTAAATCATAAGTCATAAAATATTTTTAGATACTTAAAGGATGAAGGTGATTTAAAATGGATTAAACCATCCACTATAATAGATATTTATAGTTTTTTTGAATTGGTGGGATACCATCAACGACTTATGATAAATTCTTCATGATTTTAAAATCCATTTACTAAGTTATCTAAGAAGGGATTCAAGTTCATTTGGGTATATTAATGTAGAGAAAATTTGAAATATATTAAGGAAAGGTTAGACACTATAGTTTTACTAACACTAACTTGAAATAAAGTATTTTTTTATTAAACAATGTATCAAAAAATTAATTGGGGTGTGTACTTATGAAAAATGTCATTTTGGTAGCTTATTTCTCATGTCAATTAAATTTTCATTATAAAAATTACCTTATGCATGATTTGGAGAGAGAAATAGTAATATTTTATTTAATAATATAGAGGTATTATCTGTATGGTGAAATGTAAAATATATATATTCTGATTACAATATCATAAAGTATGTATTCTCACAAAATGAGTTAAACATGTGCCAAATGATATTGTTGAGTTGATCAAGTACTACGATTTCCCAATACAATAACACCATTGGAAGGTGAAAAAGGTGAATAATTCACTAAGTAGTAAGTATCAGGATACTTTATCCAATATGAGGATTTAAAGAGACTAAATAATCATGTTTTATCAATGTATAGACCCATAAATCATAATGTATGGTGAAAAATCCAATATTTCCCAAATATTTTATCAACAATCCATCTATATAAACATCAAAGAGGCGTGGAATGAGGATATGAAGATATGGAAGAAAGTAAAAAATATTCTATAATTTAACCTTAACAATGATGAAATTAAAATCATTAGGAAATGAAATTTTACCCCTTCAATACTAGAGTTAAAGGATTATATTTTAAAATATACACATATATCATCATTATCAATCAATATTATAAGCAAAAAGATGTATAAGGATATCAAGAATAATTTTTTGGTTGGAAAAAATAAATGGGAAATTACAAAGTATATACCTCGATTCTTGGTCATCCAATAAGTTACAGATGAATATAATAATTCTAATGGGATGATGTAACCATTTCTCATAATTATATAGAAATTGGTGAACATCTCCTTGTATAGAGTTGTAGCACTTTATAAAAAATTTAAAGGACGTATATCTATTTGGGTTTTATTTGATTGCCTTATTCTGCTGGAAAACATCATTTCTATTCATAAATATTTATCTCTCAATCAACTTCCTAAGAAATACATGAATAAAGTGGTAAGGCGACCTAGAGTACCACTTTTAATTATATTTTATTGAGATTTGAGGTTTAATAAAATGTTATATTGAATTATTTAACTAAAATTGAATACAAAGGTGATATTTATCCTTTTTATCATCCATAGATTGATGTTTAATCTAAAGTGACTATTCAAACACTAGTAGATATACTGAGATCTTTTTTATGGGATTTAATAGGAGGTTTGGATCAAAATCTTTGTCTATTTTAGATTTCTTATAATAATAGTTTTCATTATATAATTCAAAAGGAAATAAAAAAGGATTTATATAGGAAGAGGTTCAAAACTCTAACTTGTTGGGATGAAGTCATAGAGTGAAAACTATTGGTACTAGATCTTTTTCAAGAAGTGTCATAGAAGATTCAACCCATCTAGTAAGATATCAAAGTAGAAAATTTTAAAAAAATAGTTAACTTAGTAATCGATTTTGAGATTTGGACTTTGAAGCTAGAGAAAAAGGTATTCCTTTTAATATCACTATGGAAAAATATTATCATATTCAATAAGGAAAAGTTAATAGCAAGATACGTGGGACACATTAAAACACTCATTCATGTGCCGATGGTAGCATATCACCTTCCACTTCCACTAAACCTCTCACAAGTTCATGATTTATTCCATGTATCACTTTTGAGGAAGTATATACATTATCCATATCATGTAATAAACTCTTAGGTTATACAACTAAAAGATGATCACTCTTATGATGAATAATTGATAAATATATTTGATTATATATATAAGGTTCTATGAAACAATACTAATAATGTAGTTAAAATTAATTGTAGGAAACATAAGTTTAAAGAAGCGATGTTGCAACCATAATATACAGTGAGATAGAAGTACCCTAATAATTTTTTCATTTGATTAATTAAATTTTAAGGTATACATTTATTTTAAAAAATATGAAATGTATGACCCCAAATATATATCCCTTTAACATGTTAAATAGCTTGTTTCAAATTCAACACCAAACTAAAATGAACCATAATTTTTTTTTATTGATATTAAATATTATAACAAAAGATTCAATTTAATACATTATTATAATGATTTATAGAAAATAATTATGAAAATTAAATGAGGAATAAGACAATAATTAAATAAAAAATCCACGAATATGAAATATTTATCCTCAAGGATTTACTTAAAGATAATATAACTGATTATAAATAAAAAAATAAAGAAAACATTTAAAAACATAATAAAAATTTTATGAAAGTATTAAATGAATAGTATGAAGGATTTTGAGTGAAGTTGGTGAGTAAACATATAGGAATATAATATGATTGTTATATATGTGGTTGTTAGATATATTCTTGTAGGATATATGGTCATTGGATTTTTGGTGGTTGGTTATAATTATATCCAATATGTATATTGGTTATTTTATTGCCAAAAGTAAATAATGTGTTACACATAAAATACTTGACATGTAATTGATATAAATAATTTTTGAATAAAATAATAATATACTATTCGTTTTTCAAAATATCTAAAAAAAAATATTTTGGTACATAATGTACTTTAAATTAAATTTATTACTTTTAAAGCACTATTTAAAAAAAATATTGAAAATATTTATGTAATTATCGGTAAAACAAGTAAAGAACATATAATAAAAAATTATGAATACTATGAATTTAATGATTCATGGTCAATGAAAAATATTTTATTTTAAAACATTATTTTATTAAATATGATAATTTTTTATTTAAAAGTTAAATTTCTTATATATTGCATAATATAATTAATGAGGTTTTTTTATATTTACACTAATTAATTAACATTAATCTAATAATTATTACTTGTTAAGAAATAAAAATAAATTCACTTTTAAGCTTAAAATATAGTTTCTTGAAAAAAAATTATATGTTTTGTTTTTATAAATAAAAATTAATTTTATTCTCTTTTAGATAATGAAATTAATAATAATTATTTTATTTTTTGAATCAGGGCATTGAAATCAAGAAAGATTCTATTTCATTCTTGTAAATAATAACTTATCAATATAAAAATTTAGTTTCTCTGGAAGGGTAAAAGTAAAATGGGATAAATTTAGTGGTAAATATATAAAATTTATCAAAACATATTTATAAATTGTGTGTATTATGATATTAATGACCCATATCCATTATTATATCACTTTGTATCCACTTTACATGTAAAATGACATCATTACATATTAGGTAACTCGTATTTTTGGAAATATCAATCAAAAACCACCTATAAAATGGAACCTCCTATATTCCTCATAAAAAATTATTTGAATTCAATTTCCATATGAATACCTACCCAAATTCCCTATTATAAAAACTTATTCTAAATTTTTTATCCATTACTTTCAAGAAGGAGAATTAAATCCTTCATTCTAGAGGAACTTGTAACCAGAAGGAGAAAACTCATCTATGTATCTTGTTCTTCGCTATATTTTTCAAATAAATTCTCTTATCCAGTATTTATAAATCTCATATTGCTTAATAATTTTATACTATTAACATTGTTATTCACATATAAAACTGATATGACTGTAATGCAACTCTATAACCATACTCAGTCCTTAGTATAGCTTGTTCATGTTTGGGTCAGGTCAACTACTACAAGAATGATGATACAGAATATTAATCATTTCTGACATGAATGAGTATAAATACATTAAAAATACCAATATATGTTACTAAATATTAATTTATTTTATGAATATGATATTGAAAATGTGACAAAAAATTGGAAGGTCGTTATAATGTAATTCCTTATTATTTGTAAATTACCTGAAACAAACTCATCGAGGATTCAATTCGCAAAATACCTACCAAACCATCTATTAAATGACCATGTTTTTGAATAAATAATTGAAAAACATTTATTAAAATACATTAAAAATTTATAAATGAAAATTTTCTCAAATAACAAGAATCGACATCTCCATTATGAAAATTGTATAAAATATTCAAAAAAAAATTTATAATGTATTTGGAAAATGTTCATTAAACCTATTTCTTTATCATGGTTGAATTAAGTTGTGATACAATTATAAATTTTTTCATGTTCATGTGGTACACATTTGTATGGTTTTTCATTATATAATGGGTGGACCCTGAGTTATATAACCCTATAACTATTTGGGTAATATTGTATATCCCATTATATTATATATATATATATATATAAGTGATCTTAGAATGAACCTAATCCAATATGTTTACGGTGATATGACCCAATCTACTAGGTTATGGGACTTTCTGCACTACATGAAGATGTCCTTTATAGTGATGCTTGGAATAAGAAATGATTTTATGTAATTATGTATGTGCCATATTTATATATTAAGACACATTCATATATTTTTTTTTTGTTGATTGTGATCATTAAAACATGTTTCCATACTATTAAGATGTATTTATTATGTTATTCCAAAATCCATATGTTATGATTCATGATCTATAATCCTTCTTATATTAGGTAGAGTTTCCTCAGGATATTTTCATTTACCACGATTATGTTTTCATACAACATTTCCATATTATGATCACTTATGGTATTTTATTTATGCCTTTTATGTTTACCCTTACTAATTGTATGAGCTCAGTTTTACTTATATTTCCAGTCCCTAGGTAATAAAGAATAGTATTATTTATAATGTGTCTAGAAGGGTATCATGTATAAATGTTATTTTTTATAAATATTGAGAAAGAAATTAGTTTATTGTCTATGTAATATATAAATAAAATAAACCTATATGTTTCTGTATGTTTATTATTGTGATATTATTTGAATAATCATGGAAAATGATGTAAAATGTATATATTTGATGGTAGGATTATATCATCCTTTGTGGATGAATTGAAGCACTTATGCTTGAGGAAACCCAAGGGACTTCTGCTATACAAATTCATGTTTGATTCCCCAGGAGTGGAGATGCTTGAGCATGACTTCCAAAAACAATGTTCAAATTATAAAAACTAAAAAATCTAGAACTTTTCCATGAAGGTTCTATCAAAAATAAATACCATGTGCTTTATTGTTTTTCATATAGGTCTACCATTGAGCGTAGGTCCTTTAATTTAAACTATAGAGTGATATAGTCATACATTAATGCTTTTCCCTTTACTAAAATTATGTAATCACATTACCATTGATCATCACTTATGGATTGAGGAGTACATTGTGTAATTACTGAGTAGGAGACCAACCTTTCCTCAAACCCTTCAGCAGGTACTAAATGCAACATTTCTATCGAAAATCATGAATATACCAAGTCCCATACCCAATCAAAATTCAATAAATTTTCCTTAGTGGCTCAAAAAACCTTGTGTGACAACTAAAACTCTACTACAGTAGGTAAACACTATATCTTATACTAACACACAATGCACACATTAAAGGGCCATTATTTATAACTATAATTTTAATTTTAATTTATAAATTTTATAATATTAATTTTAAAAAATAAAATTCATTTTTTAAAAAAATCACATTAATTATATTATCTTCAGATGATTTTTTTATTTTTATAAAAAAATTAAATTTTAGGTGAATAGTGTAATAAACGGATTTTACTAATACTATGACATTTAGGAAAATATTAATACATAAGTATGAAATAGAAATTTTTGAAACAATTTTATTGAAAAAAATATTTATTTTATAATTTAAATTATTAATTATTATTTATTAATTATTATTCACAATCCCAAGATTGTAATTTTAAAACTCAAGAAATTTTTTTCCCAAAAATGTTTTAATATATTATACATTTTTTATATTAAAATTACTTTTTAACACATATACAAATTGAATCAGAAAAATATAATTTAGAATTTAGAATTAATTGGTCCAAATTATCTAATATGTATCGGTTTTTTTATTCATAAAGATTATGTTTCCTTAGGTAAAAACTAGTTATTGTAGTAAAAGAGAAAATAGTAATATTAAATAATATAAGAATAAAAAGCCTAAATTTTTTCCAAAAAAATGTGTTGTAATTTTTATTTTAGGGTTTTATTGGCCTTATTACTTCTCCTCTCTATTATTTACCAATTTTTAAGCCTATTTCATAATAATTTCTTTTCATTATTGAAATCTTTTTGTTATTTACAAAACTTTTATCACTATTTCTTATAAAATGGGTTGTCCTGTCCTCTCTAACACACAATCACAGTAACCCCCATTAATTAAAACAAAAATAAATCCAATAATCTCCTAAAAACACCAATAAAACTTTAATTATGTTTTATTCTTCTCAAAATACCGCCACTCAAAGAATTAACCCGCTTTCCAAATTTGATAATCCAAGAAATTAGGGATAAATATTTTACCTCTCATTTTCTTTTCTATTTATCTATGCGTGATTATTCTTTATAAAATTTAATTTCACTATATTAAAATGGTAACATAAGTGTATTTATTATAATTTTATGTTATTATAATTATGGTACAATAATTAACCACATTTTCTTTTTCTCTGAAGTAAAATGAAACTTCCATTCTTATATTTTTCAGACTACTACCTCCACAAGACAACATGTTTCATATTCCTTCACCACCTAATAATAATGGATATTAGGATGTTATTAAAGTATAATTTTTTTAAATAATTAATGTTTTGGTGTGAATATTTTTAAAACCTATTAATGATATGATCAATAAACAATCTTCGTTAATTAAACTCTTCGAAATAAGCATACTAAGAGGATAATATTTTATTCAATCTGTGTAATATTTTAATACCCATTAATTATTATAATATTTCCTTAAAATTATATTATATAACACTAATATACACTAAATAATATCATTATTCTTCTTTTATAGTGATATTACAAAATAACGACCTCATATCTATTCATTAAATCAATGTATTTTCATGTTTGGGTCAGTTTATCCACCAATTTGAACAACCCAATGAATTTATATCATGAATGAATATGAAAACATAGTTAAGGGTATAATATGATATAAACAAGTAAATAATTTTTTTTTGTTTTTGGAGATGTTATATCAATAGTAGTTCATTAACTAAGAAAACACTGTCCGAACATCAAGAATCACCGAAACATGCTTGTTATCGATTTCATATTCTCGGATAAAGACTAAAAAACTAATAAAAAGAATTCAAAAAAACATAAATAACTATAAATAATCTTTAAAATAAATCTAATTAACTATTAATGATGAAATTTGAAATAATAATGAATATAGACACTACTATAATGAAAATAATACCAACGATCAAAACTATAAATACTCGATGTGGAAAATTGATAGAATTTATATAGAGAATGATTATTTAAAATAAGTATAAATTAAAATAAATATCAGTATGGTTTTTAATTTTGTAATTAATCTATCTATGTTTTTTAAATATGAGTTCAAAGTATGTTTGTGTAAGTCAGGATAAGATTTAAGGGTTTTCCATCTCAAATTCTTTTTTTTGATGAATGTTTTGTATTATGCACATAATTTACATTATGTGGTATATATAATTCCTATTTTTAGAGTTTTATTAGGGAATTAATTTATTAATGGTATTTTAATATCAATATTAATCACACATTTAAATATTTTATGATTTAATTACAACGCATGCCATAAGTGGGGGGTTTTCCATCTCCATATTCATTCTTTGGGACTCTTGTTATAATCACCATCTATTTTCACTTTTATGTGGTGCATAAAATGTCATGGAATATTTTTTCCAATATTACATATGAAACATAAGGGATTTAAAATTCTATATTTTTATACCTATATCATATTATTTTTATTCAAGAGTTACTAAAATCATTGTAGAACTAAATATTTTCCATGGTGGAAAACTATCTTGATTTTTAGTAAAGTAAAAGTGTGTTTAATTTCATAGAAAATATATCTCTATAAATATATTAAAATGTTTATGTGGTTATATCTAATATTCACCTAGGATTAATCACTCTTAAAAGGGTTGTTTGATCACTGAATCAATCGTTACCCTGATGCATGATGAGTTGGTCTAATACTACGAACCTGGTGAGACAATCTCAAGGGATATGGTTTATAATATTCACCATCTCTGAAGGATTAATGATAAATAATTTCTCATACTTTTTACTTGCTCTCCTATGAATTCAAACTACTAAACTGATTTATTATCTCATATGTGTAACATGGCACATTGAAAGTACCATCACCCCTACATTTTTTGGACGAGTGAACTTCATATTGCATTGATGATACCCCATAGATTCTCAGTTAATTTAGGGATGTTTTCCTACAAATCCACATTATTCTATTAAATGGGTATGTATTTTTTTCCATGTTTTTTATTATAAAATAGTAGAGTTTTATTCATTAATAGTTTCCTCACGGAATGGTATGAACTGTCTTGATGACCCTTAAAGTGAATCCATTAGACATAATCTGGTGATGGGTGGGGCCTAAAGTTATACAGCCCCTCAATACATTGGCAGGTATCATGAGATAAAATAGGTTGTATTTTGTTTTATACCTATTCATGTTATAATAATGTTTCTTGTCTAAAGGCCTTGATAGTATGTTTTGATGTCTAGCATTATTTCTTCCATTGGTATGAGATTAATTTTTATTATTATTATATGATTTTTCATTTATTTTAATGTATATAGAATTCACTTATATTTAGTTAATTGTGGATTCAAGTATTTCATTTATAAATTCCATATCACTTATTCCATGTTTATGTTATGAAATATTACATTTTATACTACTTCTTAATAGGCATCTAAGCACACCCTTATTTGTTTCTATCCCTAAGAAACCTAGAAGAGAACAATGTGTAATTTTCAAGGATATTATGGAAGGTATAATCATGTTCTCTCAATATTTTCATTTTTTTGTCTTGTGTTTAAAAATGTTATATATGTATATATATATTTATAGACGCCTTATAATATGTTCAATCCATTGGGAACTCTCGTATTCATTACCAATAATGTAACATAACTACCAACTCTATGTTCCAGGAGTCTTGGATGTTATATTTGATTTCATATTATGTTTATTAGAAATTATGGTGACTATATATAGATGAAACAAGTGATATATCACAAGTACTATAAAAATACCTCAAAATTTCTAGGTAACACTCTAGAAAATGTTATAGGAATTGTATTTTACAATTAAATGTTTTATGATAATTATGTCTCTGAAATTGTAAAAATATATAAACTAATGGGAGGAATGAGAATTGTATTAGCACCTGTAGTCTATTTAATGATATTCCCTCGAAAAATTTAATAAATATATAGTTTAGGATAGTATGTTTATAACCATATGGGGGAAGTTGAACTAGGTTATGAAGAATAATATTTCCAACATAGAGTGAACTATTGATCCTTAACATGGTGTAACTATTTTATACCACTTCATACGATAGTAAAAACAATAATTCCATGGAACTAAAAATATATTAGTATTTAAACAATGGGTCAAGTCTATATAGAATATATCTTATACTTTGGGAAGTAGTGAGACTGAAATGTTAATCATGGCAGTATATCATCTGAAGGGATATGCAGACCAATGGTCACCGCTAATTCAAAATACTAAAATAGAAGATGAGATCATGTGTGTGGAATATGGAAATTTAAAAAGAGGTATTCTATGAAAATTAGTTTCCTCGTGAGAAAATAGTATAAATTTTAAGACAGTTCCTCAATATTATTACAAAAGGTGGAGGAAAATATTGTTTAATATAAGGCTCAAATTACAAGGCTAGCTAGACTTGGTTTTGAATATGTACATAGAATGAAAATAAATATTCATCATTTATTTGATGTGTTAAAGTTGATTTTTATAGGGACGTTGGTCTCTCATAACTATTATTTATATGATGATATAGTCTCAATCACTATTAATATATAAAATTATTTCTTTAAGACATATATATTCAAGGAAAATACAGAGAATAAGAGGCTGGTTGAGCATAATGGGAAGAACAATATAAAAAAGTGGGAAAGGGGGATGGTTGGTTTTTCTACTTGTGATAAATGGAAGAACAAAAACCTTTGGGATTATATGAAGGGAACTTGATTTTCTTATAAGTGCATAGAAAAATTCCATCATGATAACCAATGAAATGGAATGGTAGAAGCTATTGGTGTTAAATTATTTAAATATATTGAACAGGTTCCTTATGTGAACTAATTCCCCAAACCTCAAGGTATCCTACATTGGAAAAGTATTAGGGAGCAAGTTCAAGATTATGTGATTACCAGAAATTAATTAGAAGTTCATAATGATGTGTTGTAGTAATATAAATAATTTCCTTAAAGTTAGCTAATGTTTTATTTGATTCTAGATCATCACACACTTTTATATCTTCCATGGTTTCTAAAAAAATTTGTTACTTCCCTAGAACTATGGTAAGAGAAATATCAATTAAGACACCAAGTTGGAATCTTATTGAAACAAATATATGTCATAAATTTCTAATTATGATGCATGGGTGTATCCTATTTTCAAGAATAGTTATTAAACATGTGGTTGAATTTTATATGATACTTGGAATATATTTTATTTAAAATTATGATGAAAACATTTATTACCAAGAGAATGTGATTATAATTCCCAAAGTTGTGGTGAAATATTCTACCTTTAGAAGAGAAAATTCCTCAAATAAATCATTTCCATATAATACCCAAGTAGATATACATAATGAAAATATGGTTTGGGAGGAATATTAAGTGTGATCTATGGATGAGGAGGATGTCCATAGAATAAATGATGTACCTATAGTACAAAAATAAATTGATTTATTTCAAAAAGATTTATCTAGAAATCCCCGAGAGTGTGAAGTTGAGTTCTCTATTAAACTCATTCCTCATGAAAGGAATATATCTAAAAATCCTTAGAGAATGTAACCAATGGAGTTGGTGGAGTTGAAGAAACATATATAGGATTTGAGTGATAAGGTATTTATATGAACTAGTTTCTCACCATGGGTGGATCCTATTTTACTTACGAATAATAAGGATGGGTCTTTGAGACTATTCATTGATTATAAGAAAACCAATTCCATTAATATAATTAATAAGTATCCTTTACCATTCAATTATTACATATTTGTTCAACTTGAAAGAGACAAATACTTCTCAAAGTTTGATATTCTCTCTAGTTATCATAAATTAAGGGTGAATAAGGATGATATATCAAATAGAGAATTTCAAAAAATGTATAGATATTATGAATTTATAATAATTTAATTTGGATTGAATAATAAACCTTATGTTATTATATATTTGATGAATGTAATATTAAAGGAGTATCTTTAAAACTTTTTAGAGATATTTATAGATAATAAATTGATATACTCCTATTTTTATGATGATCATGAGAATCATCTGCAAATAATTTTTGACACCCTCAGAGCAATGGAATTATATGGTAAATATAGTTTTTATTTGTTCTTAGTGAAAGTTTTTTACTTATCGATATTGTCTCCAAGGATGGAATATATTTTGGCCCCTAAAATAAAAATGTTTCAAATAATGGCCTAGACTAATGAATATAATTGATATTTGAAGATTCCCAGTCTTACTAGTATTCTATCAGTGGTTCGTTCACGATTTTATCTAGTTATCCAATCCATTAACCAAGTAAACATGTAAAGGGGTTAAATTCACATGGTCAAGGGAATTTTAGGTTATTTTTTAAATATATTAATAAGATAATAATTAATACATCTTTATAAAATCTAATATTAGGAAAGGATGTATTTTTAATGTCTAGTGATGCTTCAAAGAAATTACTTGGTGGTGTCCTTATATAGAATGATTGTGTGATTTCATATGAATCCAAGTAGTTGAGAATTCATGAATATAACTATCTCACTCGTGACCTTAAGTTGGAATCCATAATCTTTTCTTTGAAAATATAGATACACTACCTTTATAGTGAAATATGTGACATATATATAGACCATCAGTGTTTTAATTTTATATTCTCTTCAAAGGATCCCAACATGAAGAAAATAAAATGGTTGGAACTACCAAATGATGATGAATGATAAATACACTACCACCTAGGGAATTTAAATAACGTGGTCGATGCATTAAGTATAAGTTACCATGGAATTTGGACCATGATGATGATTAACCAGGATAATATATACTAGGATCTAGTAAAAGAAGATTTATAGGTAAGGGGAGCCATTATTCCATTTCCAAAGAAATTCTAAAACATCCTTATTTAAAATATATAGAGTAGTCTCTATAGGAAAAAGATAACTTATAAATGAAGATTAAATCAAAAAATGATGGAAAAATGATGTACTTTATCTATAAATATATAGTGTTTAGGTTTGGATAGATTTTATATGTTTCATCTATATCGAAATTGGAGAGGGAACTACTAGATAAAAAACATAGCTAAAATTTTTCTATACACCCTGGTAGCATAATGTTGTGTAGGGATTTATGAAAACATTTCTAGTGGGATATTATAATGTGGGAAATTCAAAGATATGTGTCCAGATTCTAAGCATTCCAATGGGTGAAGTCTAAAATACAACATCCTATTGGAGTCATGAAACCTATGTATATAACTATATTTTATTTTTATAATGTTAAAATTGAATTTATCACCATATTCCCAAAGACTATAATGAATAATGATGTTATGTGAAACACCATTAATTATATTAGAGAGTATACTCTTTTATTAGTGATAAGAAAAGATTCACCCCATGAAATCATTATATATATATATATATCAATGAAATTGTAAGGCTTCATGTGGAACATCTACTGATTATATCTAACTTTTACCCTTGGTTCACACCAAAATTTGGGAATAGCTAATACTAAGATACATTTAATCACCAATTGTCATCTTTATACAAATAGGTCATTAGAATGAACTATCTGAACTTTGGAAGATATTTTTAGATCATGTTATCTATAATTCATAGGTGTGTGGAATTAGTATCTATATATAGTGGAATTTTTATATAATAATTTCTTCCATTAAATAATTTATATGTCACCATAAAAATAATTTTATAAGAATAAACTTCATAATAAAACTTATTGGGAATATGTTTTAGAATGAAAGATTGGTTCCCCAGATCTTGTAGAGGATACAACAGTTAAAGTGTGGACTATTCAAGATCACATTAAATAATACCAAAGAAGAAAAAATAACTATACTAATGATAAGATGAAAGACTTGGTATTCCATATTGGGGGTTATATATTATTTAAGGTTTCACCATGGAGGAGAGCTATAATATTTGGTAAAAAGTGGAATTTAATGCCAAAGTACATTAATCCTTTTGAAATAACAGAAATAATTCAGTTTATAGATTACCAATTGGATATTCCTCCCCATATTCCTAAACTACACCACATATTCCAAGTTTCATCACTAAATAAATTCATGCCATATCCAATCATGATCTCAAATACGAGAGAATATAATCACAGCATAACATGTCCTATAGTGAAGATAATTTCTAGATTACTGACACTAGAGAGAAAGTGTTACTGAATTGAAGTACATTGGATAAATAAAAAACTAGAAGTGGAAACTAGGGATCCTAAAAAATAAATGAGTAAGGAATATCTACACTTGTTCAATAGCTAATATAAACCCCAATATTGAGGAATAAATTATTTAATGGGGGATAATATAACACATGAGACTCCACTATAGCTGATAAATACTATATCTTAAAATAACACATAATTTTCACTCTAAATATAATTTATTCTTTAGTATACATAAAAGTTTAATTTATGAATATTATAATTTTATTTTTAAAAAATAAAATTCATTTTTTAATTAATTTTCTTAACAATAATTTTTTAGAAGATTCTAAAAAAATAGTTTAATGATGCAATGTATTGAGTTTACTAATAATGTTACTTTTTATGCCATTATAGGTATTTTAGTATGAATTATAAATTTATAAGAAAAATATTTAAAAATTTACTTTTAAAATTGAAATTATTTATTTAAAAATATTAATTATAATTTAAAACCCATGATTGATATTTTAGAACTCAAGTAATATTTTTCTGAAAATTTGTTTGAAAATATTATACATTTTTCACATTAAAATTAATTTTTAAGAATTATAGCATTTGAATCTGAAAAATGATATTAAATTTAGAGTTAGTGGTTCCATTTTATCGGATAAGTATCACTTCATTTTTATGCACAAATAACAATTTACCTTAGGTAAAACCTAGTTACTGTGGTTAAACTAAATAATCTAAAGTAAAAGACCTGAAAAATGTTTAAAATATGTATGGGAATGTGTTTTTGAAGAATTGATCAACATTATAACTTCTAATATCAATTTATTACCAATTTTGGAGCCACATTACTTAATATTTACTTCCCATTGGAGAAAACATTTGGGTATTTACAGAAATGCCGTACCTTTTCACTTATAAAATGGGTTCTCCACTTCTCACATCCCCTCAAACCAAAACCCCATTACTTCAACAAAAATTATTTCCAATAATCTCCTACATTGTCCTGTAAATATTAAGTTGGTTTTGGTATTCAAAGAATACCAACCCTCAAAGTCTTAACCCCCTTTTCAAGTGATATAATCTAAGAAGTTACGTATATATTTCTAACCTCACCCTTCATTTTCTATTTCTTTATGTGGACTTATCCTTCATCAAAAACATTTTCACCATATAAAAATTATAAAATCTATTTAATTATTACACTATTATGTTATTATAGTTTTTTTATAATAGTTAACCACATTTTACCTTTCCCTTAAGAAAAATGAATCTTTCATTTGTGTGTTGTGCATAATACCGCCTTCACAACACAACATGTTTCATTTTCCTTCACCACCATAAAAGGATAGATATAAAAATGTTATTAAAGTATAAATATCATATTTATGATATATTTATATTTATGGTATGATAAATATTAAAATCTAATAATAATATAATCAATAAATGATCATCATTAATTTAATTATTTAAAAGATGCATACTAAGATGATAATCTATTATTCAAACTATGATGTTTTTTATATCCATTAACTCTTCTTATAATAACATAAAATTATTTTATATCACAATAATAAAAAATAAATATTATCATTATACTTATATTATAAATACATTACAATTAATCCTCTTCATAATCATTCATTAAATCAGGGTATATTCTTCTTTGGATACGTTTAACCACCTAATTTTCCACTACTATGAATTTATATAAAAAATTACTATGGAAACATAATTACTAGTATAATATTATAAAAATGAGTAAATAGTTATTATTTTATGGATATTTTATATCAATATTGAATCCATTAATCAAAAACACACTTTGAACTTCAAGAATCACAAAAAAATGATTTTTATCGATTTCATCTACACGTATAAAGTATAAAACACTCATGAAAAAAATCAAACAGAATAAAAATATATAAATCATACATATTAGTAACATTAATGATATGTTAATGATTAAATTTATAGAATAGTAAATATGGAAACCACTATAATAAGAATGGTTCAAGTGATTAAAGCTATAAACACATGTTGTAGAAAATTTGTAGAATTAAAATAGAGAATGTCTATTTAAGGAGAGTGTAAATGAAAATTCATATGATTAAGGTTATGAATTAAATTATTAAGATATATTTGTTTTTTATACAAGAGGTTAAATTATATTTTTTTAATTCAAGAAAAGTTGTAAAGGTTTTACATCTCAAATTATTCTCTTTTATACATGTTTTCTATTATGAACCTAATATCCTTTATCTAGTTTATATAGTTATTATTTGAGAAGTACTACCATGAAATTAATTTTTTAATGTGATTTTAATAAAAATATTAATAACTCTATTTTAATAGGTTAGGATTTATTTTCCACCCAATCCAAAGTATATTTTTTTCATCTCAATTTTCATTCTTTGGGACTCATGCTATAATCACCACCTATTTTCTTTTGTGTGGTTCATACATTTCTTGGAATATTTTTCCATATAAATCATGAAATTTAATGGATTTACATGTTTACAATTTTATTCTCCTCTAATATTATTTTGATTGAAGATTTAAAAAAATAATTATATAACTCAATATTTTCTATGGTGCAAAACCCATCCTATGTTTTGGTAACGTAAAACAATCTGTAACTTCACAAAAAATACCTATCTTTCTAGATACTTGAAAGTGGTTGTGGATGTGTATTATATGAACCCAGGGTTAGAAACCTAAAAAATCATAGGTTAATCATTGACTCAATCATCACTCTAATTCATGACGTGTAAGGGCCTAGATCTTTTTAGTCCATCCCTTTGTATGTTTTGGAATCCCATGGTGCTCGAATGAGGCCTATAGTGGGTCTAGAGATTTTTTGATACCAAAATATGGAAACATGGGAAATTCGTGACTTTTAAGGGTTTTTCATCATGAATGTGAGTTTCACAGCTTCAGTAAGGCTGGTTCACAAGATTCTTCATGAAATTAAATCAATCGAGATTAAATGGTCTAAGGAACTTTATTTTTCAACGAGACATAAAACTCGATACTTAAGTGACATGAAAATGTTTCACGCTATGAAAAAAATATTGTGTGTAATGCCTTTATAATATATAGTGCCTCATGTTTTCTCAAACTCTATGGATTTCTCCCAAACCACATGTGTTGATCATCTCTCTATTCAGGAATCTTATAACCCCTTAAACATGGATTAATTTCAACCTCACATCTTTAATCTCTGTTGATTTAAGTTAAATTATGCCTCTCCTATCATGGTTCTTTGATCTGGATATTCTCTCTTGTTCTTTCTACGTGATGGTGGCTTCTATACATCATTATAATTGAGTTATCTTGGTTTTTTGTTGGTGTGGTGGTAGCACGATATTCAAGAGGGATTCCACTCTTATAGGTGGTGATCATGATATATGATATTGGTATGTTCTCATGTAAAGAATATTTATCCCTTTGTAGTAGGGGATTTGATTCTTCTATAAATTATTTAAATAAAATCACAAAGTTAGAATGATTTTTTCCTTTGGATAGAAATTTAATTGACCTAATAATTATTTAGCATTATTAATAATGACTTAGTTTACATTCACAAGTCAGTGTTTGATACTGTGATAATGGTGTTCCTATTGATTTTCAAGATATTTTGTTATCTAAGTCATTATTTTTATAATTTCTTGTGATTCTATGGATTATAATCTAGTTCTTAAAGAAAAATTTTATATATTGAATTTCTAGAATTAATTAATAAGTTTCTTAATAATCAAATAATATCCATGTTATAATGAATTCAGTGTTTATTGTAATTTTATGATAATAAAATTGATGAAATGTGAATTCTTAATTACATGTTTTCTTCCATGACAATAAAATTGATAAATAATATGGAGCATGATAACTCTTGTTGAAAATGATGGTAATAATGAGAATCAATGTTAAATTATATTGGTTTCTATGATTTTTTTTTGAAATTAGTCTTAATGTAAAAATTATGTCTAGAGTTTGAAATATTGTTATAGCTTTATGCCTTTGGTTTTTATAATAGGAACCTATTAATAATGAATTAGTTGATTAAAGGTGAAATAATAACCTTTTATTTTATAAAGATAATTTCTATGGCTTATATTTCAATTATACCTAAGAATTCCTAGTGCCCTGAGTTTGGATCCATGAGGTCTCATTTATATGTAAAGGCTGGATACCTTGGTTTAGGGCCTATATTTCCTCATATGATATTATTGTTTGTTTCTTTTTATTATTTTGATGTTATCTAGATTTTAGCTTCACTTATTGGTTTGATATAGTTCATAGAGGCTCGAGTTATTTTATGAGCCTAGGATGGATGATCTTGGGATGGATGATCTGATATGTGGGTGGAGAGGCCTAAATGATGTAGTAGTAGATGGTTCCTATGATAGAGAGATGTGTTAGGATATACCTATGGGTGTCGTGGATGGATCTAGAGATGATGGATTGGTTTGAATCTATGATTTCCCATTAATGTGATACTGATAGCTTGGATCCTCACTTATGAATCTATTTAATGGTCGATGGATGGGTTGTTTTTTTATTTATATTATTTTCCCCATTACTTGAGGTAGCTTGGTATTCCTGGTTTCAAGTTTCCTCTTGATGGTATATTAAGATGGGTTTCCTAGAGAACCCTGTGTATGGAATGATAATAATAATGAATAATTAATTCTTAACCCATAGGTTTAGTGTTTATGGAATTCAAATGCTAAAAATATGTTTATATTAAGAAATTATGAACTCTTATTCAATTATTTCTATAGGGATTGGAATTCATTCCTGTATTTAAGGAATGTATCTTAAGATAATATTAATGTTTAATTTAATGGGTAATAAATTAATTAATGAAATTAAATGATAAAAAGGTAAGAAGTATTTAATGTAGCTATTTTAAATTAATGTGTTCTTATAGGATATCTTATCTTAGAAGTGGCAGTCAGGAGTCCGAGTGAAGTTTGATACAATTGAGTCTAAGACTACGTTATTCTATAGTGTGGTTGTGTGATTAATTATATCATGTATATTATGTGATTTCATATGCTACCCCATCCATTTTCATTAGGGATAATGACACCAAGTGCACTCTATGGGGTGTTTTCCCCAACATCCTAATGGGGGGTGGATGGATTACTACCCCCAAGGCCCCTCTCTCTTTTTATGGTAGTTACATATATTGGTATGAATTGTAGTTAGTTTCCCCATATATGGGTGTAGAGGTATGTGATGGCTTATGTTTATTCTACACACATTTATCTCATGATATATTATCCAAAGGGTTATTATAGGTATGAAAGGAATAGGCTATAGTTTTTTTGGGTACATACCCATTGAATGGGTTGTGGTGGCTTAAGGTATAATACTTGATGTATGATACATGTCATATAGGTTGTGGTGGATCCTGGAAAGTACTCATTTACTATATATATATATGGATGGAATTATTTGATGATGTGATACATGAGGTTTAGGTAGAGGGATAGGATGGAGTTTGGAATTTTTAATAGGTGATATCTCATGGGTTGGTAGGTCAACGATGTCTGCTAAGTTTAGTGATCACTATAAAAATGGGAGAACATCTAATAAATATATATTTAAGTCCCCCTATGATCTGATTCACAAACCATTATGTTAACTTATCCAAATAAATTAAGTGATACTAGTTGCAGGGTTGATACTTAGGAAAGGATCGTCATTGATCTTGTATTTGAAATGGCTAGACCATGGGATAGTTTAAAACATTAACAAGATAATAAAATAATTTATTAATTATTGTTAATTATTCAATATTCTAGGATTAGGATCTATATAGGTTTTTACTTTTTGTAGGAAGGGCTCCAGGTCAACCTCTTTATCATTTTCACGCAGAATATGTTCGGTCGAATGTACTAGAATATCACTACAAAGGGGAGGTTGATGGTGAAAACACATGGATGGGAACACTATAAGAGTTTCAGAATCATATTCTATAGAATTATGATTGATCCCTTTTAGATAAATTCATAAAACATGGATGGGGGAGGTTGATATAACGTTAATTTTGATTTATTCATGGAAGAATCACTAGATTTCATTGGATAAGATGATGTTGTTTGGTTCAGTGAGGTTGTAGTGGTTCTTATTCCTCAGGGATCACAAGGAGTAAGTAGTCTTGGGGGAGAACTGTTCAGACCACTTTCAAGCATAGTTCCATCCATCAACCATGAAGGCAGATAGTCTCCATGAGCTACTTACCCATCAATAGGGGATTTCCAATGTGTGATAGTATGAAACCCTTTTATAGACCCTTCTACAATATGCTTCAGACCTATTGCTAGATGAGGATGCTGGGGAGAGGCATTTTGAAGAGGATTTACATTCATATAGCCAGTTCTAAGTCACCCAATTTATGTTGAATACATATCATGAGGTGTTGGAGAGAAAATAGGTTATTGAGAGGATATTGAATAAAAATGAATCGTCAGAAGATGAGATTCCTCAGGATTCCTTGGGTAGAAAATTTTTCATCTTTGGTTCCTAGTTTCCTAGAAAAAAGATTTTCAGTCAGTCGTGGGTAGTTCATGACCCTCATCATATTATTTCTATAGGACCATGGATCTCAAACCTAATCCAAGGGATCATATGAGTGTTCTTCTTATAGAGACTGAGGTCACCAGTGGAGATAGTTCCCAGCCTTTTTGAGTTGTCATCATGAACTAGGTGTTCTACATCAGGTGCCTCCAATGAGGTAGTTTCAGTCAAGAAAGAAGTTGTATGGTTCTATAGTTTGGGATCAAAATATAGGAGATGAGGTAGGTAAAGTAAATCATTTACACACTTCTCATCCTTAGAGAGAAGAGAACAACGATAGATGTGGTCATCAATAGGGTCAGAGAGGCCATGGATAAAATCATGGTTGGCTTCATGATTTATCATTTCCAATGTTTGGAAAGACATGCATTATTGGATGTACCCTTTTCATTTTTTTACATGGTTTAATTATTTTTTTGTGGAGAAACACACTGATTTTTATCACCTGCACTATACCATGCTTTGGGACTTGAGGTATAGAGGCTTCAAATGTCCTTAGAGATGACTAAGCTAGTTAGAGCATGAGTTGACTTATATGACGTGTGTAAAGACTATGATACAATGCTAGTGCAGAACCCCTTTGGGTATATTTCTTATGTTTATAGGTATGGTCATTTGAAATTATACTCAATATAGATTGGTTGTATTCAGTGTAGGATTTTATGGATTTCATCGAGAGGATGTGTTATATGATGTAGATATAGATCTAGGGATATTTTTATGGAAACTGAGACCCTCAGATAAGTAATAGGAATGTCTCTTCCTTTTATTCTTTGATTGTTAAGAAGATTCTATATTCATTGTAAGTTCAGCATTTAGTGTTTACCAAAGTTGTGGAAGAGTACAATGATGTCTTTAGAGAGGATTTTATAGTGTTACCCCCTCAATGAGAGATCATGTTTGTGATTATGCTACATCCATTCATGTCTCTAATCTCAATTTCTATAAGTAGGAAGAAACTTTGTGAGTTGTGAGATCTATGAGTCTAGATCGATGATCTATTCAAACGAGGATTTGTTCAATTGAGTTTTTCACCTTAGGGTGATCCAGTATTGTTCATGAAGAATACTGATGGAAGTTTGTGGATTTATGTAAATTATTTTCAAATTAACTAAGTGAAAGTGAAGAACCATTATCTCCTTCTATGGATTGATGATTTTTTTTTTCAATAGAAGGGATCAATTTGGTTCTTGAAAATCAATTTCTGTTTATGATTTCATTAGATATGGGTGAAGGATGAGGATATTTAGTAGGCTGCATTCCATTTTCATCATGGGAATTGTGATTTTTTGTGATGTCATTTTGTGTGAAAAATATCTAGTCGTGTTCATGGGGTTGATGAACATGGTGTTCAAAGAGTTTCTGGATAAGTTGGTGGTGGTTTTCATTGAGGAAATACTTATATACTCCGCGTCTGATGAGGATCATAAAGAGAATATATATGCCATTTTGGTTTTTTTATTCATGAGAATCTATTCGAGAAGTCTTTGAAGTTTGATTTATAGGCTCATAAAGTCTCTTTCTTGGGGAATGTTTTATCCCAATAGGGGGTAGTTTTGGATCCTTTGATGATAAATGATGTTTTTTCATGGGAATCTCAATGATAGTGGGAAAGGTATATAGTTTCCTTACTCTTTCAGGTTATTATAGGAGGTTCATAGATTATTTATATTGATTTTTTTCACCTCTAATAGCTTTGACCCAAAAAAGATCAATAATTCATATGGACTGACCAGAGTCAAACATCATTGAAGTGATTAACTAAATGTTTCTCAATGCTCTAGACCATTTTTTTCATTAGGAGGGAGTTCAGTTTGAAGTTTTCTATGATAATTCACATCTTGGATTGGTTTGTGTTATAATATAGAATACATTGGTTGTTTCTTATGGATCTCATCTTTCAGATCCCCATGAGTATAACTATTCCACCCATGATCATGAGTTGGAATTAGTTGTGTTTTCTTGTAAATTATAGATAAATTATGTCATTGGTGAATTATTTGTGGTTTTTACCACCCATAAGTTCATATGGTATGCCATATCCTAGCATGACTTAAACGTAAGTTAATTTAAATGGATGTAATTATTGTAGGATTACGACTTTGATATTTTTTATACACCAGAAAAGGGAAATTTTGTAGCTAATTCTCTGAACAGTACTTCATGTAGTGATGTCATGGGTGAATTTGATGATTCCAGGAGAGTGATGAAAAAACACTTAGCAATTCATCTAGATATGGAAATAGTTTCAGGAATAGGTTATATTGTCCAAATGATAGTGTAAAAGTATTTGATGTAGTAGTTGGAGGAGTCCCAGCTAGTGGATTCTATAGTGGAGGTGTGGGGGGACTGAGTAGTTTTTTAGAGATTCCCTTAATGTCTGGTCTGAGGATAGACAGTACTGGGTGTTGTTCTCAAGATAGATTTGTGTTCCTTTGATGATGTATGAGATGTTTATCCATGAGTTTCATATCTCTCCATTAGTGGTACATCTCGAAATGAAAAATATTTATCAATATTTGAGAGGTTAATTTTTTGTCTTGAGTTCAAGCATGTAGTTAAAGACTTTGTTTATTAATGTTTGTTCTTCTAAAAGATGAAGGCAGAACACCATGGTGTCGATGGTTTTCTCTAGCCATTAGATATTCCCCTGTAAAAGTGGAGGACATCTCGATAGTCTTAAATACCAATTTAACCTGATATTAATGATGATATGGTTCTATATGGGTGGCAATGGATCGTTTGATAAAATAATCCCACTTTATAGTGATTAGGGAGTCACGGTCAATGGAGGTTTTTTCAAGGAAGTCTCTAGAGGAGGTGGTGAGACACCATGGAGTCCCAAGGATGATATTTTATGATATAGATTCATATTTTATCTCTATGGTGTGGAGAGGTCTCCAAAAATATTTTGGCTCTTAGTTATACCTTGTCACATCTTTTCATCAGCAAATGAACAGTTAAAAAGAGAATACCATCCAAAATATTCATGATAAGTTACGCCCCTATGTCTAGGATTTTGGAGGTTCATGGATGAGGCACCAACCCTTGTTTTAGTTTTCTTAAAATAATAGTTTCTACTTCACAATTATAATTTCACTATTTGAATATTTGTATCCTTGACATTTCTGTTCCCAACTGTGATACACTGGGGTCAGAGAGGCTGTAATTCTCAGGCTGAAACTAGTATATAATATGATAATTATGGTACATGTAAATGGTGAGAGGATTAAGGAGGTGTAATATAGTCATAAATCCTTTTTCATTCATATTATAAGGCTTCTATAATTTGACTTTGAAGGTTACATATTCATGAATGTAACTCCACATCATAGGCATTGAAGGTTTCTTCACAAAAATAAGCGTTCACCCTAGTTTGTTGAGCCTTTTGAGCTACTGTCTCATGTCGGAGTTATGGAATATCGGATACCACTTTCCCTATATATGACTTGGATAAATGATGTTTTTCACATGTTGAAGCTCCAACATTACATTCATGATTACTCTCATGTCATGGATTGTGTTGAGATCGATGTTGATGGTGATACGACCTTCGAGGAGTAACCTGTTGGGATCCAGGACCACCAAGAGAAGGTGTTTCACATTCATGTTATTCATATGGTTTGTGTCTTGTGGTGGAACCCATTCTTCAAGGAGAGTACCTGGTAATGGATGATTCAAATTCACACTTAGTAGCCCAATTTCTTTTTTTCTTTACCTCTTGTCTTGTAATATTTTTCTTTCTGTGGATGTTGAAATTTTTGGTTTATGAGGTGGTTCCCTCTTATTTGTTGTTATAACCATACTCTAGTTTTTGAGGAGCTGGTTTTTACTATTTTTTGGTTTCATGTTGTTCCAATAATGAGGTGGTTGAGCTCCTTCAATGGCAAGATCCTATAAGTTTAACTGATAGGGTGGTTATTCAGATGACCCCTTTTCATTTTCTTCAGAGGTTTAGTTTTGGATTCTTAATAGAGATAATATTTTTTATTGGTATCTAATGAAAGAGAATAGATCCATGTAGTCCAACCATTTTCATGTTTCTGAATCCCATGTTGCTCAGAGGAGGACTAGAGCAGGTCTGGAGGTGTTTGAATACTATAATCTAGAATCAAGTAGAATTCATGAAGTGTTAGGGTTTCATGTTGTGAATGTGAGGTTCAAGGCTTCTAAAAGGCTAGTTAATGTAATTATTCATGACATAAAATAAATCAACATTAAATGGTATAAGGAAAAAAAAAATTGTGAGACTTAAAACCTGATACTTACACGATGTGGAAGGATTTCATTCCATGAAAATACACTGAGCAACATACCTTTATAAGTTTATGTTCTTTAGGTTTTCTCAAACCCTATAGTTTTCTCCCAAACCACACACATCCAACTTATCTCTCTATTAGAATCTTATAATCCCTTCAACAAGGATTAATCCAAGACTTGTAGGACCCCGGGACACCCTGAGAGGGGAGGGGTGAATCAGGGTGTAAACTTTTTCTTTTAAAAACAAGGATCTTGTTCCCATGTTGGTAGGAACTAGTTAAACCTGTATGATTAATAGGATCAACAATGAAACATTCACATGAAAATAAATGACACAACAGTTTTTACTTAGTTCACCGCTAAGGGCAACCTCCAAGGAGCATATGCCGATAAGTTGTCGGTCGTACCAAATTCCACTAATCTTCACTAGTTGTGGATTACAATGGTTCGGGAATATTCACTCTATCCCAGACTCACTTCCTTTATAAACGTTCATGGATATCACACTGCTTCCCTTGGGTCACTCCCGTTGACTCCCCCTGGCTCACTGCCCTTGGTGAAGTCACACTCAGTTTATACACATGAAGGACTCTTCATCGTTTCAAAATAATGCATCCTCTATTGAATGTAGATGATCTGTTGAAGTCCAACTTTCACTCATATACTAATATCACTTTTCACCGAAGGTATCAAGAAATCTTCCAGTTTTCATGCAGCTCCAAAAGGACTGGCGTACAAAAACCTCACCTGGCATGCTTCTCCAAGACCGTCGCGCAAGTTTCAAGAACGGCGTGCAAGTCACTTGCACGGTACAAAATCGGCACGCAGGTGACACCAACGCACCTGTGTGAAACTGCCTCCTTCAACTCCAAACTTGCGCGACTCTGCACCTTTAACTCCCAAACCGCCTTGGTCATGCAACCAACAACCGGCGTGCAGCCTCTACTTGTGTGACCCAACTACCACTTGCGCAACTCAACCACTTGCATGAAGAGAGCTCAACAAATATCTAAGTTTTTAACTTCATTTCAAATGAGGTGGGCTGGTCCTCTATTTATAGGAAAACAGGACCCCCTGCGCGGTGGCGCACAATTGTCCTTACGACGCGCAAGTCCCGGCACGCAGCTCCAACCGCCCTAGACTTTTTCTCGCAACTCACTTTAGTGACCCAACCAATACTTGTGGGAACTAATTTCCTTTTCCATATTTTGAAGTTCTGATCATGAAGAACAACGGACGCGCAAGTATACAAACCTCCAAGGCATCGGCACGCAAGTCCTTTCTCGTCGCGCAAGTCACTTGTGCGACCAGCCCAAAACCATCAGTGCCCTTATCCCTTTGCCATTTTTCCATGTTTTGATATTGAAAAACATATGTCATGCAAGTTTCCTATCATTAAAGTACATGACTCACAAGTATCTTTTCCAAAAACACTTTTCTCCATTTTCCAATTTTAAGGCACAAAAATTTTGCAAACACTGGGAAACGGCACCACCTTCAATACTATTGTCCGGTTGAACTGTATGATCACTTTGCTAGTACACATTCTGAACTTCCACTGAGTATTGACAACAAACACAAATCATACTCCAATTCATTCATAAAATAACATGGTTCCAACAATCTCCCCCTTTGGGTTTGTTGGCAATCAGAAAATAAATTCAATAGATCCCCATCCATGTGAAAACCAAAAACACAAGAATCAACTCAGCCAACACTCGAAGTCTACGTGAGCAATGCTCAGTGTAGAAAACAAGAGAGGATTATTGAATTGTATTCCAGTGTTTTGGAATTCTCAATGACACCAAATAAGCATTACATGCCTGAACAGGCCTGAATTTATTCATTTCTCCCCCATTGATAATAAACCCAAATACCGGTAATTTGTTAATTGTTCAGCTCAAACCATACTCCCTCTGGATAGTATCTCCCCCACAAACATGCATCACATCCATAAACAGATAAAAAAAGTTATCATAAATGGGGAGAGGGGTAATGTGTAACCTCCTTATGCACTGGGATGTGGCTGAACACCGAGGTTCAACCTATGCTTCTCAAACACAGCTACTGACAATGGTTTGGTCAGGATATCATCCACTTGCTCATCAGTTCCCACATGATCCATTACAATCACCCCTTTCTCAACTTTCTATTTGATAAAGTGATACCTTATTTCATTATGTCTGGTACAAGAATGTTGAACATGACTCTTCGTGAGATCAATTGCGCTCTTGTTATCATAGTAAATTACCATTGGTTTCTTCACCTTATCACCAATATCCATTATTTTTTACTTCATCCATAGCAGTTGAGTACATGTCTTTGTGGCGGATATATACTCAGCGTCATTAGTACTAAGAGATATACTTTCTTGTTTCTTGCTCCACCAGACAACACATTTCTGCCCAATATAGAAGGCTCCACCACTGGTGGACTTTCTGTCTACTATATCACCAGCCCAGTCAGCATCAGAAAACGCTGATAATTCACTGTCCCCTCCTCCAACAAAACATAACCCAAATTTATGTGAACCTTGAATGTACCTCATGATTCTTTTTAGTGCCTCTATATGTTCCTCCTTTGGATCACTCTAAAAGTGGGCCTCAAGTCATGTGGAAAAGAAAATATCTGGTCGTGTCACTGTCAGGTACAGTAGGCTCCCAATGATCCTCTTGTACATGGTGGGATCTACAGAGGTCTCATCTTCATGTTTTCTAAGTTTAGTTCCAACTGCAATCGGAGTTGACATTGGTTTGGAGTCTTTCATGTTAAACATCTTCAGCAGCTCTCTTACATATTTTTCATGAGAAATGAAAGTGTAATATTTTTTTTTGAATCACCTGTAGTCCCAAGAAATATGTGAGCTCTCCAATCATAGACATTTCAAATTCCAATTTCATGTGATTGTAAAATTCATCCACATATTTCTGCCTGCTTCCACCAAATATGATGTCATCAACGTAGAAAAGAACCATGAATTGATCTTCTGGAGAATTCTTCACATATAGATTGTGATCTACTTTTCTTTTCAATTCCAGCTTCTTGAGATAAGATTCCAGCCGGGAGTACCATTCCCGTGGTGCTTGCTTCAAAGAACATAGAGATTTCTTCAGTTTCTTTACCTTTGTCTCATCAATACCTAGAACAAAACCCACTAGTTGTTCAATGTAGACTTATTATTCAAGTACACTATTCAATAATTCAGTCTTGACATCCATTTGATAAATGTTATATCCTCTTTGGAGTGCCATAGCAAGGAAAATCCTGATTGACTCTAGTCTAGCCACTGGAACAAAGGTTTCTTCAACATCTACACCTTTAATATAGGAATATCCCTTACATACCAGTCAAGCATTATTTATAATAACACTTACATTCTCATCAAACTTGTTCTTGAAGATACATTTTGTACCAATCACATTGTGACCTTCAGGTCTCTAGACAAGATCCCATGTCTAATTCTTATCAATCTAATCTAACTCTTCATTCATGGATTTCACCCAAGATTCATCCTTTGTAGCTTATTCGAATGAGGATGGCTCTACAACTGATAGAAATGTAGATTACGTGTTATTCCCCATCCTTCTTATTTGTGTGGGTTCACTCCTATCCCCAATTATGTTAGATGGATCAATCTCAGCTCTACAATTTCTCCTGTGTGGTTCAGTTTCATTCTCTCCAGCCACAGTCTCTTCTTCAGATTCTTCTTTTGAGTCAACATCATGATGTGACTACTGTGTGTTTTTTGCAGCTTCCTCTATTTATGTAGTTGTATTTTCTCCATGTTCACTTTATTCTTCACTTCCTATCACATCAGCATATGACATCCTTGAAGCATTTGTGGTTTTCTCTTCAATTATCGTAACATCACTGCTTACTACAATCATTCTTAATCTCTTGTTGAACCACCTATAGGCTTTTATGTTCATTGGATACCCAAGAAAAATTCCTTCATCAGTATTTTCACAAAACATCCCTTGAATTCTTTATTTGTTCTGGATTAAACATTTTCTTCCGAAAACATGAAAGTATTTCAATGAAGGCTTCCTTCCATGCCACAATTCATATGGTTTCTTCGTTTCTCCCATATAAAGCCATGTTCGATTTATATGGTGTCTTTATTTCTCCCAGGTGTTGCTGCGCTTTTTAGCATTGAGGGTTACTTCTGTAAGATTGGATTTCTCGATCTTCTTCTTTTCTTTCCATGAGATATTAGATTGAGTATAGGATACTGATGGCCTTCTAATACTTTCCTACACATAGTCTAATTCTTCATACACATAATCTTCTTCTAGAGGAGAGAAAATGTTTGTGAGTACAACACCATCTGAAGGGTTAAAACTGGCCCGTCTCTGAGAGTTGCATAAATTTCTCTTGTCGAACATCTTCCTGCAAAACATAGCTTTATGGCCAAAGTTAGAGCAATGAAAATAGTAACCATAGAAGTTATTTCTTCTATAATATAGAGTATATGAAATCGGTATCCTTTGTTGACTTCCTAGATCTTACCCATTCAAGTAGCTCCTTCCTTCTTCACAATATGACATGGTATGCCCTAGATAGCCATATAACTAACACTTCATAAGAGGAAATGTCTTCTCACTTGAATTTCTCCACATACTTTCTTCCTTGGGAGAGCAGTTGGACTACCTATAATTTCTAAATGTATGTGGATAATTTTCAGTTCTCCTTTTAGTTTGGATTGAGGGTTTCTTTTTTTGCGATCCAGGAAATGTATCAACATGTCCAACTTTCATCTTGTCTTTCTTTTGGATCTCTTTACTTCCAGCAATTGATGTCTCAACTTCACAGCCAATTCCACTATTTCCCATGTAAGCGGGTCTTTGATCACTCAAGATTTTTCCAACCCTGTCTGAACCACTCTTGGCTCTTGCCAGTAATTTTGCATCTGAGAATCTTCCAAACTGTATTTTCTTCCTTGATTTGTTTGGAATTGATTCAGTCACAAGTTTACTCCTAAGAGTAACAACTTCCTCGTCAAGACCCTCAATAGTCTTGGATTTTTCTTCTAGTATGGAGGTGAGGTCATTGATGACCTTTTCTTGTTCTTTAATTCTATGCTTCAATTCTACAATGTCTTATGTACTTTCAAGGATTGAAGATTGAACTCTGACTAGTTCTTCTAGTCGTTCAAATTCATCTTTAAGCTCATCCACATGTTCAGATGATTCATTCACCATTTCCTTCCACTTACTACATCTCTTGCATTTGTTCTCAAGATTTGAAAAGGCATCCTTAATTTTCAACTTGGGATCACAATTATGAGTCACATGATTGTATATGCCTTTATCGATAGGGGATTCTAACTTTTCAATAGTATCCATCATGGAATCAGGGTTTCCAATTTTAAATTCAGGTTCTTCTTCTTCACACAAATCAATATCATCCTCTTCCTCTTCACAGACAAAACACTTCTTCTGTACCTTCTTTCCAAATTTGAAGTCTCCCTTTTTGAAAAACCTTTTTTGAGGCTTCTTAGTGTCTTCTTCTTCACTTTCTTCATTATTGAACTTTCATTGGAACTAAGAAGAAATGTGACCAACTCGTCCATAGCGAAATCATGAAAGAGGTAACTTACCCTTAAATTTACCTTTTCCCTTCTTCATATTCTTGGAAATAGGTGAAAGAATTTCTTTTTCCTCATCATCTTCATCACCACTATCTTCTGAAATTTTCATTTTGTCAATGGCTTTGAATGCCATTTCCTTTCTAACACGAGTCGTAGCATCTTCATGTTTGAATCTCATCTCAAATGCCACCAGAATACTTAGCAGATCATCCATTGATAGTTTAGAGAGACCTCTTTTTTTAAGGGATGATACCTTTGCATTGTACAAATGAAGAATTCATCGCAATATTTTCTTTACGATATCAATGTATTTGATTTTCCCTCCAAGCCCTCGAATTGATCCCACTACTTCAGTGATCCGATTGAAGAATGAATCTGCATTCTCATTTGGATGCATCTTTAGATCATCAAACCTATTGTGCAGGACTTGAAATTTTGCCTCTTTCACTTTGTTGTCTCCTTTAAAGATATTTTCTTGTTTATACCACATAGACTTTTTTGAGTTTCAACTCATCACCTTTAGATAAATTTGATCAGAAAGAGCTGTAGTGATATAATTATGATCTTTAGCATCTGCATCAAGAAATTTCCTTTCTGTATCAGTCATATCCAGACTTGTTAGATCAGTAACATGTATTCCTTGAACAGTAGAAAAGAGGACTTTCATTCCTAGAGATCTTAAATGATATCTCATTCTACTCTTCCAGATCTTAAAATTACTTCCATCGAAGAGAGGGACTCCCCTGGCAGTGACTGCATTCTCCATGACGACAAAAAACATATTCAACACCAGCAACATCGCTCTGATACCACTTGTAGGACCCCGGACACCCTGAGAAGGGAGGGGTGAATCAGGGTGTCAACGTTTTCTTTTAAAAACAAGGATCTTGTTCCCATGTTGGTAGGAACTAGTTAAACCTCTATTATGAATATGATCAGCAATGAAACATCTACATGCAAAGAGATGACACATCAATTTTTACTTGGTTCACAGCTAAGGGCTAAGTCCAAGGAGGATATGCTGACAAGTTTTCAGTCATACCAAATTCCACTAATCTTCACAAGTTTTGGATTATAATGGTTCGAGAATAGTCACTCTTTCCCAGGGTCACCGCCTTTACAAAGGTTCAGGGATAGCTCACTGTTTTCCTCGGGTCACTCCTATTGACTCCCCCTGGCTCACTGTATTTGGTGAAGTAACACTCAGTTTATAGACGTGAAGGTATCTTCATCATTGCAAAAGAATGCATCCTCTGTTGAATGTAGATGCTCTATTGAAGTCCAACTTTCACTCGTATACTAATCTCACTTTGCACCGAAGGTATCGGTCAATCTTCCTATTTTTGTGCAGTTCCAAAAGGACCGGCATACAACAACCTCACCTGGCGCGCTTCTCCAAGACCAGCGTGCAAGTTTCAAGAACGTTGTGCAAGTCACTTGCATGGTACAAAATCGGCACGCATTTTACACCAACACACTTGCACGACACTTTCTCCTTCAACTCTAAACTTGCGCGACTCTTCACCTTTAACTCCCAAACCACCTTAGTCACGCAACCAACAACTGTCGTGCAGCCTCTACTTGTGCGACCAAACACCACTTGCGCGACTCAACCACTTGCGTGACGAGAGATCAAAAAATCTCTAAGTCTTGAACTTCGTTCCAAATGAGGTGGGGTGGTCCTCTACTTATAGGAAAACTGGAACCCCTACACGGTGGCACGCAAGTGTCTTTACGGTGCGCAAGTCCTGACGCGCAGCTCCAACCGCCCTAGCCTCTATTGCAAAACTCACTTGCACGACCAAACCAATACTTGTGTGACCTAGTTTCCTTTGAAATATTTTGAAGTTCTGATCATGAAGAACAACTAGCAGGAAAGTCCTTTCTCGGCGCACTGGTCACTTGCGTGACCAGCCCAAAACCTGCGCGACCCTTATCCCTTTTCCATTTTTTCATATTCTGATCTTGAAAAACATATGGCGCGCAAGTTTCCTCTCCTTCAAGTACACGACACACAAGTCTCTTTTCCAAAAACACTTTTCTCCATTTCCCGATTTTCAGGCCTGAAAATTTGGCAAACACTAGGGAATGGCGCCACCTTCAATACTGTTGTCTGCTTGAACTGTATGATCACTTTGCTGGTACACATTCTGAACTTCAACTCAGGATTGACAAAAAACACAAACCATACTCCAATTCATGCATAGAAGACCATGGTTTCAACAAGACTCACTTCATCAATCAATGATGATCTAAGTTATGTTCTACATCTTTAATTATGTTTCACCGATTAGCATCCTACCACTTATTCTTTCCTGGAAATGGTGGTTCCCCTACATCTTTCGAACGGTGGTTTCATGGTTGTTTATTGGTGAAGTTATGGTGTAGTTTCATTTGAGGGCTGCAACTCTTTTGGGAGTGGTGATTAGGATCTAAAGCATTAGACCATTCTCACGTGATTAATGTTGACACCTTTGAGGTAGGGGATTAATTTCTTCTTCTATTTTCTTATGCAAAATTGTACAGTTAGAAGGGTCTATCCATTTGGATGGAAATGGAATTAGCCTAATATTTATTGAACCAAATTAATAAATAATTGGGTTATGATCACAGTTCATTGTTTGATACCGAGATAATGGTTTGCTGATTAATTTTCTACATAGTTTGATATTTATGATTTTTTATTATCAAGTTTTTTTGATTCTGTGGATTAGCTTGTTGTTATTCAAAGAAACTGGTAAATAACATAAATCATAGTTAATTTATTAGTTGGATTAAGAATTAAAAACGAGGCATGTTGCAATGAATCTAGTGTTTCTTATAATTTGATGATAATTAAAGTAAATGATTACAAATGATTAATTAAATGTTTTATTCCATGATAATAGAATTGATAAAGACAATAATGCATGATAATTCTTATTGAGATTGTTAGTAACAATGAAAGGGATTGAATTGAGATTTGTTCTTCTCCATGTTTTTTGAAATTGTTTTTTATTCTAAAATAATTTTTATCTTTTGATATCTTTTTAAAGATTGATTTCATTGGTTTCCTATATTTGGAACCTGTGAATAATGAATCAGTTAATTCAAGATGTAATATGAACTGGTTGTGGGATAAAGATAATTTCTAGGGCCTATGTTTCTCATCTGATTGAGAAGGATGAGTACCTTTAGTTTGGATTTGTGTTTGATCATTTATGTGTGAAGGTTAGACGTCATATTTTAAGGCCTAGATTTACTTGTGGGTTGTGATTTCCTTTTTCTTACTAATTTTTTGATGTGCTATAATTGTGAGATTCACATCATGATGTGAGATGGGGCAGGGATTCCCAAATGATGTTATAAGCTTGGGATGGGTGATCCTAGTATGGATGATGTGATATGTCGGTAGGTACACTCAGATGGTGTGGTATCAAATGATGCCTATGCTGGAAAGATGCATTGGGATATGCACGTGGGTGTAGGGGGGAATAGGTGATGATGGAAAGGTTTGAAGTTGGGCTTACCCATTGTTGTGACGTTGAGAGCTAAGGTTCTCTCTTATGAATCCATTTAATGCTCAATTAATGGGTTGTTTGTTTTATCTAAATTCTTTTCTCCACTGCTTGAGGAAGCTGGTTGCGCTTGGTTTCATATATCCTCTTGGTGGTAGCTTAGTACGGTTTCCAAGACTACCTAGTTTATGGAATGATGCTAATAGAAAATAATTAATTCTTAACACATAGGGTTGTTGTTGATGGAATTAAAATGATTGAAATATGTTAATCTTGAGAAACTGTGGACCAGGTTTAGATTATTCCTAATGGGAATGGTCTTTAAACTGGTGTTTAATGAATGTATCTTGAAATAATGTTAATAGTTAATTTTATGAATAATATATTAATTAACAAAATAAAATGATTAAAATGGAATAAGTAGTTAAAATATATTTTTTAAATACTTGTCTAATTGTAGGTTATCTAGTCTTTGAAGTGATAATTTGGAGTTTGAGTGATGTTAGGTATAGTTGATTCTAAGTCTAGGTTATGCCCATAGTGTGGTTTTAAGCTATATTATATCATGTATATTTTGTTATTTCATGCAATACCTCAGACATATAGGTTAGGGTGATTGAAACCTAATAGACTATAAGAGGGTTTTTTCCCTAACATCTTTGTGGGAGGATGGATGGCTGAATACCCCCGCTAGCCTCGCTCTCTTATTTTAGTGGTTACTTATGCTAGTATGCCTAAAAGTTAGTTTACCCATATATGTGTGTAGAGGGTCATGATGGATTGTGGTTATTTCACACACATGTATCTCTGGATATAGTATCCAAAATATTATTATAGGGTTTATGTGTATAGGATTTGACAGATTGAGTACATAATTGGTGTATGGGCTATGAGGGAAAAAGGTATAATACTCATTGTATGATACACATCATACGAGTTATGGTGGATACCTAAAACTAATTAGTTATAATATTTGAATATGTGGATAGGATAATGTGATGATTTCATACCTGGGGTTAATGTTTTAATGCATTTCCCAGGTGTCTTAAAGATAGCTTATTTTGGATAGAGATGGCTTGGGGCATGCAACGTTGGGGTAGAGTAGTAAAGCAGTGGGGAAGTGGGATTAGGGTACCATTTTTGTTTCATTACTATATTATATACTATCTTGCATGTAATGCTTGGTGAGGGTTATCCACAGTGATGTTGGGAATTTAGTATACCAATTTAGGTGATGAGTCAATTTAATTATTATTCATTATGATTTAACTTGATTTATTTATCTTTTTCATGAAAGGCTCTGACGTGGATCCTACTGAGTATACGGTTTTTCTCACCCTATGTATATTTAAAATATTTTTCATGTTAGCTAGAGTAGGTTGGATATTGGCTAGTATATTACTAGTTTTATTTTTTTAAGATACGTTTGGGATTCATGTTCGCTTACATATTTCCCTTTTAGTACAAGTAGTTTTCCGTTACGTTTTCATGGTACTATATGAAATTTTATATTTCACTAGGTTTTTCTTTTTATATAAGTCTGGGTAGGTGATAATTGGTGTGTCCTATTTATATATATCTTTTTCATGTTCTATTAGAGGTTAATGTATCTCATATTCATGTTTATTACAACCTCAATTCTAGTCATCAACTTGGAGCCTACTGGAGGTTGGACTAATGCAATCAACCTCTCCCTTATCTCATTGTTGTCCTGGAATGGTTAAAATTTGGGGGGAGGGGTCCATGAGATGACGAGTGGGACTAATACTTCACACCTATTGAGACACTCCTTATAGATGTTATTTGGAATGTTTACATGCAGTTAATGATCGATGATAGAAGATTTTTTATACTGTTACTTTATTCTCCGACCAATGAAAACTATTGTACCCAATTACTATCTTCCATGGATAAGTCAGAACATTGGAGGTACTCTCTCCCCTATATTTATTTGATGATACCACAAAACATATAAGTTTATTAAGGTGTGTTCTCTAATACATAAATATTATCTTATTTAATGGGGAATTATTTAATTTTTCATATTTCTTATTATACTAATATTCGTGTTTTATTTAGTAAGTGGTAGCTCAAGAAATAATATGACAGTTCTTGATGACTCTTATAGTGAATACATTAGACTTAATCTGGTGATGGGTGGGGGATAAAACTATATATCCCCTTGATTAATTAATAGGTATCAAAAGACAAAATAGGTTTGTTTTTGGTGTATACCTATTCCCATGACAATAAATTCTCTTGGAACAGGGCCTTGATAGAATGTTTTTATATACAAAAATATAAATTTCATTAGTATGGGATAAAAGAATATTATTATTCATGCTTTCATTTATTATCATGGATATATAACTACCTCATATTCAATTGATTGTGGATTCATGTTATTCATTTATTCCTTCCATATCACATATTCCATGTTTATATTATGAAATATTCCACAATATGCTACTTTTTACTGGCCATATGATCTCACCCTTATTTATTTTCCTTTTCCAAGGAAACCTATATGAGAAATATGTATAAATTATAAGGATATTAATGAATTGATAATCACTTTATCAGAATATAATCATGTTTTATCTTATGTTTTCAAATGTTATGTCTGTATAGATCTATTCATCCAAGATTACTATATTGATTTACCATGTAGGAACTCTTTTATTCTATAATAATTATGTGATATAACTAACATAGTTGGGTTTATTAATTCTAGTAGGTTATAATTTGTATTATAGTAAGTTTAGTATCATCCTTCGGGACAATATTTATATAAACCAAGTGAGATGGAATTAGTAATATGAAAATAACTCAAAATTTTTAGGGAACACTCTAGAAAACATAATAGGAATTGTATTTGTTTTCAATTCAATAACATGATCTAATTATATATTTTCCATTGTAGAATGATAGTGACTAATGGGATTAATGGTAACTGTATAAACACTCATATTTAATTTATAAATATTCCCCAAGAACAATTTAATGAATTTAGAGTTGAGTGTAATCATTTCATAATCATATTGGAGGAGTTCACACAAGTTATGAAACATTATATCCTCTGGATAGAGTGACCTACCAATCCAAAACATAGTGTAACTATGTTATAATTATACTTATGATGATAAACTATAAAATTCAACAAAACTACAAATATATTTTTAGTTAAACAATAGATTAAGTCCCCAAAGAAGATGTTTTCTCCTTGGGAAGTAGTGAAAAGGAAAAGGTTTTCATGGAAGTCTATCATATGAAGAGAGATGTAGTCCAATTATGGTCACTACATCAAAACCCTAAAAATGAAGATTGTATCTAGTGTATGGAAAGGGGAACATTCAAGGAGATATTATATTAAAAATACATTCCTCGTGATAAAATAAAAAAATAGAAATATAATTCGTTAAAATTGGAAAAAATGAGGAGGAAAATATTATAAAATATGGGGATAACATTACAATTTTAACTAGAAATCCTATAAAATATGGATGAAGACCATAAATCAAGATTTATCATTTCTTTGATGGGTTACATTTTAAACTTTGAATGGATTTGGTCTCTTAAAACTTTTATTTAAATAAGGATATTGTCTCACGCACTAGTAAGATAGAAAAGAAACTATCCAAGACATATATATTCTAGAAAAAATAGGAGAAGAAGAGATCATTTGAGCATTATGGGAAAAAATGCAGAAAATGTGGAAAAGGAATGGTGAAATGTACCACATGTGATAATTTTGGAAAGAAACGTCATTGGGATTACAGGAAGGGAACCATAGATTTTTTCAAGTGTGGAAAAAAGGACATAGATCTCACTAATTCAAGGGAAGGGTAGAAGTTTTAATTTTTAATGAATTAACTATATAGAGAAGGGACATTATGTGAACCAATTCCCAAAATTATGGGAAACATGCCTTAGAAAATTAAAAGGGATCAATTCCACGATTATGTGTTTACCATAATATAATTTGAAGTATGTAATTACATGGTGAAAGGTACATTAATGATTTCCTCAATATAAGATAATATTTTATTTCATTATATATCTTAGAAATCTTTTATGTCCTCAATTTTTTTAAAACATTAGATACTTACCTATAACCCTATTAAGGGATTTATTAATTAATAAACTAAGTGGTAATCTTAAGAAAACAAAGATGTTATATGAAATTACAATTATAATGCATGGGTGTACCCTATTTAAAAATTTTATTATTACACATATGGGTGACTTTGAAATCATCATTACAATGCATTGGATTTCAAATTATAATGTAAAAATCTATTTCAATGAAAAGAAGATTATGATCCATGAAGTTGAGGTGAAATATCTTTTCCTTATAAGGGAAACTTCACTATCTAAATCTTATCTATATCCTTAAATAGAATCTCTACTTAACAAAATTCTAGGTAAGGAGGAATATTTTAGAAATCCTTGATTTTCATACATTAACATTAAATAACATTTTCAGAATACTTAAAACCTTTAATAAGAAGATTCCCAAAGACTGTATTAGTCTAGTGCCTTTGGAAACATGGAAATGTAATCTCGGATACCCAAATGATCTACATTTTCTCCAACTATGTTCTTTATTACTATCATCGTTATAGGACACATCATACCAAATAAATATCTTCATATCTTGGAGGAAAGAAAAATAAAAAATGGGTGAGCTCACATGCTTAGTAAGGGTAAACAAGGGAGACATGTAATTATAATCCAAAGTATAAAGGTATGATGATGTGATAATAAAATAGGAAGATCATACCCTACATATCATAAGATATTAAATATGTAACATGTCATAAATCTTAGAAGTTTATAAGATATGAATCATAAGGAAAAAAAGAAAATAAGGCTTGAAATCATAACATAGGAATGAAAAATGGAATTGTGGAAGACACATAATCATATATAATGCTTTTCATAGTAGTCAAGACATTACTGTTGAGTCCATCTTAGTGGGAAAATTCCCTTACTGATTTGGTTTTACACCTCTCTCCATCCCTGTATTACTAAACCGAGTTCACTCCTCATTCCATCCATGTAATAATGAACGAAGTTCATTTCTTGTTTCATCCATGTAATATTTAACCATGTTCATTTTTCATTCCATGCATGTCTATATCATGATATGAAGGACTTTACCTAATTCACAGGGGAGAGATATAGGTCCCAACTATCTCATGCTAAAATTATACAAACATGTTCCACAATATCATAACCAACCATATCATAACCCATGAAAAAATGGCAATCAAAAACATTTAATAATATCATAACCTTTGTAAAAAGATACAACTTTAATAATCATGTCATCCAAATCATAACATGTGAATGGGAAAAAAGTATCATAATCATATAACCCATGAAAGAGAAATAATTTTCATTATCATATAACCTATGAAAGACAATGGGTTCCATAAAAATATAGCCCATTAAAGATAAACAGGTTTCATAAAGACCGTGACATTAAGCATAACCCATTCAAAGAAAGCATATGAATGGATCATTTAGATCACTTCCTATAAATCCATGAGTAACATCAATGAATGTCATCTTAGATGGAAAATAATTTTCAAATATATTTCAAAACAATTTCTGGAAAAAAATATCCTATCTTATTTGAAAAAGAATTTTTTAAACATAAAACCATTTGAAAATCATTTTCATATAAAATACCGTGAAAACATATAAAGAAGACTTGAAATAATTTTGAAAACCTTTTTCTGTGAAATCTTTTAAAATAAGATTTAAAATATTTAAAATATTTTTTATTTGAAAACTTATAACATAATCTTCAAAACATTTTAGAAACCTAATTATTTGAAAAACATTGAAAAAATATAAATAAATCTTGAATTTTTTTTAAAAACCATTTCTTTGAAACTAACTTAAAACATATAAAGAAATTTTGAAAACTATTTTCCTTGAAAACTTATAAAAAAAGAATGAAAATGTTTTCAACCACATTTTTTTGAAAATACTTTTGAAAACACTTTCTCAAAAATTATCCTTTTAAACTTGCAAAGGAAGCTTCACAGAAATTATGGTAGGTAAATCTATACATGTCATTAGAGGTAAAAAGAAAATTCCTTTTACATGGTAAAAAGGGTAAAAAACCACATTTTTGGAAAGTGACAATAATATTAATCTAAAAACAATGGAAAAAGCAAAAAATTGTAAGAATATATTTTAAACATTATTGGATAATAGTAGAAAATTCTTGAAAATTATTTTTAAAAAATATGGTTTTGAAGGAACACAAAATTCTTACAAAAGAGAGGCTAAAGTTGTGCTTTCTTAAAAAAAACATTCCTAACTATATTATGTCCCAAAGTGTGGAATAATGGTACTTATACATTATTATATAAGTAATATCAAAATTAGAATAAAATTCATGAATTTGTTTTAAATATGTATCGTAATATTTCATCAATTGAAGTATAAACATTAACAATCTCAATAAGAAATGAGATTGTTTCAACAAACTTTTACCACTTGGTAACTTTGAACCATACAAACCATGTAATAAAATTATATTAAATTAAGATTAAAATATAATGAAAATAGGTATATTCATGATATAACATTTAAAAGTTAGTATATTCCCCTCATGGACAAATATAGGTGCATAACATGGTAGGTGTCTCAAAGAAAGAAAATTGAGACAAATTTACTTTACCGAATTGGTAAATTTTTGAAACATAAATCCCATGATAGAAATATCCTAAAATTTATATGTAAATACCAATAAATTTAATTATAAAAATCATATAATTCATCCATGGGATGTATACACACCATAAAAAAATAATGGGTGGTGAATAAAGCATGTATCTCACAGAAATAAAAAGTGAGCTGAAATCCCCTTACCTTGGGTCTTGACTCTCTTCATACTCCTAAAAACCATTGGAATCGTAAATATAATTTTTTTTATAAATATTTTAAACAACCATATTATTATATATAATACAATATATGTTTTTTATGACCTTATATTATCCTCTTGTTAACAATCTTATGTTAAGGTTTCACTTTGGGTAATATTTGCTTCATTCTTCCCATGTATCTTAATTTATTATATATTTGGTTCTTATACTTATATCATGATTTTGATAATTTAAACCATGATATAAATATAATTTATTTTTAGAATACATATATTATAATAATGAATATTATATAGAAGTATTAAATGGAATACATCATTCATGGAGATGGTAAGTCATACGAACACATGAACGATGTTTCCATTCTTATTATCGTAATAAAAGAAAGAAAGAAAATGAAATATATGTATGTATATATATATATTATAATTACAGTAGAATTATTATTTCTTATATAACATATAAAAATCATCCTTAATACATTCTATGTAGTGTGTGAATGAATCATGTCACTTTTAGGTGGTGGTAGTCCACACTTCATCAAACGAAATTATCGTATTTATACCAAGTTGAAAGTATAAATATATTTGTTTTAAAATTATTAAATTTGATTAGAGACATAAAAAATATAATATATAACATATATAAATAGATTTAACATCATAATTTTTACCATGTGAGGCAGTAAAATAAAAATGAACAATCATTATTTTGTGAGGGTGTAGTTCATCGTACATGTAAACAGTATGTCCATTACCCATTAGATAGAGGAGTGTGTAATTATAGGTCTAACCATTAGCAAAAAAACATACTAGTATATTTAGGATACTTTTTTATACAATCATGGAATAATGAATTTTTATGGGGTATAAAAATAAAATAAATAAAAGGATCTTGGGAAAAGACGTTACCCCTTTATTGGGTAACTCCTTTTGGTTTGTGCCAAAAGGATTCATTGGATTAATTTATTCACAAGAGAAGTATTCGAGGAGGAATATAGGGATGTTTTTAATTTTATTGGAAATATATAGCATAATCCAAAGTGTCTTGATCAGTGTGATGAAGTGGGATGATAAGATGCCTTTTATAGTGGATGAGGACTGGCCTTCTTGTCAATATTTGAAGAGAGAATTCCACCCATGTTTTTCATGTTTCAATTGGATAAAATAATGTAAAAAATATATAAAATGGAGTTTAGGGTTTAAATATTTTCATAAAATGGATCTTGTAAAGGTTTCTAGGTCATTTTGGGTCTTAAACATAACGTTTGGTACTTTGTTAACCTATTTTTGTCTTAATCGTTGTATTTAATTTTAATCGCTTTCACTAATTTTGGTAAAAAATTGTGTTTAAATTGGTATAAATTATAAATTATGTTTATTATAAATATGGAATCCATTTTTCCTAATTATAGTCATATAATTGATATAAATGGATTTAAAAAAAATCTCACTAATGGGACGACACTGTGAGTTTTAAAGTAAAAATATCCAAAAGTTTACTAAGTTTTTATACCAAATTTAAAAGAGAAATTGATTCCAATGAACTATATTGGATATATTAATAAAAATATGATCTAATTAAACTTTAAAACCAAATTAAAACATAATTTATATTTATAAATAAATTAGATAAAGAGGCAATTTTGAACTGTAATCTTGTATCTTTTAATATTCATCCAAAAATTATGTTTCTCAGAAAAATCACAAAAATTGTCCTTAAACTAGTATTGATGTTTTATATTAAAAATTGAACTTTTTTTATTATGTTATATTTATAAATTTGTCTTAAATTAATTATATTATTTTTAACATAAGAATATTAAAAGAATTTCATTTGAGAAAATAGTATTTATAAACATATAAGGACTTTACCAAAAAATATATCTTTCATTTTTAATATTTTTTATTTATATAAAACCATGATAAAAAAATATTTTAAAATTATTTTTTACTATTTATATTACTAATTTTAATGGCTAGGTTATAATTATCTTAATTAAATAATTACAATAATAACATGATGCTTTGTAGAAACATAGTGTTGTGTGTAACATATGCCAATTCGATGTTGTGTGTAGCATAAAAAAAGTTGGTTATACATGAAAGAAATTTTTTACTTATTGATTTAATATAAAAATTTATTTTTAGTGTTGTGTGAATTTAAAAATATAAAAATATGAAATTAATTCAAAAAATATATATAACAAAATCTCGACGTGTTATATTCTACCCCATTTAAAATTAATTTCACCATCAAAATTCATCTAGGTTATGAAAGGTTTAATACATGAAAGTTCAAATCATAGAAACCCACATCCTAAAAATAAATACTAAAACATATTTTGAAAATAGAAATTTAGAACCACAATGGTTATCCATTGTAACATATAACAAGGTTTCTACATAGGAGAACATAAGTTGGAAGTGAAGATTGGACATGGAGGAAAAGCATGAATATTTACAGGGAGTGATAGAGGTCATCAATAAAAAAGAAATTAGTGATAAAATAAAATTTTAGGGCATTAAATCCATAAATATGTAATCATTTATAAGCCCATTAGTTTATCAAAATTTAATTTATTAGGATGAAATATTTTGGATCATTATCCTATGTTTGAGTAATTATTTTATTGAACAAAAATATAAGTAAATATACTTAGTTGATATATTTCCTTAAACAAAATTTCATTCTTTGGTTTTACTTTTTTCTATTTATATTTCATCCATTTCATCAATAAATTGATACCCAAAAATTAACTTTGATTCCTAAAGCACTAAAAGACACATTTAGTGGATATTATGGCCCACAAATGAATGAAAAGTATAACTATTTGTCAATAACTATTATTAAAAAAAAGATATGGTTAATAAATTAATATATAAACATAAAAATTAACACTAATATTTCATCGTAAATAATTATTCATAGAAAATAATTATACATTAACGAGGACATCATGTAGGCCAGTGGTTGGCGTGAAACCCTTATCATCCTTTGTTCATGGGTTCAAGACCCAGGGCCTTTCCAGACTTGATTTGTTGTCACCTAACATACATTATATCCTTTTCTAAAACTATGATAATATAATTTCCAAAATAAATAAGATGTACATCCTTGAAATAAGATTAATCTCTAAATATAATTTTAACCATGTTTTTCAATACAAAATCAATGCGTAAATACTTCCTCTAATGTTTGACTCAAACTTTTCACGAATGTTTATCCTAATAACCCTTCTAAAATATAAAAATCCAAAACATTATAAATAAATTCATGAAATAATATGAGCATTTATTGCCCTGTATATCATAAAGTTACTCTCGGTTGTGACATTCCAAACCAGTGAATACCCTCATCATATATTCTCTTGAAACATGGTAAAAACCTAAATTACCATAAAAACTAATTGAAACAATGAATGATTCATTATTACATAGATAATTGGGTGTATTCCATAAATCAAATAAGTGGTAAACATTATCCATCATAGCATGAACTACTTCTCAATAAGTCCTCAATTAGTTCAAATGTAATATGTACCATCCAATTTACTTATATCCAATATATCTTTATACATAAAACATTATCATAACATAAGGAACATATTAATGGTTATATTTCCCTTAATCATTTATTTTCATTGGACATCGACTTTCCATTATATGAGTTTTCTATTCCATCAGAACCATTCAACGTGTTCTTGTAAATTAGTAACAAAAAACATATATTGAACAATCATTATATATTTAACCATTTATAATTATTTAATCCAAATACATAAAAACCATTATTATTCCACTTCATCCTTATTCAATTAACAAGGATACCTCATCCTATTACAAAATAACTCTTTCCTTTCATATTTCATATATAGTCTCTTCATCATCTGAAATGTAAACATTACTTGCACCACCATACATATTCTCTTTAAGAGCATTATAATTAGGACATTTTGTTTTATAATTACAATTTATTTCACTCTTAAACACTAAAGATTCGATGATGCCTTAGAGTGGACCATATTATCATCCATTTTGTTAACTGAACACTTCATTTTTTACTTACAGTCACTTTATTGTGTCCTTCTATCATATAGACAAAACATCTTCTTGTCACTCTAACACGTTCACTTAGGTGATTCTTTCCACATTCTTTACATAGAGTAAAATGATTCTTCTTTCCTACAGGGTCTCCATTACCTAAACTCTCAAAAAACATCTTATTTCTCCTCCTTGGTGAGTCTAAGAGTTATTCAAGGTAAATATTGTTAATCATATTCCTCAAAAACTAATTAGGCATGATCCCAACATCTTTCACTCTAGTGATCATCCCACTTGACTTCTCGTTATCAAATCATCCATCATATTCAATTTTAATCCAGTTCCTTTAGGTTTATTACATTGATTAAAACTAAAAGCATTGTGTGAGAATTACTTATCATAGCAGAAAACCACATAGTCATGAAAAGAATTACTTATAGGATGTCTAAATCAGGAAACATTCCTCAATCTATGACACGTTATATTAATCCTAGGATATTTGTAACCAATTTATACTTAAATACTTCATTATTATTCATGAATAGTTTGTGAATTCCCAAATCATATGTCATGGGAGTTTCAAATTAGGTGTGTAGTAAGGCTCGTTTTCATGTACCAGATTACCATGAGTCAATCCCAAAACATATTTTTAGAGTTGTTAACCCTAGGTATATCTATTCTAGATCCATTGCCACTTGTATTATTCAAACAAGGATATATTTCTTGGAACCCACTCACTTTATCCTTCACCAAAAATCAAAGATATTTTCTTATACTTATCCTAATCCATTGACATATTCTTAGACATGTCCTTAGGGTTCTCACTATGGTTTTTACATCCTATCTTCCAAATGTTAACTAATACTTTACACTAATAAAAACTATAACTAAACTCAATTTTCATACATTAACATTACATAAATTTTGTGGAATACATAAAAAATTAAATAAACAAGTTCCCAAAGACCATATTAGTCTAGTTCCTTTGGAAATGTTGTAACATAAAAACTAGTACACAAGTGAGCTATATTATCTCCCACTATGTTATTCATGAATAAAACCCTTCTTAGACACATAATACCTAATAAATATATTTAAAAGCTTGGGAAAGAAAAATAAAAAGGGGTTATCTCAAATGATAAATAACGATAAACAATGGATACAAGTAATCATAAGCATGACCATAAGGTTACGAGAATGTGATCGTAACATTAAAAAATCATTCCTTGTATGTCATAAGATCTTAAACATGAATCATGGAATAATGATTGGTAGTTCATAAGAAATTAATCATAAGGAAAGAAGGAACATGATACATTGAAGCATAACATAGGAATAAAACATGGAATTATGGCAAACACATAAGAACATATAATGATTTCCATGGTAGAAAAGTCATTGCTGCTGAGGAGATTATAGTGGACAATGTCCTTTACCAATCCAGTTTCACTCCCCGTTCCGGCCCTGTATTTTTTAATCGAGTTCACTCCTTATTCCTACCCTGTAATACTGAACTGAGTTTATTTCTTGTTCCAACCCTTTAATACTAAATAGATTTCATTCCTCATTCTATCCATATATATCTCATGAGATATAAATCTATGCCTAATTTATTATAGGGAGATATATTTCCCACCCATCTCATACGAAAATCATACATACACGTTCTATAAGATCATAAACAACCATATCATAACATGTAAAATAAAATGTGTATCATAAACATATAATCAAGTTATATCCTTTAGAAAAGGGTATATGTTTCATAATCATTTCATCATAAGAATAACCCATGAAAGAGAAAATAATTTTATAAACATATAACTTGTGAAATAAAAATGTGTTTCATAAAAATATAACCTTTGAAAGAGAAATTATTTTCATAAACATGTATCCCATTAAAGATAAATAGGTGTCATAAAGACCATGGAATCAAGAGTAACCCATTTATAATGAAGACTTCAAATAATTTTGAAATAGTTTTTCCTTAAAAATATATAAAATTATCTTGAAATCATTTTGAAATCATTTTTTATTGAAAACTTATAATATAATATTTAAAACCTTTTTAAAAAAAATTTCTTATAAAACTTGTAAAATAATCTTAAAAATATTTTAGAAACATTACTCATTGAAAAAACATTGAAAACCTTTAAAGAAATCTTGAAAACATCCGGAAAACCATTTACCTTGGAAATTATAAAAGAAGCTTCAAAAAGTTTTGAAATTCATTTCTTTGAAAACAATTTCACAAAAATTTTCCTTTAAAACATGCAAATTATGCTTTACAGAAATGATGACGGGTAAATATATACATGTTGTATGAGGTAAAAAGAACATTACCCTTGCACGGTAAAAAGGTTAGAAAAATGGCTTGTCTGGAAAGAGAAAAAAAATATTCCTTTTATAGAATTGTTAAAATAAAAAAAAGGTTAAAATTTTATTTTAAATATTATATTATAATATTCTTAGAAACACTTATTATAAAAAATGGTTTTTAAGGAACACATTTTTTCAACCGAAGGGAGAGTAAAGTTGGGTTTTAATACAAACATATTCTTAACTATAAAATATCCCAAATTATGGAATAATGGTACCAATATATGATTATATCATGAATATCTATAGGATAAGAAAAGACAAAAAATTTATTGATATAGGGATCATAATATTCAATCAAATTAAACATAAACATAAACAACATGATAAGCAATGAGATTCTTTTAATAAACTTTTTCCACTTGGAAACTTTTAATAATACTCCCTGTGTAATAAAATAAGATCAAATGAAGCTTAACATATCATGAAAAGAATAATATAAAGGATATAAAATTTAAAATTCATTATATACTCTTCATGGAAAAATATAGGTGCATAACATGGCATATGTCTCAAATAAATAAAAATGAGGCAAAATTACTTTACAAATTTGGTAAATTTTGAAACATAAACACTATAAAGAAAATATCATAAAATGAATATGTAAATACCCATAAACATAATAATAAAAATTATAGAATTAATCCAGGGTAATTATACACACCACACAAAAGGAATGTGCGGTGAATAAAGCATTTATCCTACTGAAATAAAAAGTGAGATGCAATCCCCTTACCTTGTGTCTTGACACTATTTGTACTCATAAAAACCACATGTATAATAAATATAAAATTATTATATATATTTTATCAAAAAATATTCGTATATATAATACCATATATGGTTTTATTATGACTTTATATTAAATTCTTGTTAACAATCATATGTTAAGGTTTCACTTCAGGTAATATTCACTCAATTCTTCAAATTGTCTTAATTTGCTATGTATATGGTCCTTATACATATATAATGATTTATAGAAAGTAAAAAATGATATAAATTTAATTTATTTTCAGAATACTAGTATTATAATAATATATATAATATAAAATTATGAAATGGAATACATCATTCATGAAGATGGTAATTCATACATACGCATGAACATTGTTTCCATTTTTATTGACGTATTAAAAAGAAGAAATAAAATGAAATATATGTGTGTGTGTTTGTATATATATTATACGAAAAATTATAATTATTATTTAATATATATCATATACTTTCACTATACTCATAATTAAAACATTTCATGTACTGTGTGAATGAATCACATCGCTTTGATGGGGCGGTAGTCCACACTTTCTCAAACGAATTTATCGTATTTACACCAATTAGAAAGTATAAATATATTTATTATAAAATGATTAAATAAGATTAACAAAATAATAAATATAATTTATAAAATATATAAATATATTTTCCATCAAAATTTCCACCATGAGAGGTAGTAATGGGAAAAATGAACAATCACTGTTTTGTGAGGTGGTAGTTCATCCTACACATAAACAGTATGTTGGTTACCCATTAGATATAGGTGTGTGTATGTGAAGGTCAAGACTTTATCATAAGAAAAAATAGTATATTCTTATAATGTTTTTATTATACAATAATCTAATAATGATAGTGTATGGTGTGGAGAAAGAAAATAAAATAAAGGAGCCTGATAGAATATGTTACCTCTTAATCGGGTAACTACTTTTGGTTTAGGCCAAAAGGCTTCCTTGGATTGATTTATTTAAAATAGAACAATTATAAGAGTAAGTTAGGGATGTTTTAAGTGTATTTTTTAATATTTTATGAGCCAAAGTTTCTTTAGAGGAGTTAAGAAGTGGTAGGTTTAAAGGCCTTTTAATAGTGGAGGATGAGTGGCACTGTTGTAAATATTTGAAGGGAGAATTCCACCCATGTTTTTCAAATTGAAAGTTAATCCAATAATAAACTAATGTAAAGAAATGGTAGTATATGTTCGAAATATTTCAATCCAATGTCTCTTGGAAAAGTTTATAGGTCCTTTTGAGTCATAAATTTAAGTTTTAGTGTATTGTTAATGTAATTTGTCTCCTAATAGTTATAAATAATTGTAATCGCTTTCACTAATATTTTTGTTCAAAAACTAAGTTGAACTTATTAAACATTATAAATTATTAATATTCAAAATATGGAATCCATTTTTCCAAATTCTAATAACAAAAGTGGTGGAAATTAATTTAAAAAATAATCCTGCTGACGGGACAACATTGTGGGTTTTAATGTAAAAATGTCCAAAAGTTTTCTATGTTTTTATACACACATTCAAATTTAAATTGTTTAAAATGACCTAAATTCAATTAATTGATAAAAATATTATCTAATTAAACTTTTAAATCAAATTAATATATAATTTAACCTTATAAATAAATTATACAAAAAGGCATGTTTGAATTACAATCTGATATCCTTCACTATTCATTCAAAAATGAAATTTTTCAGAAAAAAACAAAAAATTGTCCCCAAGATAATGTAGAAATTATAAATTCAAAATTTAAGTTTATTTTATAAAATTAAATTTATAAATTTGAATAAATTAATTTTATCATTTTTCACAAAATTACATTAAAAGTGGTTTATTTGGAGAAATAGTATTTTAAACCATATAACGACATTACAAAATATTGTATTTTTCATTATCAATATTTTTTCATTAAAATAATTATAAAAAATATTTGGAAAAAATTTATTACAATTTATATTACTAATTTTAATGTCTATGTTACAATTATCTTATTTAAATAATTATAACAATAAAATGATGTTTCGTAGAATCTTAGTGTTCTGTGTAACGTACGCCAAGTAGGTGTTTCATGTAGCACAATTCAATTAAGTTTTGTGTGAAAATAATATTTGACATAGTGATCTAAAATAAAAATATATATTTTCAGTGTTTCATGAAATTCAAAATATAAAAATATTAAACTAATTCGAAAAAATATTTCACAAAATCTTAGAGTTTTACAAAGATCAAGTGAGATCTATGGATGATAAACATATCCTAAGAATATAGGATGTATCTTTGGTAGAAAACCCCATTAATGATTTTCTAGAAAAATTGTCTATTCAACCACTAGAGAATGAAGTTTTGTTCTCTTTTTAAATCATTGATAATACAAGGCTTGTATCTAACACTCCATATAGAATTGAACCAATAGAGTTGGGGGATTTAATGAATCAACTAAAAGAGTAGAGTGATAATGGATAAATGCAACCCAGTGGTTCATCATTGGGAGCTTGTATTATATTTGTGAAAAATAAGTATATATCTAAAACTTTTCATTGATTATTATGAGACCAAAGTCATTACTATAAATAATATTAATCTTCTAACATGCATAGATGATTTATTTGATCAAATTTAAGTATCCCAATACATTTCAAATATCGATCATCACTTTGGTTATCATTAGGTAATGGTAAAGAAGGATGATATACCAAATTTATCATTATGAAAATTGTATGAACATTATGAGTTTATGGTAATGAATATTATATTTACTAATAAAAATTCTATATTTATGGATGTGATGAATAGAAGATTCAACGAGTATCTAAATAAATTTTAGTGGTATTAATTAATGATATCTCTATATACTCTAATATCTATAAAGAGTATGATATTTATCTATAAATAATTTTGGAGACCCTCAAGAAAAATTAATTAAATGTTAAATATAGTAAGTGTTAATTTTGGATCAATCAAAATTATCTTCTTGGGTACATTTTCTCTAAGGATAGAATGTTTATTGACCCTTAAAATCCAAAAATGGTAAAATAATATCCTACACCAACCAATATAACTTGGATTAGCAGTTTCAGGGGATTAACAAGTTACTATAGGTAGTTTTTTCATGATTTCACTCAGTTCAAGAACCCATTAACCAAGTTAACATGTAAATCAGTTATATTAACATGGTCAAGGGAATGTGTGGAAATTTTTGAATAGATGCAGAAGAGACTAATTAAAGATTTGAAATTAACTCTATGATCGGTATTGGAGGATTTTTAATTTATATTGATTCATCAAATAAAAGACTTGTATGTTTCCTTATACCTAATGATCGTGTGTTTCACATGAATCAAGGCAATTAAAAATACATTAATAGAACTATAAAACTCAGAAAAATGTGAAAAAATAGTTAATATTTTCTTTAAGAATATGGGTCCATTACCTCTATGGTGAAATATGATTATATATATATGGACCAAAAAAGTTAAGGTATATATTTTATTTCTCAAATTTCAATATTTGGTAATTAAGATGTTTTAAAACACACAAGTATTACGATTTATTGATACACTACCACCCTAGGAATGAAAATAATGTGGTTGATACATTGAGTAAAAGGGGCCATGGAATTATAACTATGATAATTATTAACAAGGATCTTATATATAAAGATCTAGTAAATTTGTATTTGGTGATTTCTAGGAAAGGGGATCCAAAAGTAATTTTACAATAAATTACTAAACCAATATTACTAAAAAATATAGATAAGTCCTTGAAAGATAATGAGAACTTAGGAAGGAAAATTAAAGCAGTATATGATGGTAAAATGACATAATTATTCCATATATATGCATTATTGAAGTTTGGGAAGAGGTTATGTTGTCCATACATATCATAGTTGAAGATGTAACATCTTAATGAATAACATAGCTCAAATTTTTTCATGCACCCTAGTACCTTAAATATGTACGGGGATATAAGAGTATGTTTATTGGGATGGTATGATGTAAGAAATTATGGACACTATGTCCAAATGCTTAGTATGCTAATAGGTGAAGGTTGAAAGGAAAACAATAATGGAGTTACAAACCTCTTTATATACCTATATGGAAGTGGGACAATGTTATAATATACTTTTTCACCGGACTCCCAAGGACTCCAAGGAAGAATGATTTTATATGGGTCATCATTGGTCATCTTATAAAGTCTACTCATTTTTAGAGATAAGATAATACATACCCCCTAGATGCATTTATCGGATCTATATTATTTAAATAAGAAGTATTCATAGTGAAAATATATCAATAGTATCTAACAATTAACCCTTATTCACATCAAAATTATGGAGGAGTCTTTAAAGGGATATCAAAATTGAGATACATTTAAGCACTACTTATCATCCCCAAACTGATGGGTTTTCAGAAAGGAATATCCATACTTTAGAAGATATGGTGAGATCATGTTCTCTTTACTTCAAAGGTATGTGGTATTAGTATATACCTTTTTGGGATTTTAAAAAATAATAGCTTCCATTCGAGAATTCAGATGGAACCATGTGATTAATTATATGGGGCGAGCTATCATACTCCAACCTATTGAGAAGAATTTATAGAAATAACGTTAGTTAGCCCAGAGCTTATAGAGGTGAGAAATATTAAACTGAAGACAATTCAAGATCACATTAAAGAACCCCAATGTATATAAAATAATTATGTTGATAATTAAATTAAAGACATGTAATTTCATGTTGGGGGTCATATATTCTTGATGGTTTCACCAAGGAAGTGAGTTTTAAGATTTGGTAAAAATAATTGGAAGTTAATCCCAATGTACATTGGTCCTTTTGAAATAATACAAATAATTTGGTTTATATATTATCAATTGGTTTTGTTTCCCAACCTTTCAAAAGAACACATAATATTCCTTGTTTCATTACTAAAGAAATACATTTTACATCCTATTTATTTCATAAAATTGAATGGAATATAATTGGATCAAAATTTTTATATATTTAATATTATATCCAAATTCTTCACACCAGTGAAAAAATATTTCATAATTGAATAACTCTATAGATTACTTTCATTTCGTGGAATCAAAAAGTAGAATAAAAAATTTGGGGTCCTGAAGAATCTATGATAAAGGAATATCCATGGTGGTTAAATGGATTATATATACCAAAATTTCATTGAAAATTTTATTTACGAGTGGTATAATTTAATACAAAAGACTCTACTACTGTAGAAAAACATTATATCCATAACTAACACACAATACACACTCTAATGAGCCTTTATTAATATATATAATAAAAAGTTTAATTTATAAATTTTTTAATTTTAATTTTACAAAATAATTTTTTGTTTTCAGTTATACATAAACATATTATCTTAAGATAAATTTTTTTTATTTTTCTTAAAACATGATTTTTAGGTGAATAGTGAAAAACACCAATTTTACTAATATTATGCCTTTTTTGTAACAATTAGTATATGAGTATAAAATAGAAATTTATGAAACCATTTTATTGAAAGAATATTTATTTTATAATTTTATTTTTATATTTAAAAATATAATTATAATTTGCAAATCAATGATTGATATTTTAAAACTCAATTAATATTTTTCTCAAAAATTATTTTAAGATATTATACATTTTTTGTAATAAAATTACTTTTTTTAATCATATATAAATTGAATCATAAAAAATATATTTTGAATTTTGAATTTTTAGGTACAAATTATCTAATAAGGATCACTTTATTTTTGGGCATAAATATTAAGTTACCTTAGGGAAAAGAATTGATATTGTGGTAAAAGCTAAAATGGTACGAGTAAACAATCTAGGAGTAAAAGACCTAAAACAAGTTTAAAAATGTGTGGTAATGGGTGGTTTAGGAATTTATAAAAATTATAACTTGTACACTCAATTATTTAATAATATTAGAGCCACATTCCTTGACTTTGGATTCCTATTATTTAAAACTTTTTAATTTTTTTTAAAAATACTCACTTTTCAGTTATAAAAGGTTCTCCTATCCTGACATCCCCCCACAAAAAACCCCATTATTTCACATAAAATATAAAAAATTATCTCCCTAAAAGTTTTGAACACCTCAATGTGGTTTTGGTTTCTCAAAATACTACCCCACAAAGGTTTAACACCCTTTCCAAAGGAGACAATCCAAGAAGTGGCGTATAAAGTTCTTACCTTTTCTTTATTTTTATATTTATTTATATGCAATTATTCTTATTAAAATTTAGTTTCACCATAAATAAACTATATAATAATTATCATTATTATACTATTATTTTTTAGAATTATTTGACAATATTTAACCACCTTTTCCCTTTCCCTTAAGAAAAATTAAAGTGTCATTCGTGCATTGTGTGAACTACCGCCTCCACGACGTAGCGTGTTTTTTTTTCCTTCATCAAAATATAATAATGGATAAAATTATGGTATTAAAGGATTAATATTATTTTATTGATATAATTAAATTTATATTATGTACAATTTTAAAACCTACTAATGATATGATTAACAAATCATCATTGTTAATTTAATTGTTTAAAATAAGCATACTAAGAGGGTAATATCTTCTTCAAATTGTATAATGTTTTTTCCATTAATTATTATTTTAATTAATTTAAATTATGGTATATCATACTAATAAACACTAAAAAATATCATTATTATTCTAGTATAATGATATTATAATAAAATCACCTCAAAATCATTCATCAATTCTAGGAATATTCAGGTTTGGTTCGGTTTAACCACATAATTGAACAATATATTGAATTTATGGGAACATAATTACAAGTATAATATGATATAAATAGGTAAATAATTAATATTTTATGAATATTTTATATCAATATTTAAGTCATTAATTAATAAAACACACTTTGAATGTCCAAAATCATTGAAACATGCTTGTTATCAATTTCATCATCAAGTATAAAGATAAAAAACAAATGAAATTAATTTAAAACATCATAAACAACTATAATTAATCATTAATAGTAACTTTAATTATTTATTAATTATGAAATTTTAAATAATAATGAATATGATCATTTCTATAATATAACTATTACAAACTACCAAAACTATAAGCACATTATGTGGAAAATCAGTAGAATTAATGTAGTTAATAACACTTTATGAAGATTATAAATGAAAATTGATATAGGTGAGGTTTTAAATTAATTTATTGAGATGCATATGTTTTTTACATATGAGGTTAAAGTATTTTTGTGGAAGGTTGGACAAGTGGTAATGGTTTTTCATTTCAAATTCATCTATTTGAGACATAATTTTTTATTATGTACCTAATTTCCATTACTTAGTATATATAATAACTATTTGAAATTTTTTATCAAGAATATTCTTTATTCATGGTATTTGAATACTAATATTAAAACCACTATTTCAATATTTTATGATCAAATTGTTTTTTAATCCATAAGTGGGGTTTTTTTGTCTCAATTTTCATTCTTTTGGACTCAGGCTATAATCACCACCTATTTTCTTTTTAGTGGTCCATACATTTACATGAAAGAATTTTTACCATATAACTCATGAAATTGAATAGATTTAAAATTATAGTTTTTTATCAATCTCTCATATTTATTTAATTCAATAGTTACTAAAACTGTTATAGAACTCAATATTTTCCATAGTGGAAAACCCATCTTGTGTTTTGGTAAAGTAAAGGTGTGTATAATTTCCTTCAAAATACATCCCTATCTAGATATTATAAAGTGGATTCATCTATAACCCTTGAAAAGGGTAGGTTGAAAATTGACTCAATCATTACCCCGATTAATGATGAGTGGGCCTAAGACTGCACGCCTATAGTGACACTCCTCGGTGATATGCTTTGAATATTCAGACACTCTTAGTGAGCTACGATGAAGGACTATTCCTACCATTGACCTAGTATCCTTCCAATGAAAAATATTAATCCTAATAGAAATCATATATTCGTAACCAAAAACATTGAATGTAACATTTCCCATATATTTATTTGATGAAGGTATTTCACATTACATTGATGATACACCATAATTTATTAGTAGATTAAGGTATTTTCTACAAGACATCCACATAATTATATTGAATGGAAAATTATTTTATTTCTTTATTTCTCATTATATATATTTCTATGTTTTATTCAATGAAAGGTATCACGAGGAATGGAATTAAATGTATTCATTACTCTTATGGTGAATGAATTTAACTTAATCAAGTGATAGGTTGGACACAAAATTATGTGTCCCACCAAAATATCAATAATTATAATGATAAAAAACATATTGGTTTTTGGTATACACATATTACCATCATAGAAATTTTTCTTAGAACATATCCTTGATTTCATTCTTTGATTTCCTACATTATTCATTCCATTAGTATAATATCAATGATTATTATTATCCATGTTTTCATTTATTGTCATTGATATAGAATTTACTCAATTTTAGTTTATTATGGATTTATGTTATACATGTATCCCTTCCATATCACTTATTCCAAGTTTATGTTATGAATGATTTCGTTTTACGTTACTTATTACTGAGCACTTGACCTCGCCCTTGTTTTTTTTTTCTTTCCCCAAGAAACCTATAGGAGAACTATGTTTAATTTTAAATGATATAATGGGATGGATAATCATGTTATCATAATATTTTTATGTTTTATATTTTTTTCAAATATTATGTATATAGGTATCTAGTATTTCTAGACTATAGCCTATTTGACCCTACGTGGACTGTTGTATTTTTTTACCAATAATGCAATATAACTATCATATTTAGGTTTTTAGTGTTTGGTATGTTACATCCTGTTGATACCCTTTTACTAAGATAAACCCTAAAAAATCCTGCTTAATCTATGCCTCCTCTATAGCCTCAAAATATACATGATAATGTTATTTTCCACATTTTTATATCCTTCTAGATAATATATTCCTTTGATAATGGAAATTTTTCAATATTTTTCAACGGATGGATTGATTAGTGAATATTAAATCACATATTCCCTTGATAATGTGGATTTATACCCTTGGACAACCAGTAGAAGTTATCCTTGCTTAAGAAACCCATATAAGATACTCTAAACTAGTATTAATATCTCCCAAGCATCCAATAAACCTCTTATATCTAATTAATTATCCATAGATATAATTGGTTATTGATCTCGTGTAATCTCAACCTTTATCCTATTAGTTCACATATCCCATGCATCTAGTCATCATTCTCCCTATCTAGTTTCCAAAAGATAATAGGCGAGTATGAATGGGCCTCTAATTGGGTATAAGACTCAATAAAAATGGTCCACTCATTCATAATTCTTACACTAAACCATTTATTCAAACCTTTCACCAAGTGTTCTAACCTATATTAATTTAAACTACTTGGAAATGATCTTAGATGTATGACTAAAAACTATAAGTAACAATGGTATTTAATGCATGACCTTAAAAGGAACATAAATAGTTATGTATAAATAACATTAAAAGCAATAACTATGGTCCTTATCATGCAACCTTAAAAGGAATGATAAGTATTTTTAGATGGAATTTAACTATATGAGTTTTGATTCCCTTTATAGGGTTACATATGAATCAATTATCATGGGCCCAATACTAACTCCAACAGAACTCTTACCTCACTATAAGACTTAAGCCTTCATGTATGATATAGAGCTCCATCATTCCCACCTCATTTTGTATCCATACAAAGGGATGGCTTTTCAAAAATACATCTTTCAGTGATGATCAAATAAACCCTTTAATCTACTAATGATAATTCAGTGAACACTATTTCAACCACTGATCCTGCCTATATAGAAAAAAAAACTCTAGCATAACTTTTGTATCTGACATCATCTTGGATGAGTATCCTTTCAATGTTCTTTAATTTGTGACAAGTTAATAAATCAACTCATTTGTAATGAGATAATGAAATCTTAATGCTATTATTTTTGTCCATTCATTAGATTAATTTACTAGTTGTAAACTAGTAAACCCACATTCTTATTGGTGATGAGGAAATAGACCAATTTGTCAGTGAAAATCCTGTGAACTCTAGATCACCCTCTTGATGATCCATTAGTGAAAACATCTTCCTAAATAGTGTTAAATTCTAGAGTGACTCTCTACATGGTTCTAAAGTATATATTCATTACACACAGATACATTCTTATGCAATGAGCATGATATGCCTCATTCCATGTGCATGTGATGAATTACTTTAATCACATATTTTTTTCAATGTTTCAATATATAAAAATCATTTATAGTGGGTTTCCATGCCACAAAGGTAGTATGTAATCTAAAAAAAGATATTATTATTAATAAGTATTTAAAGACCTGTACTAAAATCTAAAAAAAATGTCTTGGACTCTATAAAAAACTCTTTTATGAGATGATTCTACATCTCATATTCTTAGTTCTAGTATGGAATACCCATAGTGTAATTAACACATTGAATGGTCACCCTCATTTTGGAAAGAGGTTCAATGACAACTTAAATGCATAAATTTTGGAAATAAAAACTTTTGAGCCTAATATGAAATATTTTATCCAAGAATGTGATTGATCTATAATACCTAAGTATTTATATTGTTTCGATTTGGGGTATCTTTTTGTATCTTTTTCAGCCTTATCATCTAAATATTTATTTAAGAATAAACCAATCCATTGTAAACATTCACACGAATAGGGTAAATTTCAAGGTTGTTGATGATCCTTCAATCCATGAGAATCTTATTATAGTGATTCATATTAATGAAGTTTCCTATATTATAGCTACAAAGACCTAGCACTTTTTCTCTCCCACTAAATGGCCTTGTTAGTCCTAAAGGGTCTTATAGTGAGATCTACCCTAAGGGGGTGAATCATGGTATGAAATGCTTAACCAATTTAAACTTTTTCCCCTAATTCTCACAGCCCTAACGGTTCATGACCTATTTGTTTTAAACATCAATATTGTTTCTCTTCTTTTTTTAGTATGGATCTAATTATGACTTTTTTTAACCTAGATTACTATATATTATTTAATATTTATTTACCATTTTTATAAGTTTTTGAACATTAAAAAGTAAATGGGACATGGATCTTTTTACCTATTTCATCTATAAAAGGAAAATATGAGGATCATGCTATCAATAATGTGTTGATTCAATGAATAAACTTACCAAATTTATCTATGAAAGGGTTTCAGATTGGTCATACCTATCTGGGAACAATTTCCTTACAAGGTTTTTGGGTTAGCTCAATTCCACCCAAGGTCCACATCCTATGATGTTTCATTCTCTTCTTCCACATTCTTTACGCACTACTCCTAGGTAAGACTCAATTAGATCACTCATCCTTCCTCCATTTCTCACTACTCATATTAAATAACACCGTATGGTTTATATACATAATGTTTCCTTCAATCAGCAACACTTTAATTGGGTTTCATCCTCATATGTGAATGTATGTGTTGTTAAATCTCATTGTTTCGCGTTTACATGCATGTTGTGAAATCACTTTTCATAACTTGTTCTTATTTAAATAATAAATCTAGAACACCTTATTATTCACATTAATACATAAAATCAATATTTATCTTCTTGTAAGAATATGGGTCTTCGTGAAGGTGATGGCTTATCTTCTTCTTCAGCCTGCAGGCATATTTTATTTAAAAACAATAGTATTGTCAAATATTTTGCTTCCTGTAATAAAAAACATCACTATAAGGGTAGGCTTTTCTATTTTTATTCATTCTATAATCATAATTCATATAAATTAGAATTATCACTTACTTTCTTTATCTTATAATAAAATATTTTTGTGTAAAGGTTTTCTCTATTTTCTATAGATAGAATCCAAGAATACTTCCTATATAGCACTAAAATATAACTCCCCTAATTTAATAATATATTTCTAACTTTCCCACATGATAAAAAATCTTGTATTAAAAATACATATGTCTTTTTTACACTACAAACTCCATGCCTTCATTTCCCTTCATTTTTATTTAGTGTGAATTTTAGAAAACCCTTACATGTTCAATATTTGTAATCTCTAATCACATGAAACCTTCTAAAATGAAAACATGTATGAATAAACTCAATATTATTGAAATAAAAATAATATTTGGATGAAACTCCTTCATTTATGGCCTAAAAAATCTATAATATTAATAATAATAATCCAATTAATTCAATGCATCACACATATAGATTCCTTATTGATTATCATCTTGGATCATGGCACTAATATCAAGTTCTATAATGTTTTGAACACTTTAAAATGAATCCTGGTCACTTGATGTATTTTCAACGTTGGTAAAAAATTATAGAGAAATGTATTAAATATCCTCTACATAGCTTACAATATCCCATATGGTGGGATAAAATTGTGTTTGTGGTGATATTTTCCAATATAGTTTATCATGTAGCCAAATTTCCAACATCACTATATTCACTTACATAAACAACATCATGTTTCCAAATTCTCTTATGTTTCCAATTTTGGATATGTAAGTTCCCTGATATATCCAAATTAACATATACTAGTATTTATGTATGTAGGATTCCTTACATATCCAAATTTCTATACATAATTAGAATTACCTTATGTGGAACCTCAATGTAGTTGATTTCACAAACGTGGTCCTCTATTGTAATAGTATACATAAGGAATCCCATACATGGGTACTTAGGTATATTTCTAAAATTCTACTACTCTTCTAGATTTGAACTGAACTGATTTTAATTTTCTTTCCCATGGATTTTGGCCTTTCTGGATCTTCTCAGGAACTATTCCAAGGTTTTTTCATAGTCTTCATCAAATATATAACTATTACTCCTCCAATCCCATTCCCTACACCACATTGGGATCAATATTTATTTGTCAACAAATCAAACATATAGATTTTTTTAGGCTCCATCAATAATAAAATACAAAAAACACATCCTCCACCTTCTCAATGATTCAAATGAACTTAGGGGTATCTAACAATCCCACCATCTTTTAGAAAAAACACCTTAGGTCAAGATATCAACTCTTATAAAAAAATCCCACACAACCTAAGGGGTTTCTGATAATATACCCCTTTGTTTTTTATTTATAAGACTCCCTAAAATAAATATAATTCCCTCTTTTTAATAAAATAAAATAAGCTATCTCCAAGATAAAAAAATTTCTTTCAATGTCTCCACCTCTTTTGGGTGTCTGTGACCCTACTCCCCCATTATAATGGGGTTCTTTATTTTTATCTCAAAATCCCCCATTTAATTGGGCCATTTTTTTATAATAACTTTTGATAGAGATAGGTTTATCTACCCATTTGTAAATACATGGGATTCTTCAATATTTTTCTCCCCTTAATGTGTGGGAAGAAACTATAATAAATCTTTACTCCCACTTGGTACAAGTAGGGTTCCTCATGGGTTTCATCACCCTTTGAGGATAGGTTAGGCTTATACTACTCTTTTTATATCCCCATTTATCAAGCAACATGATATTGAAGTCTCCAAATATTTCAATTCTATTGATGATAGTAATTTTTTATTCACTTGTGGGAAAACCTTTGAACCCTATAGATCAATTCTGAGATTTAAATTTAAAGTTGACTACCAAATTCTTTAACTTATCATAGAGTTCCACTAAATCAATAAAATAAATGAATTAATTTAATAATTGGAACATAGGTTGTCAATAAATTCTTTATACCTACTAATCATAAGGTCAATGTAGTAAATAAGAGATTTCGTAAAAAACCAAAGGATTCTTTGTCACGCATGATTCTAAAAATAATTCTAGTATAATAATCTTTCACTCTCCTAAAAACAACATGTGATCTAGATAACACTTTAATACTAAACATTTAATGTATAAGTTTTAAACAAATTGATTATTAGAGATAAATATTAGAAAAAAATTATACAACTTTCTAAAAAAAACATATTGATACCACTTGAAGTCCATGACTTAAACTCATTACAATCTTTATCCTTGTAAAAATGATGTTTAACAGCCTTTAATATTCATAATCATCTACCCCTGAGTCCTTATATTCTGAAACAAATTATTTTTTCTCAATTTGGGGGTTCTAATATTTGGTAAAAACATCTCTAGGATATTAGGAATGGGTATCCTATACATAGAGATAGTTTATACCAAATATTAGAAAAAACATAAATAATAATTAATGGTAGTATTGTTGTTGTTATTGTATTCTCCATTCAAATTTTCAGTTACCACTTATCATAAGACCTAATAACACTATTTTATCCTAATATTATACCTGATACAAGTTTTTATCACACATAAGGATTTGAAACCTATTTTTATCTCCACTTCAGTATCTTTTTCTTTCCCAAACTATTGTACACTACGAGCATATTTGTAATTTCATATTTTACTTTTATATATTGTATGAAAATTATAGGTGTATATGATCAGTGAAATCATGTTCCTTGATAGTTATATATGATTAAGGGTTAACCTTTAATACATTTTTCATGATTTATACTAATTATGGGCTTGAAATAATCCTTTAATTCCCTTATTTCATGCACTTTCCAAATCATGATAGATATCATTTTTGTATCATTCAAAAGTTCGTTTATAAAACAACTACCTTATAGATATATTCTCCCCCATAGGACTAAAACACTTCCCTGAAGTTAGAATAATTTCATTACATGGTGAGAGGGGTTCCTCAAACCTACTCAAATAGAGAAGTGGGGCTAGTTATATTTGACCCACCCATTTTCATCTACCATTCCATTTACCTTTTCAATTTTAGGTAAATGAATACCATAAACTCTTAGAAAACATTTTTATAACCTTTCTCATCTCTTACAACTAGCTTATTCAGCCATTTTCCAAAAATTCATCCTTTTTTGAAACCTCTAATGCACTTCTCTTCATCGATGTGAGCATCAATGTCCATTCATGGCTTGGGTTTTTCCAAAATTGTGGAATCAATCAAACTCAAGAAATTTTTTTCTTATATTTAATCTTTAGTAGATCTTCATCAAAGATTTAATATCCAATGAATGAATGTTACTACCATATTTTATTCTTCTATTTTGGTCGTTTTTAAGATACTACTTAGGAATTATTCGTCCTTTATGTCCATAACTGCCTTCTTCAACATCAAATCCTTCCTTAGTGGATTTTCCTTCAGTAATTCTTTCATATTTATCACTCCTAGGGAAAAATATGGATTTTGTTTCCAAATTTACTTTCATTACATAAAAAATATATATTATGATGAGAATGATCTTGGTTCTTTATGAACTTATTATTTAGTATTATTCTCTTTCTCCATACTATTAAACATATTTTATAACTTAATATGAATTTTCCATGGTAAAACTCATTATCAATATGTCATAATAGTAGAGTTTATTCTTGTAGAATATTTACCCTTACAAGTAATAATCTAATTATAGTACCTTTACATGTGATTGAGTTTTAAACAAGTAAAAAATTACAATGATAATCATGCATCATTCAGTCATTTCATTATGGATGTTATGGAACAACTGGAGTTCATTTTTCATATCTGGGCTTATTGTCTTCGAAGCACATGCTCACAATGTGACCAAGTCTTCCTTAAAAATATAATTTTAGTGGAACAATATTTTTTGGGTCCTTTATTCCAGATTTAAGATCTATATGTATTTATTATATTAAGTATTCCTTTAGGGTGATTTTAATAATCTCATTTGAGATGTTTATCCTCTCCTAAAGTGTTATTATCTTCGTAGTGTTTTCCTTCAATTTTTTTCATCCATTTTTGTAGAAATTAAATAACATGAATTCTTAGTTGTATTATATACTCTAATTATGGTTTGATATGAATGATTACTTATTTAAATTACTTCTCTATAGTCATTTTATTTAAAATATCCTAGGAAAGATATTAAAGAATGTCATTTTTCCTTTATTATTATTCCGATTTTCTGTTTTTTTAAATTCAAGTCCACTTATTGTATATTTTTAATCTAGTTCTCTAAGTCATAAGTTTCAATCGTTTCATAATAAACATCATTCAGGAATTTCCATTATTCCACCTTCACTTGTAAGATTGGGACCTCTTCATGGACATAGCATGGACACCTCTTTGATTGGAAACATGATGTAATTTCCACCTAACTAGATTTACATCTCCTTTACATATCTAGGAGATAGTCTAAAACACCACATGATTTCTAAAAACCAATATTAGAATAAAATATATAAATATAATTCAATACCTTATTCGGATATCTCTTTTTTTTATTCTTATTCTTCTTACCCTTAGTCATAAGGAATTGTTCATCTAGAATTTCTTATTTTCCAAATGACTCTTCCAACTACATCCATATGCCTTTATGGAATCTCCACTGTGTAATCCCCCAATAGAAATAATCCTAAAAGGAATACATTAATTCATTTTATACTAAGCCATTAATCTCAATATTTTTATCTGTCTCAAAGATTACTCCTTGTCTTCTCAAAAAAATAATTTCATCAAAAACAACATATCAAGGAACTATATATGAATCTCTAATGAATGCCATAGATTAATTTTTCCATGTTCTGAAATTCTTTCCATAAAATAAGGGATCCTTACCTGCACATTCCATATTTCTTCAACAACTTTAGATGAAGTCAAACTAATAATAAATCCATGAAAATAAAATTATCCACTTGATTCCAATTATCAATCCCTAAAGGGAGTTAGAGTGAGATCTACCCTAAGTGTGGGGAGGGGGCGTAAATTAGTGAATGAACTAATTAACAATGTTTTTAAAAAATACTTTTATGTATCACTAACATAATGGATCTTATCCTCTTAGTTTTAATGGTCACATTTTTTACTCTTCTTTTAGAGTATTTATTTGATTATGTATCTTCTTAAACTACCTTACCAGATGTTCATTAACATTTTGTTACCTTTTTTACTGGTTGGTGTGTATGAAAAGTAAAATGGGACACTAGTATATTTACTTGTTTCACCTTCAATGGGATAATAAAATGATCATGATATTGACAACATATCAATACACAAAATCCACTAACCACATTGACCTGTGGAAGGGATTGGGATAGGTCAGTCCTAACCAGGTGCACTTCCCTTTCAAGGTTTTGGGTTGGCTCACTTCCACCCAAGTCCCACTAATAAAGAAGGTGCACTCCCTTCTTCCTCATTCATGGACTACTCCAAGGAAGGATTCTATGATACTTCTTCTTCCTCCTTTTCTTACTACTCTAGGGAAATAAGATCACAAATTTAAAAACATACAGGTCCATTAAAACAACAACACTTTCATTGGGTTTCATCCTCATATGTGAATGGATATAATATTGAATCTCTTTGTTTCTCATTCATAGGACTACTATAAGCTTCCTCTTTATAGATTCTTCTTATTTCCAGAATAAATCTAGAGCATATTCTAATTCAAATTATTGCACAACACCAATTTCTTTCTAATTCTGAGAATACTAATCTTTATGAAGGTTCCTGATTCTCTAATTCTTTGATTTCTAAGAATATTTTATTTAAAAACACATCATGCTAAAACCTATTTCATATTATAATTAAAATCATCATGTTATTTGAATTTTTTTATATTATAATCAATTCTTTGATCATAAGTAGTACACCCAAGAGATCTATCTTACATTCTCTATCATGAACCTTCCTGGGTCGACTCTGAATCGGTCACCCAAGCCGCTCCGCAAAAAGTACAGAGAGGAATTATCAATCCTCTTAGAATGGCGACAAGCACCACGGGTATACATAGAGTGAAAAGGGAACTATTTCACTTATATATAAACAATTAAAAAAATTGCAGAATGAAATGGACAGATAATATACATTTATATAAAAGTTTAACTAAACATTATTTTTAAATGAAATTGAAATTGAAACTAAACCAAACAAATAAACCAACCAATCTTGAAAACCAACTATCTCCATGTGACCATACTGGTCACTCTCTAACACATCGATCACACGTCTCCCAAGGTGATCAAACGGATGTCGAAACCTACACAATAGACAAAAACAGAACAAGACTATATGCATGAGTATTAAAACTCAGTAGGTTAGCCCAATATTATATTCTCAATTAAATTCCGTTAAAATAAAAGAAACATAAATTTCAATTTTCAAATACAATATATAAATGTATGATTTTCCATACAAGGTTCCATGTTATAATCCTTACAAAATAAAAATGTTTGCAAGTCTTCATGAAGAATAAATGATAGTAACCAATTTCAAAGAGAGGAAACTTCAAAATGGAAATAGTTTTCAAGAGGGATAATTTAAAGAATGTACACTTGAAAATAAAACACACATGATGCATAATTTACCAACCAAACACACCGTATGCTGATGGTGAGTACAAAATATCCAATGAGAACTACTCACAAGAACACCCCAAGGCACTAGCTCATTGTGGGCCCCAGGTACCACGTATCTCAGTGTTAAAGTTACCATAAAAAATATATATGTTCTCAAGAATGAGCCACAGTAGGGAATAATACCCATAACCTAGTGGTACCAAAAAAAAATATCATATTTTAGTTTGTGTCGTCATTGTCAAACGTGCTACGGGAAAAAGGGACGAAACCACTCAGGATCACTAGCATACTAGTACATATCTGGCAACCTATATACATGGTTCTCCATTTTTGTTCTCAATAAAGTTCCACATGTTATCAAATAAACATTGAATATGAAAATTCCATTTACAAATCAAACACACACCAAACAACCCTTAAACATTTTCACATTTCTTTCATGGATCAATAAACCATGTAATGTTTTCATAAAACAATTTCAAGAAGTATAAGGCGGATTTGCACATAAAATCCATTGAAAATTGCTATTTTAAGGGGAAAAACCACCAATACCACATAAAACCATATATTGAATCCCAAAACCCATTTCATAAATCAATTTCATGACTCATAAGATGACCCCACATTGTGAAACATGGATCGCAAATGAAAACATTATTCTTAAGAGAAATGCCAAACAGGACTTTAAGCATTTTACCGAACCAACTTATAACAAAGGTGAAAATTTAAATTTTAATAAAGAGGTGTACAAACACAAATTATAAGTAGAAAAAATTTATATAATCCCTATAAAACATTTAGGCTACACATTCAAATCTCAACCATTTCCATAAAAATTCCAAATGGGCCACTTACCAAAAACATGTTCCAAAACATGTCAAAACCCAATAACCATCTATTTATAAAACCAAAACCATATTTTTCAGACATAAAAGGACACTAGATTATCACTTTTCATTCTATACATACTTTAATAAATTCAAACAAGTCCTTTTATATCACATTTAGCACACGAAGGCCAACAAGGAACTTTTTCGAAAACTAGGCATGACACATTTAGTAAAACAACTTTTATTTAACACCCAAAGAGGTAAAACCCCAAATTTTCATGATAAAAAATTATTAAAGTAGTTAAAACAGTTTATAAAAATCATAATTCATGTTCAAAAACTAGAGAAACATTTATTAGAACCAGTGGTGTGCACTTTTCTAAAAAAACAACTCCATTTTACACAATACAAGGCATAAATAAAATTTTTTCCCACCAAATAAATTACCAAAAGGTTGCATAGAAATAATAAAAATGAATATAAGGTGAAATTCAATAAAAAATGTGAAACTTAAATAATGACCGAATGTTCTTGGGAGAACCTACCTAAAAAATGTGGTGAAATAGAAATGCACACCCGAAAACACCGGTTGTGGGTTCTGAAACCCTAGATATATGAATACCAAATCAAAATGAACAAAACCTTCATAAAAAGTTAAAATGTAACCCTAGGTATTAAATGACTAGGGAAGGAGATAAACACCAGAAAATTAGATGGATAATAAAAAAGGGGAAGGGAAGAGAAGTAAACTCACCATGGAAACTAGTCAACACTTCATCTTTCTATATATATACACCCTTAGAGGAGGAGGAATGGATTGGGATGACATGGGAGACCTAATTTGGTCTATAAGTACTAGGGGAAACAAATTTGGGTTCATTTGTTTCTAAAACTCCTTAGAGGGGAAACATGGAAAATAAAAAAAATTAATTCTGGGATGCGCCACACTGTTTGTTAAACCATGTGCCATACCATCTAGCAGGCACGAGGTCAACCACATGGTTGCCTCTATGTGGCCACACACCCATTCTATATCAATTTAGTAGGATTTATACCTACCACAAGGTTACCCCTAAGCCATCGCATAGTCATGCGCCAACCATCCGTAGTGCCACCTCATGAAAAAAAATTATATTCTCTCCAAAACTCCCAAACAAACCAAGGGGAAACCAAGAGGGAAAGATTAGGAAAAAAGGAAACTCCAAGACTCAAAACCTGTCACACCTATAACCTGAGAAGAAGACCATTATTTCCAACAAACTAAATCAAAACCCAAACTTGAAATACAGGTTGTGACAATTATATCCACCATTAAATCTTTTTGCCCTTGGAAATACATAACACATTACAACTAAAATATTAACACCTAAGGATTTATTATTAGTGTGATTCAACCTCCTAATACAAGGAAATACCATTTACCGTTAAATTAACTTAATCCTCTTTCCCGAAAAAAACACCAACTCACAACCACTTCCCAAGAACCAACTGAAAAATCAATCCACCACCTCCACAACCAAGTCAAGAACTAGATAATTTGGGCTTATCCTAATGAACCAATTGATCACCCAACTCAAAGATCACTCACAAAAGCCAACTACTTGGGGGGATTCCGGGAAAAACTCCCCACCATTAAATCACAACTAGCATCTGAAAAATCCTTAAAAGAAATATCTTAAAGACCCTTAGTGGGTCTCCCCACCATATAAAACCAAATAGAGATGAATAAACAAGAATTATACATGAAATATAATTGGAATTATCACACTTAGGCCCCAAAAAAATCTACCACAAAAACCTACCAACTAAATCCATGAAGAACTCAAAATGTACATTAAAACCACCCACTCCCGAACAGAGGGGAAAAGAACTTGGTCAACACATTCTATACGGATCCAAACCCCCACCACTCGGGGTGGAAATTTAAGGGGACCCAATCATTGGGATATTGAAATCACAACCATGAACTACCCAATTTTCTCCAACTAAGAATAGATAAAATCAATACTGCAACTGATTCACATAAGTGGTCCACACATGGAAATTGATCAGAAACCCACATCTGAGAAAGAATAACCACAAACATTGTGTGAGGGGTAAGTCCACAATGATCTTTACAATAAGAAGAAGTCCACAATGATGAGGAACCGCCATAGAAACATAGAAAATACCTCACCACAATATTAGTGGTGGGAGTTTTGTCAATCTCTCCACACCTCTGCTGATTTCTTGACAGTCTGAAAAGCTTCACTCCAAGGCCTATGGGAGAAGCCTTGATTTTTGAATCATCTATTGTTCCGTAGTCAAGAGATAAGGATTACAACACATCATAAAATTCACTAGCTCAAACAAAACACCATTACCAACAGAGACTTAGGAATACATACCATCATTCTAACTCACTCCAAATAAGGAGTGGAATGAACATACAACATGGTTAAACATTCCAGACATCACCGAAAACATCCTTTATAATAGAGAGAATCGCCATAATAGGATGGCACTTTAAATAAAGCCCAAACAACTCTCCATTTCATAAACATGATGAGGCATTATCCGAAGAGGTGTATCCATCTTATGAAACAAATCCTATTATAGATAAACTAGAATTATTTCCAATGAAGAACTATATGCGGCCACATAACAACATCCAACACATCTTTTGAAACTCCCTGAGCAATGATCCAAAACTGAGCCACCAACAAGATCCCACCTCAAGACACAATAAGAGTATTACTTACAGATCACAAGGAATAATACCAAATAAACAACACTTCTAAGACATAGGAAAAACCAACAACATAACCATCTGTTTATAAATAAATGCAAAAAATTTTAAGATTTAAATACTCTTGAAAAACAACCTAACTTGGTAAATTTTAACATTCACCAATGGTATGTCATCAAGTCTCACACACAAGAACATTTCTTTACCACCCTAGGCAGCCAACCACTCTCTCATATTAGAAATCCATCAACATATCTATAAAAAAACCATGCATGTAAGAACCAATGAAAACATCGAAGGCTAAAACAAACAACATCATTCCAAAAATCATGTACCTTCCAAAGTCACACTTACAACCAAGTTAAAAAAATAATATTTATATAAAAAATTCATGCATCTCAACTAACCACACTTAATCAAGGAATATTTGACATAAAAAACATTATATTACATTTAATAAAACATCCAAACAAATATGGTATTCCAAATAACCCTTTCCCATTTTAAAAATTTATCATGGTCTCTTTTCATAATCTGATAGCCACAAGGCCAAAATCCTTTTTCAAAAAAAAACACTAACTACTCAAAACTGATTCCAAAGACAAATTCATCAAAGTAAAACACTTTTCAATATCCCAACACATCCCATTTAAAACAAATTTTCAGAATCACTTTAAAATAATCCAAGCATTCCAAACATTTCTATTTCATCAAACTAGAAGTATAGATTAAGGAAATTCAATCTTGTTAAATAATTTCCACTTTCTCCCTAATATTTGTTTCAAAAAAACCAACCATTACAAAAACCATTATTATATTATGCATTGAAAATCCACTTCCAAAATTCTCACACAAGGATTTTTACAAAAAAAATCAGAATTCAAAAAATGTCTAATATACCCTCAAAAGGGAACTTGAGTCGGTGGGTGACTTAACCCTGTGGTTGGCGGCTATATGTCAAACCCACCACTAACATGGAAGGCCTTCTTAGAACCGTTCCCTTACTTCACATGGATTTCTAGGCCATGTAAGATCATGAAGTACATTAGTATAACTCCATTTGTCATTTCCTAGTCACCAAACAATCCCTATGTACCAATGAAACTAATAAAATCAGACTTCCCATGGATACCTAAGGATTGGAACGAGCAAGAGTCCATGACTCTCTCCCCACACCTACCCCTAAAGTCCCAAAAATCCTACTCCATATACCTTGACATCCCACAAATAACAATGGTTCTCTAAAAATAATGTTTCACTAAGATTCGACCTCCTTTGATACCATTTTTCCTTGAACCAGCTCGGGTTGACCCTGAATCGATCACCCAAGCCTCTCTACGACATGTCCTGAGAGGCATTCCCGATTTACCCAGGATGGAAAAAAGTTCCAAAGGCATCATTAGAGTGATAAGGTAGTGATTTCTCCCATATATAAGTAATTAAACAAGGAAAGGAATGATATTTATATCCAAATACACATTTATATAAAATTTGAACTGGACATTATTTGTACATGAAACTTAAAGTACAACTGAACCATACTACTCAACCAACCGAACCTGACAACCAACTAACTCTATGTGACCCTACTGGTCACTCTCCAACATGTCAATCACACGTCACCCAAGGTGATCGAACTGATGTTGAAACCTCGACAAGGGCTAAAAACAGAAGAAGACTGTAGGTATGAGTATTGAAACTCAGTAGGTTAACATGATATTCTATTCCCATTGCACTTCCTTTAAAATAAAATAAACATTAATTTCAAGTTAGAAATAAAATATTTAAAAGTATGTTCTTTCTAACAAGGTTCTATGCAATAATCATTACAAAAAAAATTCTTTCAATTTTTCACAAACAAGAAATACTAGTAAGCCATTTCCAAGAGAGGAAACTTCAAAATGAAGACATTTTTTAGGAGGGATACATTATTTAATGTACACTTTTAAATAAAACACACACACTACTACATTTACCGACCAAACACACCATATACTGATGGAGAGTTCAAAATATCCAATGAGCACTAGTCATGGGAACACCACTAGGAACTAGCTCGTTGTGGGCCCCATGTACCTCGTATATTAGTGTAAACGTTACCATAAAAATATATGTTCTCATGCACAAGACACTAGTAGTGAAAAATACCCATAACCTAGTGGTCCTCAAAATCATCATCATAGTTTATGTAGTTTTTTCATCATCAAACTTTCTACATACAACAGGAACAAAACCACTCTAGATCACTAGCATACTAGTACACGTCCACCCACATAGATGCTCGATTTTCCCTCTTTGTGGTAGATAAGGTTCCACACATTATCAAATAAACTATGCCCATAAAAATTACATATCCAAATCATACACACACCAAACATCCCAAAAACATGTTTCACATTTATTTCATGGATCAATAAAACACTTTAAATTTTTGTAAAACAATTTCTAGAAGTATAACAGGGATTTGCACATAAAATCAATTCAAAAATGAAATTTTGGGTCAAACACCAACCAATACCATATAAAAATAGATTATTCATCCCCAAAACCATTTCATTAATCAAATTCAGGACTCATAAGATAACCCCAGATGGTGCAACATGGATCACACAAGAAAACTCTTTCCTTAAGAGATATATCAAATGCGCCTTTAAGCATTTTACCAAAAAAACGTATCAAAAAGGTGGAAATTTAACTTTTCATAAAGATGTGAAACACACCATTATAATCATAAATATATTTATATAAACCATTTAAAACATTTGTTTTACATATTCAAATCTCAACCATTTCCATAAAAATGTCGAACGGGACACTTACTGGAAACCCATGAAAAAACAAGTTAAAAACCAATACCCATCTCTTTATAAAAAAACACTTAATGATGCTATAAAAGGAAACCAAATTATCACTTTTCATTCTTACCATACTTTAATAAATTCAAACCAATCATTTTATATCATCTTTAGCACACAACGGCCAATTGGGCACTTTTTCGAAAACAAGGCATGCGACATTTAGCAAAAAAACTTTTATTTAACACCCAAAGGGGTAAAAACACAAATTTTCATGCCAAATATTTATTATATTAGTTAAACCAGGTCATTAAAATCCCAATACATATGAAAAAACTTGCATAACATTTATTTTAACAAGCGGTGGGCACTTTTACAATGACACAACTCCATTTTACACAAAACAAGGCTAAAATGACCATTTTGAACACCAAATAAATCATCCAAAGGTTTCACAGAAATACTAAAACATGTATATAAGGTTATAAAATCATGTAAAATATGGAAAATAAATAATAAAAGTAATTTCTTGGGAGAACCTACCTTAAAACCCTAGTGTAATGGAAACACACACCCAGAAACACTCGTCACGGGTTCTGAAACCCTAGATCTATAAATATCATATCTAAATGAACAAAATCCCATCAGAAAACATGAGAAACTAGAAACCTAGGTTTTTCAGGACTAGGGGATAATAGAAACTGAAGAAAAATTAGAAGGATAAGGAAGAGGGAGAAGAGAAGAGAAGGAAAATCACCTTAAAAACAAGTCAACCCTTAATATTCCCTTAGATATACACCCTTAGAGGAGGGAAAAATAGATTTTGAAGTTATGAGAGACCTATTGAGGTCTATAATAACTATGGGAAACAAATTTGGGCGCATTTGGGTCTAAAATTACTGAGGGGGAAAACATGGAAAATTTAAAACTTTAATTCTGGGCAGAGTCGCATAGTTAGGCCACATGGTTTGTCAAACTGTGCACAAAACCTTGTTGAAGCCATGGGGTAAACAACATGATCACCCCTACGTGGTTGCATGTCTGTTCTCAAGCCATGAATTAGGTTTTATACCTACCTCATGGTTCTCCATAAGCCACCGCATGGTCGTACGCAAACCGTGCGTAGGGCCACATCATGAAAAAAATATATCTTCTATCTAAAACTCCCAAATAAACCAAGTGGAAATAGAGAGGGAAATATTAGGCAAAGAGTACACTCCAAGACTCAACACTCATTACACCCAAAACCTGAGAGGAATACTAGATTTCCAACAAACTGGATTAAAACCCAAACATGAAAAACTAAGTGTGACATCGTCAATTCTTTTGTAAAATATTTCACCAAGATTTTTTTTCTATTTTATACCAATGGAAACTAATATGAATTAATGAAAAATTCCAAACTAGAACTCCCATTATTTTAGAATATCCATAGAGCTTCCTTACATGATAAAAAAATTATATATAAAAATAAAGATAATTATTTTGTTTTCTATAATGTCCACATAATTATTTTCCTTTGTTTTTATTTGGTGTTCATTGTGGATAACCTCCATATCATCTATATCCATGATATCCCATCACAAGAAACATTTCAAGATTCTAGATTGAATGAATAATGTCAATATTAATTTTATCATTCTACTTATCATATGCATCGCTTTCAATTCTGGTGTGAAACACTCTACAACAATGTCACGCCTGGATTGAGTAAATATCCTTATTTTATTCATTTATTTTTCTTGGGTCATTCCGGTTGGGGTTTGGGTTGAGACCTGGGTAAAATTTTCTGATTTTAAAACTTTCGGATGATTTTTTGGCCTTCGTACGTTTGACGCCCGATTTGGAAGACTGTATGGTCGAACCATGTGATCTTCTCTATGTCTAACAATAATAACACTACACAAAAAATAAAATTTATATTGAAATAGTGGTTAATAATAATAATAATATTCTTATTATTAATATTATTGTTAAGAAAATTATTATTTTCATTATTATAAGTTTTAGTTTTACTATTAGATTTTCATTTTATTTTTTAATTGTTTTTTTTCTCTCCCCTAACCCTAACTGTGGGTCACACCCCCTCTCCCCTTTCCCTTCATGTTTCACCTTACCACCCCCAGCTCAGACCTCCTCCATCATTGGTGCTCTAGTCAACCTCCCCTCTACACAACTCCCTTCCACCAGTGGATCCTCTCCTTCAGCGACACCTCTGGCGGTCACCTCCTATCTGTCTAGTGCATCCTAATCTAGTGTTACCCCCATGTCTGGTGCAACCTTTTTTGGCAAGACCCCCATGTCTGGTGCGACCCTCTCTGAAATGACCCCTTATCTGTTGTCAACCCTCTCCTCCTCCAGTTTTTTTGTATTTTATTTTTAAGGGGGTTCTCTTCTTCTTAGCCTAACCCTAATGGTTACGGTATGATTTGTGAATTTTTCTCATTGGATAGGGTGTGTAGATCGTTCTTCTGGGTGTACTCCCCCTCCTTCGAGAGTTCTTCTGTGTTCACACTTCATTAAGGTAGGTGAATTAATATTTCATCATTTCCAAATAATTTTTTAATTCTTGTGTTCTTTAAATAAATTTTAAAATTTTATTCACATTCTTGTGGTTCATTTAGAAAGATTGTTGTAGTGTTTACATGATGGTATAATTTATTAAAAATAGGTTTTGAGGTGATTCTTGATTTACACATAAATTTATTCATGTTAAATGTATTTGATTAATTCCCAAATTTGTTTCAATATTTTTTTTGTGATTACAACTATGATAATGTTTATGGATATCCTATTGTGGTGTCATTATCGAAGTGTAAAAACCAATTTTTATAATTGTATTTCAAACTAGTGTTAATGGATTTCTTTGGGAAAGGAAAATACATGGATACCATGGTTGAATTTTGGAATTCCTAATGAGTATTTCAGTTCTCATGGCTACATTATAATTTGAGTTTCAGGTACTTCTAGTGCTCGGTCTCTCTTACAATAAGTGTGGATTAGTGTTAGGTGGTGACCCATGAGGTCACTAGGTGGTACGTTTGGCTACACGAATATATTTTATTTTCACTATTAGTGTTATTTATTTGTTCAGTTATTTTTATTTATCTCTATTTTATTTTGGGATTTTATCATTCCCACTTGTATGTTTTGATGCTATGCACTATTTTTTAGCCCATGGGGATTGGGAACACCCTTCAAGACATGTTGTAGACCAGCTCAGGTGACCAGTTCAGGGTCGAACTGGGTAGGTTCGTGAAAAATGGTATCTGAGTAGGACCTTGTTATTTGGGGTGTTTGGTAGATAGATATTAGGACTGTTGGGACTCAAAAGGTTGGTATGGTAAGGGAATCATGAACCCTTACTCGTTCTGACCCTCAAGTTGCCATGGGTGGTCCAGGGTTGAGTCTTCTACTTTTTTTCGAAACTAACTTATGACCACAAAGGCAATCCATTGTTGCATCATGATTTCACATGGAGTAGTGACCCATGAGGAGTCCAAGTACAAAGTTTAATATCCTTCTGGTTTTTTATTTTACTTGGGGAATGGATCGCTGCCATGTATTCAAGTTATTCATAACTACTAGTTCTGCATTTTCATAGTTTGGTGCAAGTTGTTGTTCACTTCGGTTTTGGTTGGTGTAAGTGTGTTATTGTAAATGAAAAAGTTTTTAAAAGTGAAAATTCATTCTTTTAAATGGTTTTAAATTTGTAAGAAGTGATTTTTAATTTAATTTTTTCTGGTTTCATAATTTGGTAAATGTTTGGACTTTTTAAGAAAATGGATTGGGTGTGAACCTTGGTACTCTTTATGAATGTTTTCACATGTGAGGGTATGTATTAAAAGTGTGTGTTGGCACATATGGATGAATGTGTGTGAAGACATGTGCAATGGTTCATGGGATTCCATGGGTGTTTATTTGAAACCAAATGCATGGCGTTTTTTTTAAAAGGTGATTTTGTAAAGGAGAAATGATTTTGGGAATAAAATTTGGTTTAAAAATTGGTTTTCAGTATTTGTAATTGTGGCCGTAGAAGAAGGAAATTTTGAAATTTAAATGAAATATTCATTTTTGAAAGATATTGTTTTGGCTGTGTTTATGTTTTTTGGATTATAATCCAGTTTTTCTTGGTTTAAGGTGTTTGTTTCGGTTGTTCATTGAATTGATATCGGTTTTGGTTTGTTGTTTTATATATTGTTCTTAAAATTCCACCGAGAAAGGTCCCCAAAGTTTCTGATGAGTTATTCCAAGTTTCTATTCCTTCTTGGATTTTTCCAATTCTTCATAGTGAAAAGGGTCCATTAGAGGTAGTTATGAGGATTGAAGAGATAGATTGTGTCCTCAGGATGTTGGGAAGTCCTGAGGCTGTTAGATTTCCAGCTGTGCTGGGGTTGTTTGAAGGTCCGACTTTGGGTGAATAGGAATTGTTCACTCCACCATTAATGTGATTTGAGATGAAATGGGATGTGTTAAATTCTATCTTCATCCAATTGTTCATACCGAAAAAGGTAAAGATGAAGAAAAGGGATAAGATCATGTGTGTTCAACAAGGCCAGCGGATGGTGAAAGCATATGATGAACATTTCATGGAATTGGTTTCCCTTTCTCTGGAGGTAGCATCATAGGATCTCATAATGAAATCTCTCTTCATCGGGGGTCTTCTTCTGAATATCATGGAGTGGGTCCTATCTTCTAAGGTCCATCATTTTCTGAAGATGGTAGATAAAGCATTCCTAGTTGTGTTGGTCTCCAGAGCATAGGTGGTTGGCAGTCAGGAATCTCTTTCTTCTCATGATAGTTCCCCATCAGGAAAGAAGTATATGCCAGAGGAATCTATTTCTAAGGAGCATCCTCCAATGGTTTTTTCTTCTATTTCATCTTATCATCCTTGTGTGTGCCACCAGTGTGGCCGGTTCGGTCACTCAAATTCATCATGTCACATCCCTTCGAATACGTTCCGTCGTTGCGGTTGCCTGGGTCATGTAGAGAAGTTTTGAAGAAAGTGTTTCCTGAAGAAGACGTTATGATTAGAGGATTCTAGTGCCAGACTATAAGCTAAGAGATTCTTCAACCATCAGAACCTCATCCATAGGTCTTGGGGTGAAGCTCACGCATAGTCAGGAGTTTCCGGGGGTGTGAATCCTTGGTCTGTGTTTTGTGTTTCTTGTTGAGATTGGAACTTTTAAATATTTTTAGTTCTTTTTTTCTATTTTTTTGTTTTTGTTACCATTGTAAGTCATTCCTTTCCTTGTTTTATTATTATTATTATATTATTCTATTGTAATCCAAATTTTCCTGATTTTATTAATATTTCTTTTTGAATCATGAGATATTTTTAAGAATGTTTGGCCCTTGTATAATTTGAATTCAGTTTAGTTTTCCTCGTTTGGAGATGAAAGTGCATGTTGAAGAATTAATGATTAAAGTTGTTCTTAGGTTCGTTTTTTGGGTTATGTTATTTTCATGGGTCTTTCCCTAGTGTTGGGTTTTTTTTTCTTGTGTTGAGAGTTCCATGTTTCATAGGAGGTGTTTCCCTGCTCGAGCTATATAAGTTGGTTTGGATTATTTGAGAGTTATCATGTTGGCCCCCTCCCAAGGGTGGTATGTTTGGGTTTTAAATTTCCGTGCTAGTTGATTTCTTATTGTGGGGAGAAACCTCTCTTGTTCTCTTATTCTCTTTGTTTTGTTTTCTTCTAGTTTGTCCGGGTGTGACTGGTGGACTGAATAGTCACCCCAAGGTTCATGTTTTCTTTCAGTTTGAATCGAGAATGGATTCAAGTTCTGTCCATCTTCCGGCTGCGAGACTTTCTTTGGGAATAAAGTGTCTTTATTAAGGATAATTTTCAGACCTTGACCTTGCAATAACCTTATTTTATTCATTTCTTGGTCTTGGATATTTTTGGTTGGGGTTTGGGTAGAGATTCGGGTAATGTTTTAGGATTTTAAATTTTACGGGTGAGTTTTTTCTCTGCGCATAGTTGGTGCCCGATTTGGCAGACTATGTGGCCGAACTATGTAGCCTGATATGCATCTAAAAATAACAAAATTAGAAAAGAAAAAAACTAAAATTGATTAATATTATTAATAATGTTTATTATTATTATTATTATTATTATTATGAAATTTAGTATTATTATTATAAGTTTTAGTTTTAGTTTTAGGTTTTAATTTTATTTTTTTATTGTTTTTTCTCCCATAACCATAATTGTAGGTTTCACACCCTCTCCCATTTCCCTACATGTTGTGCCCGACCACCCCTATCCCAGACCTCCTCCTTCAATGGCGCTTTGGCTAGCCTCCCCTTATGCGTAGCTCCTTTCCACTAGCGACTCCTCTTCTCTGAAGACACCTCCAGTGGCCACCTCCTCTCTTTCTGGTGTTTCCTACTCTAGCATGACCCCCATGTTTTGTGTGGCCTACTCTGGTGCAATCCCCCCCCCCCCTCGTCTGGTGCAAACCTCTCCGACACGACCCCTTATTCGGCACAGACCCCTCCTCCATTGGGTTATGTTTATTTCATTTTTTATGGTTTTATTTATCTTGAATGAAGCCTAATGTTTAGGGTTTTATTTTTTCATTTTTATCACTGTCTATGGTTTGTGGATCAGTGTTCAGTGTGTTCTCCCCCTGCTTCAAGAGTTTCTCTTTGTTCATACGCCATTGAGGTATGTGGATTCTTGTTTCCTCTTGTCCGAAGCATTACATTATTACTTTTGTTCTTTTAATAAATTTCTAAAATTTTATTCGTATGCTTTTGGTGCATTTATTTAGCTTATTGTAGTATTTACATGATGGTATAATACATTAAAAGTTGTTTTTGATGTGATTCTTGAATTATGTATAAATGTGTTCACGCTAAATTTATTTGATTAATGCCCAACATTGTTTCAATAAATTTTTATGTGTGATTTAATCTTTGATAATGTCTATGGCTACCCTATGGTGGTATTTTTATAGTAATTGAATTTGTTAAAAATAGGTATTTAGGAAATTCCTTGCATATTTTTATGTAAATTTATATGAAATGTGTGTGATTAAGTGCCAATTATGTTTTGATGGATGATTGAGTGTTTTGGTTTATGTTTGTCCATTGGTAGATCTTATAAAAAATTTAAAATTATGGTTTTGGAATTTTGAGTGGTGTGAAAGTATTTTTTTAAGGGGTAAACTTTTATTTGTTTTCAAGTGGCATTTCTACATGGAATTGGGTGTGATTTCAGTGAAAACCCATTTCATGCTACTTAGAGATGGTTTGTAAATTGTTTAAATGATTTATTAAATTATGTGTGTGATGAAAATCATGTTTTGAAATGATATTTGTGTTTTTTTGGATATTAAGGCATGTTAGGGTGAAAGAGGAATTTTAAATTAATTTAGTAAATGGTTTGGAAACATTTTGGTAAATATATTTAGTGTTTGTAATCTTAAAGGCCTTTTTGAAAACTTGTGTGTTTTTAAAGAAATGATTTAAATGTTTACATGATGTGATGGTTAGTTGGCTCCCTCATGTGATTTCCAAACGATGTTTTAGATGAAATATTAAAAAGGGTTTTTTCCCAGTTGTCCTTGAAGAATGTATTAATGAATGTTGGTGAAAATGCTCATTTGGAATTGCAAATACAATGGTAGTGTGTGATGTTTCTTTGCAAAGAGTTTGAAAATATTTTTTAGTAAAATCATTTGGTCATGTAATGTAAGGGCCAATTTCTCATTATCACAACTCATCCTAGAGGGTCCCATTTTGTTACTACCCCATCCCCACCTCTAATAGGCCATGGGATAGATCCTAGTACCGATTAGGCATATCCCACAAATGGGAGGCATTTTCCTAAGTAACAATACACATGCACACATCTCCATGCCTGAAATGATGAAATATAAAAATACTAAGTAGAGAAAGAATACATGCACTAAATATCAACCACATAAAATGACAGTAGGAAAAACTGGAGAGTAACTAGGGCCAGAAAACAATCCCCCTCAAAGAAAGAGTCTCCAGTAGTGACCACACATTTTCTAGAAACTCATCCGAAGAAAAACCTAAATAAATGGTAGGTGTAGGAAAACTGTCTAAAGTCGTATGAGAACACCTTTTCTATATAATATCCCTAAGCACCACATAGTCTTGGTCCACCTAGGACTCCATCAAAGCATCGATCACCTGCATAAGACATGACACGTGCAGGAAAATCCCATACAAGCATGAGTAAAGAAATGATCCGTATGACACCCTGAAACCACAAAGGGATGCACAAATTACACCAGAAGAAAATACATGGAATATACCACAAATAAATACATGAAGTATAGTCCGATCACATTTTTATAAGTCTATAGCACTAAATGCAGGATTATCAGATATAGTCCATAGAACACCTAGTATTAGTAAGATATAGAGTTTCAATAATACACGGAGTGTTAATAACACACAGAGTGTTGATGACACATGGAATGTCGATAACACATGGAGTGTCGATGACACATGGAGTGTTGATTACACACAGAGTTTCAATAACACACAGAGTGTCGATAGGTCATGTAGCCCCCAAATCACATAGTAACTAAGTCACATAGTCTCAAGATCACAACCAGCCACATGATTCCTCCTGTATCATGCTTGTTCTAGGAAGACCTACTCCTCAAGCCAAAAGTTCATATTCCAACATTCAAAAAGAATAAATTTGAGTATCTATAAAGTATATTCTCTTCAAGAGGGTACCAACATCACAAACGTCTCATCAATAAGACACATGTTTTGAATGTATTGAATATTTTATTGAAATGATTTGGTGAGGGTCTGATCTGACCCGTCGGACTTGACCCAACCTGCTGACTGACCCAAACCGGTATAGCCGACCCAACCCAATTGGGTCTTGTCCAATCCAGTCTACTGGGCCGGCTGGACTAGTCCCACTAGGATGCTGGGTCCGGCCTGTGGGGCTTCTGGAGTGGCCTATCCACCCTGTTCTGGCCCACTACAGGCGAGCCAGTTTTCTCTGCCGGATATGGCCCTCCCTGGCCATACCCCGGGTCCGCATGGTCCTCCCAAACCACATGGATCCCCATATTTCTCCTGTTCAAGGAGAATCCACCACATTCAACACATTTGGTCATTGTGGATCCTCGCAGTCGTCCGACATGGCTCCACGTGGTCGGCCACTGCGGGTCCAAGTGGTCTGGCCATGCCACCTATGTGGTCCGACCATCATCATCGACTCTTGCAGCCACAGGTGGCTCTAGTTCCATAGGTTTCCCATGTTCACCATTTTTTGAAACGGTGCCACATCTTCAATCCTCGGGTCCTGACCTTGACTAACTTGGGCTTTGATCCATCTTTCTAGTAATCTAGGGGTCTAATCATGTTTGGAGCCTCCCAATAAAATTTCCCCATGACCACGAGGGTAAAAAAACAAGGAACGTGAAGAACGAGGATAGGAAGAACACATAGAACACCCGAATAATGGATCGTGTACTTTTTTATTTCAGCCTTGATCCATTCTTATTATGATGTTTAGTGAAGAACAACAAAAGATAATCACAACGATCTATCTCCCCCATTAAACCCCACAACAATTATCCATCCTGGAAAAAATTGTCGAACTGTGGATTAACTTATTCATTGTTTTGTCCACGTTTGTCATTTAATCTAGCATTGGAAGAGGAAATCACAAGAGATCAAAATTCATTCTCAAGGTTTGCATTGATCATTGAAAAAGGGTGAAGTTGAATCATCATCACTAGTCGATATGTCGAATACGAGGTTCCTCGATCTTGATTTTCCAATTTGTTGACATTAATTGGAGGAATCTTCGTCTCCTTACCTCATAGGATTTCTAGGGTTCTGTCATAACCTCGGATTCCTAACAATAGGTCATACATAAAAAAATCAATGCAACATCAAATAAGATATTTTTATTAATTATTTTAATGAAATTTACATCCAAATATTAACTTCCACCCTCGACCCACACCATTAAAGGTTATGCCATGTCTAAGGTAATGTTCATGTTCTAAAGGAAATAGTTCCTGGGGATTTTTTATACAATCACCCATTTAATAGTTATTTTAGTTTAAATAAAAACCATCCTCGCACTTTATTAAAAACTTAAAATTTTTAATTGGTTTTACCTTGGCACATCGGGCCTCCAAAGCTCACACCATCTTAGTGCTTGGTCACATAATTTTCAAAATTAATTTATAAAAATAAAATCAGAGAAAATTTGAGTCATTACATTCTCCCCGCCTTAGGGTTTTACACCCCTGAAATCCAAAACAAAGGATACTCAATAAAGAGGTGACGATACTAAGCATGAATATGAGCCTTCCACTCCCATGTTTACTCTTATGGATTCTCATGCTTCAATAAAATGCACACCATAGGAATCAACCACCCACGAAGGATCATCTCTGGTTGATCCTTGATCTCAATCGGGTAATCCAAAAAATTAGCCAAATTTAAATGTCCAGCTATCCATAGTCGATGATCTATGATGGATCATGCATATACCTCCTCAACTAAAACATGTGGAAGACATCAAGAACCCAGTGAAAACTAGGGGTAGAGCTAGGCAGTACACAATCTCTCCAACTCTACTCAAAATCTTAAAAGGTCTGATAAATCTTGGAGATAACATACCACCCCATCAAAATATATGAAACCCCCTTCAAGGTGATACCCGAAAGAATACATGGTATCCCTCCTCTAAATCCAAGGGCCTTAATCTCTTGTCATCATAATACATATTCTGGCTCTTTATGGTTCTCATCCACCCCAGGATGATCTTCTCCTTTTCGGTGGTAGCTCTCACCTACTCTAGACCTAGGGGTATTGTCTCACCTAGGTTAGTCCAACAATGTGTTGGACTACACAGTCTCCCATTCAAGGCCTCAAATGGTGAAATAACAATAATGGAGTGGTATCTATTGTTGTACACAAACTCCACCGATGCTAGGTGATCCTCCCAACTATGGCCAAAGTCTAGGATGCAAGCACATAGCATGTCCTCAAGATCCTTAATGTTTCTCTCTTTCTATCCTTCTGTGTGGGGTAGAAAAGTTGTGCTCAATTGTAACTGAGTCTCAAATTCCTCCTAAAATTCCTTCCATAACCGGGATATTAAATTACCCTCATGATTTGAAATGATCGTCGATGGATCTCCATGAAGCAATACTATCTCTTGTACGTAGAGGTTTCCGAAGCTCTCTAATAAACTATACTCCCAAATGTATAAGAAGTGGGATGACTTGATGAGTCGGTCAACGATCATCTAGATGGTATCATGTCCCCTAGAAATTCATGGAAAACTCATCACAAATTCCATCGATATCTCATCCCACTTCTACTCTGGCACCTCATGTGGTTGGGTCAAGCCTGCTGGAACCTGGTGCTCAATATTCCCTTGTTGAAAAGTGAGGTATCAATAAAATAAGTCTTCTGCCACCTTATTCATCCTTGGACACTAGAACTAACATTATAGGTCCTTGTACATCTTCACCACACCCGAATGTACCTCCAAATTATATGTTTGGAACTATTTCAGAACCTCCCCCCACAACACCATTAGTATAACTGTGCACCCTATGAAAAGAACGACGTGCACCCCACATATCGAATATCCATCAAGGGTATGCCCTGTGGAAAAATAAGAACATGAAGTCTTGTAGCTGATATCCCCAAGTTGTGCCTCCCTGAATTGATGTAAAAGTGGGGGCTGAAAACCATTGACCAGAGGTAAGATACTCCATCTCTATCCACAAATGATATCTGCAACATGGAAAAATTATTTGACGACTCACTCAGTAACTGAAAGATTAATCTCTTACTAAGTGCATCCGCTACTATATTCCCTTTCCCAAGAGTATAGATAATATTAAAGTCATAGTCCTAGAGGAACTATATCCATCATCTTTGTCTTAATTTAAGATCCTTATGAGATAAGATATACTTGAGACTATTGTGGTATAATTAGATAGTAAACCATTCTCCCATCAGGTAGTGTCACCACATTTTCAATGTGAAGACTACCATAGCTATCCCAAGATCATGGGTCGCATAGTTCTTCTCATGTTGTCTCAAATTTCTTGAACCATAGGCAATCACCACTTTCACCTATGTTAGGACACAATAACTCATGGTCCCTCATGAATTGTATAAAACAATGTACTTGACTCCCTCCTCTAGAAATCTCAAGAAGGGAGCGCTATTCAACCTCTGCCTCAGCTCCAAAAAGCACTGTTGACACTTATCTATCCACGTGAAGGGATTCCCATTCAATGTCAAAGCCATCAAGGGAGCTGTTAATCTAGAAAAGTTGAGTACAAACCTTTTATATTACCTATCCAAACCCAAGAAACTTTGTATCCTGGTAACACCCTTCGGTGGCTCCAAAGAAAGTACCACCTCAATATTCACCAGATCCACTATAACCCCAACCTATGAAATGATGTGTCCAAGAAAGTGGACCTCTCAAATCTAGAACTGGAACTTTGAGATATTCCCATAAAGATGGTTCTCTCAGTGTGTGTATAAGACCATCCTCAAGTGTACTGCATGCTCCTCCTCATTCTCCATGTACACTAGGATGTCATCAATGAAGACAACCATGAACCAGTCTATGTAAGGATAGAATATTTTGATGAATATTCCCATGAACACTAATAAGGAATTTTTTACTCTAAACAGGATCAAAAAATACTCGTAGTGTTCATACCAACATCTAAAATCCATCTTTTGAATGTCCTCATTCCATACTCGAATCTGGTGATAGCTTGATCTGAGGTTTATCTTAAGGAACCACCTCACTCCCTTCAACTGATCAAAGAGGTTGTCAATCATAGGAAGTGGATAATTATTTTTTACAGTCACCTAGTTTAGGAACTGTAATTTCACACATAATCTCAAGATCCTGTCTACCTTTTTGGAAAACAAAACTAGGGCCACCTAGGGTGAAACAACAGGTCTCACAAAGCCCTGCCTCTACAACTCCCCCAGCTATACCCTCAACTCGTGAAGCTTTTTGGGAGCCATCCAATATGAAAGTTTCACAATTAGTGTCATATTGGGGTACATATCAATGTAGAATTCTACATCTCTATGGGGAGGTATTCCGAGGATATCCTCAGGAAATACATCCACATACTTTGTCGCCACTATAAGAAACCGAGAACTCCTTTCATCCACTTCACTAAGGGTGAGGGAATCCAAATTATTGGTAATTAGCTTCATTCTAATATGAGTATGTCTATATTATAATGAATTAATTTCCTTTTCACCAATAAAGTACAACCGAGTCCCATCACTGCAGACACACTGCACTCTACACCTAAAATAGTCAATGTGAGCATTGATTGTAAATAAAAATTTCATACTGAGAATGACGTTGTAAGGTCTTGACAATACTACCAAGAGATCCCAACCAAAAATATCACCCCCAAGAGAAAGGTTACACTATCAAAACTGTTGAATGATCATCAAATCCCCTCCCATTGAAGTCTCTAACCATAAGGGTACAGTCAACGGTTCCACTGGAATCTCCAGGTCTCAAAAATTGGACATGAAAAGAAAAAAATTGATTAGCACATGTGCCTATAAAAATAGAAGCTATGGTGGAAAAGACATAGATATTACCTCTAATCATCCCTGGAGCACCCTGGTAAAGAGCCTTCATCGCATGTATTTGGCCCCGTCCAAGTACACTAGCTCCCTATGCCAATGGTGGACCACCTGGGGGTGGTGGTGGTAATACATCGAACATCCGCCCACCTCCTACTACCCTACTTACTTTTTTGAAACATATTCCACCCATTGTAAAACAATGATCATTCCTACTCTTATTCCTTAGAGGTCACTCAACCATCTCTTGATTGTCCATATGATAAGTTGGGCAATCTCATGCCAGATGTCCCCGACCACTGCACGAGTAACATTGCTTCTACTTTAGCTGACTAGCTCTTCCCTAGGAGCCCCACACTACTGATCCCGTATCTGTGGGTCGTCCCCTAGAGTGATTAACCCTCTTGGGTCTATGTGTCTTCTATCAACAACCTTCCACTGAAGAATCAGCTTCCTATTTCTTGTTGGTTGCTCCCAAAACTGGTGTCTGCTCTTCCAGAAAGTTCTGCACTAGTAGATCTCACTTTGGCACCCCATAATCTTTATGGATGCTAAAGGGATATAATGGATTATCTGATCTATGATTTTAGGCCCTAATCAAATGTCTATTTAATGAATAATGGGTCTCTCAACATATCTTTAGAGTAGAAAGAGAGATCATTAAACCTCTACGAGTACTCTGTTATAGTCTGAATGATCTATTTTAGATACAGGAGATCCTGCATGCATATTGAGAATAACATATCTAGGAAGAACTACACTATGAAGAGTCTCTTGAATTAATGTCAAGATAGATTCACCTCATCATGTGTATGGGTCACTAATCTCCACCACTGTATTATTGATCCCTGAAGAAGACTCGTGGCAAGGATTTCCATTTGGTCTGAAGGTATCCTCAAAAGTAAAAAGACACGTGTAACTGCCTCCAGCCAATCCTTAGTAATTTTGGGGGTTTGTATCACCCTTAAACATGGGATTTCACTACCTATGGAACTCATGCAACACACTAATCCTATGTGTATCCTCAACCGGTAGCACAGGGATTGACTGCTGCTCGACGAGTGGTGGCATCACTGGTAATCCACCTGGAGTTACTATCTTCATTGTAGAGAGTATCTTCATTACAGACCTTTGTACCAATGCCTCGTCTCTAAGAGTATCATCCTCATGATCATGCAAAGAAATCCTGGTTGGTTGGATATGGGGAATCATTCTAAAATAGATCAAGATGGTCCACGGTCATAGATTATACCTCATTAGCTGACTCAAGAAGCACATGAGAACATGCACAAATCCTATATGATTTGTGTACCATTAATTTCCATAGAACAAGTGTTTTCATGTTTAGAGCCAAAATTTAGTTGCCCAAAGTCCTAGTGTAGGTATATGTTGGTCACCGCACCCACATTATATTCCCTATCCTGAAATCCAGACTCGAAACACCTAACACTGTTTCCCAAACCCAACCTCAAAAAATCTCAATCCTTAAGTAGAACCGACCAATCTGATATCACTCTATCAAGAACCATCCTAGAGGGGCTCAGGAAGTGACCACCCCCATAATACCTCTAATAAAAATGGGGATGGAAACTAGTGCTGAGTAGTAATATCCCACAAATGGGAGGAAGTTTCCTATGTGATTGTACACACGCACACACGGAGTGTCGATAACACATGGAGTGTCGATAACACATGGAGTTTCAATGACACATGGAGTGATAATAACGCACAGAGCGTAGATAACACATGGAGTGTCGATAGTTAATGCAGCCACCAAATAACATAGTCACCAAGTCACATAGTCTCAAGATCACAGTCAACCACAGGATTATGCTCATAGCATGCTTCTTCCAAGAGGACCTACTCCTCAAGACAAAAGATAATATGAAAACATTATCAAAGACACAAAAAGAGTATCCCAAAAGTATCATCTCAACTCATGGGTCTCCACACTACAAACAACTCCTCAAACAGAAAAATAGTTTGGAAGTTATAGATATTTTATTAAAAAGGTCCAACCTGAGTCCGGTCTAGGTCCGATCTGACCCGCTAGACCCAACCCAACCCACCGTCTGACCCAACTCGGTCTGGTCCACTGGGCCACTAGGTCTAGCCCACTGGTCTAGTAGAGTAGCCTAGATGACCTGGTCTGTCCCACTTCATGTGGGCCAGTTTTCTCCATCGAATGTGGCCCAACCGAGCCATGCCCCCTAGGCCACATGGACTTCCCAGACCACTTAGATCCCATTGTGTCGCCTATTCAACATAGGACTTCCACATTCAATGTAGTCAGCTACCATTTCCCCAGTCCCTGTAGTGGCTCCACGCAGTCTGTCCATGACACCTTTACAGTCTAGATAACACTTCCTTCTCTTGAAGGTTGCCTCCATCCTCCGCCGCACCCGCATGCGGCTGACATTGCATGCCACCAGGTTCCACCGTGCACGGTCGTCGACACCGTCCGTTAGTGAATTTGGTTCCACAGGTCACCCATGTTTCTTTGGTGCTCCGATTTTTGAAGAATATCTAAATCCTTCATCCTTGGGTCATGACCTTCACTACCTTGGGCTTTGATCCATCTTTCTAGTACTCCAGTTGTCAAATAATGTTTGGAGCCTCTGAGAAAAATTGCCCCTTGACCACGAGGGTCCAACTGTGAAGAATTCCAAGAAAGGGATAGGAAGAACACATAGAATACATGAATAAGGGATCTTGTCATTAATAATTTCATCCTTGATCCATCATTATAATAATTTTTAACAAATAACAACAACATAAAATCACAATGATCTATCTCCCCCTTTAAAACCCACAACAATTATCCATCCCGCAAGAATAATTGAACTACAGATCAACATGTTCATTGGTTTTTTCACATTAAACATAGAATATAATAGGGGACGAAGAAATAATAAAGATATCAACATCGTACCTCAAGGTCTGGAATGATCATTGATGAAGGGTGAAGCTGCGTCATAGTCGTTCTTCGATCTTTCGAATTTGAGGTTCGTTGATCTTGATTCACCAATACATGGATGTTCGTCGGAGGAAGATTCATATTCATGCCTTAGAGGATTTATAGGGTTATTTCATAACCATGGATTCATAAAAATAGGCCATATTTAAGGAAAACAAATCAATGTCATATAAAATATTTTTATTAAATAATTTAATTTTGTTTACATCCATAAAACTAAATTCCAACCTCGACCCTCGATGGTCGATGTTAGGCCCCGACTAAGGTAATGTTGTTCTTATTAATACAATGATTCCCTCATATTTATGATCTAGGAACCTGTTTGAGAGTTATTCTAGTTTAAATAAAAATTTCTCATGCTCTTTATTAAAAACTAAACATTTTTTATTTGTTTTCATTGAGCATATCGGGCCTCAGAATCTCACACCATCTCAGAGTCTGGTCTAAAAATTTTAAAAATTAATTTATAAAAATAAAACTAGAGACAAATAAGAGTCATCATAGGAATTGTGTATTTAGAAATGAAGTGTTGGGTTGATTTTGGGAAATGATGTGGATTGAAAAATATAAAAGATCAAATAAAATATTTTAACATTTGAGATTTATTTTAGAAGCAATGTGATGTGACGACCCAGTTTTCACTTTTGATTATTTGATATATCTGTGTGTGTGTGTGTGTGTGTCTGTATGTATGTATGTATGTATGTTTTTATTTATATGTGTATATGTATATAGTGGGAACCCCTATATAGGATTTCCCTTTTTTGGGTTATCGTATTGGTGATCTCCGTGTTTGGGGTAGGCAAGTGTGGTGGTAGCATGTAAGGTGAGTCACGTGTGTGAGGGCCTCCCAATAACATTATTTACTATTACCATGGGTTATTGGGTGTCTTTTAGGGGATCAAGTGATGGTTGTTGAACAACCCCAATTAGACGGGTTGGTACCCCCTAGATCGCAGATATGCTAGGGGAAAAGTGCCACTTGGTTGGTTAGTTGTGGGTCGCCTATTGGTTATAGTCTTAGGGGATCCAGCATATGTAGATAAGTGGTTCTGAACCCTGTATGTCTAAGGGTATTCTATGTATGTTTATGATCACCCATTATTACTTTATTTATCTTCTTGTTTGTATCTCTCTCCTTTTTGTTTTCTGATCACACTGCTAGTCTGTTTTCAGTATCTGTTAGTTTGTTTTTAGATTTCCCTATTTATTTGTTTCTTTCTAATCCAATATTTATTTGTTTGGATTTTTGGTTTTCTAAATGGTAGAATCATATTTTGAAAATGGATGTTTGGAATGGGTTGTTTTAAAATAAAAGTGTTGTTGTTGGTTAAAATGTGAAAACCTATTTTTATAATGGTATTTCAAGATAGTGTTAATGGATTGCTTTGGTAAATGAAAATATATTGATTATGTGGTTTACTTCAGGAATTCCTACTAAGTATTTTGGTGCTCATTACTAATTTATATTTTCAGTTTCAGGTTCCTCTAGTGTGGGATCTCTCTTGTAGCAAGCATGGATCTGTGTCAGGTGGCGACCCATGAGGTCACTTGGTGGTACGTTTGGCTCCACAACTTTATTTTATTTTACACTATTAGTGCTATCTATTTTTTCAATTATTCTTATTAATTTTTCTTTTCTTTTGGGCTTAAATCCTTCCCACTTGTATTTTTTGATTCCCGACCCTAGTTTCCAGCCTGTGAGGATTAGGAAATACCTTCGGGCCATGCCGCGTACTGGCTTGGGTGACTTGTTCAGGGTTGAACTGAGTTTGTTTGAGACATGAAACTTGAATAATATTTCAATTAATTAACTACATCACACCTTCAACTTCATTCTTCACCTAGCTTGGATCATGGATCTTATTTAAAGTCTTTTTTTATTTTGAATACTTTCAAACATCTCAAACATCTCTTAAAAAATTTAATATTTGGATGGTATTTTTTAGAAAAATATATAAAAAATACCCTATATAATTGAAAAATTCCCATATATTGGGCCAAAATAACATACTTGTCCATATTCACCTACATATTTTTTTTGTATCTAAATTCCCTATAACACTAGATTTTCATATATGGACTTATTTGTGTGTCTAGATTCACCGATGTTTCCAATTTTGGATATGTGATTTTGGTCACATATCCAAATTCACATATATCGTCCTTTTCATATGTGGGATTCCTTAGGTAGATAAATTTACTTACGCAGTTGGAATTCCCTTATATGGAGCCTCTATGTAACCTATTTTTCATATGTGGTCCTCTTTAGAAATCATGTTTGTGGGAAATCCCATGTGTGGGTACTTAGAGATATTTCTTAAAATCTAATTCTATTACATATTTGATCTGAAATACTTCCAAATATCTTTCCCATGGCTTCTAGCCTTCATGTATCATCCCATTAACTTTTAGAAGGGATATATCATGGACTTTATCATATATGTAACCATTATAACTCTATGAAAATATCCATACACCACTTTGGAATCATTGTTTTTTTGTCAAAAATCCAACATATAATTCAATCAATCTACATCTATCAACAAACCCAAATAGTACCTCATCCACCATGTCAGTGGTTGAAATTAACTTAGAGTTATCCTATAATATCCCCATATTATCACCAAAACACCCTGGGTCAAGTCCTCACCAGTTGTCTACAAATCCAGCATAATCAAGGGATATCCAATAACCTTCAATGAAAAATGTTCAATACACTAGCTTGGTAATGTATGAATAATGGTTAAATCAAAATATTCTCTACAACCTAATAAATATTTATGGGAATAAATTTGGGTAGGATAGCCTAATTCCCAAGAACTAGCAAGGGGAAGCCAGCCACACTCATTATTTCTAACTACTTAGAGAGTGTCTCTCCCAAGGTTGAGAATACCTTCCTTGATAATTTGAGTAGGATTAGGAGACTTCCACTAACATCCAAACAAATGATTAAGAGTCCCTTGAGGTGGATCCTACTCAGAAAATTTTTCATCATCATCTAACTTCATCATCACCTACAAAGGTGTCTAAACAAACCTAGATATTATATGCCTAAACCTAGGCATCCAGGAGGAGATCCCATTGAAGGAGCATGAATCATATGATTCATAGGGTCACCAACAATCTCAATGTTTTCATCAATACCATGACGTTTTTCACTCTAATTAAAGTCGTTACCCAAGGAGAGTTTTACATCAAGAAACCTAAAAGGCCCCAACTGCCCTATGATTGTGCTTGGGAATTCTTGGTGTCTAACCCCATCCCTGCAAGGGATGTCTAATACCATGGATATAAATAAAATGGTCTTATCAATGTGTGTAATGGTAAGTATACCCACACTATTAATGATACACTCCATGGATAACCTTAGCATAGTAATTTTAACCCACATAGAGTTCCTCCCCATGGGAAAATCAAGGATCCCTAACATGAAGTAGATTTTTAATTTTTGTAGCCGACAAGATGTTTTATGGGTTTTCTTATATTGGAGGAGTAAATACATCACATATTATAATTCTTCCAAAAAATATATACATAATTTCACCATAATTTTGATATAAATTTCGTGATTCTATAGATCATAAGAATTAGGGTGGAAGCTAGTGTCTCCAACCATAAATGAGAGAGAAAATACCACAATTTCCATAAAAGAACCCTTATTATAACACCCAAACCCCATTATGAGATATTAAATCAGTCTATTTTTTATTGAAAATTGTGTATCTATGTATAATTTTAGTGTTAGAGGGGTAAAAGGGAGTATGAGATTCCATTATTATGAAATAGGCCCATAGTGGATGAATTTTCCCATGATTATAATTTAACCAGAAACCTTAGTGGGTATCTATAAAAGTTTTATTGGACTTTCTGGTGGCTTTGTGCCACTGGATAACCCACTAGAAACCAGTGAGTGTCCACTAGAGTTCTAGTGGGACTTTTGGGTGTTTTTCCTTAAATGAAAATAATTTTTAAATAAATTAATTAAAATGTTATAAAATGGGTTTCTCTCCCTAATTTATGCCCAGAAGTAACAATGCTCCCTATCCCTCTTCTTTACTCTATTTGTCTCCTCTTTATATTGGATATATCTTCTTCTTTTTTTGAATTTCTCTTCATTTTTAATGTCATATGGGGTTTTTAGGTGAGTTTAATACTCATTTTCCCTATTTTCAATTTTACCTTATAGTTTTACTATGTTTTGGCAATTGAGCCATAATTAAGGGTTTTTTCATGTTCTCCAATTTCCTTCATTTGAGGATGAATCGAATTAGAATCTTCAATGAGTGGAAACCTACTAGTCCCATGTAAATTTTCCTTAAATAATACTTGAATTTAATGCTAATTTCATGTGACATGTGATAAATGGTCTCACCTCCTAGGTGTAATTAGAAAATAATTAAACTGTAGTGGATTCATTTGACCTAGATTCAGTTGGTTAAGGATGTTTAGGGTCATTATAGTCCCTTTAATTACTATAACTAGATTTAAAATACATTTATGTCCACGAACCTAATATAAGGTGTGTTTCCCTAAATTTAAAAACCTAATTGGGTTTTTTTGAGTGTTTTAAATTATATGATGGGCCCTAATTTGGTTCGTTTGGCCTCTTTTGAGAAAGAGGATTTGTTTATTGGTGTTTTTGGCTTGTGATAAGAGTCCTTGAGAAATTTATAGTTTCTCAAATACATTGGATAGTTGACGTAGACTTGGGAGAGTATTCCTCCCATGTTGTCATGTGAATATAGTTTGCTTATGTTTTAGTTATCCTGTATACTTAAGTCAAGAATGGAAACACTAACATAATTATCGATTAAATCATTTTGGAATTTGTGGAAAAATTAAATGTAAATGATTATATATTGGTATTAAATTGTATATGATTTTTTATTATGATGTTTCTTCTATTTTTAGGGGATATTATTCTCTTTTTCTAATTATAGATTAATTGGGGTCAATATGCCAAACAATTATATATTTTTTATGATAATGGATTTTATATCTTATAGATTATATATTTGTGATCGAGAAATTGTTATTGTGATATTGAAACTTAATTACCCTATAGTATGTTAGATATGTTGAATAATGTGAAGTATGCTTGTATTCATTGAAAATTCCCATGATGATAGGATGAAATTCCCATGTGACTGTGATATGGATAAGGATGGGATTTTTTCCCTGGTATCTATTATTCCCATAGAATTAGGTCATACTACCAATATTGGCATGATTCTATGTAAAGGAACATGATTACTATAAAAGTATCAGTTATTATAGGATGGGATTAGTTGCTAATTGCTTAAATACTCAATAATAGGGATGTCTTGCACACTTACAAGTCACCATGGCTATGGTATTTATAACCTCTCTTTATCATATAGTCAAGTCAGGATGCCCCATGGATATATTGACTTCGGGATATTATGATCATGTATGTTATTATGTTATCAAGATGTATTTTACATGGATAAAAGGTTACATAAATATAGGTATGTTACCCCCTTCATGATGGACATATTATTGTAACATACTACCCATGCATTGGTGATTTTGTTATCACAGGGATGATATTTTCTCAGTTATGCATATGAAATTGGGGCGTACTACCCAAATGTTGGCCATTATATTTTGATGGTATTTCATTTTCATTGAAAATTATTTTGTATAGGTTTGTTATTTAATTGTTATGTGAAATGTTCAGAGACACCTAAACATTGGATAATGTTGGTATGGTCACACTCGGTGACTGTGTTGCACCCAAAATTATGAAAAATGTTTTGTTATTAACATTTTCAAATTAATTTAATTTTGAGAATATCAAATTGTACATGATATTTTGATACATTATATATTAAAATACATTGTTGGTGGTGGCCTATTGATGTAACACCCAAGATTCAAAAATAGTTGGTAATATTTTATTTATAAATAAACTACATCATAATTCAAATGGATTTATTCAATAATGTGATTAAAACCTAAATTCCTAATTTTTATGATTTGAATTTTTTGAATTTTATTTTATTTTTTATTTCATCGTGTCAAATTTGATTTGGGTGAATATTTTATACTTTTAATTTTTGGTAGATTTTTTTGTGAATACTTAAAAATATCTATTTTACAAACACAATCACATTTATGATATTATTAGGACATTAAGATGGCCTTGAATTTTATGAAAAGAAATTTATAAATAATGTATATTTTTAAAAATTAATATAATTCATTTAAAAGTATAACTTTGATATTTTAAATTTTTGTTTTACATTTTATAAATCTAAGTAATGTTTTTATTCGAAAAAAAAACTATTTTTGGTTCTTCTCCTTTAATAATTTATTAACAACTTTTATTTAGGTTTTATCTTGGTTTAAAAATAAAATAATCCAAATTTTATTTAAAATAATCTAGTCAATTCCATATTAATAAATATTATAAATTATTTTTATATAAAATCATTTTTATCCTTAAAACATGCAATTTTCAAAGAATGGTTTTCATTTTGTTTTTTGATCTTATATTAAAAATAATATCGTCAAATTATTGGAATTGATTAATGAAAAATGTATTAAATATTTTCAATCATTAAATTTTAATATTAGTAAATAATTTCAACATAATAATTTCATAATTAATTGTAACCATGTTAAATATTAATCACCTTGGTTAATGGTAAAATGAGTTAATAGGGTTTATATAAAGGGATAAGTATACAAGAAACATGAAATATTGATTAGATATCATTTTTTGGTTTTATTTTTATCTTAAAAATCTCATATTAGAATATAAGATAATTTTTAGTCACATTACTTTTGTAATACATAGATTATTTAATAATGTTTCAAGTGGTTACAAGTTTTCCACCCACCTCTCTTATAAGATGGAACCTCCTCTCCTCTCTCCTTCACAATTCATGAACCACTTAGATAAAAAAATAACTACCCAAATACCTCAAAAAATTTATTTTTCTCGGCCTAGATATCCTTATCTCTCCAAAATACCACTTCAAGAAGGATTAATGTGTAAGCCAAATAAGATTATCAAAGGAAGGGGTATATGTTCTTATCGATATTCTCCATGTATATTTCTTCTGAAAAATATAAAAAAAATAAAAAATAATTAAATAATTAAATAATTATATTAACTATAAATAGATTTTTTTTTATTAATTTTAAATCAATTTTCTATATCATTTCTATCCTATATAAAATTTGAACAACTCTCATGTGTACATACGATGTATCATCTTCATTTAGTTGTGTAATATTTTATTCCTCACCGGATCACATAAATGGTTATAAATATATAATTAACGAATATATATAACTTTTATAACATAATTATTATTCTTTGAACATAATATATCATATATCTTTAAACCATTCCATCCATTGAAAATGATAATGTTACTCATACGTGTTGAGTCAATAAGGTTTTCCTTATTACTTTTCCATTCCTTTTGTTTTGAAAATCACAAACACCTTATACTTAAGAAAATCTATATTTTACTTCTATAAGGAAAATTCCTTCCTTAAGGAAATTTACCCTAACAAAGATTTCCTTATACATAGAAATATTTTTCTGAAGTGTAAAAATCAGATTCGTACCCAAAACCACAGAATCATATAATGCTTAGATTTGAAGTATTCTATTTTAGGATCCGAATTCTGGATACAAACTATTATGAAGTTCCATTCTGAATTCTGGATATGAACTCTTTTGAAGTTCCATTCTAGATTATGGATACGAACTATAATGAAGTTCCATTCCGAATTTTGGATATGAACTCTCATATAGTTCGATACTGAATTCTGGATACCAACCCTCATATAGTTCAACTCCAAATTCTTAATACGAACTCTCATATAGTTTGACTCCGAATTCTGGAATCCGAACATTTATAAGTTCGACTCCGAAATTTTACTAGTTCGACTTCAAACTTTTACTAGTTCAAATCTGAACTTCTACAAGTTCGACTCCGAACTATTACTAGTTCGACTTAGAACTTTTATGAGTTCGACTCCAAACTTCTACAAGTTCAACTCTGAACTTTCTAAGATCAGATTCTGAATTCTAGTGAAACCAAGATCCGAATTTCCTTAGAAATTTAGATTCCGAATTTCTACAGAATTCATGTTCTGAATTCCTACAAAACAGAATCTGAATATCTTTTTATTATAGACTCTGAATTTCATTTTGGTTAGACTCCAAACTATTATTTGCTTACATTACGAATTCTAGTTTTGATTATGCTTACACTCATTTCATTATAAAATGATGTTGTGCATTCAGTTCCATATGTTTTGTTATAAAATGATGTTGTCCATTATGTTTCTAACTAACTGTTGGTTTAGTGACACGTGTACAGGTCCCTCCAAAACATAAGGAAAATATGACCATTGGAGGAGGGAGCCGACCATTCCAACTGAGCCTATAAATAGGAGCTCATTTGAAAAATCTCAATAACAATTTGATCACTCTAGAGACCACCCGCTGTTAAGGTTATTTCTAGAGAGAGAAACTTTTCATGCTTTGTGCGTACTGAACTGCTCGTTCATATTGCTTTGTGTGACTCCAAATGTTGGTGATTACATTTGAGGACTTCCAGGGATAGGAAGACAGAGGTGACAACTTCCTTGAAGTTAGAGGGATTCCTTGCTGAGGAAGACAGAGGTTCCAACTACCTTGAAGTTGAGGACTTGCGAGGATAGCAAGACAGAGACTTTGATCTTCGTATCGAGGTCTTACCCTGGTGTGGGTAAGACAGACTTGCTTGAAAGTATAAATCCAGGAACCTTTATCTAAGGTTGTTGGATACCCTTCTCTTTGGGTTAAAATATTTATATCTTGTAACTTGTAGTTTTACTACTTGTTTTTCCACTACATATAGTATTGTAAGGAAAGTATAACCATCTCATATTTCCTTACACTTGTACTCTGATTAATTTAGATTCTATACGCTATAAGGTATAATCTCATATTGTAAACTTTGGTTAAGTTTCAATATCTGGATCCATATTTCTGGAACATATTTTTGGAATCACTTTCCAGATATAAGAATGTTCATAGAACTAGAAGTTTTTAACTTCATACTTTGTCCCAATCTCCATTGGTGGTTAGAGGTGTTGTGAATTTAATTAGTTTAACTTTGTTAAACTTAGATCTTTCCCTATTTAAAAAAATTTTTAAAGTGTACAATTCACCCCCCCCCCCTCTTGTATATTGCGCATCTACATCATTATTTCGATCCTACAATACGTACGTGTAGACTACCACCTCCATGAAGTGATGTGATTCATTTTTATACTAACAATATGAATTGATGATTATAAAATGTATATAAGGAATAAAAATGAAATTAATTTTTTTTAACATTATGGAGATAATGGAGTCATTTAATAACACATTTGACCATGGTCAATATATAGAAGTAGTTTTGTAATAATTAACCAAACTACTTTAAGTGGGGGACATAAGAAAAATATATGAAATGAATGGATTTAAAATGTATATAAAATGAAATTAAAATGATATAGAGATGAAATTTGTTTTCATAATGTATTTAAATTTTAACCTAAATATTTAATACGTTATAACACATAAGACCCAGAAAGAATCCAAGGTAAAGGTTTTTCCCTCAATTCTACTCCATTGATACATAGTTTATATTACCTAATTTCTTTTATAAAGTGTATATAATTTATATTTATTATATTATATCATGAATTTATATTCATTAGTGGTATTTAATGTTTTAATTCTTGTTTCTATTTTCATGTGATTTAATTAAAAATTTATTAATCTCGTAAAGGGTTTTTTACAGTTTCACTCTTATCAAGGATTATTTAGGGTTAAATTTATGTTGGAGGAATTATTTTATATTTATTTATTAATCCCAATCAATTTTCTTCTTATATGGTTATTTGAATGGTTTATTTGTTTTTCTCCCAAAATGTCTTCCCTTTGTTACTGAAATTCTGAAAGATTATTTTTAATAAAGACCATCCATATTTCTTCTTTTAGGTTCATAATATTTTGTTCTATATACATGTAATTAAAATTGTTTTATATAAGTTTTTTCCTATAATTAAATTTTTATAAAAAGTTCATTTTCACTAACCATGAATTTATTTACAAAGGATTAAAAATAATCGTTAAAAAAATTATGAACAAGTCCTTTTTATATTTTTACAAAATTTTGGAAGGGATGTTTTTATTTTATATGGCGTCAAACAATTTCCCTAACTCCGTGACCATTATTTTATATTTTTATTCCTCTATAAATTACCATGTTTTTACAAATAAAATAATTTTATATGAATTTTTATTTTAAATAATAGTGAATATTTTCTTAAAGTAATGAAAATAATTTTGAAAGTTATTTATAACTTCATCCTTACATAAAATTACAAGGAAGTTATTTTTAATATTTTTCATTTATTTTTTTAAAAGACTTGGTTTTTCTAGAAAATGATATTTTTTATTAATTGATGGAAAACTTTCAACTTTCACTGATTTATTGTTTTTTGGTGACTGAATTTCGGATAATCACTATATCTATCACTTTATATCATTTTTTTATACATCAATTGCTTCTCCATATCAATATTTTTGGTATCATGGATTTATATGGCATGATTTACACTACATTGATATTTTATTAAATGTTTACCATTTTAATAAACGATGTTAGGTGAATAAAGATTATTAAAAAATCCATTCAAACTAGTGGGGAAATATTAGTATTCAATATTCTTGATTTAATAAGGATATTTAAAGATTGATATAAAATTTTGATTATTTTTTATATTGTTGATTCAATATATGAGGATTATATCTTATATATGTATGTTATGTGTGGGACCTGGTCATAAATATCCCCTTGACACATCAATAAGTCTTATGTGAAAAAATAATTAGAATTCCTTATTACTTGGTTATTTATTGTATTTCCACCTAATTATTGAAAGTGTCTTAGTACAAGGACTTGATAGTATGATTCATTATTTCTTGGTATAATTTTGTAGTGATAATATCATTAATTTATGCCATTATGAATTTCCTTCATTGAGAATTAAATTATAAATATCTAAGTGTTTACTTTCATCCATGGATATATTCCATTATCATGTTGTTAATTAAATGTCATATGTATTGATTATTCAGTATGGTATGTTATTTTCCCTTATCTACTCATGATAGATTCCATTATATGCTTGCCCTTACTAGGCATATTTGATCCTTTATGTTGTGATCACTTAAATTTTGTACCAATGTAATAAATTAAACATTGGCTCTATGTTACTGAAGTTATGATGTTACCATTGCAATCAAAGGATGTTTAGTAGGACCCTTAGGAATAATATTTTAGGGTAGAATAAAAATAATGAACATTAACATAAAAACCTGGAATATTTAATATCTTTAGGGGGTTTATGTTGCAGATCAACATTCATGATGTTATGACAAAATTAGGTTTGTGTCACTATTTAGATATGCTGACTAGAAAAATAAAGGGAAATCATGTCAATAGTCATAGTCAATGTAAGGATGAATCTTGTGAATAAGTTAATATAATGGTGTATGAGATAATAATATAATAGCCATATTGGGAAAAATGAACCAAGTTATGATAAATAAACTTGATTGTAAAGGGAAATTGGTGTTTTCGTAGTGTGATGCACCTATTTTCGATCAGTTTATTCAATAGAAGCCTGCATCCTTTAATATTAACACTAATAATTCGGTAGTTGAATAATATATTAAGTCTTTTGAAGAGATATCCCCTAATTTGGGAAGTAATAAAATGGAATTGGTTATTCTGTCATTATATTTTCTAAAGGGACATATTTATCAACGATTTCCATTAATCCTAAATACTAAAGAATATTAATAAATATAAAGTATGGAATGTAGAAAATATAAAGTGATATTCTTCATGAAATATTTTCCACAAGAGAAAAAAAAACTGAAATAGAGAGGAAATTCCTAAACCAAAATAAAATGGAAGAGGAAATTTTTTTTGAATATAAAGTCATCTTCAAATTATTAGGAAGGTATGGAATAGATTAAATACTTAATATAGAAATAAATATTAATCATTTATTTAATGGGATTAAGAAAAATATTCAAATGGAACCGGTTTCCCAATTATTTTTATCATATGACGATATAGTATCATGTTCCATCAATACAGAGAAATAATTTTTAATTTCTTATACCATTATATAAAGTAAATTAAAGAAGATATTGGCTGAGCACAAAGGAAAAAAATTCATAAAAATAAATAAAATATATGATTGTTATAATGTTATAATGGTGAAAATAAACTTCTAATAAAATGATTTAAGGGAATGCTAATTTATTACAGGTGAGGAGATAAGTTCTATCTTTCTCATAAATGTAAGGGAATTAAAGAAACTACTATTTTCCAGTTTTTTTTAACTATATGGAGATGGGATATTATTAAAACAAATTCCCCAAGAACTAAGAGAACCTATTACCAAATAGTTCATGGGGGATTTCCATTCTTATGAAATTACTATAACTAACTTTAATGTTCCTAAAGATGTGGTAGAATGTACTTTGATCATAATATAAAATTTAGCTATTGATTTATTTGATTCTGTATCTTTACACTCTATTATACTTCCATGTTTTTTAAAAACATTAAATCACTACCTAACACTAAAAAACGGAGTTTTCAATCAATAATAATAGTTGAAATCTTATTATAATAAGGATATGTTAATCAATCCCCATTATGATGTATAGAAATACCCTATTTACATACTTGGTTAATATACCTATGGTTTAATATGATATAATCCTTTGTATATATTGGATTTCAATGCAAAATGAAGAAAAAAATATTTCCAAGTGAATGATATTATGCTTCATGATGGATATGTGGAATACCTTTCTTTGTAATAGAGAATTTATCTTATAAATAATGTTGAGATCCACCTTCAAAATATCTACTTAATAAAATTCTTGGACAAGAATAGTATACGTAGCCTATAGAAGTAAATGGTAACATTATCATAGAATATGTACCTATTGTGAAAGAATGCATTGATTTGTTTCCTAAAGAGTTACCTAGAAATCCACTCAAGTGTGAAGTTGATTTTTTTATAAAACTCATCCCTAATGAAAACCCTGTATTTAATACCATTTATAGATTTTAAATGGTTTATTTAGTGGAATTGAAGAAGAAACATCAATATTTGTGTAATAAAGGATTCATTAACCTTGGTGTTTTACTTTGGGGAGACCCTATTGTTTTTTTAAGAATATGGATGAGTCTATGTAGTTGTGAATCAATTTCAAGGAAATCAATTCTATTACTATAAAGAAAAAATATCATATACCTCACAATTATGTCTTATATTATCATCATAAAGGGTATAAATATTTCTCAAATATTTATCTTCACTCTTGGTATCATTAATTATGAGTAAGAAAGGAACATATTTTAAAGATGGCATTTCACATTAGGTGTGGACATTATGAGTTCATAGTTATTCCCTTTAGATTAACTAATTCACCCTATGTTTGTATGGATTTGATGAAGAAATTATTAAAATATTATCTTAATAATTTCACTCTGAAATTTATTGATGATATCTTTGTATACATGGAAATCTATGAAGATAATAAGATCTATTTGAGAATCATTCTTAAAACTCTCATAGGGAAGGATTTGTACATGAAATTTGGGGAGGATTGTGCCTTTAGGAATTTTATTTTCTTGTCTATATTTTCTTTAAAAATGGACTATTATTTTATCCTTCATAGAAAAAAATTGGGTAATAACTGGCCTACACCAACAAAATTAACTTACATGAGTAGATTCCAAGGATTAGCATTTTAATATCAGTTCTTTATACTAAATTATTCACGATTATCTAACCCACTAACATAGTTGACACATAAAGGGGATAAATTCATATGTCCTAAATAATTTAAATAAATTTTTGAAGAAAAAAAGAGGATATTGTTCAATGCACTGATATTAACATTCCCATTAAGAATGGATTCTTTTGTGATGTATAGTGATGCATTAAATAAAAGACTCAGATAAATCCTTATACATAATGATAGAGTTGTCTCATATACATAAATATTGTTAATGATCCGTGAATAGAGTTGTCTCATAAACATCAAGACTTTTAATTATCCAACCCATGATGTTTATTTGGATGCTATAATATTTACCGTGAATATATGGTGGAATTATTTCTATGGTGAAAATGGGAAATATATATGAATTAAAAATTTTGAAATAAAGTAATTAACATGAGACAAATGATATTGCCAAAGATACTAAAGGATTATGATTTCATAATACAATACTTCCCTAGTCAATAAAATAATAGATGGGAATAATTTAATAGAAATGATCATATAGTTCTGAAAAAAAATTAGGATTGGAAAAAATAATATATTCAGGGATTTTGTTGGGAAAAAGACCATTAGGGTGACATTGTAGTATTTTTGGGGAGGTTTCATTTATTGGGAAATATAGTTTACAAGGTTAGTTTTGATGTTCCAATATAATTTTCAATAAATTATATTGAGAAATCTCCAAGACATGCGTATGAAAGATCTAGACTTTTTCTTGTAAGTTGTTCATATAAGATGGTGGTATTTTCCAGCACGTGATAAATTTATGGGCTTTAAAATTGAAGGAAGGGGAATTTTTTATGAAAATAGAAGATTCAAAAAAAGAAAAACTTTCATGAAATGGTGAAATAACTTCACAAATTTATGTGAAAGTTAAGATTATGGGTCACATCATCAAAATATGGAAAAGGTATGTGTTTTATAAATTTTTTATTGTTTCGTGAAATTAAATTTTCCATGATGTAGGATGAGTTATGTGAACATTGGAAGTATATAAGGGAGTTGCATGATATCAATGAGTTATGAACTAAAGTAGACTTCAAATCATTGAAGTTCATCAAACCAATAAAGTTACACATAAGGTCTATGAAGTTCATGATAGTTGTTTTAAGGTTTATTAATGTCTATAAATTCATCATTACCCCCATCATTTTCATGTCCAACCCTTAGAGAATATCATGGATCTGAAATCATGTTATATTTTCATGAAGTAATTTCTTGTAAAAATAATAAACTTAGAGATCAATTTATTAAAAAAAAGGTACATGCATCTATATAAACTTGTGATTTCCATGATAAACCCAAAGGTTCATGAAAGATGGGAGTTCCATGACTAATTTAAAATTTTTGTGAGAGTTGATAGTTCAATGAAAAACTAAACAGTTGTGTGGAAAGTGTGTATATTTTCCAAATTTTGTGCAAAGTTTAAATGAAAGTTAAACTTTCATGAATCAAAAGTAATGACCTATAATTTTTTTGGTATCTTTACATTCATATTGCGGATGAAATAAAATATTCATATAACATATATCAAAGTGTAAACAAAATTGATTCAAGTAATAAATAGAATAATATTATGAAGGATAAGTGAGAATACTTTAGTTGAGAGAGTAGTGAGATTTTCAAGTGTGATTAATGGTGAACTAGGAGCGATGTGATTCAACTATGAAGATTATAATAGTAGTGCGTTGTAGTATATTCTGTAATTTGGAACATTTTCATTGTATTTACCTTAGATGTAACCCTATAAGGATAAATCAAGTAAATTTTTTGAATCATATGAATGTTTTAATTTATGCTTGTATATTATTATAATAATTAAAGATAATATTGTTTTTTAATAATAAAATAAGATCCATAAATCGGAAGCTGTTTTAATATAGCATACCATGATTCACCCACACCCCCACCCATAGGGTATTTAAGTTGGTAGAGTCAATATATTTGGTAAAATTAGATAAGGGAATTATTAAGGGATATGAAAAATCAATACTTTTCCAATTATTTTCCAAAACATATTTGCTGGAGAAGAAAAAGGTTTCATCATGATGATAAGAGTTTAAAAAAGAAAATTAATGTAGTTAATGAGGGTAATCTAGAAGACTTTGTTTATGAGGTTAGTATATTGAAATCCAGAGATTCTATGTTTTCCATTAATACATAAGTTAAATATGTAATTATTTGATGAATATCATAAGTTAAATTTCTCTATACACCCTTGTAGTACAAAAATATATAGGTATTTGAAGGAAAATGTTTGGTGGGATAATATGAAGTGGGAAATTGTTGACTATGTATAAACATGATTGGTTTTTAAATAGGTAAAGTCTAAGAGACAATGTACAAATTGATTCTTGGAACCTCTCTATATTCTTATGTGGAAGTTTGATAATATTATTATAAACATTATCATTGGATTTCCAAATACACCTCAAAGAAATGATTCTATATGGAATATTTTGGATCTACATAACAAGCCTAAAAATTTCCTCACTATAAGGGAGGATATACTTATTGATCACCTCACACGACTCCATATTAAGAAGTTTTTTAGAGTTTATGGTTCACCAATTGTGATTGTATCTGATGGTGATTCATGATTAAGGTCAAAATTGTACAAAATTATTCAGAAGGATCTGGACATTGAAAAACATTTGAGCACTGATTTACATCTTCAAACATATGAACAGTAATAAAGAACTATTAAAACATCATAAGACATTTTTAAGTCATTTATAATTGACTTTCAAGCTATATGGGATCAATATTTTCCTTTAGTTGAATTTTCTTATGATAATAAATTATTTTCAAGAATTCAAATCCCACAAAATGAAACATTTAATGGTAAAATATTTCATACAAAAAATTATTGTTTTAGATGAAGTTGCTTAAAGTAATAGTATATTCCCATTACTTATTGAGGATGAAACAAAAAAAAATTATGACTACTCAAATTTATATGAATGAAACTCAAATAATTTAAGTGTTATATTAATAAATCAAATAAGGATATATAATTTCAAGTAGGGGATCATGTTTTCTTGATGGAATCTACATGGAAGGGAGTTATAGTGTTTTTGAGAAATTAAAACTAATCTCTAGGTTTATCAAGCCTTTTTATATTTTGGAAATAATTCGAGATGTGGATTACGATTTGGAAATCCCTCCAAACCTCTCTAAAGTGCATAATATGTTTTGTATATCATTATTAAAGAATTTTATTCCATACCCAAGTCATGTACTCACCTCGGAAAAGATTTAATTAGATCTTGATCTATCTTGATAGGAAGATCCTATCCATATTCTTGACACTATGAAACAACTGTTGAGGAATCAAGTGACTCAAATAGTAATGGTACATTGGAGAAATTATATGATATAAGAGACAGTGTGGGAACTTAAATAAGTTATGATAAGTAAATACCCACATTTTTTTATCAGTGTTATTTTGGAAATTTTATATATGTAATATCTAAAGGGTGAAAGAATGTAACACCTGAACTTCAATTACAGTAAGTATGTTTTTCTGTCAAAAGAAACTACAGTATAATGCACATAGCATTATTCAATAATGTTATTAAAAAATAAATTAACAAATGATATTATTTTAATTTTATGAAACTAAATTCATTTTTAAATATATTATGTTAAAATTTTCTTCGGGTTAATTTTTGAAATTTTTCAAAAATATTTGATTTTCGGACGAATAGTGAAAAATGTTGATTTACAAATATTGTCAGATTTTTTAAATTATTTGGATATAATAATGACAGAAAAATTTATTAAAAAAATTATAGATAAAATATGTATTTAATAAGAAATATAATTTGTTTAAAAATAAAATTTGTAACTTATAAATTTATGTTTAACATTTTGGAAATCTAATTAATGTTTTTATTCAAATAAAAACTATTTTTGGTACTTTTCTTTTAGTCAAGTATTCAAAAGGTTCATTTAGGTTTTTATTTGGTTTTAAATTCAAATAACATACTTTTATTTATCATAATATAATTAATTATATGGGAATCAATATTGTACTTTATTTTTCTATAAAATCATTTTTATTCTTAAAATAAACATTTTTCAATAAATGTTTTTCATTGTATTTTCTGAACTTATATTCAAAACAATTTCTACCAATTATATGAATTGAATAATGAAATATGTGTTATATTTTTTTAATAATAAAATTTTAAATTAGGTAGTAAGGTTAACATAATTTTTCATAATTAATAGATATCATGGTAAATATTAATCACCTTAGTCAAGGGTGAAATTAGTTTAATGGGTTAAAATAAAGGGATAAGGATTAAATATAACAAAAAACACTTGATTAAATGTAATTTTATTGTTTTATTTTTTAATTAACCTTCTCATATTCTAATCTATAACAATTTGGCATCACATTACTTCTGTAAGACATATATTATAAAATAAAGTTTCAACTATTTATAAGTTTTCCACCCACCTCAAATGTAAATGGAACACCCACTTCTATATTATATAGATATATTAATCCAATTATATCAAAAATTACCATCATAAATACCTTAAAACATTATTTTTCTAAACCAAGAGTTCCGGGTATCAACCAAAGGACACTTATAGAAGGCTTAATATGTAATCTAAAAGAGATCACCAAAAGAGGGGGTTTATATTTTTACCAATATTTTTTAGTTCAATTATTACTAAAAAAAACTCCAAATATTTAATAGTCATGTTATAATAATTATATAATCATATTAAAAATACTAGAATTTTTTTATATAAATTTTACATCAATTATTTTTCACCACTCCATCCTAAAAAAATGAAAATGTAGTTCTTCTGTATGTACATCCTACCATCACCACGTAGTAGTGTATTTTTTTAACAAGGATCACATAGATTGTTAAAAATATTTAATTAATTAATATATATTATATTTATGAAATAAATATTATTCGAAAAATATAACATATAATCAACCTTCTTACCCTTATATCCATTATAAAATGATAATGTCGCTCATTGTACGTGTGGACTGCCACCTCCATGAAGCGATGTGATTAATTTTTATATTACCACCATGAATTTCTATGTATAAATTGTATTTAATGGATAAAAAATATATCCCTGAAATTATTAAAAATATATATATTAAAGAACCACTTCATAATACATTTTATCACATTTAACATAGTGACGTAGTTTAGTAGAAATTAACTGAACAACCTTAAGTGGTCGACATAAGAAAAAACTACACAATAATTGGTTTTAAAATGATTATAAAAGCACCAAAACATGTAATATAGATGAAAAAATTTCTTATTCAATTATATAATAAATTTAAATTTATCATTTATGGTGGTATAATGCATTCGACCAAAGCAGAATCCAATGTAAGGGTTTTTCATCTCAATTTCACTCCATTGATAAAAATTTCATATTATGCACCTAATTTATTTTATATGATATATATAATACCCCTTTGAAATATTATATATTTAATTACTCTTTATTTATGGTATTGAAGTTTCCATTTAAGTTTCCATTTTAATTTTTTTTAATTCAATAGTTATTAAGGTCATAAAGGTTATTTTTTTATCTCATTATTGTTCATGATTATTAATGATTAAATTTACAATAGAATAATTATTTGATATTTATTTATTAAACCTCATATATTAATTAGTATCTAGTTATTTTAAGATTATTTATTTTTTTCATCCAACTTTCCCTCTCTTTGGTGCTCAATGACCAAAATATTTTTTAACCAAAATCATATATTTTTTACTTTTATGTCATAAATATTTTTCTTTCATGTCTATGTTCTTAAAATTATTTTATATAAGTTTTTACTTATTATAGAAATATTTTAAAAAGATAACTTCCACTAACTTTCAATTTATTTTTAATAGTATAAAAGTAATTTTCATATGGTTATATGAATAATTCATTTTTCAAATTTTTAAAAAAGTTTGAAATGAATGTTTATTTAACATATATGGAATGAATGACTTTTCCATCCTCCATTACCATTATTTTATATTTTTTTATCTTCAAAAATTAATTTTTTCAACTAAAATAATTTCCTATGATTTTTTATTTTTAAAAAAAAGTGGAATTATTTTTTCAAATTAATGAAAATAATTTTGAAAGTGGTTTATAACTTCATCCTTTCAGAAAATTACATGGAAGTTAGTTTAATGTTTTTATTTTATTTTGAATTTTTTTTAACTCTTTGTTTTGTTGAAAAATATTTATAAATGATCAATTTTCTGTCTTCTTTCATCCTTTACTGATTCATGGTTTTATGGTCATTAACTTTCTCATGATTATATTATCTATCCCTATATAATATGTCATTAGACATTATTTGATTTTTTATATCAATATATTAAGTATCATGAAATTAGTAATTATGATTTCCACTACCTTGATATTTTCTTAATCATATAAAATATATTGTTAGTTGAAGAAATCTTATTAAGAAATTTACTTCATTTACTATGGAAATATTGAAGTTCTATATAATTGATTAAATATATATATTTATTGATTAATAATTCGTTTTGATTATGTTTTATGTTGTTGATTAAATATATATGGAATGCATATGTAAGTGATGGGTGGGGCTTAGTTATAGATATACCATCGATGTATCAATAGGTTTTGTGAGATAAATTAGTTGGAATTCCTCATTTGTTGGATATTTGCCGTATTCTTACCAATTATTGAAAGTATCATAGAACAAATAGTTAATGATAAGATTCATGATGTCTTGAAATAAGGCCCTAGTAAAAATATCATGAATGTATGGCATTATGAATTTCATTCAATTAGAATTAATTTATCATTATCCATGTGTTTAATTTCATCCATAGATGTATTTAATTCTCAATTTATTGGTTAAATGGAATATATATTGATTATATACTCTACCATATTATTTTTTATTATCATCTCATGATAATTTTTTTTTGTATATATACCCTTAATGAGACTCTAAGATCATACTTTATTATGTTTTCCTTTCCCTTAGATATGAAGAAGGAAACATCAAATGATCTTTAAGGATGAAATAAATTTTATAATGTTATGTTTGATTTTTCCAATATAATATGGAAATCATGCATGTACCTAGTCTCCCAAGATAACTAAACTGATCGATTCTTCATGGTGAGATCCAATATATTTTTTACCAATGTAACAAATTAAACACTAGCACTTCTTACCAGAGTTATATTATTAGAAATGAGTTGAACTCATACACTATCTAGGCATTGTGGGTACTCAGTAAGACTTCTTAGTTTCAAGTGTAAATAAGGGTAATGTGTAACAACCTAAACTATTTTAAATAAAATTCCCCCTTTTTATTTACTTAAACTTATTATTATGTAATATGGTTATAGAAAACACATGAACTTATTTTTTTTATATATTTGGGTTTAAAATACTGTTAAGTATCATTACCATTTATAATATAGTCATTTAATTATAAGGCCCCAGACTTAAACATTAATTAATCTTCAGTTATTACAAGATTACACATTGGGGATCTTTTCTGGTTTAGAGTTTTATAGAATTAGATCATAAATCATGCATTACATTCCACATCAGAAAAAGGTGGTTAAATTAAAGACAATATTCACTTTTCCCATAATAAGAAACATATTTAAAACAAAACCTGGATTATTTCATGACACGTCCTTGACACTATCATCACATCATGTACCTTTCCTTTGACCTGTGAAAAACATTTCAAAAACATGGGATGAGCATAAAAAATATCAGTAAGGGATATAAAAGTATGAAATGAAAACATTAGTACATGTATATATAAGAATTGATTAAATCATACTTTACCCATAAAATATAATCACTTTAACATCCCTCATAAAATCATGAATAAATCATAGAAATCATAAGATATAAAGGTAACTTGAGGCATTCATAACATTCTTACATAGGGAGTAACCCTCATGGTTATGTTTGGAATACCCATCACAGTATATTCTCTAAATCTCGTCAGAGAAACCTTAAAATTTAACCCCTTCATGTTTCCTAATGAATTGGAGAGCTATCATGGGCTCACCCGCCATTAGATTATCACGGAACCACCCATCTTCATAAACAATGCCCAAGAACCATAACATAATCATATCACATAAAACATGCATAAAGAAAACATAACATTTCCACATTTAAATCACAAGATATTAAAAACACATTGATATAATAAAAACATTATCAAAACCATTTTAAAGACCAAAATAAAAGGAAAGTAAAACATGGTATTTATTTTTCATTAAAAAAAATTTATGGCTTGTAGAGGAAGCCGAAACTCAAATAATGGTCACGACGGCGGAGAAGTCGTTGTCGCCGCATACGTACAACAACAAAAATTCCTTTTTTTCGTTTAGTAAAAATATTCGTATAAAAAATATTCCTTTTGAATAAAAATAAAAGTCAAAGGGGTTTATACATCATATAAAATAAAGTTCTGTATAAAACAAAATATGCCTCAATGAAAGGAGATTGAGACGAAGTCCCATACCTCATGTCCGACTTGACTTGATCATTCTTTAATCTCCTAAATAATAAACTTGAGTTAATTTCTACCTGCTTAAGACCCTTTTCAAGTTCATTATTCCTTTTATACAACTTATTACCATGTTATTAATAGTATGTAGTTATTTATGTTAATAACGGTTGTTTTGTCGATCATTGGTACTTGAGTCAAAAATAAACTCCTTATAATTAAAAGTTGTTCATGTGGTAAAATATCCATTATATCCAGAAGTATATCCATGATTTTGATATCATATATATCATATATATCCAGTATATACATGCATTTATAATTTTACATAACATTTAGAGGTAAGAAATGAAATGCACCGTTCATGGAGACGGTAAGCCATATGTACGCATGAACGCTACTTTCATTCCTATTTTGTATTTACTGTATTGAATTCATAATTATATAATGGTATATTATAATTACAGTATAATATCATTAAATCCATCCTTTATATGTCCCATATATGGCATTAATTAATCAAATCACTTTGAGGGGGCGGTAGTCCGCACTTCCAAAAATGAAGATATCGCGTTTACCCATAATGGAAACCATAAAGGTATGCCATAAATGTAAAATAAATAATAATAAGGAAAACATAAACATAATATATATCATATATAAATAGAGTGACATCTTAATGTCCACCAAGAAAGGTGTTAAAAGAAGATTGAACAATCCTCATATCGTGAGGCAGAAATTCGCCATCCACAGAAACAGTATATTCTTTAACCATTAGACGAAGGTGGGTGTAAGTTTAGCTCGAATAATTCACATAACAACATATTAATATATTGAATATATTGGTGTTGTTACAAAAGAAAGGAATAAAATAAGTTTATGGGGTTGGAAAAGCAAAATAAAACAAAAGAACAAAAGTGAAGACATTACCTTTAAATCGGGTAACTCCTCATGGTTTGAACCAAAAGGGTTTCTTGAATAGATTTCTGCCAAAGGTAAGGCTTATAGGATGAATAGAGTGATGTGGAGAGATAAAATGAGCAGATCTTGGCCAATACAATGTCTTGAGTGGTGTGGGTAAGGGGGTAGAGGTGGGGGCCTTTTATAAGAGGGAGGAGGGGCACTCTTGGAAAGTCAAGAAATGTTACTTTATATTAAAATGAGTTTCTGATTTTAAAGGTCCCACATTGATATATTTCAAGGATAAGGTGATAAGGGTTAAAAATATACCCATCCAATAGGTTTTTGACAAATTTATGTCTTAGATTTTACATTATCGTTTCATTTTATTTAAATTGTTCATTAATGCGGTAATCGCTACATCATCATGGTGTCATATGAAATTATTTTATTTAAGGTCTAAAAATTAAAAACAAAATACTATGATATATGAAATATTTTTATATTTCCAATGACTATTTATAGTCTAATAGATAATTTATGTAGACAAAATTAAATTTTTTTACTTAGGTGTTACATACTTTGTTATATTTAACTTTCTTTAAAAATAAAAAGATAAAAAGTCATTATCACACAAAAGTGATTCCATGGGGTCACAATGTTTGGAACAAGGCAACCCATGGTCGGAAATGACATAACCAGTAGCATTAGAACACATGTTGGGGTCATTTATTATTATTATGATATTATTTTATTACCCTTAACTACCTGATTACTAATTAATCACGATAATTAAAGATAATTACCTTCGTTACTATTCATAATGTCCAAAAACATAAGAGTCTTAATTACATAATTTGGACCATATAATTCCAAATATAGAATCCATTTTACGAAATTCCAAACAAAGAAATTGAAATAATTAATTTAAAAATAATTCTCGTTGTCAAAACAAATAGCAGGTTTTTTTTAAACAATATCTATTAAAAGTTTGGCACTTGTTTATGCCCAATTCCAAAGTGAAATCAATTATAATGACCACAATTGGATTAAATGGTAAAACAATATTCTAATTAAACTTTAAAACCAATTAAAAGGCCAATATATCTATATAATTAAATTATAAGAAAAAACAATTTTGAAGTAAAATACAGTATTTTTTCACTATTCATAAAAAAATGAACATTGTCAGAAAAATACCAAAAAATTTATCCAAAGTAAATTTCAATGTCCCAATACTAAAGAAAAAGTTTATTTTGAAAAATAGATCTTATAAAATTTTCAAAATATAGATTTAAAAATGGTTCGCCATTAAAAGGCGGTAAAAAAAATATTAAAGAATTTTATGCTTAAGATTGGATTTATTCTCATTTTAAGTATTTAAAAAACTATCTAATTCATAAATAGACATAGATAAGAAAATAAATAATTCTTTAATTATGTGGGATGTTACAACCTTCCCCCTTTTTAAAATTGGGTCCCCGCAATTTATATACTTATTGAATAAGTGGGGGGTATTTGTCACTCATTGCATTTTTAGATTCCCATGTTGCCTCTTCAATCATGTGGTTTTTTCAAAAAAACTTTACTTGATGAATCACCTTATTCCATAACACCTATTCCATGTGGTCAAGAATATAGATAGGTTGTTCCTTATAAGATAGATTCTCTTCCAACTGAACTACTTCTGGACTCAAAGCATGGGATGGATCTGGCATGTACTTCCTTAACATTGAAACATGAAAAATATTGTGTACCTGAGAGAAACTCGGAGGTAAAGCCACTCGGTATAAAATTAATCCAACTCTCTCCAGAATTTCATATGGTCCAATAAACATTGGACTCAGCTTTCTTTTCTTACCAAATCGCAGCATACTTTTCCATGGTGAAACTTTGAGAAAAACATGATCACCTACCTCAAAAGAGTGATCCTTCCTCCCATTGTCCGCATAACTTTTCATCCTACTCTAAGCTGTTCTAATGTGTCTCTGTGTCAGCAAAACTTTTTTTGCCAAATCTTTTACCAATTCTGGTCTCATCAACTTCCTTTCACCCACTTCATCCCAAAAATCTGGATTTCGACACCGCTTCCCTTATAGTGCCTCAAATGGTTCCATCTGTATACTAGAATGAAAAATGTTATTATAAGAAAACTCAACCAAAGAAAGATGTTGGTACCAACTTCCCTGATAATCCATTGAACAAGCACTTAGCATATCCTCCAAATTCTGAATTTTTCATTATGACTTCCCATCTTATTGAGGATGAAAAGTCTTACTAAAATTTAATTCAGTACCCAACGACTTATGAAGGCCTTTCCAAAAGTTAGAAGTAAACCTGGGATCATGATCAGATACAATGGAGAGGGTAACTCCATGTAACCTGACTATCTCTTTAAGATACAAATGAGAAAGTTGATCTAGGGAAAAATTATCTCGTATAGCAAGGAAATGAGCAGATTTAGTCAAGCGATCAACAATAACCCAGATTGTATTATTACCATGAGGTGTCTTTGGAGATCCAACAACGATGTCCATGGATATATTCTCCTATTTCCACTCTAGTACTGGTAAATGTTGAAGCATCCCTTTCAGTAATTGCTGCTCTTCTTTAACCTGTTGACAAGTCAAACACTTCATAGTAAAATCAACAATATCTCTTTTCATTCCATCCCACCAGTTGTACTCCCAAAGATCTCTATACATCTTAGTACTGCCAAGATGAACTGAAAATGGAGAACTATGAGCTTCACATAACAACTCTCTCTTCAACTGTGAATCACACTGCACACACAATATCTTCCCAAATCTCAAAAAAATAATCATTATCAATGTTGAATTCAGGAAACTTACCCTTCTAAACCAGCTCTGCCTTTTTTTGCAACTCACTATCTCGCTTCTGTTCTTACTTAATTCTGTCTGATAGAGAAGATTTCACTGATACCTGAAACAAAATAGAATAACATCCTACACCAACTACTTATATGCCAATGTTCATCAAATCCTTAACTAAATGATCACGTTCCAAATGCAACATTGTTAATGAAGCATTAATTTTTCGACTCAGAGCATCAGCCACTTTATTTTCTTTTCCCAAATGGTAATGAATTGTACAATCATAATCCTTGATTAATTCTATCCATCTCCTCTATCTCATGTTCAGTTATTTCTGAGTGAAAATATACTTTAAACTTTTGTGATCATTATATATTTCACATTTCACTCCATACAAATGATGCCTCCAAATTTTTAAAGTGAAAACAACAGTAGCTAATTCTAAATCATGTGTAGGGTAATTTACCTCATGAGTTTTAAACTGTCGTGATGCATAATCAATTACCTGATCATTCTACATTAGGACGCAACCAAGTCCATTCAATGGAGTATCACTGTAAATAACAAACTCACCATTCCTGGAAGGTAGTGCCAAAATTGGATCACTCACCAATCTTATTTTCAATTCCTGAAAACAATCATCACATTCTTTTCTCTAGATAAACTTAACACCCTTTCGAGTTAGCTTAGTCATTGGACTAGATAACCAGGAAAAATTTCTAACAAACCTTCGGTAATAGCCTTCCAAACCAAGAGAACTACGAATCTCGGTTACATTTCTGGGTCTTGGCCATTCTTTAACAACCTTTGTTTTTGCAGGATCAACAGTTATTACATATTTATAAACAATGTGACCAAGGAAAGAAATTTGTTGCAACCAAAACTCACACTTTCTGAATTTCCCATACAATTTCATTTCTTTTAAGGTTCGAAAAATAACCCTTAAATGACTTTCATGCTCCTCTTTACTTTTATAAAACTCCAAAATATCATCAATGAAAACAACCACAAGCTTATCCAAGAACTCATGGAAAATTCTATTCATAAGGTCCATGAATATAGCAGGTGCATTGGTTATCCCAAAAGGAATTACTAAAAATTCATTATGGCCATATCTTGTACGAAACGTGGTCTTATGAATATCTTCTTCCTTTACCTTCAACTGATGGTACCCCGATCTTAGGTCAATCTTTGAAAAATTCTGAGCTCCCTGGAGCTGATCAGATAAATCATCGATATGAGGCAATGGATATTTGTTCTTAACAGTAATATTATTCAAGGCTCTATAATCAATGAAAAGTCTCATAGAACCATCTTTATTTTTAAAAAATAAGATAGGAGCACCCCATGGTGATGTTCTAGGTCGAAATAAACCTTTCTCTAATAAATATTTCAATTGCTCCTTCAACTCTAAAAGTTCAATTTGAGATATTCGATAAGGGGGTTTTGAAATTGGTTTAGCATCAGGAACTAAGTCCACAGTAAATTCAACTTCCCGATCGTGTATTATTCCAGGAAACTAATCAGGAAAAACATCAGGATACTCATTTACCACTGGCACATCATGAATCTGAATGGTTCCTTTGTTTTCAACAATATATGCAAGGTAACATTCATTTCTATCTTTTACAAGTTTCTAATCCTCTTGATATGTTATCAACAGTAAGGGTTCATTCTTGTACACAAACTGAAATTCTTTCTGAAAAAAAACTTATTTAGCTCTACAATCAATCTTAGCATGGTAAACAGAGATCCAAACCATACCTAGGATAACATCAAACTCCACTAGAGGTAAAACAATAAGGTTTTCAAGTAGGTTATTTCCACGGATAAGGATAGGAAGACTCTTATAAATTCTTTTTGCCTCAACATTTACCCCAGGTGTTTTTACCACAAGTTCAGAAGTCGTTTCTTGAGATGGAATTCTCAATTTACTAGAAAAGCTTTCAGAGATGAAAGAATGTGTAGACCCCGATTCAAACAACACATTAGCATAATCTGAGAAAATAAAAAAAGTACCTGATACCACTTCATTTGTTGTCCCGACATATGCTGAAGTAGTTGCAAAGGATTTCACCACTCCTTTTTGCTTGTAGTCTGATTGTTTCCTATCATTTGAGCTCTTTTTCGAACACTTGTTTTCGTAATGACCCATCTCATTACACTTGAAACATTTCACTAACTGTAAATCAAATTTGGTCTTACCATCACCCTAATCTTTTTCAGTGCAATCACGAGCCTTATGTACCATCTTACCACATCGGTAGCACTTTCCATAATTCATAAGACATTCCCCAGCATGCCTTTTACCACATTTATCACAAACTATAAACATAGTTTTCTTACCATCAGACCTTTTTGAAGAATTATTCCCTTTCTCCTGCCACCTAGGTCTCTTCTTCTGTTGGTTGATATAGAACACTTGATCATCAGCAAACTTCATTTCCACCTTCTCAGCACATTGAACAAGCTTTTCATAACTCTTGAACTCATGAGAAGCTAAAGCCCTTAGATATTTTGGCTTTAATCCTGAGTAAAAAACGATTGATTTTACTATCAAGGTCTCAGATAAAATTCGGAGCATACATTGCCAATCGATTGAACCTTTCTTCATAAGCAGTCACTGAGTCGTTCTCTTGCCTCAATTCCAAAAAAAAAATTCCATCCAAATTCGAACAAACTTAGGAAAATAATTCTAAAAAACATACTTTTGAACTCATCCCAATCAAGAGCATCAATCTCATCAGCGTCCCTGATATTTTTAACCATCAACCACCACTAATCTGCTTCACCCTCCAAATGGTAAATTTCAAGACTAACCTTTTGATTGTCTGAACACCCCATGACATCGAAAATCTTCTCCAGTACTTTAATCCACCCTTCTGCTAGCACAGGTTCAGATGATCCTTTGAATGATGGGGGATGTTGCCTCATGAAATGTTCCACCACTAACATGTTCCTATGCGGTTGATCTGGCTGATCTCATGCATGGATACCGTCACCATTTATCGCTTGAGTCTACTGCGCCATTACTGCAAAAAACTGTTCAGTTCCAATTCCGACCATCTCAGGATGCTGATTCAGAAGGTCATTTCCTTTTGTATGCATTCCTAGTACCGCTTCCCTATTTCCTCTATGGAAAACCATTCTGAACCAACATGTCTTAGATGAATCAACATGGTAATCTTCAAATGCTATATCATTTCAATTTGACCATTAAAAAAAATATTTTTGGATAATAATTTAATATAATTCTAAATCCTAAAGTTATCTAAACCTACCTATGATTCCAACTATAAGGCCAAAGCCTTAAAAATTACTTAATCTGGAGTTATTACAATATTACACATTGAGGACCTTTTCAGGCTTAGAGTTTTATAAAATTAGATCATAAATAATGCATTACATTTCACATTTAAACAAGGTGGTGACATTAAAGACAATATTCCATTTTCCCATCAAAGGAAACATATTTTAAACAAAACATGGATTCTTTCATGACACTTCCTTGACACTATCATCACATCATGTACCTTTCCTTTGACCTGTGAAAAACATTTCAAAAACATGGGATGAGGATAAAAAGCTCAGTAAGGGATATAAAAGTCCGAAATGAAAACATTATTCCATGTATACCTAAGAATTAATGACTTCATACATTACTCATAAAACATAAACACTTTAACATACCTCATCAAATCAGGAATAAATCATAGAAATCATAAGACATAAAGGTAACTTGAGGCATTCAGAACATTCTTACGTAGGGAGTAACCCTCATGGTTACGTTTGGAATACCCATCACAGTATATTCCCTAAATCTCTTTGGAGAAACCTTAGAATTTAACCCCTTTGTGTTACCCAATGAATTGGAGATCTATCACGGGCTCACCCACCCTTAGTTTATCATGGAATCACCCGTCTTCATAAATAATTCCCAAGAACCATAACATAATCGTATCACATAAAACATGCATAAAAGAAACATAAGATTTCCACATTTCAATCACAAGATATCAAAAACACATTGATATAATAAAAACATTATCAAAACCATTTTCAACACAAAAATATAAGAAAAGTAAAACATGTTATTTATTTTTCAATAAAAAAAGTTATGGCTTGTAGAGGAATCCAAAACTCAAATAATGGTCACGACGGCGGAGAAGTCGTTGTCGCCGCATACGTACGACAAAAACATTCCCTTTTGTCATTCAGTAAAACGCTCCGCATAAAAAATATTCCTCTTGAATAAACATAAAATTCAAAGTGGTTTATACATCTTATAAATTAAAGTTGTGTATAAAACAAAATATGCCTCAACGAAAGGAGAGATTGATACGAAGTCTCATACCTCGGGTCCGACTTGACTCGATCATTCTTTAATCTCCTGAATAATAAACTTGAGTTACTTTCTACTTACTTAAGAACCTTTTTCAAGTTCATTATTCATTTTATATCACTTATTACCATGTTATGAACACTATGTAATTATTTAAGTTAATAACAGTTGTTTTGTTGATCATTGGTACTTGAGTCAAAAATATACTCCTTATAATTACAAGTTGTTCATGTGGTAAAATATCCATTATATCAAGAATTATATTCATTATGTAGATATCGTATATATCATATATATCCATTATATACATGCATTTATAATATTACATAACATTTAGAGTTAAGAAATGAAATGCACCGTTCATGGAGACGGTAAGCCGTACGTACGCATGAACGCTACTTTCATTTATATTTCATATTTAATGGAATGAATTCATAATGATATAAAGGTATATTATAATTACAGTATAATATCATATATAATATCATTAACTCCATACTTTATACATCCCACATATGTCATTAACGAATCAAATCACTTTGAGGGGGCGGTAGTCCGCACTTCCTAAAATAAAGATATTGCGTTTACCCATAATGGAAACCATAAAGGTATGCCATAAATGTAAAATACAGAATCATAAGGAAAACATAAACATAATATATATCATATATAAATAGATTTAAATCTTAATTTCCAGCATGAAATGTGTTAAAATAATATTGAACAATCATCATTTCGTGAGGCAGAAATTCTCCATCCACAGAAACAGTATGTTCTTTAACCATTAGACGAAGTTATGTGTAATTGTAGCTCAAATACTTCACATAACAACATCCTAGTATATTTAAGATACTTTTTTTGTTATAAAAGAAAGTAATAAAATGATTTTAGGTGGTTTCAGAAGCAAAATGAAACAAGAGAACACAAGTGAAGACATTACCTTTAAATCGGGTAACTCCTCTTGGTTTCAACCAAAACGGTTCTTGAAGAGCTTTCTGCCTAAGGTAAGGCTTCTTGGATTAAGATAGGAATGTGGAGAGTTAAAATGAGTAGATATTGGCCAAGCCAATGGCTTGAGTGGTGTGGGTAAGGGGGTATATGTGGGGGCCTTTTATAAGAGGGAGGAGGGGCACTTTTGGAAAGTCAAGAAATGTTACTTTATATTAAAATGTGTTTAGGATTTTAAAGGTCCTACATTGATATATTTCTAGGATAATGTGATATGGGTTAGAAATCCACCCATACAAAAGGTTTTTTACAAGTTTATGTGTTAGATTTTACATTATCTTTTCATTTTATTTAAATCGTTCATTAATGAGGTAATCGCTGCATCATCATGGTGTCATAAAAAATTTAATTTATTTAATGTCTAAAAATTATAAAAAAATAATATGATGTAGGAAATATTTTTAGATTTCCAATTACTATTTATAGTCCAAGATATCATTTATGTAGACAAAATTAAAATTGTTTTACTTAGGTGTTGCATACTTTGTTATATTTAACTTTCTTTAAAAATAAAAAGATAAAAAGTCACTATCACACAAAAGTGATTTCATGGGGTCCCAAAGTTTGGAACAAGGAAACCCATGGTCGGCCATGACACAACCAGTAGAATTAGGACAGATTTTGGGGTCATTTGTTATTATTATGGTATTATTTTATTACCCTTAACTACCTGATTACTAATTAATCACGATAATTAAAGATAATTACCGTCGTTACTATTCATAATTTCCAAAAACAAAAGAATCTTAATTACATAATTTGGACCTTATGATTCCAATTATGGAATCCATTTTACCAAATTCCAAACACATAAATTGCAATAATTAATTTAAAAATAATTCTCGTTGTCAAAACAAATAACGGGTTTTTTTGAAACAGTATCTATGATACGTTTGGAACTTGTTTATGCCCAATTCCAAAGTGAAATCAATTATAATGACCAAAATTGGATTAAATGGTAAAAATATAATCTAATTAAGTGTTAAAACCAATTAAAAGGACAATATATCTATATAAATAAATTAGATGAAAAAGTAGTTTTAATGTAAAATGCAGTATTTTTTCACTATTCATAAAAAAATAAACATTATCAGAAAAATACCAAAAATTTATCCAAAGTAAATTTCAATGTCCCAATACTAAATAATAAGTTTTTTTTTGACAAATATATCTTATTAAATCTTCAAAATATAGATTTAAAAATGGTTTGCCATCAAAAGGTGGTAAAACAAAAAATTAGAGAATTTTATGCTTGAGATTGAATTTATTCTCATTTTAAGTATTTAAAACACTATATAATTCATAAATAGGCATAGATAATAAAATCCATAATTATTTACTTACTTTGGATGTTACATGAATGTTGATCACATGATTAGTATAAATATAGGGTTTTAAAAAATCCAATTGACACAGAAAAAGGAAGTGATTATATCAACCAATAGGATTATACCCTATAAAATCCATTTATCATATATTTTGAGACATATAAGATCACTATGATTTTCCTGTGATCAATCTAAATATTATATCCAACAAATTAAGCATCAGTTAAACCATTTACATGAGAAGTTCAATCTCAGAGTGATCTCAGCCCAA